>OU426989.1:170150274-170831970 GCA_911387755.1 Chrysotoxum bicinctum
TGGGTTATTTCAGGAGGTATTGCACTAAGACCCAGAGATCTATTATGCGCCCTCCTGAATCTGGATGAGCTTGATCATATCACAGTTAGTACTTGAGGTACCTTCAAAGAGGATACGTCGCTCTCTTCGACCTGGTAATTTAAAAAATTTAGAATCTAGAAGAAAACTGCATGATGTAATATTTATAGGGGCTTTGCTCGACCATAATATAAATGATCTGTTTTTGGTTTCGTTGATCTCTATCTTTGTGCTTACTAGAACAGAACAGTCATGATCCAGAAACGATATCTAATATGTTTGCTGATTATTTTAAAAGAGCCTTTGAAGACTTCTCTTCGAATACTTCTTCTTCCATTCCTTCTTATACTCAACAATACACACATCTTAATTTTATAAATTTTTCGATTACAGAAGCTTCTATACATGACAATATTTTGAAACTTGATGAATGTTCAAGTCCTGGCCCGGATGGTGTTCCATCATTTATATTGAAAAAATGTGTGTCTTATCTGTCTTATCCGTTATATGTTCTTTTTAACGAGTCGATAAGAAGTTCGAAATTTCCTGCTCTTTGGAAAAGTTCATATTTAACGCCAATACATAAAAAAGGCCTAAGAATTTAATAACAAACTATCGTCCTATTGCGTGCTATCCCCAAATTGTTCGAATCGCTGGTCTGTGACATACTTGCTTTTATTTGTTCATCTGTTATATGTGAATCAACATGGTTTTGTAAAGAAAAAATCCACAGTCACAAATTTATTACAATTCTCTACCTCAAGTAGATTGCATCTTTACTGATTTCAGTAAAGCCTTTGACAAATTAAGTCACAAAATAGTATTAGATAAATTAAGGAATAAGGATTTAACCATTGTTTTGTTTTGTGGATATCTTCATACCTCAAAGATAGATTTTATAGTGTAATATTCAGAAATAGCCGTTCGTGTCAATTTAAAGCTAATTCTGGTGTACCTCAAGAGAATCATCTTGGCCCTTTGCTACAGAAAAAAAAAAAAATGATTTTCCCTCTATATTAAAACATTCTATGGCTATAATCTATGCTGATGACGTGAATATTTTTCGAACAATTAACTCCATTGCGGATTGTGAACAACTACTTCGGATATTTTATGAATGGTGCAATAATAACTGTTTGTTTTTAAATATTGAAAAGTGTAAGACTATGTGTTTTACACGCAAACGTAATTTATTTATATTTGACTACCTATTGAATTCGTCACATTTATGTAGAGTGTCTAGTTTCTCCGATCTCGGAATCTTATTAGACTCAAAATTATCATTCACTGATCATTATAACTATATTGTAAAGAAAGCAAACGAAATACTTGGTTTTGTCAAAAGATTTTCCCGTGAGTTCCGTGATCCATATGTTATAAAAATTCTTTATGTTTCTTTTATTAGGCCAATTCTTGAGTATGGATGTGTAGTATGGGCACCATACTACAATATTCACATAAATAGAATAGAAATTATTCAAAGAAGATTTTTAAGATTTGCCCTGCGTTTTTTCCATTGGTCAGATAGAGTTATATTACCCCCATACGCTCATAGACTTCAGTTGATAAACCTCCCATCTCTTTCTGTTCACAGAGAATATTTGCAGTTCTGTTTCATCTATTTCATCTTCATCGGTTCTTTGTCGATTAAATTTGAATATAAGTCGTTCTAGTTTAAGAAGAACTTTACCAATTTGTACTATTTTTAGCAGATCAAACTATGGCGCTTATAGTCCTCTTAATCAGGTAATAAATATTTTTAATAAATTCTCTTTTCTTATTGAATCTTAATGAATTTAGCAGATCAAACTATGGCGCTTATAGTCCTCTTAATCAGGTAATAAATATTTTTAATAAATTCTCTTTTCTTATTGAATCTACAAATGTCAATCTCAAATCCGAACTCCTTAAAAATAATTTCTATGCTCAAAATCGATCAAACTTTATTTATAGATAAATCTTAGATTTTAGTAAATATTGTAAGCTTAACGTTAGCATTAACGTATTGTAATAAAGCTTAATTATTTTGTCCCATAAAACAAAACAAATTCACGAGCTAAGCCAAGTTTATTCGCACTCTTCGTCGAATACATAATTAACATTATTAGTATTGTAGAGAAGAGTAGTCATTGAAGTTCTTTTTTAGCAGAATATATCGTTTTCTCACTTAGGTACTTATCAAATTCAAAAGAAATCGAGGAAGATCAAGCCCAGGGGAACAAAGAACATGAATCAATGAAAGACATTTTTCTTTTGGTTATTAATTGGCCAATACTCAAATAAACAACAAGGCCTACTATGGAAAGAACATTAAAATGCCTAAATGAAGTGGATGTTGGCAGAGAAAAGAGGGGTAAAAAGTAATCACTGAAAAAAGGGTTTCTCTGAAACTTTAGAATCGCGTGAAAAGAAAATATGTTCATCTTATGAAATTTTAAGCTTTTCTTTTCGCGGACATTGATCAGACCTTTTAGTCTAAAATATTACAATGTTCATTTCTCCATAGCCTCTTACTTATCTAATTCTCATATTTTTTCGGTGTAAGTTGTAACAAACTAACCCTGTTCATTGAGGTTGTGAACAAAAACTGTTCTTGTTATGTATTTATCTTTAGTGTCTTTTAAGTTTTTTTTAGAAAAAAATTTAATAAAAATGCAAAACCTTCAACACATTTGTAAAGAAATAAAATGCAAAGTCGGTGGTCAATACTTTCGCAGCAATCGTTCCACTGGTGATCTGATGGCATATCTCACCGAAGAGTGGAACAGATCTTTCCATTGTTTTGGAGAAAGTAAGATTATTGCGCTTGATATTTCTAAGGCATTTGATAGAGTTTGGCACCAGGCTCTCTTATCGAAAATGCGTGCGTTTGGCATCAAAGAAACCCTTATTCTTTGGATTAGAAATTACTTTCTAGATCGTTCAATACATGTTGTATTGGATGGTTTTAAGTCTAATCTTCAGAAAATAAATGCTGGTGATCCCCAGGGCTCCGTTTTGTCTCCGACTCTCTTCCTCTTTTTTATAAATGATCTCTTGTCTGAAAGATCTAATCCACTTCATTGTTTTGCGGACGACTCTACTCTTAGCTTTTCATACTCGTTCCCAAATTCACGTTCATCTCCTTTGAAAGTGAATTTGCAATGGTACCGTATGATAAGTTCATTAAACTCTGATCTTTACAGCATTATTAAATGGGGTATAAAAAACCGTGTGGAGTTTAATGCTTCGAAAACTCAATGCTGTTTATTGTCGTTAAAGCAAAATATACCCCTATGCCATCGTCCTTAAATGGCACTTACATCGAAGAAACCGAAAAGCTCTCAGTACTCGGTATGTGTGTTAACGACGATCTTCGTTGGAATGATCACATTCTCGAGACCGCCAAAAATGCTGCTAAATGCTTAGGATTTCTATATCGATGTAAGAAATTTTTCACCCCTTCTGATCTGGCTACAATTTATAAGACGTTTATACGTCCAAAACTCGAGTATAACTCACACCTTTGGGCAGGTGCAGCACAATCTTCTCTCCATTTATTGGATAGAATTCAGAACAGAGCGTTAAAACTAATAGGAAACAGAGCTATCATGGATTCATTCCCATCTCTTGAACACCGTCTGTATGTTTCATGTATTTCCCTGTTTTATCGCTTTTTTCACAAGCAATGCTCACTCGAAGTAGCCAGTTGCATTCCTCCCCTTTATCAATTCACCCGTGATACCTGCTTCACTAGGAATGCTCATCAGTTCACCCTTGAGCCTAACTTAAACTTTGGTCGTACCGTCAAATATAGAGATTCGTTTTTTAGTCGCACAACACGATTATGGAGTAACTTATGCCGATCAACGCACAAATTTCGAATTCAACTCTAATGTACGGTGCCTTCAATTCTGTTCAACGGGTTGGATCTAGTTGTTGGCCGTTGCTCAACGAATTGCGCAACAAGTGTACGGGTAGTGTACGAGCTCGTGTTGCTCCTTGAAAATGTTCGATCAACACGTCGAGCAACATTTTCAAGATAATGTGTTGCACATTATTTGTTCAACGCGTTGATCAACTTTTTAATTTTCTTTGGGATTTCTTGACGTAATATTGTGTTGCGTTGCCTATTGCGTTGCCATGAACTTGCAGTTGTTGCAACTTGCAAACTGTAGTTTATTTTGGTTTTTCGTCATGGAAATTGATAAAAGAACAGAGTGGACCATGGAATTATAATTTTGCAATTGATTTCAGCAATTGAGGAAAAGCCCAATATATGGGACATTAAGAGCCCCTCTTATAAAAATCGAGATGCCAGGGAATTGGCTTGGTCTCAGATTTCCTCGAAAATGCAATTGCCTAATGTACCGAATTGAAGTAAAAATTATTTCAGGTTTGACGTTTTAGTTTTTTGTTTATCGTGGTGCGTTCAACGCGTTCCTCAACGAGTGATCCTTGGTTAAGTGTACGAAGGTATCAACTCGTTCATCAACTGGTTGAGCAACCATATCAAAAACGCAGTTGATCAACTCGAAAAACTTTTTTTTCTGTCAAAATCGAACAAGTTTATCAACTAGTGTACAAGGTTATTCAACATTTGAGTAAGTTGGTCAACTAGGTGTACAGAGCTATTCAACACTGGAATAAGTTTTAAGAGTTGATCAACTAGGTGTGCGAGGTTAATCAACATATGGAAAAGTTGGTCAATTATGTGTACGGGGCTCCAAACGCATTTTTTTCAACTTTAGTTGCTCAACGTGAATTACGTAAGTTGCTGCACTAGTGTAAGAGGTTGTAAATTCGTTTATCCAACGAAAGAATTTAATAAAAAGTTGAACAAAGTTGGTTGAACTTATCGCGCCCATAGTGGACGACCAGCATTACCCGGCACAGTTTTCCCTCGCCATTTCAATTTGTAAACATTCAAAACCAATTTTCATCGTCACCTCCTTTCTTTTCCTCCCTAATTTCCACATCGCCCGTGCTGTGTTTAACATTATACTCGTAAGGGTCTCTTAACATACCCTTGAGCCCGAGTGAATTATGGAAAAAAAATTTTGGAGATCACATCATGAATACATGAATGAATAAAGATAAACATGCAATGCTTAAGGTTTATTTATAAGATTTTAGTATTTCTTTTTCAATCGAAACTTGCAAATGATTCGCTTAAAAACAAATAACATACATATTTTAATTGTAGGGATGATTCTTTCACTCCGCGTTTTTCTCTTGTAAATTTTACACCCGATCTAAAAAATAATTGTCGTCATTCCTTTGCATTTAAAAAAAATCACAAAAATATATGATTCTCTTCTCTGCCATTACTCTCAACAAACTGTGCAAATCGCATTCAGTGTTAAATTAAATAGAAAAAAATTTATGTATGTATGTTTACAACACCCATCCGCCTTGGGAACTCATTAGCATGTTCCCATAATTTAACCATTGTTTGCTTCTCCAACTACTTTCCTATTCTTTTCTTTTATACAGAAGATAAAAAAATTTGTTCTTGATTATGATTGACGAGATTTCTGATAATTTTATTTTTTATTTCTTTTTTGTTCCCAGGAATAGATCCAGAAGGAAGCAAATTAAAGTACAGTATCTCGGGGCCGGTGTTTTCTGTTGACCGAGATACTGGAGTTGTGCGACTGAGACAGGAACTCGATCGTGAAACACAGAATTTCATTGAACTTATTTTGAGTATCACCGACGAAGGAATCTATGGAACCGAACCGAATACAATTTCTTTGCGAAGAGAAATTCCAGTACGAGATTACAATGACAATAATCCGATATTCATTGGCCGACCATACAGTGTATCTGTTAGTGAAGCGACTTCGGTGGGATCGATGCTGGAGGTGAAACCGAACATAATAGTAACAGATCGAGACGAGGGCATCAATGCTGAAATCGAATTGAGATGCTTCCAGGAAACTAAGAGTGAGAATGACATTTGTGATACTTTTCGTGTGAGTGCTGAAAAACTATCTGAAGGGAACTTCACAGCTCGCGTAAGCCTGCTTAAAGAACTCGACTTTGAGAGTAGACCTTCGTATATAATGACAATTATGGCACGCGATAAGGCTATAGGCAATCAATTGAGCTCATTTGCTACCGTTTCGATTAATGTAGTTGATGTGCAGGACCAGCCACCTGTTTTCACGAATGCTCCGTACTCTGCAACGATTGAAGAGAACACTCCATCTGACCAATCTATTCTGACGATCACTGCTATCGATGGTGATGTTGGTATATCTCGACCAGTCAAATTGACTTTGGAAGACGAGCCTTTCGGTCATTTCAAGTTGGAAGCAATCGGTTCGTCAAAAGAGGGCAAAGCCATTCTACGCACGACAAACGTTCCTCTTGACAGAGAGAACCCAGAGATTCTTCAAAATGGAGGAGTTTATGTGTTCACTGTTAAAGCCACAGAACTGGTAAATGGTGAGGAATCATCGGACTTTTCTAAAACTCAGGTGACTATAGTTGTCACCGACGTTGACGATCATGATCCAGAATTTAACGAAAATCTTTTCAACATATCTATTCCGGAGAACCTGCGTAATGGAATGGCTCTGCCTGGTCTTTCTGTTTTCATCAATGACAAAGATATGGGCGACAACAGCCGTTACCAGTTATCTCTTCGACCAATTAAGAATGCTAATCAAGTGTTTAGCGTTAGTCCCACTGTCAGTCAGGGACGGACACCTGTAGTTGTGAAAATTTTCGATTCAAATAAACTTGACTATGACGTAAAGGACCCAAGTTTACGAATCTTCGAATTCGACTTGGTTGCCTCAGTTAATGGGGAAGAGAAATCTAGTGCACATGTGATTGTGAATTTGCTCGATGCAAATGATAATTCACCGATATTTCAGCAGAATGCTTATCGATTCAAGATCGAAGAAAATCGACCAGGAGGAACGAAAGTTGGTGACATCAAGGCAAACGACAAAGACTCCAATGAGTTCGGTGCAATTCAATATTTGCTAAAAGGTTTTGGCTCGGATAATTTTTACACTGACCCAGCAACCGGGGGTTTATATATTCTTAAAAGTCTTGACTATGAAAAACAAAGCAGCTACAGTCTTACGATTGTAGCTAAGGATGGTGGTGGTCGGGAGTCGAATGCAAATGTATTCGTTGATGTAGTCGATTTGAATGACAATCATCCGGCGTTTCAGAGTTCAGAATACACTCGAACAGTTCGCGAAGGAGCAATAGATTTTGAGCCACAGTTTTTCGTACGAGCAATTGATATTGATGGCCCAGCACAAGGTGGTGGAAGGGTTAAATATGCAATAGTTTCGGAGAATAGCATTTCGGGAAATGTATTTCAAATAAGCGAACCTACAGGAGAAATTTCTCTTCAAAAGGCAGCAAGATCAATGGATACAGAACGAGGAGAATATGAATTGATCATTTCAGCTACCGACTACGGTAAGTATTAAGACTGATAAATTAAATAATCGATAAGTATGCATTAACTATCCTTCCAGTAGAACATATCATAACTCAAAATTCAATCCTCAAAAAATTGGTATATGTAAATGTAAATTTGAATTTTGCAATTATTGTCATGCAATATTTTTTGAACTTTTTAAAATCTTCTGTATGAAAAAAAACTAATCAAAATCGGTACAACTATTTTCAAGAAAATCCGAAAAAAAGAGAAGATTTGGAAAAATTATCGGAAATGTTTTCCGTAAAAATATACTTCCCTTTAAGGGTTATAAGATATTGCAAGGCCACCTACCGTTATTGCAGGTTCTAAAACATTTCAAAACTTCTGAAAATTTTCCAAAAAACGGTAGCTACATCCCTTTGAAAATAGTACAGTACCAGCTCTGCATTTCTGCTTTTCAGCGCGAAAGATTTTCGAAAAACGTACTTCGGTTTCCTAAGATAATTCTTCCAAGTATACCCACTAATATGCAGATAGTGTGATATCATATCTTTAAAATATCTTTAAAAAATGACATTCCAAATGATTTTGGTCAGACCAGGGCATTTGCAAAGGAAATGCATGACCGTTTCCTTTTCTTGCTGGTCCGTGAGTTTCGTGAGGAATGCCTGGCTTCGCAGCGTGCTTTTCGGTTGATCAGTTTCCGCTACAGGTATCAACGATCCTAGCTATGTTTTTCCTGTGTCTGCATATCAGATCAAGTTTTCGGGGTTTATTATATGGTGGGTCAAATCTTATATCAAATAACGTAGTTCGTTAAACTGTTCAATCGGATTCATTAAGAAAAATTGAGAAGATAATGCCCTTCATAATTTCGAGCGGGATGTTGACTCCGCAACTAAACCACGAACAGCTGATCTTTGTCTGGCCAGCGCGCTTGTCTGTTCCTTCCCAATAGTGACTCTGAGTCCAGATAAGAGTGACATCGAGGCTAATTTCAGGTTCACAAGTTCATTCAGTCATTGTTGAACCAATTTGAAAGACGATATACTAGTTTCTAGCTCAGTGCTCTTTGTAGTCTTTCGCAAATCTTCCTCTGGACTCAATATTATATGGCGATTTTTGTGAACTGGATTATAGGCACGTCTTAGATGTTGAATACGTGTATTGCATCGATTAGCAGATGGTCGCCTTTGAAAGTTCGACTGTCTGCAGAATTTCTGGAAAACATATTGGTCCGAAGCCATAATCTGCTATCGTCTAATGCGCTAACCATGTCTTTTTTCTCACTGAAGCATTGAAGTTCACGAACACAATTTGTACATCGTCCTCTTAATATAGGCTTTATTCGGAAAGAGTCTCTCTCCTAACCGTACGTAGTGGGGAGTTTAACCTACTAAAACAGCCCCAACCTTTTTTTATTTCAATGAGGGTTCTTTTTTATTACACCTTCAAAAATTCAATCACTAAAATTGCTACTTTATCTAATAAGACCATTTCTTAAAGGTACCCCACCACTCCAAAATACAACCCGTGTCCTTGTTCGTGTTGGCATATCAGGAAACCAAAGACCAATATTTAAAGGGCATTTTCAAAACACAGAACACGTTCCAGTTATAGGACCACCCAGCTACCGAGTGTCAATCCCAGAAAATGCATTATCCGGTTTTAATGTAACAACTGTGTCTGCTCTAGACCCTGATGGTTTAGATTCACTGCTCAGATACAGAATTGTCGGTGCTAATGATAATTTTGTCATTAACGAAAGGTGAGTTTTTCAAATAGGTCTTCATTCAAAAATACTTTTTTTACGTCGTATGTTCTGTTTCTAGAAGTGGCCTCATTCAAGTTTCCCCGCAAGCTAGATTAGACCGGGATTCAAACATGGATAACTTCGAGATTGTTGTAAATGCAGTTGACGCAGGTGTGCCAATTCCAGAAACTGCCACTACAACTGTTTATGTCAATATAAAGGATATCAATGACGAACCTCCAAAGTTTGAACACTCAAGTTACATAGGCTATGTATCGGAGAGAACAGATATTGGTGAAAGGGTTCTTAAAGTGACTGCTTCGGATAAGGATTTGAATGCGAAATTGCAATATCAAATCAAGGGTTATGTTAAGGCCACAACGAAAGCTGGTGTTGCCATAACTAACCTAAGAAACAACTACAATGCTAACGAAGCTTTCCGAATCAATCCAGAGACCGGAGATATTCTTGTAAATGGAGTTCTGAGGCACGATGTTGCCGCTGTAATCATTTTCACAGTCGAAGTTCGTGATCTGAATGCAGAGGTCAATGTAGAACATCAAGTAGACACAACTGAAATCACAATCTATGTGCAATCGTTTAAGGATACCAATCCGGTTTTCAAGAATAAAGGCTGGAAAAGTTCAAAACCAGTTGTGAATATTATAGTCAAGGAGGAAATGCCCATTGGAAGCACTTTGTTTACACTCACAGCCGAAGATCCAGTAACCCAACTTCCAATCAGTAACTTCCAACTTGTTGATACTGAAGACCTAGATTTTTTCAATCTTCTACAACGTAGTGGAGAAATAATGCTTAAAAAACGATTGGACTACGAAGCATTGACAGAAAATGTCTTCGAATTTCAAGTTAAGGCAATTTCCGATGATGGAACCCGAAGCACCATCACGAAAGTTAACATCACTGTAGAAAATGTAAATGACAATGCCCCTATTTTTGATCAAAGTTCATACCATGCCACTTTGATTGAGAACAAAATACATCCTGAAAAAGTTATAAAAGTTCATGCTAGCGATCAAGATGCTTCACTTAGCCATCGTGATGATCTTCTCGGATATCATAGGGTTCTATACTCTCTACAAGGGGAAAATTCAGGCTTCTTTAGCATAAATAATGAAACTGGAGAGATCGCCATCGCTCCAAATCAAACAATTGATCGAGAACAAAATTCGAAAATACGTCTAATTGTTAAAGCCGAAGATTCACCTGGAATGCCCTCGGATTCTAAACAAAGTCTTGTGGATCTCATCATTGATATTCTCGACGTAAACGATAATGCTCCTGAGTTCACACAGAAGAACTACACAGCAGTTATACAAGAGAATGTTCCAGAAGAGTCATTCGTTGTTAAGGTATTTGCTAATGACCCAGACGAAGGTCCTGGTGGTGAGATTCGATATGATCTTGCCGATGAAGGTGAGGTAAAGGGTTTATTTCGAATCAACCCCTTGAATGGTGAAATCAAAACGAAGCGAGAACTAACTGGCAAGGGCAGATCTGAGCCTTATGAACTGATAGTTAGAGCCCAGGACAATGGTGGACAGGTTCAAAAACAAGAGTCCCTTTGGTCAGATGTAAAAGTCACTTTGTATATTGGTGATGTCAGTGCAAATGATGGCATACCATATTTCATCTCACCAAAAGTTGGAGAGTTTGGATATGTTTTTGAGGTAATTTAAATATTTCAATTGTCTTCTGTGAATAAGTTTTCTCTTTCCCTACAGAATGCCACAATAAACTCGCCAGTTTTTAAGGTGAGAGCTAGTGATCCAGATAGTCCTAGCACTCCATCTGGAACACTTTTTTATAAAATACAAAACGATACAGCTGATGCAGGAGCTTTTGAAATTGACGAGCATACTGGTTGGATAAGCACAGCTGTTCCATTGGATCGTGAAACTAAGGATACATATAATGTCATATTGGAAGTTTTTGACAACGGACAGCCAAGACAGTCAGTAACGAGAATTTTGAAAATTAAAGTTTTAGACGTCGATGATCATGAGCCCAAGTTTGAAAGAGAATTTGTAAGTTAAAAACTACAGTCTTGTGCAAATTAATTGGGACAAACAAATTTTCAAATGAATTTGGTAGTAGGCTTTGATTTTTGCGTTAACTTTTTGAATATTTTGGTAAGTGCTTCATGAATTAGTTTTATTTAAATATTTCTGATGAATTTTTGAAGGTAGGTCGTATTTTTACTAAAGGTTTTGAAAAGAAGAATTATTTTTAAAATCATGTTACTAGGTACTCTGTATATCAAAATTTCGGCTTCAAAAAAAAATATGGATATCTCGGTGGAAAACAGATCAAAAGTCATCGCTTTACATGAACATACAGGAAAAACCATTAGGGAGATATCGATTGCTGTAGGTGTAGCAAAATCAAGCGTCGGTAGGATAATTGCATTGCACAAGGCAACAGCATCAGTTGAAACACGGATAAAGGGCAAATGTGGTCGAAAACGGAAAACAACGGCCAATAACGACAAAATGTTGGTCCGAAACAGCGTCATAAATCCTGGAAAGACAAGTGGTGAGCTTCAAAGGGTCTTGGAGACAGCTGGAGTACATGTAGATTCATCAACAGTTCGAAGGGGTCTTCTAGAAGTGGGCCGAAAGGCTCGAAGACCATTAAGGAAACAGCTTTTGACAGACGCTACGTGCAAAAAAAGATTAAGATGGGCCAAAATGCATAAGGATTGGACTGCAGAAGACTTGGAAAAAGTAATTTTCTCGGACGAGAGCCATTTCGAGGTCCAAGGATACAGGGTAAGTGTCGTGAGGAAAAGTGACAAAGAAAAACTCCGACCTGAACATATCGTCCAAGCCCCTAAACACCCGCCAAAAGTTATGTTTTGGGGTTGTTTCACGTCTGAGGGTCCTGGAAGCTTGAAGCCCATCGAAGGCATGATGAACAGCGCCAAGCATGCGGATGTCCGAACGCATATGCTCCTTCCTGCTATCCAAAGATGAACTTCGATGCAGGAAACCATTTTTCAGCAAGATCTTGCTCCGTGTCACACTTCCAAAAAAATGAAGCAATTCTTTGCGGAGAAAAATATTAAGGTGCTGGAGTTGCCTGGCAACTCACCTAATCTCAATCTGATTGAGAATCTATGGGCTATTTTAAAAGCGAGGCTCAGGAAAAAAGACTGTACGACTAAAAGCAAACTAATTTCAGCAATTATTGAGGTATGGTTCCACGACCAACAAATGAAAAATATATTCGAGAAACTAGTTTCATCAATGCCGAAGAGAGTTAAAGAACTCATAGATGCTAAAGGGGGGCATATAAAGTACTAATTTCATATTTTTATACTTATTTATAAACATTATTCAAAATAAATGAAAAAAATGCTCAAAAATCTGTTTGTCCCAATTAATTTGCACAAGACTGTACAATTATCTGGTTCCGTTATAAATTTTTTATTTCCTTGAAAATAATTATCGTTAGGTTGGGTAAGGTAGAATTGGCGAACGGCGGAGGAGCTACACACTTAGACCAAATATTGGCCAATTGTGATACCACGTTGGGCTAAGAAAGCTTTCTCTACTCGTTACATCATTTTGAACTCCTTATTAAGTTTGTAAGATTTCTTATTCCAGTATTTGCTAGATCACTCTGATCGTTGTAGTTGATAGAAGTCTCCAAAGTATGGGGTCGACGCAGGACATGTGCATAGAAGGTTAGGAATTATTTCGGACTCTTTTACATCCATAGTACTTTTCTAGAGAAGCATCAAACTATTTGTTAAATTGACCAGAGTGAAAGTTCTGACCAGTCCCAGTGAAAAATCTATTGAGCGATAAAGTAATTTTGATAATTGAGTTGGTAAATAGAAGTTGAACTCAAAGTGCTTCCAAATCGATTATTTTTCGAGTAAAAAGTTAAAAAATTCCAGATTTTTAATCGGAAATGTCGATGACTTGTGGCAAGCTTCATTTTTTTTCAATTGCAAATATCGACGGACATGCCCATTTTATAATTTCGTAGTTCATTGGTCCTTTTGGTCCTTCAGGTTTCGATACTGAAATAAGACCCAGAAGCATTTCTTCTCTTTTCAAAAAAATAACTGTCATTTTGTAAGGTTCAAAATACTTCTGGACTTACTTTTTCGATAGTTATAATATATTTGAGATAGATTTGAACATCGATCATAGTCACCAAACATTTTACGCGTGTTGCTATGTCAGTTGCAGGAATAAGAATCGTATATTATGTGAATTGTGAATATATCATTTTATTCGAAATTGTAGTGCTGCACTAGCTGTAAATTATGAATAAAAGTATTGGGACTGAAATCGCGCAATTTGGAAGACATTTTCAAGACACTTTCCACACTACAAGTGAGAGAACTTCGGCAGCTTTCCTAAGGTCGGGGTTCCACCGCAAGATTTGATTCGAGAAATATTGGTCTTGAAATAAAGTAAACACTTTATAAGCACTCTTCAAAGCCAAAATGAAATAATTTTCTAAGCCTAAACAGAAATATTAACAGCGAATATTTGTTTAACTATCCTTGTTAGTGGAATTTGATGCAATGATAATTTTTTAATTGTTATATTTTAGCAGCTATCAAAGTTACTAATGACAACCAGCTGCCAAAATATTCAATGACGTTTTCCATTTTATTCAGAGTTCGCTTAGTGGGTGCTGTAAATGTTTGGCCGGAAACCCGGATTTTTGCTAAAAAATTATCTTCTCGGACCAAGCGTATTTTTGGTTCAGAGGCTATGTCAACAAGCAAAATTGTCGTTATTGGAGTGAACACCAACAAAAGAACTAAATAAATTTTGTAGTGCAACAGTATAAGGCCTATTGCCTTATAACTCTCAACCATTGCTTTATACGTGTTACAAGGAATAGAGCGACCTACAGTTGTCTTCCGAATTCGAATAATTAAGATGATGTAAGCTTTGCCAGGGAACCCGATGTGCTCATTTGAATGATGTGATACTCCATAACTACATATAAAATGGAATAAATGTAGGTTCAAAACAAACAGTGGCGTAGCGAGGGGAGGGCAAAGGGGGCACATGCCCCGGGCGGCACTTTGCTTGGGGGCGGCAAATTTCAAAATATCCAGGCGGCATTTTGCTGCAATTTTTCTAAATACGTTAATGTAAATGGTTTTTGTATGTTATGTTCTTATATTTTTTCTAAGCTAAGTGTAAGCTTACTTTTGTAACAAATTTTAATTGTAAAAAAATATACTATCCTTTTCGGAAATATATTTTTTCCTTTTGAGCTGAAAGCTCCGTGTGTGTGCGTAGGACGTAGGTACATAATATAAAAGATTTTCGCGCCACGGTTTTGCTGTCGGCAATGATACACGTCTTTCTCTTGTTTTTTTTTTTTTTTTGTTGTTGTGTCATCGTCATGTTGTGTTTGAGATGTGTATTGCGCCATAAGGAATTGTGAAGTACAATGATCGACAACGACTCTGATTTGGAACAGTAAATGATTGTTTCGTTCTATGTGTGTCCTCGTGCAAAGCTTTTTTGTTTGCCTTCTTTCGACTACCATTCATGAGCAGCTTTCGAATCTTACTCCAATCGGAGTAAATTTACTTCAATTTTACGAAATAAAATAGATCTACTTCGTTGCTCCGATTTTTAAGATTTAGGTAGGTACTAATTTTTTCCACACTGAAAAATTCAAAATTTCTTTAGCCAAACATGAAAGGGAATGACTACTTTGTTAATAAATTTTGCAACCAACTCTGACTCTGAATTACTAAATCTAAATCTACTCCAGAAATTTTCAATTCGTTTATTTTTTTATAAGTCTGCTCCGAAATTTTACTACTGCGGTTTGAACCCTGCTCGTAAGGCTAGATGTTGAGACAAAAACATTTCGTTTGTTTCGATTGATTCGATGTGAGTTGGCTCATAAGAGTCCATGTATTCGTATATTGTTGTATCTTTTATCTAAGGTTTGTTAGTCAGTTGTATTTTTTTCTGTTTTATTTAATTGTAAAATGCAGTAAAGTTTGCAAACATCCTTGTTAAATACAAAAGTAGTTGCAGTTTAACATTTAACTTGTCTGTGTTTCGTGTGTTGTGAAAGTTTTTTAAAATTGTGTGTACGGGTACAGTACCTACCTACATAAGCGCAAGAGATTTTCATTTTACCACTTTGGATTGATTACATAAAGTAAGTCAATTGATGAAACGAAATACCTAGCTGATGGCTCCGAAATAATCCATTGATTTTTCAGAGTTCAAACCCCCGTTTGGCTTTATTAATATTGTTTTCTCCATATCTCAAGAACCATAAGTTCCATAAAAAACATTTTCTCACATTTTTGTAAAAAATTGAGTCCTCTATTTTTGACCGAGAAATCGAAAGTTAATAAGTTATTATTAAAAATAGAGAAACGATTTCAAGAAAATTTTTTTTAATAAATTAATCAGTAAAAGTTAAATGATTTTTACTTGTGTGTGATATATACATAGGTAGGTACTATATTGCAAGTTATGGATTCGTAAAAAAATCAAACTCGACATTTTGATCAAAGTTGACATCGTAATCTTTATGATTACGATGATAGCGAAGTTGAAAAAAGTAGGTCTTGCAATTCTGTCTGTCTGTCCTTTCGGCTGTAGCCTAAGCGACTAGGTCGATTTTCTTTAAACTTGGTACCTAGCGTTTTTTAGGCATTTTAATACCAAAAATAATGGTAGGTTCCTGGCGTAACAATTTTTTTTTTAGCAAAAAATGAAAATCTTATTTTTTTTCCACAACTTTAAAAAAAAATTCAGTAATTTTATAAAAAAAAAATTTTTTTGTTTATAAAAAAATTCCCAAAAATGGTTATAAATGGTACCTCCCATAGAACCATTTCTTTGACTTTCGATTTTCTCAAAAACGATTCCACTGATTTTGATCAATTTTTTTTACAGAGAATGTTTTCTAAAAGTTTAAAAGTATTGTATACTAAAATTTTCAAAAAACTCGAAAAAAAGTTGGTCGATTTTTACTAAACTTATTACGCAACAATTTCTTGACATTATCTAGCAGATTTTAAATAAAACCAAAACCATATAACCAAAAATAATGGTACCTCCCTTACAAAAGTTTAAAAACCGGCATGGAAAATCTCATTTTTCTCAAAAACGACTCTTACGATTTTGATCATAAATACATACATACATAAAAACGATCTACGATAATATTATTGTAAAAACAATTTCTATCGTCTAATAAAAGTATCTCTCATTTAACCATTTTTTTCGACTATCTCATTATCTGATCAACCGATTTTAATGATTTTTGTTTAAACAAGAGCTCCTGTTTCAATAATATTGCATATCAAAATTTTCAAAAAATCAAATTTTGGATTAAAAAAAATCAAAATTATTTTTTGAAAATTCGATATTTCAAAAATGGGTGGATAGTTTTTTTTCAAAATTAATCTTTAACTAAATAAGTACTAAAAAATGGCGTACCAATTTTTTTTATTATTTTCAAAATTTTATATACATAATTGTACATACCTGCATATACCTAATATAAAAACCGATTTTTAAATAGTAAACCAGACGGTTTACATCGCGTTGGTGTCAAATAAATTTCAGATTTTAAAAGATAAAACCAGTTTTGAACACTTTAATTTTGATGGGCTGTTGTGAAATATGTTTAAGTTAAAAATAATCCTTCACCAATATCATCATCACCCGATTGGACACTTCTATCTACATAATATAATATAAATAAATATAATAAATCTGTGAATAAAAAATTAAATTATAACAAGGTAAGTTAAGTAGCTGTTTCTGTTTCACTTTGATGTTTTTTTAAACAGCAAACAAAATTAAAGGCCCAGAAAAAAATTGTTAGGGGCGGCAAAATTGGCTCTGCCCCGGGCGGCATAAGCCCACGCTACGCCACTGAAAACAAAGTCAGGATCAATTTTATGTCTTACACTTTTGTTGTTTTATTTCAATTTATTTTTTCCTTTCCTACTTATCTGGTAACCCTATGTATGAAAACTGGTATAAACTGTAATAAAGACAATTTTAACAAATAAATTATGGTTCTTCGAAAAGACTTACTACTAAATACGTCGTTTATAATAGATACTACTTTTCATAAAGTTCCCACAGCAACTAACTTACTCACAAGTCACCAATAATAAACTGTTATACAGAAGAGAAACACATCACATTCGAATTCGAACTCTTCCAAAGCGATTTTGTCTTTATCTACTTGATTACAAAATCTATGAGTAACTGCGTTTATCAGATTTTGGACGTTTTCTTCGAACATGTCCCCCTAAGTGATGCTACTTTTATCTTGGTCGTTTTTTTTTTTTTGTGTTGACTCCCAGACACCAGAGCTTTATTAAAAAACCTTAGTTAAAAAAAGTTATTTGAGTAAAAATTTTAATGGCATTTTCACTTTACAGAATGACCAACCACTTGAAATGGCAGTCCTTGAAGGTGAACCTATCGGAACGATTGTCGGAAATTTAACAGCTATTGATGAGGACATCGGAGAAAATGCAGATATCGATTACATTATCACTGATGGTAATGCCGATAAGATTTTTCAAGTAGAAAGAACTAATGACAGCATGGCTCTAATACGTACCACTCGAGAAATAGATCGTGAAATCGTTGAATCCTTCACTATAACAATAAAATGTTTTAAATTAAATACGAAAGCTTTGTTGACATCAGGAAATGCGCCCTACGATCCATATGACCTATCCGAAATCAGAGTTCAAATAAAAATCCAAGACGTAGATGATAATCTACCGCAGTTTGCTAGAAAGAATCCCTCTGTTGGTATTCGTATAAATGTGCCAATCGATACAGTTATAGCTACAATTCATGCCAGTGATATAGATGCTGAAGCGCCTCCAATTGTATTAACCATTGACAATGTTACCTTTGTACCGCAATTCTATAAACGAGCGAAAAATATGTCCCAAACATCAGTTGGTAGCTTATTCACTCTCAATAACAAAACCGGTGAACTTCGAACTGGTGGATCCTTTACAAACTATGTGGATGGATATTTCCAGCTTCGTGTTCGAGCCAATAATTCGGACGATGTTAAACGGCACACCTATAATAACCTTAAAGTATTTGTCATACGTGATAAGTCTTTGTTGAAATTCGTTTTTGCCCGTCCACCTGGGGAAATTCAGGGAATCATTCAACCTTTCCAAGAGCAGCTTCAAAAAAACCTCAAACCAATGAACTTGGAAATACATATTCTCGACACTCAAGTCCTTACCAGGCCGGACATGAGTCTGGACTTCACTTCAACCAGTTCGTGCTTTCAAATATTCAAAAATGGAGCTGCTATACCGTTGATTGAAATGCAAAAGCTTATGGACTCAGACAAGCTGAAACAGAAGCTTTTCGATACATACGTCGATTTCGGTGTAAGTCAAGTTGAACCCTGCTCAGTTCGAAGGCATGTTGCCGCTGCCAGTCTAATGTCATCACCTGGAACTTGGCTGGTAATTATAGCTGGGTTTATTGGAATTGCAGCCATTATTGCCGCATGCATAGCTTGTTGTTCAGCGAAAAAGTAAGCTCTTCTATTGAACAACCTTAATTTAACAATTTTTTTTAAATTAAAATATATCCTTGCAGATACAAGAAACACTCCAAGAGAATGCCCACACCAAGACCACCGCCTGAACCGTTCGGAGTTGGAGTACCTGCAGTATTTTATTCCGAACCAATTTACGGGCCATTGTAGTAAGATTTAAGATTTAAAAAAAAAACTGCCTAACTTTGTAAATATTATGTTCTCGTCCTAAACTACTTTTAATTTAAAGTGATGCGCTTTTTTGAATGATAAGTTTTGTGATAAAAATACTCAATTAACTTTTGTAAGTTAAATTTTTGATTTTAATAAGTTTTCGTAAAATGCATCGGGCTTATACTACTTAAACTATGTTTAATGATTTGGTGTTAATGACTACGCTTATCTATTGCCATGTGAAAAAGGCGTTTGGTCACTTTTAGCTCTAATTGTAACATCTTTGAATCGAACTAAATAAATATATATGTATTAATTTTTAAGTAAGACATTATTTGAGTTTTTTTTTTATTTCCCTAATCTATAGTGCACAGAACAGGATTGCAGTTTAATCCCTCATTATAGTCGTTCTATAGGGCTCGAGTTAAGGGATATGATTTAGGGGCTTCAAGCAAAAGAGGAAAATGCGGTGACTTCCAGTGTGTACCACGAAATTTGAAAAATGAGGAATTAACGGTTGTAATGATCAAATATACGAAATTTTCAGTTATTGTAAAAAAGATCAATTATTTTTAGAAATTGATGAACCCTAGAAAATTTCTTATTATGACTTAAAGTTCATTAAGGTGACGTGAGATTTTGTGCCCCTCATTTGTGGGATATTCGCAAAAAATGTACACCTCCTTAAAGGATGCAAAGACACCATTAGCAGCACACATAAACCAGACGTACACACAACAACAACCTTCTACTCGCTAAATACCTTCGGTCGATAAACAACTAATCGAACTTACATAATGTAAAGGGTTTTTCAATAAGGTCGGGTAGATTTTGAAATGCAATAAACCAAGCTGTGTGGTCCAATTTTCAATGACTCTTCGGCATAGATCGGCCTGAATTTAAGCGATAGCCTGTGTTATGTTCACCTTAATGGCTTAGACCTCTAACTTCATGACCTTGGTGACCAATTCATGTCACTTCTGCGAGAGATATCCTTAACCTGAAATCGTTCATGTAGAATACCAATCGTGCCATCCGCTGTTTGGCATGTAGTGCCATCCACTGTTTGGCATATGTAGTGCCATCCTGCTAGAAACACATGTCGTCTAGATACATATGTATCAAAAAATTTGATATCATCGTTTTTTTTATATCGACATTGACAGCGACCGCCTCACAAAATACGCCAAATTGCCAAAGATTATTTCTCAGTCAAAAATGGGATCCTTTTACTCAGAACCCTAGTCAGCGAAGAAATGGTGGCGTTGTCTATGGTCATGACATTTGAGCTCCTCGGTCAGTTACATTCCTTTGACGTACGAATAATGGGTGATTGTTTACCGAGATTTGACATCAGTATCTGGATAATAAGCAACAGATTTGACAGATGTCACCAAAACAACATGGCCGCCAAATCTACGTACAGCTAATGAAAATCCCATTATATCAGTCACCCAAAACCCACCTGAGTTGCATCTAGTGGTGAAACAGCAACAGCTCCATTCAAATGGACAAACTTTTAATAACCACAAGTTACATGGTTGTGAAGGAAAGAGCACCAGATGTTACGAAATCAACACTCGGTTAGAAAAATATTTCATCACTTGAGAATCTCGCAAACTAACCAGTGATACACGGCAAATGCGGCCACTTCAGGCCTTTTGTTAGCAGATCCCCATCTCTAAGTGTCTTCACCATTTGCCTTATTTTGAGGAATTAACATTTCCTCTTCGATACTCCTTCAAATGTAAATTTAAGTTTCGTTATGTAATGTCTTTGAACTGCTAGAAAATCTTATTTCCCGAAGAACACTCTGTATTGGCTTTAATGATATGGTTATTATAGACTTCAGAAAGTTCTAGGATACTCGAAGTCCATGTAATATAGTCCAAGTATACAAGGAAATGGTATATATCTGTAGAATTAAACTCTTAAATTAGCCCCACTAAGACGACTTTTGTTCTTTTTACCAAGAAAATCTTTCTGTCACGTCAGCAAAAGTAACTGAAACTAAGGTGGCGGAGGAAGAACTTTCAAACGGATCTATGTAAGTAGCAAAGAAGAGATTAGGTGAAAATGTTAAGTAGAATCTCAAAGCAAACGCCATTAAATGGTACATTGATGGATTGAGAACGACTAGATCAGATTTTGGACTTAGAACGAAGCTCTCAATACTGAGAGAACAGTCCGCTAGTATTTGCCAAATGGAAGTATATAGAGTGCGCAGATAACGATAGGAAAACAAACCTTACCCAACAGTCAATCTTAGTGGATACATAGATCGCTTAAATAAGCTTGTTGACATCGCCAATGAGCCTCATCCGAAAAGATGATTTCCTTGGCCAAATTCAGATCTCTGACCAACATTTCCAGCAGCCAAAAAGGCAAACTCACTGCGTTGTCTATGTTATAGGCAAACCGTATATATTTTGACATCTGGATGACATTGATAACTCTGACAGCGGCTGACACATAAGAATTGTAAAAATTTGAATTTCTGGTCACCCTAAATAAATGACAGTTCCAATAAATCTACTCGTTCGTTGCAAGTGTTGGTCAAAAAACTGTTAATGGAAATATGGTTTCGAAACATATCCTTATACATTTATAACGTTGAAAAAAAACAATATAATTTTATTTTTTGAACTATTGTAAACTAGCATTTTTTATAAATTAGGAAAATTTAATTTTTAAAATCCACCCGTAAACACTTTCGAGGTCTATTTTAATACAAAAAACACTACACTCCAAAAATAACAAAAATTATATTATTTAAACACAAAAAACGCCATACACGTTTCATTATCCAAATTTGTTTTATTTGAATGTTAAATATTGACCTTAGTTCAATGCGAATATTCTGAACTCTTCTCCAAGATCTACAAAAACAACTGTCAAAACAGTTATCTTTTATTCTGTTTGTTTATGAATTTCTATCAATGAAGATTTGGTTATGTGTCCTACTTAATTGTTATTCAAAATTTTTTCGTTTTATGGAGCAATAAATAACAATAAAGTAAAGGTACACGCACCTGCAATATAAAAGATTGATTGTACCAAAATTAAAACAGTTTTGAACAATCAGTCCAACTGTACAGTTATCAGAATGAAGTTCCTATTTGCTGCTTTATCATTGACACGTAAGTGAAAATCTAGTAAATCCAATAAACAAAATTATTTTAAATATATATTCAAACACAGTATTAGTGCTAGCCACTGCTGAACCATATTACCCATTGGGTGGCAGCTGTCCTGACTTCTGCACAGATTTGTGGAACCCAATTTGTGCCGTGAGTCAAACTTGCACAGCACTATTCGGCAATCCATGTAAATTCGATGCTTGGAATTGTAAGGCAGCACCAGCACGTAAGAAAGACTTAATATTTTTATACAAAATAACTAATATTAAAAATACAAATTTTCTTAAAAATTTAACAGAGCGATTTTATGTGGCCAACAACCTGAAATGCAGTCGTTTAGATAGATACAACAGTATTGTTTGTCGATAATATGGTTTGTCGATATAAAATTTAATAAAAATTGTGCTTTAAGTTATTTTCGTATTTTTCTTTAAAAAAGAGAATATGTAAGTATTTTTTCAAAAGTGGTAAGACTGAAATTTGAAATTTTGAGAGATAGAATTTCTAACTTACCGTTAAACGAAGATTGCTTTATCCTCTAGGAACGCGACTACGCTGCTCTCTGTTATCCATCAGACAGCTAAAAAAGTCATCGAAAAATACTCCTTTCGAAAGAGCCCAGTGTAATAGCAAATATAAATTGAAATTTAATTGAATTATCTGCCCTTCTGCCCTTCTTAAAACACTCGGTGCTGTATTTCAAAACTGGCAGTGTAAGGGTTTTTTTAGAACGTGCACTTCGTCTTAGGTTTGACAAGTAAGATAAATGTCTCCAGACCGAAGGTGTTCTGTGTTAGCGGGATAGAGAGAGTTGAATAGAATTGCTGAAAATAGTGCCCTCGGTGTTAACATCTGCCTTTTTCACTTTCTGTATTTGTATTTGTATTTTGTATTTATTAATTCATTTTGGTAGGTAGATACAATAGTTTAAGTTATAAATGAAGTTAAAAGTTTAGAAGACCATGAAAACTAACATGTTGGAATTATTAAAAATGATACTATGGCAAAAATAAAGAAAACCAGAGAAATTACTAATGACAATATATAAGTGATTTACTAATTATAAAATAGTATTACAATATAATAGTATTACATGAATTTTATTTCTTTAAATAGTGATCTTCCGAATAATAGTTTTAGTATGTACCGCAACAAAACAATTTAATAGAGACTCTGTAGCGTAGCTTTAAGCTAGAGCTAGTGGCGAATGCTCATCAAAATAAAATAAAACAACATAGTTGTGTGCAAGGTGAGAGGAAGGAAGGAAAAAGTGGGAATGAAAAGGTATAAGGTTTTTTTTTTTTTATTTTTTTTTTTAATCAATTAAAGACAATAAGTTTTCAATTTGAATGTGATCGTGTTCATACAGCCATGATTTAACATTTTTTAAAAAAGAGGACAATATTCTCAGACTTCTAACAGAAAAAGGCAATTTGTTGAAAATTGAGGGAGCAACTATTGTAAAGAATCTTCTAAAATGCATTTTATTATATGAAGGAATGGTAACTAAATTCATTGTATTCACTCGTAAATTATGTCTTGAATTACTTCTCGTTGCAAGATACCCACTTCTAATGAAAAATAATTTTAAAACTTTGAAGTAGTACAAATGTCTTACAGGAAGAACTTTTAATTCTCGAAATAAAATAAAACTATTATGAAAGCGATTTTTTCTACAAATAATTCGTACAATATGTTTTTGAGGAACAAGAAGAGGATTTATCTTGTTTTGATAAGCACCCCCCCAACAAGATATTCCATACTGAATTTTAGAATGAACAATACCATAGTAGATCGTAACTAGTAATTTTTGTGAGCAGTACAAAGCAAGAGTATAAAATTGTCTAGAACAACATAACAAATAATTTTTTAATGCATGAGTGTGATCAGACCAGTTCATTTTGCTATCAAGTAAAACACCGAGGTATTTGAAGGTCTTGACAAAATCTACCTGAAAGCAATGAGGGGAACAGGACACATTAGGATCGAAACTGTTAGAATCGTTTAAATTAAATTTGAATTTATTTCAT
This sequence comes from Chrysotoxum bicinctum, assembly GCA_911387755.1. NCBI lineage: Eukaryota > Metazoa > Arthropoda > Insecta > Diptera > Syrphidae > Chrysotoxum > Chrysotoxum bicinctum. Next base: position 170,174,356 of record OU426989.1, read on the forward strand.
TCTGAAGAGTGATAAAAAATATCGCAATCAACTAAAATGGGAGACTCTGCTAGACTGAAGTACATTATTTTTGTTTTATTACTCAACACCATTTTATTAACTGCAAACCATCGTCTTAAAATGTCCAAGTCAGAGTTAATGTCAGAAATTAAGTTAAGCAGAGATTTACAACCATATGCAAAAACCATATCATCAGCAAATGCTGTAATTTTTCCTTTGAAATTCTGATTGAAAATAGAGTTTATGAAAATCAGGAAAAGCAAAGGACCCAAAACTGAACCTTGGGGAACGCCGATACTAATATTGGATAAACTACTTAAGCTACCATTTACTTTAACTATTTGCTTCCTATTAGATAGATAAGAAACTAACCAATTATAGATAAACCCACGCATTCCTGCATTGTTCAATTTTTTCAAAAGAATATCATGGTCCACTAAGTCAAAGGCCTTGGTTAAATTAAATGAAGAGACCAGCTGAGAATAAATTATTGTTGATGTTTTCATAAATTTCACTACAAAATTTTAATAATGCATCTTCAGTAGATCGAAGAGCTTGAAAATCGAATTGAGCTTCGCTAAAGAAATGATTTTTATTTAGAAATTTCAAAATTCTTTTTTTCATCGCCTTTTCAAAAATTTTTGAACATACAGGTAACAGAGAAATAGGTCTGTAATTATTCATAATGCAATGGTTAGACTTTTTGTATAGAGGAATGACTTCAGCAATTTTAAGAGATCTTGGAAAGACACCACCGTACACACTTTTATTAAAAATATGTGCAAGAACATCCACAATATTGTATGCAATTTGTTTAACGATTAAATTGGAACAATTATCGTTGGTAACAGAACCAGATTTCTTTAATTTTTTGATGATGAAAAGCAGTTCACCAGGCTCTATAGGAGCATAAAAAAGACTTTCTGTACAAATATTATCATTAACTATACCCTGAGCAGATAAAAAGTCATTTCTATTCCTAAATACCTCAGTCGAAACATTTTCAGCTATAGAAATGAAAAAAATATTGAAACGATTAGCTATATCAGTAGAATCAGTAATTAAAAAATTTGCATCTTCTATAACTAGAGGTTTTTCAGATTGGGAACCACGATTTAAAATTTTGTTTACTACATTCCATTCACCTTTGATATTTCCTTTATTTTTTTCAAGTTCAGCTAGATAATAATTTTCTTTGCAAGTTTTAATTTCCTTTGATAGTTTTTTACATACTTCTTTGTATTCATTTTTTAGTTGATTATTATTTGGATAGATTTTATATTTTTTACGAAGCTTATTTTTTTTCTTAACTTTATCTAAAATATACCCTGTCATCCATTCCTTCAAAAGCTTAGACTTGTTCTTTCTGACTGAAATTTTTGTACATCTATCAAGATAATAGCCTAATTTTTCAATAAATTTGTCATAAGCAAGTGAAGGATCACTCTCATTATAGACATCGTCCCAGAATTCAAAACGTAAAAGCAAACTGATCCAGAGCAAGATTGGAGAAATTAAGTTACGAGGCATCTCTTTGCTGAAACCATAAACAGGGTTTTGGAATAGTTCGGAGCAGCTGGATCAGATTTTCTGGGAGTCAGAGTTCAACTATCCCCATAAAGAGCTCCTAGCGAGGAATGTGTCATATGCGGCCTTGAAGTCGATGGAATAAGTCACACTGGTACTTGCCGTTCTTTTCGGAGGTAGGGCATTGGAACTCATAGACGAGCCATGGGACATGCTTCATTCCAACCATATTTTGTTGATGATTTGGTACATGCCCGCTACAGAATCATAACCAATATTAGAAGATCTCTGCTATCAGACCCTGCGCTCTCTATATTCTTAAGCCTTTTTATACCTAAGCCTGCCGCTTCTATAATGGGTGGTGGAACGGATTCTTTATGGACTGAAAGTGTGTCCTTGGTTAGGTTAACTTCACTGTTTCGGATCCTAAAACACGCAGCTAGTTTTTTTTAATATGCTCTGTGCACCCTTTTCTTTCAAAAACTTTTTACGGCATACTGAAAATACCCCTTTGAATTAGTTTTGAATCATACCCATACTTTAAGTTATTAAAGTTAGCAGCACAATTTCAAAAATTCAGATTATAAATGATATTATAAATACAAAAACGGCAATTGATCGCTTTTTATTTAAGTAAAAAAAAATTATAATCGCTCAATGGATTGCGTGTCCTTGTAATTTGACGTCATGTATATATAATATACTCTTGTTGAGGGTGTTCAAACATTGAACACTCGGATAAGAAACGAGTATGATTAGATAAGTTGATACGAGTATGTTAAGAAATTTTGGTTCAACATTATAGTTAGATCCGCTTTCCATTTAGAAAGTTGACTAATTTCAATAAATCTATTCATAATGGTTTTGAAGAGAAAAAGAAGTGTTTACAGATATATGCATATACCTACACGAACCTAGTTATTTCTACTTTTGAAAAAAAAAATTACTTCCTGATTAAAATAGCTTCAAATGAAGAGACTAAACTTTTACCTACATATAGGTAGGTACATACATACATTATAGAGCAATCTTAAGGTCGGATTTGTATTCAGCACATCAAAAACCTGTAATAAGCAATAGAAATATGATCTAGCCGTGCGTATATTAATCGCAAAGCATATAACCTGAAAAGCAGATGCATTAGCCAAAGTGTTAATTAAACTTAGGGGAGAGATGGGCTCCCATTTTATCTAGGTATTATAGAATATGAAATAAATAAGTGGTTGATCTTCGTGTTATCGGTAATTATACTTTTTTTTGTGAATGAAATTTGTCAGTTGGCACTCGACAGTCGTAGAGAGGTGTCAATAACAATTTATTATGGAGTATCTATCGCAGCAATAAACTCGTCAAAATTATTATGTACAATTTATATAAATAATTTAAAATACGCGGAGAAGATTACGGGACATTTTTGGTGTTAATCATGTGCCAAGCTCCCACGATCCCCTGATTTGACACCCAATTTCTTCTTATTGAAGGAAAAGCGGTACTTCAACTAACCAACCACAACCTCAATGTTTGGACAACAGAACGAAATTGCTAAAATTACAACAAAGCATCTGAAAATATTATTCAAAATGTGCACTGGCTTTGCCCATACTTCACCGAAACACTGATTTAACATTGATTTAAAATTTCTCCCGAAACTTGTTAAAAGTGGAATTGTTTAATAACTTACTGACAGCACGACCTATCTGACCCAGATTTTGTAATTTTATTTTTCGGCACTAAACCTAACCTAAAAATCATCTTCTCGGACGAGTATCATTTACACTCAGCGGCTGAGAAAACAAGCGAAATTGCCGTTATTGGTGCACAGTCAATGGTCTCGGGTATAGAGCGATCTTCAACGACTTTCTGTGACCACAGCTCGACAACTTCGATATATCCAAGCAATGCAACGGTTCTAACAACATGGTTCTAAATCCCATATAAACTACGTAACGCTCGAGGCTGTGAGAAAACGCCCGAGAAATTAAACAAGAAGAGGAGGCAAGCAGATCCCAAAATTGGAAAGAACTTCCAAAGCTGAGGCAGGCGAAACTACAACCTACAACGCTTCGAAAACTGCATTAACTTAAATAGGAATAACCTAAGAATAATAACAGTTATCGTAACTGGACACTGCGAACTTAGAAGACACCTAGGTTTACTTGGTATGGAAGCAGTGCCACATGTAGATTCTGCAAAATGCATGAGGAAAAACCGGACCAAATACTAGAAAGATGTTGCATGCATCAAAGGAAAAACCATCTGGGACAATACGAGGTGGAAGAGAGCGACCTCTAAGAGCAATAGATTTGGAGGAAGAACTATAAAAAAAGCAAGCTCATCCATTTTTTAACTGGGAAACAATAGATACCAAATCGCAGTACATAATTCAATTTAATCAAATGTCTTTCATTGTTTTATCGCTTTTTTCACAAGCAATGCTCTGTCGAAGTAGTCTGTATGGCATTACCCCCTTAATCAGTTCAGCTGGACGTATCGTTATCGTTATACAGATTTCGTATTTATTATCATATCACAATTATGGAATGATTTATCCGGCACGTTTTCACTTGCTATTTTAATTTGCAAACTTTCAAAACCAATCTTCATCGACAGCTCTTTTCTTGCCCTTCCTAATTTTCCTATCGCTCGTGCTGTGTTTAACGTTATAAGCGTCTCAATAAACCCTTGAGGGTGAGTGCATTGTACATTTTTTTTAAATTTCTTAAAAACATTTTGCCCTGAGTATAATCTTTTTAAACACAAACATATTTTTTATACTTTGACGTGAAGTTTCTAAGATCTTCCCAAATACACAAACAATGAAAAAACACTTGAACAAAACCACTTTTTGGCTACCCATACGTGTGTTTATTTGCCTTCAAATTTTGACCAAACTTCCCAGAAACACTCTAAAAACAATTCAGAAGATTGCCTTAAAACACATCTTAACTTTTTAGCATACGAAAATCAAAAACCAAAATAAAATTACAAAAAGAGATATGTATCTCGCCATTACCCCCCTTCCTCCCCTATAGGTAAGTTACCTATTTCTCATTATTTGTTGCATTTACTCAAATAGCCAATAAGTACCCGTAGTTGTTTACTTTCTTTTATAAATCTGTTAAATTTTTATTTTCTGATTTTTGTTCACTTCCATGTCGTTAAATTGACACGCATACAAAGTCTAAGGTGTGATTAAAGCTCATCTCAAGAGCTTTATTCTTATTTGTAATGGACAAATCAATTTTAAAACCCCCTTTTTGAATTCACAGAATAGTCTTAACTATAAAAACCCCATCAACTGATGTGCTAAGCTTAGTCTGCAGTAGAATTTAATTAATAAAATTAGTAAAATTGTTTTCAACCATGAAGTCCAGCGTATTCATAGTATTTGTATTATGTAAGAGTTGTGTGCCTAAATAGAGTTTAGATAAAAATTATAAAATAGATTTAAAACAAAACTTATTTAAGTGAGCATTTTTGGAGTATCTTATGGTCAGCGCGGATGTCCAAATGTTTGCCCTTTGAGCTATGCACCTAAATGTGGTTTTAATGGAAATTGTTACAGGCAATTTTCCAACGACTGTGATCTCACATCGACAAATTGCAGGAGCCGTAGAGGTTGAAATAACTAAATTTTTAATACTTTGTATATAAAACAATTTATCATTTTGCTTTGCTTATCTTTACAGCTTTCAGACAAGTTAATTTGAGATTGTGTGAAAACCCATCAAATAGAAAATGTTAACATTTTGTTCTAAACTCAAAACATTAAATTGAATAAACTTTTATTCTCTCAACTTTATTTATTAGTGTATGTTTTTAATTTAAACAGTAAGGTACAGTGTTAAATTTTGTCAATAGTTTTGCATAATGACAATCATTTGCATACGTGAAAAACAAAATCGTCACAGAACTTGAAAACCTGCTAAACTGCTGATTGATGGATTACTTGTAAGAGCTTCTATATTTTTTTTTCGTCAGCCAAAATCCTTCTTACTTGTGGGGGTCTCGCCTTTGGTCGTGTATTTGAAACTGATCCCGTTTCTTGAAGTCCGCGCCTTCACTAGGAAGTCTTCGGTTATGATATAGTTTATGGTAACGTAAATAATGTCTGCATATTCTTTATTTGTAAATTCAGGTATTTCAAAAAGCGTATCTAAGTAATTCTAACCTTGGCGTAAAAAATTGATCTGATGAATACATTTGTATTTCCAAGTATCATAAGATCTATGGTTAAACTTTTGTTTATTACGCATTTTCTGAAAAAAATTGACCTCAAAGTAAATAAAATGCACGACTGGATCGCACGAACTTGCTCTTATGTAAAAGTACTTTGGAATTTAAGATACATTTTATAAATATAAAACATGAATTTAAAATGAAATTGCCGTCTGATTTCTAGAAAAGTATGAATTTATGCAAACAAACTTTAAAAAATCGTTTTATTATTAAATAAATAAATTTTTATATAAGAAATTTCTTTAAAATTTTTCAAGAAAAAAATGTGGGATGCGAATTTTAAGTATTTAATAATATTGATTTTAGGAAATAATTTCAAAAAATTATCGTTCATAGGTTTTGAAGATAAAAAAAATTTTTTTCAAAAAAAACCCCAACAAATAATTTTTCGAATATTTTTATGTACAATATTATTTTAAACTTAGGAGGACTCCTGCTGAAAATTTTTGGTTAAAATCGTTAGAGCCGTTAATGAGAAAGTCGAAAATCAAAAAAACGGTTCTATGACAGGTAACGTTAATAACATTTTGCCCCAAATTTTTTTTTTACCAAAACGTAGTCCATGTCCATAATATCACTCCTAATTTTTTTTTATCAAAATCGTTAGAGCCGTTTTCGAGATAAATAAGATTTTACATTACGGGTGTATGGGGGGTACCGTTAGTTTTAGAGCTAAAAAAAAAATTTCAATTTCCCCTCTAGGGAATCACCGAAGACCCATAACTACCAAGTTTGAAGAAAATAGGTCCAGTGGCTTAGGCTCTAGATCGAGGTACAGACATACAGACAGACAGACAGACAGACAGACAGACAGACAGACGGAATTGCCGGACCCACTTTATTCGTCTTCGCTATCATCGTAATGTCAACTTTGATCAAAATCTCGAGTTCGATTTTTTTTCCAAATGCAGAACTTGCCCTATAGTACCTATATCGCAAGTAAAAATTAGCGGTAGTAAGAACAAATGAACAGGCTTAGAAATTGGATATCTGAAGACCCAAACAAGATATCAACTTTATTTAAACACATGCTTGTATGTCTTCTAAGTCCAAAGTAAAGTTCTTAACATTCGTTTTAACAGAACAATTTTTGTTAACATTAGTTCAGTTAGACCATCATCCAAATATACGCACCGACAACTAATTCAACTGACGAAGAAATTGAAGCATTTTACGAAAATTTAGAACAAGCTTATAGAGAAACAAAAACAGAAATAATGTATGTAATAGGAGATTTTAATGCAAAACTTGGGACAATGGAAGATGGAGAAGAACAGTTATTTGGACATTTTGGATATGGAAGAAGAAATAAGCGTGGAGTAAAACTTATAAAGTGGATGCAAGAAATGAACCTGACTTTTGGAAACTCATTTTTTAAGAAGAAAGACAAGAACAAATGGACTTGGTTATCACCTGATGGACAATACAAAAATGAATATGACCTCGCTTTAACGAATAAAATCACTACATTGACAGATATATCTGTAATTAATAATCTTAAATTTGATAGTGACCATAGAATGGTGAGAATGAAAATAAAAATTGACCATAGTACATTACGAAGGAACCACCAAAAGTTATTCTTTCCCGATTCAATACTGCCTGAAAATATCCGATCTTATAACGAAACTCTTATGAACAAAGTAGAAGAACACATAAATGTCCATCAATTTTACGATGACCCGCAAAATTCATATAACATGTTAGAATCTATCATAAAAACTACTGCAAAAAATACGCTTATGAAACCAAGATCTGGAAAAACTGACAAACTATCAAGTGAAACAAAAGAACTCATCAACCAACGAGAAATTCTTAGAAAAGCAAGTAATCTTACAGAGACCGAAAAACATGAGTTAAAAAATCTAAGAAAAATTATCGAGAACAAAACAAAAGACGATGTCCAAAAATTTAACGAAACAAAAATAAAAGACATTCTAAGAAATACAAAATCAATCAAAAAAACAAAAAACTTCATAAGTAACGAAAAAGAATGGATAGTTTCACTTAAACAAAAAACTAAAACCACAACAAAAAGAAAAGATATTAACGAAACAGCTACCAGTTTCTTTGAATGGCAACAGAGTAGAATAACACTACTCCACAAAAAGGGAAACAAGGATGACATGAACAACTACAGACCCATAAGCCTTATATCGACAATCTATAAACTTTTCTCGAAGACTATAATATATATTACGACCAAACAAACATTGAATGACAATCAACCACGAGAGCAAGCAGGATTTAGAGAAGGCTTCTCAACCACTGACCATCTTCAGACAATCAACCAGCTAATTGAAAAACATAACGAATTCAAAAAACCACTTTACCTCTGTTTTATCGACTTTGCAAAAGCTTTTGACACCGTGGAACACAGCAGCATATGGGCAGCGCTAAGTAATCAAAAGATCAACCCCACTCTTATCAGGACGTTTAGAAACATTTATTGTAATAACACCGCTAAAGTTAAAACGGACAAAGTAGGAAGGGAATTCCATTTGAAAAGAGGAGTTCGACAAGGGGACCCCATGTCACCGCCACTGTTTTCCTCAGTTCTAGAGGATATTTTTCAGAGGCTGGAATGGAACGATAAATTTGGTGTAAGAATCCATGGAGACTACTTAAACAATCTAAGATTTGCAGACGACGTTGTTCTTCTTTCGAATTCAGCAAAACAGATGCAGACAATGTTAAATCAACTTTCGATGACTTGTAAAAAAGATGGACTTTGTTTAAACTTGACTAAAACAAAAGTGATGACTAATCATATAAAGAAGGACATCTTACTGGAAAATAACAAAATAGACTATGTTGAAGATTACGTTTACCTAGGACAGATTAAATCCTTCATAAATCAAGACAAAAAAGAAATAACTAGACGAATAGATAATGGATGGAAACAGTTTTGGAGCTTAAAAGAAATACTGAACTCAAACCTTGGTAATGACACAAGGAAATATATACTGGACTCTACAATCTTACCTGTCTTGACGTACGGGCTTCAAACCCTAGGACTAACATCAAATCAACATGATAAACTAAGAATATGCCAAACAAAAATGGAGCGAAAACTTTTAAATATACGACAAATACAAAGGATTACTAACGAAGAAATTAGAAGAAAAACAAATATAGTTGACGTGATAACTCGAATAAAACAACTGAAATGGAGCTGGGCACGACATGTGTCAAGAATTGAAGACCAAAGATGGACGAAAATAATTACAAAATGGACCCTAAATGATGAGAAGAGACCAAGAGGACGACCGAAAAAAAGATGGGCGGACGATTTAAATAAATTCAATCAAAACTGGTACAATGACGCAAAAAATAGATTCATTTGGACAGCAATGGGGGAGGCTTACGCCAGATAAAATAAATAGATTATATTGAAACAAAAACGATCAAGACAATAATGGAAACAAAATAATAATTGTAAAACTATTTTAAGAACTTATTCATTTGTATGTAATTAATTATAAGAAAAATGTTTGTGTAATTTTAAAACCAACAATATTGGCGAATAAAGCTTTATATAATAATAATAATAATAGTTCAGGGTAGACCAAGAGTAGGTATTTTTGTTAAATCTCCGAAAAATTATGTCAACATTGGAGATAGACCAATATTTTATTTTTTATTTTATTTTTTTGTTTTTAGATTTTAACCAAGAATCATACCTTTAACAATTCTTAACGAACCAGGGGATGCACTGTATAGGAATGTGAAAATTATTGATATTATGATTATAGAGAATTAGAAAAGCTGGCTCAAGAAATTCTCTCTGTTGGTTGGGCTACAGCCTCAATGGAGGTGTCAATTTTCTTTAAACTTATTACCTAGAGTTTTTTGGTTATTCCCCCAATCTTTTTTATTTAAATTAATGTATTCAAAATACTATTAAACGTTGTTATTACGTTTTTTTTATAATAAAGCTTTCAATTTTCCGAATTTTTATGAAACAAGAAAATCAATTAATTACATATTTTAAGTATAAAAGCTATTTTTATGTCACTTTCCTTAGGACAAATGATTAATAATAATGACTCTTATTGCAATTTTTGTATTTTCTCGAAAACGATACATATGAGTTTCATCAATTTGTTTGTGCAGAAATTTAAAAAAAATTTAAACAATACTGCTCATCAAAAGTTCAAAAAGAAATGTTTTTTGGATTTAATTTGTTTTAATTAAATTATATTTGGTGGTGCAACAGCTCGGAGTGAACTAGGACCTAGTGACTTACAACTCTCGACCATTCCTATGTGCGTGTTACCAGGAACGGAGTTAGTACCCCTTATTATTTTGAAACTTGGAACCTAACTAATTTTAAAACTATTAGTATGATTAAACAAATAAAAATGTTCTTATATAAAAAAAGAACAATATGTAATAATTAATAACTAACATGTCCTTAATATTATTATTACTAAAATAAAAAAAGTCACGAAAACTTAAAACATCTACATAAAATGTAGATAAAAAAGTGATTTAATTTAATTCAATTGAAAGTTGAAGTGACCTCAATCTACACTCTACATAAACGGAATTAATTTTCTTCATCTTCGTTGATTAAAATGATGACTACGAACATTGCTCTATTAATTGTCTGAATTCGCCTGGAAAAATAATATTTCACAGTATATCAATATATATAAGATTTCGTAAACATCGAAAAATATTTGCTAACAAGAAGGAAACCACAGTATTTAAGTGATGGATGAGTATTTAAATCACTCCACTTAAACAGAAGTAATTTTCTAGTTTACTTCATTATTGTTGGGTAAGTTTATCATTAAAATATTCATTAAATTAATCTTTGAATAGTCATTGACGAATACAAATACAAAAATGAAAAAATATTTACATAATGTATGTCCATAGGCGATTTCAGATTTTTACTTATTTATTTTTATACATTTATGTGACCAATTTGGCATATCCCAAATCTGATTGTACTAAGTCGACTTTAATTAAAAAAATAGAAAATTGATTTCTATAATATTTATACATTCATACATACATAACTAAAGTTATAATTTTTCATATTAATATTAATTGAAACTGATTAAGAAAAACGCAGTTCAAATTCAAAAACTAACTCCGAGTTTTCAAATTAATAAAAAAAATCATTTGTTTTTCATTTTCGTCTGAATACAGTTAAGTTGTTCAACAAACATCAGAGGTGGAATCGGCTAAGGTGATAGTTGATTATCAATTTTTTGATTGTCATTTTAACTATTGCTGTCTCTATCATATCAATAAAGAAATATAGAGAGAGCGATTGCCAAAACGACAATCAATTAATTTAGTGATCACTTTACTCTTACGCGATACGGGCCCAGCCTTTTCATATTTACATGATTAACATATGGATATCTCCAAATTGTTTTCATTATTACTGGGATGTGATATGTGATATGAGATGTGAGATATAAAAAACCTCAATACAGTGGCACTCAAAAACATATCAAAATAGCGGCATATTTTCTGAGAATTATATGTAAATCAATTCGCGTTTTCTAATAAAGCGGATCTCGCCAGGGTCATGGCGCGATTATAAGACAGTTATTCTATGAGAATAGTTTATTGGCCATCACTCAGCACGGGAAATGTTTTCATCTATAGAATTCCAAGTTCAACCTCAAGATAACATTGGAATTAGCTAAAAAGCCTTGGGTTGGATGGATTTTTTGTTATCAATAGCGTAAAACAGCTATATCAATAATTGATTTCCTGTATGTAAGAACATGTACAACTATAATTTCGATAAAATAATATAATTCATAAGCTTGTATATTGAACAAACATTTACCTAAAAAGACAAGACCTTCTGGTTGTTGTTTTTTTTTTTTTTTCTTTATTATTAATAATCAGGGACTATACTACACTTTTTGATTTTATTGCTTTGCCAATATTAACTTTTATTTGTTACGTTTAATATAAGTTTCATGTACAAAAGAAATTGAAGAAAAAATGTTACAATTCAGTACTCTAAAAAAAGCGCATACGCCAGAGTGTACGCTTAAATGTTCTTAAATATTAAAAATAAAATGCACGACTAGATGACACGACGTTGATATTGTGGTTTCAAGCTATAATTTGGGTGAGCGATGTTAAGAATGGTAATATGCACTAAAATAACCAAATAACATTATTTAAGTGTGGTACACGTGTGGTAAAGAGTAGTGCGTTGGGCTGTCACGCCGAAGGTCTGGTGATTGATTCCCAGTCTTCACAAAAAAGTGAAGAAATCCGTATAAAATGTTTAAACACATTTTTTTCCAAATTGCAACAAAGGCTTTCACTTCTAGCTTATGTTTCTACTAAACGAAGTTATATATTATAAGACTACGTACATATTTAGTTTTAAAGCCTCTGTTGCAAATTGGAAAAAAATGTGCTTAAACATTTTATACGGATTTTTCACTTTTTTGTTTATATTTTCGTGAGTTTTATTTTTGATGCTGATACAAATACGTTTTTAATATCTACTGACCTTGATTAATCGATAACTTTAAATTGACCGACTAAATCACAACAGAAACTCCTATTTGCGTAAAACACAACTTTTACAACTTATTTTCTTTTAACCTACAACCTCTCCGACCTTCAAAATTTTACCAGTTGACAGACAATTATGTCAACTTTGCAACAAAATATTTGTTTTGGAAGAAACCGTTAACCTCAATTTTGCATTTTGAGCACGCTGTCCTTACAATGGGTCCCAGTGCGCGACATGATGAAGACATCAATAATGTTATCTTCAGCGAAATCACTGATCAAATAAATAACCGCAATATAAATGATAAAAATCTTTGACGAATGAGATGTTATAAATAATGTATGTGATTCTAACATAATGTATAATAATATATAGTATAGTGTTTTTTTTTTCTTTTGAAATAAACAAATCTTTTTTTTCAGTCATACCGCAGATTTCACTCTACTCTTCAAAATCTGATAAAAAGAAAATGAGTGGTATCTTGCTAAATTGTTCTTGTCTTGGTAAAAAAATAATTATCTATCACAAACAGAAAAGATTAAAAATACAATTTGTTTACACAAAACAACCACCTGTGTTCATAAAACCTCCTGTTTAGCACAAATACTCGTCAATATCGTTTTTGTATTTGCTGCCTTGCGGTGTTCCAGTTCATTTGATAAACTTCTACACTTTTACGAGTTAAGAATTCATATCACCCGCATAAACCACACTTATAGAGGCACTTCGCAGTGTCAGCAATAAATAATTTGAATTTTATCAACTTGGAATCGCAATGCGTGTTTTTATATTTTTTGTTCTTTTTTTTACTGGTAAGAAACATTAATATTTTATCAAGCTTTGAAATAATTAATAAATTAAATAATATTATTATGACAAGCTGTGGCAGCCTTAGAGACCTGTGATGATGACTGTAATAGAGTATGTAAACCTGGTGGAGCAAAAGTATGTGTATTTAACGTAGAACATGGTTGCTTTTCAAAATACGAAAACTGTTGTGCCTGGACCGAAATGAAATGCAAATATAACTTGAGTAAGTATTTTTCTAAAATTCTTTTTCTTTCCTCACTTCATGGATTAAAAGCACAAATACTTCATTTTTTCCGACAGAGCACCAAATCTTTAGAACGGAATATTGCGATTTGGATAACTTTTCTTGTGAAAAACAAAATAAATAAATAAATTAGTATTTAATGTTTTAATTCCTAAATTAAGTATAAAATCACAATAAATGCAAAAATCTGTTGGATTTTTTCTTTGTTAAATCAAATCCATAATCTCTAACGACGTTTCTTTTTTTCCAGCTTTCGGATCTTGTGTTGCCTTCGGGCGGCATTTATTATATCCGTTGATTGTTTTTGTTCCTTGCAATGGAAGTAGATAGGTGTTATTTTATAGTTTCATTTTTGATATAAAGTTCAGAAACTTACTTCACCAATTTCTCCATCAGTTTCTTGGGATTCTGGGGAGGTGGGCAGGAAAATCGATGATGCAATGCAAATAAGTTGGAAAATTGCTCCTACAAAAAGACCATAGCGCAAGACTGTATTGAAGATGTCATCTTCACCAAATTTATCTAATGTTGAAGAGGTAGTTTCCATGCTTAAGATAGTTTTGAAATTTTATTTAAAATAGTTTTTATTTTTAAAGAAAATTGAGAGAAATTAGGAGTTTCGGCTTATTTGTTTACGATAGATTAGATAGTTTACATTTACAGGTTGACAGTTGTAAAACGTCATCATTTTAACAGGGATGGCATAGCTTTGTTTAGTTATAAAAAAAAGACAGGTCCCTCAATTTTGTTTTTTGAAAAATTAAGGGCGCAGAATTTTAGTCGAATTAATAAAATGTTTTAGGCTGGTATTCACCGAGCGCTCTTAAACGGCTCTTAACTTTACGAGGCTCTTAACTTGAAATTTCTTTGGGGTATTCACCAACCACTCACAAGTGTTTTTCGAAGTTTGAAAATGAGAGCCACTCTCTCTTGTTCAGGCATACCCAAACTGTGAAATGTTGTGGAATGTTGGTCTTGACAGCAAATGGATACTCTTCTACTTGGCATTGCTCACATGGATTCGAGTCAAATGCGTGCGTGGCACACGCACAAGCGAACAAACTTTCGAACTTTTAAGAGCGCTCGTAGATCTTCACTAATATTGCTTGGTGAATAGGTTTATGATCTTCTTAAGTTATGAGCGCTCGGTGAATACCGGCCTTAGTATGGTGCTTGGTTGTGTTCAGAAGAAATTAATTGAAAAAAAAAACGAAAATGTTATTTATAAAACTTATTGTTGGAAATGAAAAACTATCACTGAATACATTCATCAAACCACATGTAAACATTGTAATATGTCATCTTATGAATTACGTCAAATAAACTCATTCTAATTTATAACTTACTCTGTTGCACTTTTCTTAACAGGTTATGGGCCTTTAAAGTCACGAATTAAATTAGTTTCAATAAATATTTTATTAAAATATTTGTACAATTAGACAATTTAAAAGTTTTAATTTAACACAAAGTAATTTTTTGTGAATAATTGTACTCGATTCCATTGTTTTTTTGTGGATTAATATTCTGATAGGTTGGAAATGGCTTCATCGTCGATCTCATTTCCATTTGAGAAGCTGCGTGGTCGCGAGAATTTCGACATATGGAAGCGACATGCGAAGTCATACCTGGTTATAAGGAATTGCTGGAAAATAATCGAAAAAGGATTATCTGCAGATCCAAAAGACAATGATTTGGAATTGAATGAACGTGCATTAGCTGAAATTACCTTAATGGTTGAGCCGAATAACTTTGCACATATTGCCACATCTACGACGGCAAAAGGAGCATGGGATGCTCTGGTTTCAGCATATGATGACAGTGGGCTAACGCGAAAAGTTGAATTGCTTAAGCAATTGGTACAACTTAAGTTAACTGACTGCGAATCCATGCAGGATTACATCAACACTATGGTTTTAACGTCTCTCAAAGTCCAAAACGCCGGCTTGAATATTGATGACGAATTGACAGCATCTCTAATGCTGGCAGGGCTACCTGATGACTTTCGGGCACTGGTTCTAGCAGTGGAAAACTCCAAAAAGGAGCTTACTGTGGACGTTGTGAAGAACTTGCTGCTCCAAGACGTAAAGTTTGATAATAAAAGTGCAGATAGTGCTCTTTACATTAAAAAGAAAGCAAGTGCAGCTAAATATCATTGCCACACGTGCAAACAGGTTGGTCATTTCAGCAGATCTTGCCCAAATAAAAACAAAAAATCAAACATGAGCAACAGCAAGAATAGGAGAGATAAAGTGTTATTTGCTTCTCTCTTTGTGAACAACAAAAGTTCTTCAGACTGGTTCGTCGATTCGGGGGCTACTGCACATATGACAAATGAGGAACATGTGTTGTTCAATAAAAAAAAGCCGGTCGCAAACAAAGAAGTCATCGTAGCAAATAATCACAAAATGTCTGTGAAGTGTTCTGGTGACGTGAAATTAGCTCTGAAAGATAAGAAGTTTAATGCGGTGTTAAAAAATGTTGAGTACTTGCCTGAATTATGTGCTAATCTCGTTTCAGTTCGTCAGATGACAAAAAATGGCAACAAAGTTGTTTTCGAACACGATGATTGCAATATCTATGATGATGAAGGTAATTTAATTGCAACAGCAAGTAGCATAAATGATTTGTATCGTCTAAATTGCGAACCCATGAAACTGCAGACAAAGTACGAGCAAGCATTGTCAGTGGCGAATACATATGACTTATGGCATCGTAGATTAGGTCATATTTGTGCTAAAAACCTAACCAAAGTAATGAATTCTTCATTGGGTGTCAAGTTTTCGATCGGGAATGATGAAAAATGTATTGTTTGCATTAAAGGTAAACAAACTCGTGCACCTTTTAAAGACACTGGAACTCGTGCAAAAAGTGTTCTTGACCTAGTCCACTCTGATGTCATTGGCCCGCTAAAGGCCAAATCATTTTCTGGAGCAAGATTTTTGGTCACATTCGTGGACGACTTTAGCCGCAAAGTGTTTGTGGTACCTATTAAGCACAAATCTGATGTGTTCGGTGAGTTTGTGAGATTCAAGCACCTTGTTGAAAATCAGTGCTCAAAGAAAATCAAAGTGCTACGAACGGACAATGGCACTGAGTACACTGGAACTGTTTTTCAAAGTTTTTTAGAAAAGAATGGTATTTTACACCAAAAAACTGTTGTTTATACGCCCGAACAGAATGGCGTTGCGGAACGTATCAACCGCACTATAATTGAAAGAGTGCGTTGTATGCTGTTAGATTCCGGTTTGGACAACAAGTTCTGGGCAGAAGCGGCTACTACTGCAGCCTTTCTAGTGAATCGTGTGCCTTGTAGGAGTAACGATTGTTCACCAGAAGAAATTTGGTCAAAGCGAAAGCCAGATTTGGGACACCTTCGTATCTTTGGATGCAAGGCCATGGCGCATGTTCCAAAAGAAAAGCGGACAAAATTAGAACCTAAATCAGTAGAGTGTATCTTACTTGGGTACAGTACAGATTCGAAAGCTTATCGGTTGTTCAATCCTTTGACGAAGAAAATAGTAACGAGTCGAGATGTTATATTTATGGAGGATGAATGCAAGGTAACGAATGAAAACAACAATATTCACCCCTATTACACAATTCGGCGAATGAACTAAAGTGACAGTTTCAATTCATTTCCAAACTTTTGCTATTACTGAATCCGACGAATGAAAGTTGAACGAATGTCGGTAACAATGCCTGCACCACTGACATTTCGTTCAACTTAAATGGTATTACAGAATACGCAATCCATTTGCACTCCATACAATTTCTATCATTTTACATTCGCACCAATTTCGAGACGAATCTGAAGTGAATTTTTGATTAAACGAAAATAAACAATGGAGAGTACAAAAATGTAAGTCAAAAGCTTAACATACTGAATGCTAAAGTGTTTGTTTAACAAATTTTAATAGAAAACGCATAAATACCAGCGCAACCAGAAAGCAAGAAATCTAAAAAAAAAAAAAAAAAGAGCACACGGTTGGTTTTGAACCGTCCCCCATCTTCGTACTAACCACTCTCAACGATGCTTGATTTGGTTGATCGAAAGCGATACTATTATCACAGTCTAGGCCAGTTGAATAAATGTTTGTAGCTGACAGTGTCGATACGAAAGTTCATGAATGATAAGGTAATTTTAGGAATCGACAATGTAGTTCATCCGACGAATTTCATAATTGAGTTTTACAGCGGATGCGAATCAAGTCAACTCACTGGGAGTAAAATTCTGCGAATTCTGTAATCGACATGATTAATTCTTTAGTTTCACCCTTAGTTGGCATCTTGAACGATGAAGAAAAGACCATTGTCAATTCAGGGGAAGAAGTGTCTCTGGAATTGCCAACGACTAATTTGAAACCTGAACCAGATGAAGCTGCTCTTGATCACGAAACAAGCGATTATTCAGACTGTGATGATGCTAATGACGAAACGTTTGTTCCGGATGAGAATATCACTTCTATAGAAGATGATGAAATGATGCGGCGTTCTGAGCGAATAATGACTTTGCCAAGACCAAAATACAATTTCGTTGCAGCAAATCAAATTCTAAGTGATCCAGGAAGTCCTAAAGAAGCTTTTGCAAGTTGTGATGCCGATTTGTGGAGACACGCGATGCAAGAAGAGCATGAATCATTGCTTTTAAATGAAACGTGGACTTTAACTGAGTTGCCGGCTGGGAAGAAGGCGATTAGTTCCAAATGGGTCTTCAAAACAAAATTCGATACTGAAGGCAAACCCATTCGACGGAAGGCACGGTTGGTTGTAAAAGGTTTTTGCCAGCAGAAAGGGATCGACTATATGGAAACCTTTGCACCTGTAGTGAGGTACACATCAATTCGTTATTTGTTGTCACTGGCGGCTAGACATGATCTTCTTGTGCATCAGATGGATGCAGTAACAGCGTTTTTGAACGGTGAATTAAAAGAAGATATTTATATGACTCAACCCAGCTGTTTTGAAGATGGTTCCAATCGTGTGTGTAAGTTGCGAAAATCTCTTTATGGACTCAAGCAATCCAGCAGAGTGTGGAATGAGAAACTTAATCATGTCTTAATCAAAATGGGTTTAAGGCGCAGTGATGTAGATCAGTGCATATACTCTCGATATTCTGGAGACCAGATGTTATTCATTGCCATTTATGTCGATTTTTTCGAACTCACTTGATCTGGTGAATCGTTTAAAGGATGAGCTGTCCCGAAATTTCAAAATGAAAGATATGGGCGAAGCCACATCAGTCTTAGGCATACGGATCAAGAGAAGTAAGTCGTCTTTGAAAATTGACCAATCGCAGTACATTGCAGATATTTTGAGACGCTTCAATATGGATGACTGTAACCCTATCTCCACACCGGTAGATATCAATCAAAAGCTGTCTTCAGATATGTGCCCCAAAGATGCAAATGAAAGGCAACAGATGAAGGATATCCCTTATATGCAGGCAATAGGCTGTTTGCTTTTTGCTGCTGAGATTACGCGCCCCGACATTTCCTATGCCGTGAATTTACTAAGTAGATTTAGTACGAATCCAGGGAAGGCGCACTGGACAGCTGTCAAACGTGTGATGCGGTACCTAAAGGGTACGATTGACAAGGGAATTGTCTATGAGAAAAAGGCATGTGATATGTCTGGATTCTGTGATGCAGACTGGGCTGGCGATATGGATGCTAGACGTTCTACAACTGGATATGTGTTTACATTTCAATCGGGAGCTATATCATGGGCTACAAAACGTCAAAGAACAGTCGCGCTTTCTTCAACTGAAGCAGAAGTAATGTCTGTCGTTGCTGCTATCCAAGAGTCTGTTTGGCTGAAACGCTTGGAAGGTGAGCTGTCTCCAGATGCACCAAAAACAATGATACTTCACTGCGACAATAAGAGTGCTATTCACATCGTTTCAAATAATTCTTATTCGCCTAGAACAAAGCACGTCGACATCAAGGCAAAATTTATTCGCGAAAAGTTGCAGAGTTCAGAAATAAAGCTGCAATACCTTCCAACAGACCAGATGTTGGCAGATATCCTGACAAAAGGCGTGCCTGCTGTCAAACATATTTCTCTTGCTGAAGGTTTTGGCTTAAAATAATATGTAAAATACTTTGAATTTATTTAATGAATCCCATATATGTATGTAAATGTATGTATGTATTTACAGTATTATACATAACATTATCATTTTTAAAGACTTTAAATATTCTTTTTATGTGAATTATATAACTTTTGGGTAATATGTAAATTACTGAATTCAGATTTAATTGCTTATTTTTGTTTGTAAAAAATGAATTACTTAAATATAATATAAATATAAATGTAATGTATAGTTCTTCAGGGAAGGTGTTGGAAATGAAAAACTATCACTGAATACATTCATCAAACCACATGTAAACATTGTAATATGTCATCTTATGAATTACGTCAAATAAACTCATTCTAATTTATAACTTACTCTGTTGCACTTTTCTTAACACTTATGAAACATTTATTTATTGAAAATTAAATTAAAAATTGCTTAGACTGCTTTAATACGAAGCCGATTTTAAATCTTTTCTTCTCTTTTGGCTTCCTTTCGATTGCATGCTTTTAAACACAGCGATTTTTAATAAAAGTTAAATTTGTTCTATTTAAAAGGAGTCATCTAAAATACTCTTTACTCAAGTTAGTTAATCAAAGTTCACTGAGCGTACGCCAAATAGAAATAAAACATACCTGAGAAATAAGGAAAACAACAAGGAAAAAAGAACGATAACTCTGCAATTTTTCCAACACCAGCAATTTTTTGTACATTTCTCTCCCCTACAGCCTAATACGCAGATCGGGAAAAATTTTGTCTCCCATACATTTTTTTTCCTGGGATAAATTTTGTCTCGGATATTTTTCCGAGCGGTACGCGCAGTTCGCGCGCAAAATTCATACTATTGTGAATTGCTGTACAAAATGTCTCCACAAAATTTTGCCGGGAAAAAGAATGATACAAGCAATATTTTGCGGGACACAATTTGACAGCCACCGTATTTCCGGAAGTGATTTTTGTCAAAACTGGTTTTATGTAAAAGGTGCTGATGCTTCTCTTGAAAGCATCGAGAGGAGATTCCAAAAAGGTATGAACGACTTTTGTAAGACAACCCGTTCCAGAGATAAGCCTAGTACGCAGATCGAGAAAAATTTTGTCTCCCATATATTTTTTTTTCTGAGACAAATTTTGTCTCGGATATTTTTCCGAGCAGTACCCAGTTTGCGCGCAAAATTCATACTATTGTGAATTGCTGTACAAAATGTCTCCACTAAATTTTGCCAGGAAAAAGAATGATACAACATTATTTTGCGGGACAAATTTTGACAGCCACCGTATTTCCGAAAGCGATTTTTGTCAAAACTGGTTTTATGTAAAAAGTGCTGATGCTTCTCTTGAAAGCATCGAGAGGAGATTCCAAAAAGGTATGAACGACTTTTGTAAGACAACCCGTTCCAGAGATATACTAAAAAAACACATTAAATTAGATTTATTCTCTCCAATTTAAAACTTTTGCGCGAGATTTGGAAAAGTTTTGTAGAGATTAAAATTGTACAGATAAAATTTGTCTTGTCTCGATCTGCGTACTAGGCTATATGCTTAATTTTAGCAACCAAACAAAACTGTAAATTCAATGTGCGGGCCTAGCCTTAATATACTTTAAAAAAATAATGAAATATTGACTGTTGCCAATTTTTTTCAAGACAAAAAAAATGTCAGAGTGTATGCACATGTGTTTCCAAGGCAGCAGGTCTGTTAAGCCATAAGTTCTAAGCACTGCATAGAGATTGTGACATTTATTCGCACTATTGTAAAAACGTATCTCCCTCAGATCTAGGTTTAAGAAAAATTGATTTCAATGGATAAACTGAGGTTTCAATCACGTTAATGTTTACTAATTATATTTAGACAAAATATTTGTATGTTCACTAAATCATGTTCAAATCTTGAACTATGATGAACCACGTTTGTCTACAAACGGAACTACAAAATCGGCGTACAGAACAGAACCTAACACTATGCAGGCTTATCATTAATCGAGTATCGAACAATGTGCAGATATTTAGTCATCTGTCAAACGTGAAAAATTCATAAAAATCCTCAACTTTTCTACCGAAACAAATTTTTAAATAAAAGAAATTCCGTTTTTCTTTTGTAATAAAAATGTCAACTTACAGAATCGGTTCGGTCAGTCGACACTTAATCCGTAGCACATTCTCACAGACCTTAAAGTGGCAAGACACTCAACAAATTCGTCGATTCGCCGCCTCTTCTGCAAAGTCCAATCGATGGGGTACACTCAAGTTGGGATTGATTGGAGTTGCCCTTGGTGCGGCATCGGGAACAGCCTACTCTCTTTATTCGAGTTGGACAGATAGGAGTTCGCATATGGAACATCAACAAATAAGAGCCAAAGTCATCGATCAACTACCCAATATTAGGATCACAAAGAAATACGTTAATTCTAAGGACACGTCTGGTCTGGAGTTGATTCTTTTCCAATTCCAAACGTGTCCGTTTTGTTGTAAAGTTCGGGCTTACTTGGACTACATGGGCATCTCATATTCAGTTGTTGAAGTTGATGCAGTATTACGCCAGGACTTAAAGTGGTCCGAGTACAAGAAAGTCCCAATGGCCTTGGTGCGTCGCAAAGATGGAAAATACGTCCAATTGACCGATTCAAGTACAATCATATCGGTTCTGGCTTCGTATATGCTTAATCCCAAGGAACAAGATCCTGGCGAGCTTGTTGATTTTTACCCAGAGATATCCTTCTTCGATAATGATGGAAAGAAGAAAAGTGATGTAATGAACAAGTACTTCTTGATGTACCAAGGCAAACCACCCAAGGACATCACCTCAGAAGATCAAGAGTAAGTTGATGTCTATGTTTTAAATACTGTCTAATACACTGTTCTGTTTCAGGAAAGAACGTAAATGGAGAACCTGGGCTGATTCCCATCTCGTTCACTTGATTTCCCCCAACTGTTACAGATCACGGGCGGAGGCTTTTGAGACATTTGAATGGTTCTCAGATGCTGGAGAATGGAGTGTTCATTTCCCCAAATGGGAAAGAGATTTAATGGTCTATGCAGGTGCCACTGCCATGTGGCTTATCGGAGGAATGTTAAAGAAACGTTACGGACTCTCGGACGATGTTCGTTCACATATCTATGACGCATTGGATAAATGGACGGGTGAGCTGAAGAAGAAGAATACAAAGTTTTTGGGCGGAAGCCGACCCAATTTGGCAGACCTTTCGGTGTTTGGAGTGCTCAGCAGTATGGAAGGATGTCAGGCGTTCAAAGATTGTTTAGAGAACACAAAAATCGGTAAGAGTTTGAAGCATAATCTGATTATTCTCAAAGTTAATGTTTTTTTTCAAAGGCGAATGGTTCTATGGAGTCAAGGAATTAGTGAGCAAAAATCGAGGAACCCTGGTTCGAGAAAGGATCGAAGGGAAACTACCAATAGATCAGAGAATCACACTCAATGCTTAAAACTATAACGATTGTTTAAACTGCAGAAAATATTAAATTTAGAATTTAAGTTGCAAATTTTGAAAAAGTTGTATTTATTGCATAAAACTCTTATTTTTATCAGTTAATTTATATACTCGTATTTATTGTACCGCTCAAAAAAAACTTTCTCTCTCCTTGATATTTTTATAGGTACCGGTTTCCAATACATTTCAAATTTTAGTCGGTTGTCCTGTGCTGGAAGCTATTTTTTATAAACATATTTCATCAACTTAGCGGCCCCACTGAATAAATTAATGTTGAGAGGGGGTTTGCATTGCGACCTAAGGCCAGGCGCGCACATTCAATTTTTAATTTCGCAACTGTTTAGTTGCTAAAATGAAACATATGGGCTTATATGAGACACCACGCACTTAGGCCAGGCGCGCACATTCAATTTTTAGTTTCGCAACTGTTTGGTTGCTAAAATGAAACATATGGGCTTATATGGGACACCGCGCACTTAGAGCAACTCGATTCTCGAAACTAAAAAGTTTGTGTTTTGACAGAAACTAAACGATTGCCTTCGCAACATTGAGCTGTTTTCTATAAGCGCAAGAGAGAAAAAGAGTGTGAGCGTGAGTAAAGAGTTGCCAGTGCACGCCTAGCCTAAAGGAAATCGACATTATTAAAAGAAGGTGAAATCAAATGGTCTTAAAGCAATCCACGGAACACTGCTAGTCTAGAATGTCAACATTTCGAGTATCTTTTGAAATCAGCAACCCTATGCAACTTCAGACTGATGTGTCAAACTTCCAAACTTCAAAAAATTAATTGTCATTCTATCTGCGGTCAGCGGCGTTTGCAAATCTTCTTCGAAAATTCATTTGTTTTCACAATTTAAACTAAATTAAATCATGTTGAGTGCTGGAAATTTCCCCGAATACCGAGTTCCCGGTGTACAACATAATGATTTCTCTCCCTACGAATCTAACGGCGGGTAAGAAAATGCAACTTTTTTGCCAAGTTAAGTGGTTTTATGTATTCTTTATTTCTCGCTATATGCTTTTAGGAGCATCGTGGCCATCGCTGGAGATGACTTCGTGGTTATTGCAGCCGATAGCCGATTAAGCAGTGGATATTCCATCCATACTCGTGACCAGAACAAACTTTTCAAGTTGTCGCCACAAACAGTTTTAGGTTCTACTGGGTGTTGGTGTGACACTCTCGCACTGACTGCTTTGGTCAAAGCTCGTATGCAAATGTATGTGCATACTCATCAGAGGACAATGTCCACCGATGCTGTCGCTCAAATGCTGTCCATTCTAATGTACAACAAACGCTTCTTCCCATACTATGTATCAAACGTTTTGGCTGGCTTAGATCAAGAAGGCAAAGGTGTCGTTTACAGCTACGATCCTATTGGACATTGCGAGCGTGCCAAGTATCGTGCTGGAGGTTCTTCAGGCCCATTATTGCAACCAGTTTTAGACAACCAAATTGGCTACAAAAACATGGAACTGGATGAGAAGCCCGTCCTTACTAAGGAACGTGCCACAGCAGTTGCTATTGATACGTTTATTTCAGCCGCTGAGCGTGATATTTACACTGGTGATGCTGTTTACATCAATATCATCACCAAAGATGGAGTCGAGGCTAAAGAGATTCCTTTGAGAAAAGATTAATTTTGTACTCGTAATGATTGCAATTTTTTTATTATGGATTTGTATTTTTAAACTGGTCTCCGGTTAATAAAATTAGTTCAACTAAATTCCTACTTATTTCATTATTTCAAAACTAATCATCACTCTGCTGCAACCGAAAAAAATAAAACCGTAACTGAAAAAGTAATAGTAGTAGTCCTCAGCACAATAGTTATTGTGTTGAACTGTAATGTTGAGGGGTTGACAAATCTTCCAAGAGTATCTCTTGTCATGACCAAATGCTGTTGATCTTATGTCTATTTCCTTTACTCATGAGAAATCAATTTCTGTGTGAAGATTTCGATCTCTCGACAGATTTTACGTTCGTTCACACCAAAAAAAATCGATTTTTTTTTTTTACAGAGATCAAATCTCTCGAATCCGTATTTGAAGAGGGATTTACATGTATACGAAATACGCACACCAAAAGAAAAAATTTGACAAAAGGGATCGAAATCCCTAGTGTGTAAAGGAAATCGACATAAGTCGTTCGGACTCGGCAGAAAATTAAAGTCCCATTCATTCCTAGTAACACGATCACAGAAATGACTGAGAGTTGAAAGTTATTAGGTTCTGGTTATCTCGAAGCTGTTGCAACACCAAATTTATTTATCAACTAAAATATTAGTTTGTAAAAAGCAGTTTCCTTTAGAATGATTCGGCAACACTATTATATTAGGAAACCGAGACAAAACACAGTTGATCTTTATAGTTCATATACTTTCTCAATCACGGTAAATGATGGGATGGGTGGATGGATGATAGGGAGAAGAGAAGGGAGGTGTCGATGACCATTGGTATTGAATGTTTGCAAATTGAAATGGCAAGGAAAAACGAAAACCGCGCCGGGTAAATTATTCCAGAATAGTGTTGTGCGATTGAAAAATTTATCTCGGTATTTGACGGTACGTCCAAAATTACAATCGAGGTTGAACTGATAGGTACTCCTAGCGAAACTGGTGTAACAAGTGAAGTGATTGAGGGGAGGAATGCAACTGGTTACTTCGACATTGCATGCGAAAGAAGCGATAAAACAAGGAAAGACATGAAGCAATCCGACGATGTTCAAGAAATGGGAATGATTCCATGATTGTTCTGTTTCCTATAAGTTTTAATGCTCTGTTCTGGATTCTATGCAATGATGTGTTAAACTCGAGTTTTGGACCTATAAACGCTTTAGAAATTGTAGCCAGATCGGAAAGGGCTTTTGGCGGTCTCGTGAATGTGGTCATTCCAACGAAGATCGTCGTTGACACATGCCACAATAAAATTAAACTCCAAAGCTTGAGCATATGCCTACTACGGTACTTGTGTTCGTTGAGTTTTATCTTTTTAGAACAAAAGCCGGTTAAAAAAATTCGTAAAACGTCCTTTTCGTGAAGTAAAATCAATTTCACCGAATTCCAAAAAACTAAAAAGATCGTGAACACCTTGATTGTTAAATTCTGCTCAATTATGGTCCTAGTGATATGTGACTGTATATCTTTAAGCTTATGATTATGACCTTCCATAGTTATACAAAACATCACCAGATTTCCAAAATTCATAGAACCGAAATTAGATATAACAATTTTTATTTAAATTACAAATACATACTATTTCAATTATTCCCTTCATTTGAAACAAAGACGACCAACAACACGCACATATGCTTGATTGAGGGTTATTAGTCACTAGCCCAGAGCCTCCAAGAACTGTCGCTCGACCAAATGTTTTTGACTTTCATTGTCTGTAAAGACCATCATACATCGTTGAAAAACTAAAATTTACTTCGAAATCATCAAAACAGGTTTTCAAATTTACGAAAAATCCTTTTTAAACATAAAAGTCGAAAACCGCTTAAACTGTAATATGTTTTTCATCCAAACATAAAGAAATGGGAAACCCGTTATTGTTATGGCAAGTTCAATTCAAATCATACACGAATTTGGAACTAGTCAGTCATATATTAAACATTTGAATCGCTGGGAATCCCCATACATTATTCGCTCTGAGAAATCTGAAAGTAAATAAAATTCATAGAGATGAAAAGAATACAAATTTATATGAAAAGATAATAAAAAATTATCGAGAAATCCCAGAAGTACATTGACTACACCTTATTATTTTTCTCATCTGATCCGAAGCGCATTTTAAAACATCTCTCTACACATCAATTTGTAAATTAAATTTCAGGTTTTTGTTTACGTGTATTAAATATTATAAGTTGGAGTGGTCGCCGATTCGCCATTACCAGGGATTTCTTGGTCTTCAACACATTTAACAAGTTTTCTTTCTGTCTTACTCATTAAACATACATGCAGAGTTGAGAGGGAATTCTCGTTAATTCGTATACCGTTCTCTAGTGTTTGTGTTTGTCGTATCTTCTCTGAGCTCTGATCTGAAACCTGATTACCTGATATAAGCTGGTTCTGATTCTGTCAGTTATGTTACGAATTGCTAAGCCAACCAATGTTTAGTCATTTACGGATACTTGAGCCTACTGGTTGCTCTCTGCTGCTAAAGAAATGGAAAAGTTCGTGATTCTCTCAGCTTTGCTGTTCGTCGCGTCGACAGCTTTTGGATATGAAGTTCCAAAGGCTGAATTTAAAATATTCTATCCCAAGGGATTTGAAGTTTCTATACCTGCTGAGGAAGGTATCACATTGTTTGCTTTCCATGGCAAGCTCAACGAAGAAATGGATGGCTTGGAGGCTGGACGATGGGCCAGAGATATTTTGAAGCCTAAAAATGGTAGATACATTTTCAAAGAACGTGAGACTAGTTTAAAATTAGGAGATACCATCTACTATTGGACTTACGCCATTTATAATGGACTTGGTTACAGAGAGGACGATGGGGTCTATGTCGTAACAGCTTACGAATCATCTGATGGTTCTAAGACACCACCTGTGACTGCATCTCCACCTACTCCTACACAGACGGGACCAAGTGATGCTTCTTGTCGCCCAAGTGTTACGAGAATGAACAAAGATTTGCCGGTTCGGTGTGCTGGCCAGATTTTGTTTGATGAGGATTTCAACAACAACAATTTGGATACTAACAAATGGATGATGGAGCGACGATTTACATCTCAGCCAGATTTTGAATTTGTAGTTTACTTGCTCAACAGTGAAGTGCTGAAAGTTCGAAACAGTAAGGCAATAATCAAGCCTATTGCTACAACTAGTGTTTATGGCGATAAATTCTTGAGAAAGGAGTTTAATTTGGGAACAAATTGTACCGGTATTATGGACACGGAAGATTGTACGCGAGCTGCGAGGACTTTTGATATTCTGCCACCTTTTATATCGTCGCAATTTTCAACCAAAAATTCTTTTACTTTCAAACATGGGAGAGTAGAAATACGTGCGAAAATGCCAAATGCTCCTTGGGTGTTCCCCCAGCTGTTCCTCGAACCAGTTGATACACGTTATGGATCAAAGAACTACCAATCTGGACAGATGAGAATTGCTTTGAGCCGCAGCAGTGGTGGGGATTTGGCAAACGAGCTCTTCGGTGGTGTTATTATCAATGCAGAAGAACCTTTTAGAAATGAGAAGATATGCAAGAGGCTTGGTTCGCCAATAGATTGGTCAGCTGATTATCATGTGTTCACTTTGGAATGGTTGCCAAGCAAAATCGTTGTAAGTGTGGATACTGAAGAATATTGTACAATTGAACCAGACGATAATGGATTCTCAAGTATGATGGCGGCTGGCAAATCTCTACCCAACAAGGAATATTTGGAGACAGGTTCAAAAATGGCTCCTTTCGATCAAGAGTTTTATATTAAATTAGGGTACGGTATTGGTGGACACAAAGACTTTCCAGACGATACTTCATTATGGCTAAAAGAGAAACCTTGGACAAATGGACATCCAAAGGCAATGAAATATTTTTGGGATAAACAAAAGAGAAGTTGGACTCAGTGGTTGAGTTCTTCTGCAGCTTTGGAAATTGATTATGTTAGGGTGTATTCAGTTTAAGTGTAAAAATTTATGAAATAAAGCTTTTCTTAAATTTATGATAAAATTCTTTTAGTTTTGTTTATTTAAACAATTCGATTTTTTTTCATTGCATTACTTTTTTTTCGAAAATGTTTAGGGTGTTTCTATTGTTAAGGTTGTGACACTGATTTTATATAATTTACTCGCACATTATTTTAAATTAAATAAAACAAATTTGAGTAATATGAACTGAACTTAAAATATGTGGTTTGATTATACGAACCAATTCAGTTGCGTTACTGGTGATTTGCCAATGGAACATCGAATTTTCATTTGTGTAAAATATTGGATGGAGATTTTTTATGTATCGTTCGTTTTCAAATATTGTTCTAATAGTTTATTACGTACATTATTTATGTGAGTATAGAAATGAGAAACAAAACCAAGGCGAACTGTTCAAAAAGTGTGTTTGAAATTGTTACAGTTGTAACAAGTTAGTGTCCAAATACATCAATTCGAAATATTTCCATATGGAGGAAATTTCTGTGGTAATATGTATATTCCTAGAGCGTAAATTTCATATCAAGAAGCAAAAAAAAAACTACTGCAAAGCCTTTTTATTATGTTGAAAATTTAAATTAAACAACAACTTGAGGACACTTTCACCAAGTCTTGATTGGAATTATAGCTATTTCACGAAGGCCTCACTGGAAATACCTATGGCAAATTTAAAATCTCTTAAATGTCATAGATAAGTGTTGTTTCAAAAATATAGACATCACAACAATTTTGATTTAAAATCATCATCAACTTGTTAAAACAAGTTAAAAATATAAGAACAAGTTTTTCTCATTTGATAAATGACTAATGTTGATGCATAAAATTCCTAGTAAGTAATTAATTTAAATTAAGTTAATTTAAATTTTTGTTGTTTTTATAAATAGAATGAAAAGTATAAATGATTACAGGCAATTTATTCCAAAGAAATGCCTCCTGGGAAATTTAATGTAAGCAATATGGAAACAACTATACTTGAGTTTGTATTTCAAAGTGATTTGTGAAAGTTATATTCAGAAGACCTATTGATTGAATATAAATAACAAAATCAAAGCCGCAACTTTCTGAAAGATACGGTCAAAAGATCATGAATTTATAATGATAAGCTTTTTAATTGAGTTATTTACATACTTTCTTATCGATAATTTGTGTACACTGTACATACATACATACATGCATCTGGAATTCCCAATATTTTTTTAGCAAAATAAAAGGCAAACAATTAATGAACCTATACGACTTAAAAAGTCATCTTTTAAGAGTGTTTTTAGAGTTATTTTTCTTTAGTTTCACTACCTCAGTATTGATGACTCGTGAACTTTGAAGCATTATGGCACGTAGTTTCCCAGGAAAAAATTTAATCTCTGCAAGTTGGGAATTATGTTGACCTATTGAGCTTGAGATAAAATGGAATTCAAGGAAAAAACAAGCCTTGTATATGAGCTCTTGATAGTACGCAGGCAGAACGATTGGGTGTGTTCAGACGACACACTCGTAAGGTGGGTTTTTAGTTTCTGATTGGCCAGCTGTTGAAAAATTGTCTTCCAATTAAGGCAACTTTATTCGAAAATTGACTGAAAAGTAAGTTAAAAGATCTCCTTCAATAGCTAGTCAAGTGTATTTGATGTTCTGTTATCGAAACACAGTGCACCTTCTGAATGTATCTCTTTGGGCCGTGTCCTGCTTCTTATATGTTTGATATACTCAATAGAGTCTTTGGATGGAAATTGGTTGAGATTTGATATCGATATCATTGTTATGAATAAAAAAAAACTCCACAATATTATTTAATATACTTTATTTTATTAAAAAATAGAACGTCCGACGCATTTCTCTTCCTATGAAGACATAATGTATTTTTCTATGTATCTTTAAATCATTCAATTGAATAAACCCTAATATAATCGATTTTCAATGCAGCATCAGGACCTAACCAGTGATTCCAGTTTTTCTTTTGTTTATTCCAAAAATGTCTCATTGACTTCGGGTGAAAATTTATCCACGGCTTTTCTTTCACCCACAGCGATGCATCATCTGGAAAGTCGTTGTGCCCACCGATACCATAACCCAATCGGATATAGAACTCCTGATCGAACGGCGCCATTGCTGATCCCGTTTTAAGATACTCCCTGTTCGGTAGATACTTTCCATTAACCTGCATATCAGAAAACCTTTCTTTGTCTGGTTTTACAGAGCAATACTCCTCGTTGTCAACACTAAAGATTATTTTGTTGGGTAGCCATTTCATTTGATATACATGAAAGTCCGCTGACCAATCGACAGGAGCACCAGTTCTCTTACACATTTTAACATTACGATAAGGCAGTTCAGCATTCAATATAACTCCTCCAAATAATTCATTGACTAAATCACCGCCATTATTACGGCTGAATGCGACTCTAATCTGTCCAGATTGATAATTCTTTGCACCATACCGGGAATCAACTGGTTCTAAGAATAGCTGTGGATAAACCCATGGCGCGTTTGGCATTTTAGCTCGAATTTCTACTTTTCCATGCTTAAAACTAAATCGTGTTTTCGTCGAAAACTGTGAAGATATGAATGGAGGAAGAATGTCAAGGCTATTGGCCGTTCGTATGCAATCATCTGTATCCAAAATACCTGTACAATTCGGTCCGAGGCTAAATTCTTTTGTCAAAATGTCTGCGCCATATGTTCTTGTTAGAGGGACAGGCTTCAGAGTAGCCATTCCATTGCCAACTCTAAAGACTTCATTATTGAGTAAGTAAATCACAAATTCATAGTCCGGTTGAAAAGCGAATCGTCTTTCCATCGACCATTTGTTCGAATCAACAAGGTTCCCATTGAAGTTCTCTTCGAATATAATCTGCCCGGCACATACAACAGAAATACCATTGTTAATTGTTGTAACACTGGGTACGCATTCACCTGGACGTACAGTATTGGTTGAAAAAAGTGTTGGAGGAGCTGTTGCAGGTGTCACAGAGAACAAAGGCAATGTAACAGTAGAATTTCCTTCCTGCGGGGTATAATGAGTAACCACAAAAACTCCATCGTCTTCTCTATATCCCAGGCCATTGTAAACGACATAAGTCCAATAGTAAATTGTATCGCCAATCTTCAAACTGGTTTCCCGTTCTCTAAAAGTAAACCGTTCGTTTTTTGCTTTGACAATATCTCTTGCCCATCTTCCGGCTTCTAGACCTTCCATTTCTTCATTAAGTTTCCCATGAAAAGCAAAAAGCGTTATATTTTCATCAGCAGGTATAGACACCTCAAAGCCTTTCGGATAAAATATTTTAAACTGTGCAATAGGTACTTTGTATCCTATAGTTGATTCGGTTGTTGTGGGAATTGCAATATCTGATTCTGATGAATACTTCGTAACCAAATGTTCTCCGTTGTCTTCCCTATAGCCCACACCATTTCGATTGACAAAAGTCCAGAAATAAATTATATCTCCTAATTTTAAACTCGTCTTTCGGTCTTCGAATACAAATCTGCCCTTTTTAATGGTCGTAATACCCCTCGACCACTTACCGGCTTCTAAGCCATCCATTTTTTCGTTTAGTTTGCCGTGGAATTCAAATAAAGAGACGCCATCTCCGGCAGGAATAGAAACTTCAAATCCTTTTGGATAAAATACTCTAAACTCAGCATGTGGAACATTGTATCCCAAAGATGCAACTGTTGTCGAAGAAACGTTAACCTGCTCTGGCGATGTATACCTCGAATTGTGATTATACGTCTTTGGGAAACTGGAAACTGGTAATTCAAATGCCTTTTCGGTTGTTGTGGAAACTGCTGCTTGCTCCTGCGATAGATAATCTCTTACCTGAAATGTTCCATCATCGTTTCTGCGTGTATTATCATTTTGGGAGCTAGGGGTTTTATGACTCCCCGTTGCTTTTGGTCTATCAGGAAGAGATTGTATCTCTGATGAAAGCTTTCGTACCGGAAACGTTTCGTCGATTTTTGTTCGTATAACATTTTGTCGTCGCTGATTTTCATGAGTTGTCGCACCAACAAATTTATTTATATTATTTTGAGTTCTGGGGGGCGTAATATATTCAAGTTTTGCTTCAGGTGTGTTGGAACCCACAATTTTTCCTTCCGTTGAATAATACTTCGAAACTAAAAATACTCCATCGTCTTCTCTGTAACCCAGACCATTGTGAATAACAAATGTCCAGTAGTATATGTAATCTCCAATTCTTAAACTTGTCTGACGGTCTTCGAATACAAATCTACCATTTTTACGTGTCGTAACGTCTCTTGACCATGTTCCGGCCTCTAAGCCATTCATTTTTTCGTTAAGCTTACCGTGGAAAGCGAACAAAGAAACACCTTCGTCAGCAGGAATAGACACTTCAAAGCCTTTCGGGTAGAATATTTTAAATTCAGCAGTTGGAACTTTGTATATAACGGGTGATAATTTGTTTGTAGGTGTCGTGTTTTCAGTAGGAAAGGAATATTCCGTTATAACATAGACTCCATTGTCTTCTCTATAACTCTGACCGTTGTTTATGACTAAAGTCCAATAGTAAATAATATCTCCCACTTTTAAACTCGTTACACGATCTTCAAACACATATCTTTCATTTGTTCGCTTCGATATATCTTTTGACCACTGTCCGGCTTCCAAGCCATGCATTTGTTTATTTAGTTTACCATGAAACGCAAAAAGAGTTATATTCTCCTCGGCGGGAATAGACACTTCAAAACCTCTTGGATAAAATACTTTGAATTCAGCTTTAGGAACTTTGAAAACAAATTTTTGATCCTTCTTTTCTGTATACTCCCTAACATTATAAACACCATTATCTTCTCGATAGCCCAATCCGTTGTTTATAGCAATAGTCCAAAAATATATTCTATCACCCAATTTTAAACTAGTTTGATCGTCTTCGAATGTAAATCTACCATCTTTGGGTCTTAAAATATCTTTTGACCATCTTCCTGCTTCTAAGCCATCTAAAGGTTCATTGAGTTTGCCATGGAAGGCAAAAAGAGTAACATTTTCTTCAGCGGGAATAGAAACTTCAAAGCCTTTCGGGTAAAATATTTTAAATTTTGCCTTTGGAATTTCGTAGGCTTTACTCGTTGACGCAATTGCGACGAACCACAAGATTAATAAAGACGCCAACTTTAACATATCCAAAAAAAAAAACACTAATTAATTGTATACGCGACCAAATGACTCAAGATTGAGGAAAGAACTAAACGGCATAATTGAGGGGTGATGCAAATAGAGTCAACAATAAAATTCGAATATAATCAGGTTCGGAACTAGTAATCAACTAATAACATTTAGGCGTCGCGACGTACGGAGGGAATTCCACCATAAACAGGAACTTGTTCTGCAAAGTATTTATATATATTAAACATTCAACCGATATCGGTGACATCTGATGGTATACAAAAATGAAAAATTGAAGAAAATCATTAATGATTCAACACGGGGATATGCAACATCTTGTGGAATTTAGTGCAGCGCAAGGACCATAGTTGGATGTAAGCCAACCAAGATGATAAAAAGAATTAATGAATGTAAGAGAATATAGAATTAATTTTATAAAGAAACATCATTTATTTATTGTTTAGAAGCCAACGGCTCGTATGTGTGTTCTTGTTAGCAGGAATGTAGGGGACCTACAATTTTTTGCCGATGTGCAACATTTTTCATTACAAGAGATACGTTGGAGGGTTTGTCACTTCCTCGCAAGAGAAAAACATTATTACAATTTCTGAGAATCGAACCTAACACCCTCTGCATGACAGTCCAACGCATTAACCATTATACCAAGGGGTTCTACTGCCAGAAATTTAGAAGTACATATTTGGGCCTCAAAAACGCTAGTCGAAATTGAGTTTTTTTTTACTTAATATATTGAGAGGCATTTCCACTTTTTTGTATCAGGGCTGTTAGATTAAAACCGTCATACAAGTTGAAAGCTTGAGATATGAAAATTCAAACTGCGCAAAAGTATCGAAACGCAAATTTACTGTATTCCGTGTTACCTAATGTGAATGACCATCACGACCCGATGGGTGGCTTTCGTTCTTAAACAATTCTAATACTGACCTTTTGCTGAGCTATGAATTTCTGTCCACATAAAATTTTATACCGTAAAGGAATAATAGCCACTCATTTTATCGGAGGTGCCATTCACATGATAATACGAAATGCTCAGCCATATCACCTATGACCAAATCCGTTTTTATGAGTTTTTCCACTGCAATCGATTTTGTATTAATTTTTTTATGGATTCGAAGAGAATCGTGATAGAACTGACTGACATTGTACAAAAAGTGATGCGGGTTTTATAAATGTATGAACGTTTAAACTAAGTAAGTGTTATTGGTTACCTGTTATTGTTATTGGAGCACCTGTTCAAATGTAAGAATTGTAATCGACTAAAGAAACCTTTGACTTTGCATTAAATTCTACGCGTTTTATGGTTCTCGATATGACAATACTTAATAAGATCAGAATTTAATCAGCTGGAAACCAATATGAGAAGCTGAAAGTACTGTCGTCAGCAAAACAATTTAATAGATTAGAAGATTCAGACAAAAGATCATTGATAAGAATGAGAAAACGGAGCCCTGTGGCACACCAGCATTTATTTTATGAACAACAGACCAATACAACTTGTATTGAGTGGTTCGAAAGGTAATTTCTAATTAAACGAAGAAGAGATTGTTCAATACCAAATGCACGCATTTTCAATATGAGATGAAAAATTTTGTGCCACTGTTCGGTGAGATATACCATCAGATCACCAGTTGACCTATTGCTACGAAAGTCATACTGTCGGTCATTGAGAAGCTTTCTTTCTTCAAGATATTTCTTGAGCTGATAATTTATCAGCGTTTCCATGACCTTGTGAAGAAGGGCCGTTAGTGCAATTCGGCGGTAGTTGGAGGGGGAAGAAAATTAGATTTTTTTAGGGACAGCCTTCACAAAGGCTGATTTCCATCCACGCGGAAGGAGACTGGTAGAGTAAGAAAGATGGAAAAGCTTACACAATGGTTTCGTCAGCATTGAAGAATATCTCTTCAATCCGGGAAAGTGGATTTGTGTGTATCGAGATCTTTCAGTACTCTTGCAACTGTACGAGTGCGAAAGGTGATTTGTCACATAAAGTAGTTTACGCTCTCAATTACTGCAGAAGTCACTTTCTGGCAGCGTCGAATTAGAATATGCTGCAAGCAATTTCGATTTTTCTTCTGAGCTGACATAAATAGTGTCATTGAATATAAACGTTCGAACCGAAGACGAAGTAGTATTTCCATATCAATAAGAATGCATAGTCCTATATGATCTCAAAACTATAAATAGTCTAAGGCCCATTTACTGATTAGGGCTGATGATTCTACCCGGGTAATCAACTACCCGGGTACCCGGTTACCCGGGTTGCTTGTACCCGGGTAGTAAATTTGTGGCTATGTAAATCGCTTTTTCAAAAACACCTACAAATCTTGGAACAAATTATATAATTATATGTATGACAAAATTAGGTACAGTGACAAAATTTCAGAAAAACTAAACATTTTATTCAATAGGTAGTCAAAAAACAATGCTCTGAAATACAATTATATTAATAATGAGCACAAGAATTTTCAAAATTTCTTAAATTGTTGACGAGGAAAATTTGATAGGTTTAAATTCGAATTTAATAGATCTTGATTTTTGTGCAAGAACACCAACAAAGAAACATTTTCTGGGGCCAAACATGATCTTTTAACAGTAACAATATTGCCTGCAGTCGGCAAGAAGTTTCACGGACAAGAAGTTTCAACAACTTCTGCAGAGAAAGCTGAAGCGTTTGCAAATCACTTTCATGATAGTTTCAAAGATCGCCCTCCCGTGCACCTTCCTGACTTTATCGAAGATGTAGAAACTCGCTTTCAAAAGATATCAGCAAACACCGAAACCGTGACCCTGTTCAATGAGGAAAACCCATCATCGGAGCCGACGCTGACAGATGTTTTCACTTCTCCTGAAGAAGTAGCTGACATTATCTTCACTGGAAACTCCAAAAAATCAGCAGGAAGCGACAAGATTTCTAATTACGTGCTTAAAAAGTTACCAAATCTTGCTGTTCTCCTGTTGACTATAAACTTCAATAACTGCCTGAACAACAGCTATTTCCCTGCAGCCTGGAAAACCGCAAAAGTGGTCCCTGTCCCGAAGAAGAACAACCGCGCAAATGTGGAAGGATATCGGCCAATTTCTTTGCTCAGCTGCATGAGTAAGATACTGGAGGCATTGATATTGAAGAAACTCAACGTTTTCTGCAGAGAAATAGATGTCATACCGGAGTTTCAGTATGGCTTTCGAAATAAACATTCTACCATACATCCATTACTGGGACTCCATTCTGATGTTACAATTGGACTCAACAAAAAGGAAACCACTGTAGCGTGTTTTCTGGACATCGAAAAAGCTTTCGACAGCGTTTGGATAAAAGGATTACTATTCAAACTCTCGGAACTTGGACTTGCTAATTACCTGGTAAGAATAATCAAAAATTTCCTAACCCATAGACTTTTTTATGTACAGGTAGAAAAACATGTGTCATCAACCAAAGGAATTAACGCTGGAGTTCCTCAAGGATCAAAACTTGGACCACTGCTGTTCAACATTTACACTGCTGATCAACCAGCCAACATATCAGGTACAAGGACGAAGCTTTATGCAGACGACTCAATCACATACGCCACCGCTTTTTCACCAGAAATTGCTGCCAGGAGAGTGCAAGAGCACATTAAAAACCTATGGGAATACTATGTCAAATGGGGACTGAGGATAAACACCGAAAAGACTGAACTCATCTGCTTCCGAACACCAGTGACTGTCATTCGAAGACGAGCGTTTGCAACACGCTGTGATGCAATCAAAATAAAGCTTCCAGACAACACTGAAGTGACAGTCAAATCATCAACGAAGTACTTAGGAATCAACTTTTCCAATAAATTCAAATTCAAAAGGCATGCAGACTTGATGTTGAAGAGAGCCAACTATTCTCTGCACTTGGTCCATCCGCTTCTCAGGAGGCGAAGTGGACTAAGTAAGAAAACCAAGCTGCTTGTGTACAAACAACTTATCCGACCCGTTCTGACCTACGCCTTTCCCATCTAGTTTACTATTTCACCTACAGCAATGAAAAAGATGAAGCTTTTTGAAAGAAAGATGCTCCGCATTTGCACTGGACTGTATCGTAACACACTGACGAAGAAATATATACCAACAAGGAATCTGTATAAAGAAGCAAAATTAATACCATTGGACAAGTATTTACTGCAGCTCTCCGGAAAAATCATCAGGAACCTGGAAGATCATCCCAACACAGAAGTGCAACAACTTCTCCAGCATGAACTAGACCCTCGTGACAAGTATCTATACACCCGAGCCATCACTGACGATCAATTTGAAGACATCATCCATAACGACAACGCACCCTTTTACGAGAAGAACAACAATCAATACTACAGGGGATAAAACGCCCACTCATCAAAAATTATTATTTAGTTAATATTAAAAAAATCATGAATTAGATTAAGAAAACATTAATATGATATTGTAAGCAAATAGCATTATGTAAAGCCAAATGAAGAACGTTGGGCCCCTATTGTTGAGCCAACATGATTTAATTTAGTAATAAGTTAGTTTTAAGTCAAATTGTATATAAAACAAATTGAAAAATAAAATTCTTAATCTATCTAATCTGCAGTCGAAAAGAGCCTTTCTGAACTAGCTGATGTAGCTGGAACAGCAAGATATCTTTTTGCCAAAGATGCCATAACGGGGATAGAGCGTTCAATCGAGCGCCACCATACAAGAGGGTCCAACCGGTTCGATATACAAGGTTCTGCTATGTACTGCTCAAACTGAGAGATGTTGTCAAGTAATTGCCCTTCACTACTTCCACTAGGTTCTTCTTATGTTACTTTGTCAGAGCACATTCCCAGAATTTTTTCCTTAACAAAAGTACGGATTTTGTCAGCTACTTCACTGCTCTCAGTTTTAAGGTCCTTGTACCTTGGGTCTAAGAACGATGCTACTTGAGCAGGTAAAATATTCTCGACTGGGGACATTTCTCCTAGGTGAAAGCGCGTTTTTAGAGAAAAAACGATTTTATTTTTGAATGTGGTGGCTGTTTCAGTGTCTTCGAGCTTAGGTGCACAGTGGTTTTCAATCAGAGTTTTGATAACCGAGCGCACTGCAGAAATCGTTACTTTAGTTTCACTACATAGCAGTTTTGTTGCTATGTGTAGTGGCTTCAAAACTGCGGTTAACTCTTCCATTATTCCCCATTCGTACTCAGATATTTCCAGGTTCAGTGCTGTAGAAGAACTCGTATAGCTCTTATCACTTGGAACTGCAATAACGGGGGAGCGATTGTGGTGCAAAATATCACACATAAAATAAATGGAATCCCATCGGGTTGGACAACTTTGAACTAAACGTTCCTCCTTCATTCCTAGCTGCAATTGTTTTCTGTTTAAGGCCGACGTAGCCCGGGTACCGGGGTATCATCAGCCCTATTACTGATACGGAACATAAATACTTATGTTCCACATAAACTCTTATGTGACACTTTACGTAGAGGAAAAAGTAGAACATAAGCGCTTAAGTTGAACATAAATATTTAAGTTTCGTATCAGCAAATGGCCCTAAATGTTTTGTTATTTTTAAAACTGTTTTTTACTCAAACTCTTGATTTTTTTGTAATTTAATTTTAATTTAAACCCAAATTCCATCCATTTCCAAAAAATACGTTTCTTATGTTGCATATCAAAGTGTATACGATATCGAGTAGCAATTAACAGAAATAACATATAGTTTTTAAACATTGAGTTTATTTAAGAAATCTACTATTTAAAGTGAACATTTAAAACTACTATACTACAGTTAAGAAATATTCTGATAAATAAATAAGTTTAATTTGTTAACACTCATAAATGTTTATTGAAGCAAAAAATTCTGTATATTTCTTGATTTTTAGTATATTTTTTTAACACATTGATAATAAGCTCGTATCTTCACAAATAAAAAACAAACAACCTAGAATTTA
Source organism: Chrysotoxum bicinctum (assembly GCA_911387755.1). Taxonomy (NCBI): domain Eukaryota; kingdom Metazoa; phylum Arthropoda; class Insecta; order Diptera; family Syrphidae; genus Chrysotoxum; species Chrysotoxum bicinctum. The sequence goes on from OU426989.1 coordinate 170,213,910, forward strand.
ATAAAAATGAAAAACAAAAGTTTTTATTTATGTATAAATTTATCATTTAATTCAGTTCAACTTAATTAAAAGTAAAGCAAAATATTGTTCCACTATTAACTTTTAGTATTTCTTAAAAAAGAAATAATATCATAAAGTAAGGATTCTCAAAGTTGAGGCAAAGGGGTTTGCACTCCATATAAAAACAATTATTAATCGCAATCAATATTGAGAAGTCGATTATTTTAGCCAAATAAAAAAAAGAACTCAAATTTAAAAACAAAATTTTAACACACGAATATCAGTAATATGTAGTTGATTTTATATTGAATATAAATATTATTTATGTAATCTGAGTTTTTGTCCCAAGAAATAACTCAGGAAGTGTATTAGAGAGAAAAATGTTAAAACACTATTAGCAACAATATTATTTAAATTGAGTTTTGTCTATTTGCTGTGAAGTCTACGTACACGTATATAGTTCGAGTGAAGGGTATAAGTATATATATGCTGCTGTTGCCTCTTTTATTTTGTGAAAACTAGAACAAATTTAAACAAAAATAATTCTTTTTTTATTTAATATTTTTTTTTTGTTTTTTTTTTTTTTGTATATAAATTGGTTATTCGCCCCCTGATTTCATGCCAGCATGCTGGTTTTCTGCGATTCACTTTTTACCAGGAGGCGCCAGTGGTTGACCGCGATCCTTTCCACGTAATTTTAATCCAATCACACGCTCGATCTTACCGAGAATTACATTGTTTGGAATACCTCGGCCAGCTTCGTAATCGGTCACCACTTGAGTCTTTTCACAAATTTTCTATAAGCAAAAAATGTTTGTGTTTAAAAAGAAGTCAGTTTTGATTATGATCACACACAGACACACATAAACACACACACCTTACGTTTGAAATTATCACTGGACCCAATCGAAAACATGATATTAATGGGACACGATGTTTAATGTACTAACAAATTTTGAAAAAAAAAAAACAGGCAATACCTGTTGGGTTAGGTTGACGTGGCTGTCAGCAGGAGAGCCAACACATTTTTTAGACCATGAGTTGGTCCATTGTGTTACCACATTGAATCTTGGGGTCTTTCTCCCTAATCGATAAACCAATCGGAGCTCCATATGAGCGAGATTGCCTATATCTAAGATCATTGCAGTATAAGTAGCCTTGTTGGAGTCTAGGTCTAGCAGGACATTAACAGAGAAAGTGAGGGATCGATTCTTTCCATCTTCGATGCAGATTCTGCAGAATCGTTAGAATAAATTCCTAACAGCGTTGCGTACGCAACAGTGTCCTGTTATAAAACCTATTTTGGGACCAAAAAATTAACTTACTCGTAAAACGTTGTTTTTTTCCCTTCTTCAAACAGGGTCATCTTACAAGAGATGTAGTTTTAAATCAATTGCAAAATTTAAAATCTTTGAACGGTGGTGAATTTTTTATTTTAACTAATCGACAGTACTGTAACTAAATACTATATCTACACGTGGTTCTCCTAGACTTTGTTTACAAATAGCCATTCATACACACTGTATTCGCAAACAAAAAGTTCTAATAACTTTTTTAAAAGAATAAAATGTTGGTGGAGCTTTGGCGTAGACTATATCTTTACATAGCTTGAAAGGAAGAAGCTTTAAAACTTGTTCGTTGTTGATCTGAGTTTTTTCCACTATTCAGTTCGAGTTTTAGGAAACCTAGATGCGGAACCCTAGATGTGGATATGAGTCTTATAACTCAGAATTGAAGGTTTGCGCTACATTTTCACCATTTGTGTAGAGAATTTTGTTCAAAAATGCAGCGAAGTTCAAAAATGATACCTTGTTGAATGAACCTTTATTATCCAAACACTAAATGAGTGTTGATAATTGCACTTAAAATGTATGAGCGTTTAGAACAGCGTTTAAACAAGAATTTAAAAAAATAATTGCTTTCATCTTGAAGTAAACGTCAAGACCATTCGAAGACAACCGACGAAGAATTAGCCTGGTAAACACCAGCTCCTTAGGTTCGGCGAAACAATAATTTGAAACTCCTGTGTACAACCTCTTAATCTGCGGCTTTACGGCACCGGTCCTTGGACGATAACGAATTTGAGTCGTACCAAGATGTGGATGCACTCACGTCGACTATATTGGTTAGTTCACATCGACTGAATAACCAACAATGCTCCAACAAAGAGTCTTCACATACTAGCCCACAGGTTCGAGTAGACAATAAAGGTTTAAACAACAACAATAATAATAATTTGAATAATTGTTTAAATGTTACCTTAATGGTATTCAAATTTTGCAATATTTTGTTTGATTGTTTTTTTAAATCAGTTCCCATAGCGATTGTAAAAATTGTGCCAGTTTGGTACGATAGTGAAATAAAAAGTCCAAGAAATCGAAAAAAGAAGTTATGGTCTACTTTTAAACTATATCTAACAGAAAACAATTTTAAAAATCGAGGATATTTTCAATAGAATATCTTTATTAAAGTAAGCTAATTACATTTAGAAGGTGCAAAGAGATCAGAAAACAGCAAAAGAAAATCTTGTCCTTACACTTCTGTTCTCAAGTTAAATAACGTTTCAAGTCTTGACCCATGGGTTAAAACGCAATTTTTCATTGACTTCTTTCAAAGTGGTTTCAACCGTGATACTTTTAATCGTGATTCCTTAATCTGTGATAAATCTAACGAAATGCCTCAAAAATTTGAACATTTGAAATCTTTTGCTTACTTGACCGATATGAACTTCAACATTGATATTGACAACATTGTAAAGTTTATGTCTAACCTTGATGACAGATGTATACCAGGTCCTGATGGTCTACCATTTTGAAAAACTGTGTACGTCACTTGATCTATTCTTTTTAATTTTTCAATATCTTTATGTTCATTCCCACCTATTTGGAAAAGTTCTTTCATAATGCCTCTGCATAAGAATGAATAGGAAGTTGGACAGTTTTTTCTACGAATAGTTATTTTGATCGGAGTTCAACTAAAAACGAAACACAAATAAAATTTAGCGAAGATAAAGGGTATGCAAATAAAATATATAAAAAGAAACATGTAAGTTTCATTATTGTTTTCATTTGAATTTGTTTAAATTTTTTAATTTTTTGAAGGGCAAATAAAGTAAATACAAATAAAAGTTGATATCCTCCTTCCGCAATGAATCTCAAAACGGCTGCCAATATACTGATTATTGTTATTGAACACGAAAACACGCAGGGATCGAGTTGTTAGTCCAGCACCTCCAACTCCAATATATAGGTATCTATACTGTGCATTATTCACCCAAAAGTTTTTTTTTTAATCAGCAAATCAATTTTCTAATAGATTAAAAGCATCCCTTAAAATCTTACGCTGCAATTTTAATGTTTGTCTTCTTGGCGTGTTTTCTACATTTATTACAAAGATTGCAACGGCAATAGCCGTGTTTTTTTTGGAAAAGTTATCCGTAGTACAGTAGGATTTTATATGAATAACAAATACAACATCCGCAGTAGGATCACTGCTGATACTCGAATAAACGTCAAATCTCTATCTGCAGCAGGATTTCACTTCTCCTTTTATCGGCAGTGATCCTACTGCGGATGTTGTATTTGTTATTCATATAAAATCCTACTGTACTACGGATAACTTTTCCAAAAAAACACGGCTAATGACATCCACTTTTAACTACCAAGAAAATTAAAACCAAATCAAAAGATGAACAACGAAAATTTATTTATTTTTTCACATTTTGTCGCATATCGGCTGATTTTGAAATTCCGAAATTAGGATTTCTGTGTGACAATGCTTTTTTTGATTTCGTTCGGGGCTTGTGATTCGTTATTCGTATTCGTAGCGTAACAAAATTTTTGGGGACTTGATACAAGGGACTCTGTGATAGGGGTGATTAACTCTATTTTAAATAAAGCTAATTCAATTCTTGGTTGGATAAAAAAAAGAGAGTCGAAATAATTTTCCGACCCTTTCGTGTCAAAGCAGCTTTTAATATATTTTGTTCGAAACATTCTAGAATACGCTTGACAGGTTTGATCACCTCATTACGAATGCCATAAAAATAGACTAGAACAGGTGCAAAAAAGATTCATTAGGTTTGCGCTCAGAGGACTTGGGTGGAATAATATTATGATTTCCCACCTTATAACAACAGACTTAAACTTATTGATATACCCAGTCTCGAGAACAGACGTTCCTATTTATGTTTTGTTTTCATTATTAAACTTAATCAACGGTAACATAAGACTCTTTGCAACTTCTGCCTCGTATTAATTTTAATATTCCTCAAAGAAATTTGAGGAACATACCGGAGAGTCTACTTATTTCAAACTATCCTACCAATTATACAAAATTTTCTCCTTTAAATAAAATGTTTAAGCTACTCAATTTTTAGAATTATAAATATAACAATTTGTTTGATAAAACAATAATTGATTCATGTAAATTTAAATCAACATTTTTCCCTGCAATTATTTAAAATCTAAATATACACCTTTGCAAGAATTTTTGTAAAACTAGCAATTTAGTTATGTTCATAATAAATAAATAAAGAACCCACAGAGGATGCGTGCATTTTACGCCTGATTATCTTTTGTGTAACATTTAAATGTGATTAACTTTATAGGTTTGAAATATGGCTGCTTTGCTATTTATAAAAATCAATGTTGTTCGAACAAAACCGCTGTGATCGAAGATGTATTCTATTTTCTGTAATAAGTTTATAAAAATACTTATTAGTAGGTACTACATATTACTACAACCCGAAGACTTAAGATTACATACAGTCACTCACACTCAAAGTGGGTCAAGAAAAAAATACGCATTTAAGAAATGTTTTTGGTTAAAAAAAATTAAAGGGCTAACGTTTAAGAAAAGTTATTATTTTTATTGCGTAAAAGGCATTTTAATGTATTAAACAAACAAAATAAAAACCAAAAATACAATTAATAAACAAATAAAAAAAAATAAAAAATGAACTATCAGTTTCCATTTACTCACACTCAAAGTGGGACACTTGCTGTTTTCTATGAAAACTAACGGTAGATACCCTAATGACTAATCTATTATTTTAGTTGCAGTCTTTTTACAGAGTTCATATGATTACATTTAACAAATAAAATCAAAATGTCCAGACATATGTACAACTGTTAAAGAAAGGCAAATTCTGATTTTAAACCATCAAGAGGGTTAAACAGTACGCGAAATAAGTGGTTTATAAAAAAAAAAAACAAAAAGCAAATTCCTTGTATTTAATATAATAAAATGGTTAAAAGAAGGTTGAATAGAAAACTAACCAAAAAGTGTTGAAATTAGAAGGAAAATAAGCGCTAGGTACGACACGTTTCTTTAAAAAAAAAATAAAATGCTGAAACAGTTAGCCGGTTTTTAAGAAGCAACGAATTGAATGGCCGAAAATGGCAAAAATCCGTTAATATCGGAAAAGAATCGTCTTTTAAGATAGCAATTCGCAAAAGAACATATACAAAAGTACATCAATTTCTGGTCAAAGGTAACTTTCTTTTCCGACTTAAATCACAATTCGGTCCAATCTTGAAAGGTCCTTCTTACGGACGAGACCAAAATCAAACTTTTTGGTTCTGCTTGAAGACGATTTGTGTGGAGGAAACCTGGCGAAGCATACAACGGAAATGCTGTTCGAAAAATTGTTAAAGACGGCGCGCCGCGGCGGCGGTTCTTTGATGATATGGGGCTGCATGTTCACTAAAGGAACCGGGAAATTACATTTTTTCAACTGAAAACTGGACGCGGAGTACGACATAAACATTTTAAAAGAAGACCTTAAAGAAAGTGTCGAAAAACTTGGGATCAAAGATGACTTTGTCTTTTACCAAGACAATTATTCCAAACATAAATCTTCACAACTGTCCAAAAGTTCTTGCTACACCTGCTCAATCACCTGATTTAAATTTAATTTAGCATTTGTGGTCAGAACTAAAGAAAAGAGTGACTAGAAAAATAGTTAAAATAGCATAAAAGCTCTTGAAGCAGTTGCGATGGATGAACGGGAATCTAAAGAGCCATCCTTTGGCAAAAAAGTTGGTGGGGACAATGCCAAAAAGTCTTGAAATAAAATGCACGACTGGGTCGCACGAACTTGCTCCTATGTAATAGAATAAGAATTTCAAAAATGAATGCTATTAGAGAAAAACTGTTCATAAGCATAAAATTATTTTTTTAAATGACTAAAACAACTTCTTTAGAAGTTGGAGGTAAAAATAGGATGCCATGTGATTCAAGCAAATATAGGTTTATGCAAGAACAAAAACTAAAAGTCCTTGTAGTGGTTTCTTAAAAAAATATATGCATACAAAATTTTTAAAACATTTTTAAGAACAAATTTTGGTACGCCAATTTAAAGTTTTTATTATTGTTCGAATAAAAATTAAATTAACAAAAAAAATATTGAGCCGTTTTCATAATTGAAAAAAAAAAAAGATCTTTTTTTCAAAATTCAAAAAAAATATTTTCCTGAAAGTTTTGAAATACAATGTTTTATGCCGATATGTGAACTGCATACTTGATGCACTATAATGCACTATTGCGCCCACTAGAGTATGCAAGACGTTCACATTTATAAATAACTATAAAGGGCCTATCTAATTATGCTTATTATTTTTTGTTATCAATCACACCCAAAAATTGCTGTGGGCTCTCGGTCTATATGGGGTTTTCGAAATATAGAGTTTTCAAAAAAAAAAATTTTGAAATTTTTTTAAAAATCGAAAAAAATTTGTTTGAAAATTTGAATACACAATAATATTGAAACTGCTGATGAGCCTTAACATAAAAAAAATGATCAAAATCGGTCATACCGTTTTTGAGAAAATCAAAAACAAAAAAAAATGGTTCCATGGAGGGTACCAAAAATAATAATTTTTTGATTTTTTTTTTTTCATTCATTACCTAGGTTTAATTAAATGAAAATTTATGAATTTTGTTTAAAAAAATCTGTCAGTTTTTGAGAAAAAAAAATATTTACAAAATTTCGAAAAAAAATCGTATGGCAGGTACCGTTATTTTTGGTCTTAAAAAATCAAATCAAAAAATAAAACTCATATCTACCAAGTTTAAAGAAAATCGGCCGAGCCGTTTAGCTGTAGTCGAACAGACAGACAGACAGACAGAATTGTGAGACCCACTTTTTTGGTCTTCGCTATCATCTTTAATGTCAACTTTGATCAAAATCTCGAGTTCGATTTTTTTTTACGAATGCATAACTTGCCTTATAGTACCTATAAGTCGCAAGTAAAAATGGTAAAGTGGCCAAATATTAAAAAAATGTTCTTTTTTTTAATATGAATTTGTTGTGTCTCACTTTGAGTATGACTTACAATTTATTATTAAAATCAAGGCAGATCATTTGCTTCTTTTGTTTGTTTACGAATCGAAATGTTGATCATTATTTTCTTTTTAATTATTTTATACCTAATACCTTGAAGTCAGTATTTAACAAGAAAAATAATAAATATTTAAAAAGTTAGTAAATTCGGTGTTTTTTTCCTATAGAAGTTTGTAGAAGATATTTTTTTCATTGGTGTCCCACTTTGAGTGTGTGATTTAAAAAATAGCGTTATAAACATATGTATGACTATTCATTCCGGTGATCTCGGTAATATCATTGGCTAGTGATGACCTCATCAATATGTAATTTTTTGTGTTGTGCACTTCATCCAACATAGATTATTTCTCACAAAAATCCAATGTGAACGACCAAACAACTTTGGGTGCTAATCGTGTCGGAAATATTTGGCTGATATCGCAATTACCGTATTTCAGATGCTTGTTTCTACGCGTATTTTACATTACCTGATAAATTTGTTTAGACGATAGTCTAGTTCTTCATTAGGTTATTTGACATCTCAATGTAAAGTATTCATAACTATTCAGATTTCGCAAAAGAAAAAAGATTAAATGAATATATTGAACTACGTGTTAGATTTAAACTACCTGACGTGTCATGAAAACACTGTTAATAAGAAAGATGAGTTCACAATCGCAACAAAATAAAAATATAGAAAAACAAAAAGGACAAAACTTACAGTTGCCAAGTCTTTCTGACTGAGACCCTTTGAATTGCGCCCTTGCTGAATGATTTTGCCAACATCGAGTGGAATCTTATCATGTTTCAGTTCTTCAGTCTCACGGTCCAACTTGGCAGTGTTCTTAGTAGTGACATGTTGCTTATTAGTTCCTGCACCAACTATAATGACATTTATTAATAAAATCTTACAAACTCAATCATAAACCGATTATGACGCAGCAAGAATTATTAAATTCACGCAAAATGGTGAAACACATTTCTCAGTTACCGGTAGGGAAAAAGAAAAAAAAATAAACATGGGATACAAATATTTTTGCCATTTTCTTTCTGGAACAAAAACTAAAAAGGAAAACAACCCACTCAAATGGCAAACAATTTCTGTTTTTTGTTTTGCAAAGATAATGGGACAAAAAAATAAATAATATATATTATTTTAATTAATATTTACACTTCTGTTGAGTGTCGACTGCTACACCCTGACGACGTGCATGATTGATAGCACTTTCTGTCTTGAGAGTTGAAGCTTTTGGTGCTCTTTTACGTAAAACCGTAACTGTATCCCAATCGGACATGATTGAAATCTGTTTGTGACGAAAAAAGAAAGGTATTATAATTTTGATTGATATTATATTGAAATTTGTTGGCTTTAATTACAGAAAATATATTTTTTTCGAAGAATATATACAATTAATACACAATATCTTGATTTCAAAGTATGACGAAAATGTGACTATTCTTTTGGTATTGGTGTAATTTTTATCTACTGAAGTTGGCAGCAGTTCAGAAAATATTTTTAGTGGATGGTGTTTTGTGAAATCCAGGTTGATGTGGATTTTGGTGGTGAGTTTGTAAAATGGATTGAGGAGGAAATAAGTAGCACATTGTATTACAACACATCCTTTAGTACCGCTTGGCATAATGATTTATCTGTTACGTAGAAAACCTGGATTCGAAGGGGTGTACTACCTCTTGTAAGGAAATAATTAATAATACAAGAACATCTCTTGGCTTTAAAAGTGTTTCTGACTCGGCCGAAAACTTAAGGTCCCCTCCATTACTACTAATACGCACAGAGTAGAATAGTTGGGAGTTGAAGGTGAAATATATGAAGGTTTTTACAATACAATCTCTAGTCCACTGATTCTAAATCTAGCTCTGAGTGAAGTTTAAGCTGTCTTCAAGCCGTTTCATCCTATTTTTTTTTTTTATTTTTTTAGGATAGTACTTATAAAACAACTTTAGGAAAGAAGTTAAATATGTTCGGTATTGGGGATTAAGTGATGTATTGATATTTTTGATTGTATCTTACACTTTCATTGTATACATTTTTAATTTTTAAATGCCATCATGTGAGAACTATACACATAGAAAATTAACCTAGACCATATAAGTAAGTACTGGCAATCAATTTTCAATACAAATATTGGCAAGAGTACGATAACTTAGGCGCCAAGAAATTATAACGGTTTTTTGTAGAACAGTTCAATACAAGCATTTTTTACTATGGGAGGGGGGGGTCTATCTCCCCCCGTTTGGGCGGGAGGGGCAATTTAATAAAAAAGGTACTAAAATGGAAACAAAAATATTAAAAAATAACGGTAATACTTACAATTAAGTATTATACCTTTTTTTAAAGCCAATACTCTGATCTATTAGATAATTTTTAAATCAAGTAGAATCTATGCACAGTTTTTGAAAAAACGAGTTTTAAACTCAAGTTTTGGTGAAAAAAAAATATAAAAAAAAAGTTTAAAGTTTAATTTTTCAAAACTGCAAAGTTATATATTATTATTTTTTCTAAAATTCGTTGCTCTAATATATTCTTATTCAAAAACTGAAAACTAGATGATTTTATGTCATCTAGTTTTTGATAAAATTGAAAATAACTAAAACTACTTTTTTATGGGATATTTGCTTTTTTTGCTTGCTTACGCATTACGGCGTATAAACAGTGAGATATGTATGGGGGGGCATGCTGCCCCCCTGCAACCCCCCTGCCTGGGCACACTATAGGATTTGGGGTAGGTGCGAGGTTGGGTGTATGCAAGGTTTCTTTTGCATTTACAGAATCTGGATTTAAAGAAACTTTGAATTTACCCTATGGTCTATATCCAATGTCTACTAAATATATGTATGTACGTAGCCCAAAGTTGCACATTTAAAATGTTCAGACATGAAAATTTAATACATTATGAAAAATTCACATTACCTAGGTACTACTGTACGAATGCAGCAAATTTATATAATTCCTTAATTAATATGTATGTTTATTGTTTGTGTCTAACATTTTTAATGCTAATATGGTACAGGTTATTGTTTACGAATGTCATTCGTTATTCAACCTTTGTAAGAGTGAAGTATTTTTTTCTTTGAATAAAGAATGGCGACTAAGCATCCACTACTTCATCCTAAATTAAATAACTTTTCAATATTTAAAAAAAAATATTTCAAAAGCATCGCGTTCTTAGAAGAAATTGGTCTAATTCCAACTAAAGCGTCAACTCCCCTCAACTCCAACTCAAAATGCTGACAAAAATTGTAAGAATACAATATTATTATTATTATTTATTCATCAACCAGAGCATATTATACTCTTAAAGACTAAGATACATAAGTAAATATATAGTTACAAATTTGTAGGTGAGTATATAAAATTCAAATTACATTTAAATGATTTACATAGTTAATCTTTTATTTTAATAAATAACGTTACTTAAATTTTGCTTAAAACTAATGATTTAAAAGTTTCTCTGGTGCAATCCATATAAAAATTAATCTCAGAGCAATAAACCCATCTATCGGCACATTTTTCCATGGGCCGCAATATTGGCTAGAGATTCGGGAGGTGCTTGCTTTTTGTGATCAAAATGCCTGTAAACACGGTTTTAATACATTGAACATTGAAAAATTGACTTGACTATTTTTAAGTAACACCTGACTTACTCACAAACTGACTGACTGAGACGCGAAATGCCATGCAATTCTACCTCCTCTGGTGCATTCTTGGTAACCCTAAATGATTTGCTGTACTTTACCTACAAATGAACCACATTAACATTAATCCTCAAAATGAAATCACCGTAGTTAAATACCAAAAATCAAAAATTTCATAAAAAGTAGTTTTAGTAATTTTCAATTTCCTCAAAAACTAGAAGGGACAAAACCATTCAGTTTTTTGTGTTCGATTCAGAATTAATAGTAGCATTGACTACAAAAAGCCAATTAAGCACTTCATTTTACAATTTTGAAAAAAATTGGTCTAAACTTTTTTTTTTATTTTTTTTCACAAAATTTTGAGTTTGCATGCAAATTTTTTAAAAACTATTGACATAAATAATTTAATTTAAATTTACGATTATAGAGCAGACTTCTGGCTTTCAAAACCGGTATAGTATTTTATTGTAAGTGTTGCCGTTGTTTTTTAATATTTTTTTTTTTTTCAATTTAAGTCATTTTTTCTAAAATCGCCCCTACCTCCTAAACGGGGCGAAATAGACCCCCCCCTCCCATAGTAAAAAACGCTTGTATTTGACCCTTCTACAAAAATCCGTTATCAATTTTTGGCGCCTAAGTTATCGTACTCTCCCCCAAATATTTTTTTACTAAAGCCTAGTACGCAGATCGAGACAATACAAATTTTATCTCTACAATTTTAATCTCTACAAAACTTTTCCAAATCTCGCGCAAAAGTTTGAAGTTGGGGAATTAAAAAATAATTTAATGTGTTTTGTAGTGTATCCTTTGTATATTAACTCTATAGTAGTCTCATGGAACTGAATTAAAAGTTTTTTATCTCTGCCGCAGAAATATTAATATCGCCAGTGAGATGCGGTTGTGATATAAGATATACTACGTGAAAGGGAAAAATATAAGAAAATAAAAGAAGAGATGCGGTAGTGATATATTTTTAAAAGAGGGTAAGGGAGAAAATCCTATCTGCGTTTCTTTATGCTGTCAGAATCAATTGTAGGTAGGTATATCAAGTTGTATATGCCAGGTGCGAGATGAATACAAACAAATAGTATTGAGAGTGTATGATAGTTTTGTGAATTTTGTTTCATTTCTCATACAATCTGGTTTGCTTACATTTTGATACGATTAATCAGCGAGGCTGCCATTTTTTCGACTTTATAATTAGATCTAGAGGCATTTGAACTTAATAAACTCAAATTCTAAATTTGGTTTTATTTCATTTTTGAAAACAAAATAATTTCAAATTGGCTTTATTTCGTTATGGTAACCGAAATAGTGCCAAACAGAATTTGGTAATAAAACCGAATTCAGAATATTTTATTTTGATTTATTTTTTAACAAATGGAAAGAAATGTTAGAACTCCGAGGAGGTAAACCTCCTCCATCTTTAGAGAGATAAGATGAATTTCAATGGTTCGGCCAATTATTTTTGGACATTTGACCAAAATATTTTTGAACTTTTGCCAAAAATATTTTTGGACATTTTATCAAAAATATTTTTTCAAAAAACTTTTTTCCAATAAATTTTTTTTTTTCAATTTTTTTTTAAGAAATTTTGATCTTTCATACATTTTTTTTCAAAAATATTTCTTGACAAAAATTTGCCACCCAATGTACTTTTAAACGTGATTTCTGGCTAAACTAGGCATCTTAGCGAGTTAAAAATTGCATATTCGTGATCTAGGGAGTGCCACCTTTCAATTCACGTATCGCATGAAACGAAAAACAAATGTTTATCTTTAAATGCGATTACCATACAAAAATTAATATTTCATGAGCATACATAGCTATATATGTACATACCTATAATGTTAATTTTTTTAAATTATAATGCATTATTAATTTATTTTCTGTTTTAATACGCTTTATCAAACAAATATTTGATTAAATTTGACTTGAACTCTATACCTATAAATGCGGATGTTGCGAAAACGCAACGTGAATTTTTCGGAAAACTAAAAGCTTTTCCAAAAAATTTTTTTTCAGATTTTCTCTAATTAGACCAAAAATAGACAGTGTGTGAAATTTCAAGTTCCTACCACACCTGAACTGGTAGCCGCCGGACATGGGTTTATATTAAAAAAAAACTCAACCAGCTTGAACAACCTAAAATAAACTATAACAAAAGAAAGACTAAATTGAACTGCTTCAATTTATATCACCAATCCATCACTGGTTTTATAATAATTTGGAAATGAAGTATATATCGCTAATTCACAGCATAAAAACTCAATTTTGTTGTTGCAAGGTGCAAATTCATTTGGCTATACTCGTTTCGGCATACAAACATAACATAATGTAGTATGGAAAATTTAAATTAATTAAAAAAAAATAAAATTAGAAAAAATGTAGTATACCACTTTTAGAAATTTATTGATATACAAATAACTAATATTTAGAAAATAAAATAAGATAACTTCTTTTGCAAAAAATATTTTGTATGCATAACCTAGAACATTTTGTTAAAAAGAAATAAAAAAGGAGATATTTGGCGTTCCAATTTCAAATTACTAACAAATATTTCTTTTCATGTTTATCTACGAATTTTGAACAAATTTCGCGACCTTAGAACAATAGGGTTCTAACTACACTCAAGTCACAGAGATTGAATTTTGTTTGTCAATAACTTTTATATTTTGGTTCGGATCTATGTACATGATTTTTTGAAAACACAAATTTTGTACTAAGTTATGTTGATCTGAATTTAAAAATCTACATAATATTCATAATTTTGCAGTAACTGGTGGTTGAAAAAATGGATAGAACCTTGTTACTCAACGCTAAGTCATTTGAGCATAGAACAATAAGGTTCTAATTACCTGATACTAAGTAACATGATTGTGATAAACTAACACTTCTCGTTATGCTTGATTTCTCAAAGGCATTTGACTCTATTAGTCATAGGATTCTTTGTAGTAAGCTTGCATTGGAGTTTAACTTCCATGGAACTGCAGTGAAATTAGTAAGAAATTATTTAAGCGACCGAAGCCAATCAGTTTTTTGCAATGGAACTTTTTCATCTTTCCTCCCGGTTACTAGCGGTGTTCCACAAGGATCGATTTTAGGGCCCTTACTTTTCTGCATGTACATTAATGACATTTTCAATTGCGTTAATTTTAGTGAACTCCATCTTTATGCTGATGACGCACAGCTATTCTTGTCCAGACCTCTTGGTCTTGTTGAGGATGGTCTGAGTTGTCTTAACGAGGATCTTGATTCTATCCAAAACTGGTCTCATTTAAACCTTCTGCTTCTCAATCCACGAAAATCCTCTAGTATGATAGTATACAAACACCCAGTTCAAAGTGAAAATTTTACGCCTATTTTACTAAATAATACTATTATTCCTTTTACCAAATGTAATCGAAATCTTGGTGTCATAATTGACAATACTCTTAGTTGGGATGATCATGTTAACTACATAATCCGAAGAGTCTATGGAGGACTACGTTCTCTATGGCACTCTAGCAACTTCACCCCGCTAAATACTAGAAAACTTCTTGCACGCTCTCTTCTTGTACCTCTATTTACATATGGATGTGAAGTTTTTGGGAAGCTTGACTCGGATAACTTTCGAAAACTGACTGTTGCATTTAACTCCGTTATAAGATATGTATACGGACTCAGAAGGTACGACCACGTTTCCAACTTCCAAAAATTGTTACTGGGTTGTGATCTTCGAACTTTTCTTGATTATCGCGGTCTATTGCTTCTGGTTCAAGTAATTAAATTCCTCAGTCCAAAATACTTGTATGATTATTTCAGGTTTGCCAGGTCTCAACGCACATTTAATCTTATTTTGCCCAGATCTAATCTCCTAACAACCAGTCGTCTATTCCTCTGTCACACCGTTAAAATCTACAACTCCTTGCCACATCAAATCAAAGAATCTATTCATAGCGATAGTTTACACGTTGTCAAAAACAAAATATTTAAATATCTGTCTGAATCAACATAGAAGCAATCATACATATATGTATTTATCTTGTTTTAAATGCATTAAACTTTACTTATTTTAGTTTTTTCTATAAAATAAAGTAATTCAAAATTTAACTACCTAAATGTAATTTCATAATTTGTATTATCTATATTATTTTTATTTTATTTTTATTATAGTATACTCATTTTTAATTATTTTTTTCCTATATATTATAATATGCGTAATTTTAAAGGACATAGTCTTAATACGTATGTACCATTGAATAAATTAAATAAATTGAAATTGAAAAAATTGATAAGAAATTTAATTGTTCAGATAGAATCCTGTTATGTGAAAGAAATAAGAATTTTTGTTGAACGAAGTTTTTATTCCTTTTTTTTTTGAATTTCTTATAAAGGAAAACAAATAAACATTATTAAAGAAAAGTTAATTAATAGTAAAGCTCACACTGCCCATAATATCGTGAAGGCCCTAACTACATTTTTGATACTTCGAGTTATAAAGGAAAATACTAAATCTTTTACAGCAACCCGAATATAGAAATTAATTATAGAGATATATTTAAAAAGCCCTATGTACATTATGCACCGATTTGTAAACTATTTCTATTAAAATTCCTTCTTTTTTAACTGAACTGTAAATAAAAAAAGAAAACATAAATTTATTTCAACAAAACTTAATCATTTATTAAGAAAAAATTGTTTTTGCACCATTTTTAAGCTCGATCACAGGAAGATTGATGAATTGTTTTCTATTTTCAGGAAACAGTTGGGAGAGATTTTTTTCAATAACATTTATTCTGTCGATTAATATTTCTATTGGCTGGGAGCGAACAAATGATGATGGTTCAACAAAAGTTGACTTTATATATTGACTTTTTTAAAAGTTAAGTACTATAAACTCAGTGTCGACTGGAAGTACCCTCATGCCAAATTGTAGTAAAAGGTATTTCTTTGCTTTTCGTTCCAAGAGGCGCAAAACTTTCATTGAAAGTTATAATACGTTTGGCAAAGCTAACAGCCTTGAATCCTTCTTAACGAGGTGGCATTATAACAACTAGAGTATCTGGCACAATTTCATTGGAATCTAGCTTGCTTATCTTTTGATATTCCGTTCTAGTAAGCCCTACACGGGCTTTGTGATGCATCCAAGCCTGGCAAATATGGCAAGTTTTTTCACCTTTACATGATATAATAAAATCTTTTTTAAGTTTAAGTGGACCTCATGTTCCTTCGTAAATTTTTTACTTAATGTATCAAACACATTTATCAAACTTGGGATGGTGAAAATCAAGGTTAAAGTTCGTACTGAAAACATTCCTGTAAAAGCTATCTTTAACAGGACATTTTAAATGAGTGGTATATTTAATACAGTACATCTTTTGATTTCCTATTTTCTTTTGAAATAGAAATACTCACCTTTACTTATTAAAATGTATGCATTTTGAAAATCACACAGCACAGATAAAATTCAACTTTAACACAAAATTCATAGCCTTTTGAAGCAACAAAGTTCAATCTACATCCTGTTGTGTAACAAAGTTTTATGTGCATTTTTTTTTAAATTTTTCTAACTACACTAGGTTCTATTTACCAATTAGAACTTTGTGAACTTAGTTTTTAATAAATTGATGTACATAGAACTCTGCTTCCTGCATTTTTATTGACTTAATAGGAAACTAAAGGAGACAAATATGGATGAAACAGATCGAAAGAGCATACTCGATTTGCTACGACCACATGTATAACTCAGTTTTGAAAAAAAAAGTCAGTAAGAACCCTATTGTTCTAAGGTCGCGATTTGCGAATTATTAATTTATTAAAATAAAAAAAAACTTATATTATAATATTGGGTTTCAAAAAAGTATGAACATTTCTTGGAAAAAAGAAAATTTGTATACGCGTGAAATATTCAATATTTCTTATATAAAAAATAACTTTTATAATAAAACGATTTACAAACTTCGTTTGCAGAATTTTTTCCTTTTTTTGGAAATCAGACGGTAATTCCATGCATTTGAAAATTTTTATCTCATTAAATCCATGTTGTAAATTTGTAAAATGTATTTAAAATTCAAAATTTTTTTACATAAGAGCAAGTTAGTGCGATCCAGTCGTGCATTTTATTTCATATTTCAACTGTTTTTTAATACAAGTAAAATACAAACTTCATAATAGTTCATTGTTCTTAACTTTGTTGGGAGCATGCACTGACAAACTTTCAGCTTTTATAAAATAAAGAAGGTTTGGGGTTCACGGGCTCTTGCTCTATAAATATATTTTTAACCCTCTTCATGAAGCATCTCTATAAAAAATTTCATTAAAATTCGTAATGCCGATATGTGAGAAATTGAAAATTAGACAAAATAGTTCTATGGTAAGTGATATCTTAATTTTTTTTTTTATTAAATCAAAGATCATAAAAATTAATTGAAAGAAAAAAAAAATGTCTAAATTCTAGGCGCCGTTTTCAAGAAAAATACGATTTTTGAAAACAATATTTTAACATTTTTTAACATTTTTATGGTGGGTACCGTTATTTTTAGGTAAAATAAAAAAAAAATATCACATCTTGTAGATTATATTGAGAAACTCTCATTTATCAAGTTTAAAAAAAAAATAGCATTGGGTTTTCGAAATATTGAGTTTTGAAAAAAAAATTGAAGTTTTTTTTAAAAATCCAAAAAAATTTTTTTTGAAAATTTGAATACACAATTCTATTAAAGTTTTTCGGGAGCTTTAGCAAAAAAAAATTATCAAATTCGGTTGTACCGTTTTTGAGAAAATCAAAAACGAAAAAAAGGTTCCATGGGTAGTATACCCTCAATAACCATTTTTCGCACATTTTTTTTTCAACTATACTATCTAGCTTTAATTAACTAAATGAAATTTTTTTGTATTTTTATTTTTAAAATCTGTCGAACAGTTTTTGAGAAAAAAAAAATATTTATAAAATTTCGAAAAAATTCGTATGGCATGTACCGTTATTTTTGGTCCTAAAAAAAAAATACAAAACGTGGGGAGGAAATATTCAAAGTGATATCCACTAAGTTTAAAGAAAATCGGCCGAGCAATTTAGGCTGTAGGTAGTCGAACAGACAGACAAAATTGCGAAACCCACTTTTTTAGTCTTCGCTATCGTTATATCAACTTTGATCAAAATCTCGAGTTCGATTGTTTTTACGAATGCATATGTCTTTCCCTATATAAGTACATACATGTACATACATATATGCAAAAACTAAATACAATGGACCGCCATCAAACGCAAACCCCTCTCTGGCAATATATTGCTACCTTATTCGCTCATTCATATACCTAATGCATATTTTCATTTCTCATAGAGCTATCCAAAAAAAAAAGCAACGTTGTAAAAAAACTTATACACAAAATTTCATTCGCAAAGTGCCGTCACCACCGCACCGCCGCCGCCGCCACCACCTTCAATCGAGCGTAGGCTGTCCTTCTCAGTAGGTTTTCTGCATATAAATATAATGTATGCATGCTTGTGTGCGCCTGCGCTGACTGGCTGGTGCAAGTCGGTGTGCTCTGAATAGCTATAGCAATATAGCATGTTTGTTGTTTATGTCTCTCTCTGCCGAGAAAAGGATAGCATATGAGAAAATGTTAAATTAATTTGCTAATATACGGTTTGGGTATTGGGTTTGGTTGTTAACCTCTGCCGCTTGGTAAATTACGTGGCGTTCCTCGTCATGAGACTACTATAAGAATTTATATACAATGGTGTATCGCTGGAACGTGTTGTCTTACAAAAGTCGTTCATACCTTTTTGGAATCTCCTCTCGATGCTTTCAAGAGAAGCATCAGCACCTTTTACATAAAACCAGTTTTGACAAAATAATGCTTGTATCATTCTTTTTCCTGGAAAAATTTAGTAGAGACATTTTGTACAGCAATGCACGAAAGTATGAATTTTGCGCGCGAACTCCGTACTTTTCGGAAAAATATCCAAGACAAAATTTGTCCCAGGAAAAAAATGTATGGGAGACAAAATTTTTCCCGAACTGCGTACTAGGCTTAAACCAAAAACTACATGATATATTTGTGGGTACCGAACTTCATTGCACCCAAGCCGACTCAACCGTTGCGTGCACCAAACATACTTTATAATACACTATACAAAATATATGATAACAAAGCTATGTTAGTTATGTCGTCAAAAGTTCAAAGAAAAAAGATATGTGTATAAGACTTTCATGAATGTGGATCTAACTTTATTTTACTTTCTTCCAGATATAGTTCTGACTGGATTTGGCGGTAGAACGAGAATAGTAGCTATCGATAGAGAAAATTTGAATAAGTTATGCCAGAGTTTTGCAACTGTTTAGTTGCTAAAATGAAACATATGGGCTTATAATTATGGGACACCGCGCACTTAGAGTTTTTTATAAGCGCAAGAGAGAAAAGAGTGTGAGCGTGAGTAAAGAGTTGCTAGTGCGCGGTTCTCTTTCAACTGGTCATTAAACTATTTGATTTCGATCACAGTTGCCAGTGCGCGACTAGCCTTAAAGAGGCCTATGTGGGCACTTACTTGCTTTTTATTTGGTTAATTAGTTTGTTTTGCATATAATAAACTTCGATATGGGGGTCCTCAAAATTATCATGTTAAAAGAAAGTCAAAACAGAATTTGATTATTTTGTGAGTGACGGTTTTCTTTTGAAGAGTAAACAAAATTGGACTTATTCCTTTCTTCGAACCATAGAATCGATTCCATTACACGCGGTCTCACAATAGTCAAAGCTTTTTTAGTATAGTGAATGAAAATTAATGAGTTCTATGAACAATTTTAAATCAGAATTTTTTTAAACTTGGAAGAAAAACGTAAATCTCGGACGCAAAACTCAAACAAATTAAACTTGGGAACCCCAAAGCAATAGGACAACTCTCCTTGCTTTAAAACATACTCTAGATTCATGGCTAGTTGGGATTTAAGTCTCTTGTTGTACGATGATTTTTTGTAACTGATCCTTTTCGTCGTGTAATAAATTTCTAATAAAATAATTTTCTTCGTGCGGAATTCCACACCTTTGGATAATCCATATTCGAACCAAACCTTCTGAACGTGCCTATACCTTTCTTCCTACACTATCGCCCTCATGCGTTCACCTCACCGCAACACTACACACCCACCAATGAAATACAGGTATGTCATTGAGGATACAAAATATACACAACCAAGGAAAAGCAAAATTTTCAATGAAAAGACAAAATGTCAGACTCCCGTGAGTAGAGAAGACGTCGTCGGATTCCTCTGTGTCGACGAAAAGAAAAAAATTAAAATAAGTTATAAAAAATAAGAATAAATAATAAAAACCAAAGTATTTAAAGAAAACGATAAAAGGGAATTCCTAACAAAAAGATCAACTTTGTGAATTTTCAAGTGAAAAACATAAAATAATCCAACTGAAAGAAAAAAGTGTCTATAAGTGTGCGTGTGTGTGTTGAGTTTGTACGCAAATTAAAGAAACAAAAAAGTGCTCCATCGGCCGTCGCCGGGGGATTTATCCGTATTTCTCATCTCTCGTTTTACAAGTGCATTTCATTTTCCTTGTCTCTTCTTTCTCATGCTCGTATACTCAACTCAGTCGGCTGCTGCTCGTTGTCGTCTGGCCCCCCTTGCTGTTTTATTGTTGCTCCACTGCTACTGCTGCTGGTGGAACTGATTCTGAATCTGGCTCTGGCTCCAGGGAGTGGATTTCTCAAGGGCTTTGGTTGCGCGTTTGTCATTCTCCCCGTCAACTTGCTGCATATCGAATGAACTATCGAAAATCCATGGAAATTTAATTTCGTACTAAATAAAAAGACGGGAATAATATAATAAGATTTTCTCCTTATTCCCCGATTTATTTTTGTTTCTCGACGAACGCAATCGATTCCAATAAGGAATTCCATATATTCGTCTTTATAAATTATACAACTATATACGGGCAATTGCGTGTACGTGTTTGTTGGTTTGTATGTGTGTGTAAAGCGCAGCAGGAAAAAATAAGAAAATTCTTGTCAAGTCGTGTTTAGAAAAATAATAAAAAAAAACAATTTTTGCAAAAACGGCGGCGAAAGTGGAGAATTGTATTATTTTTTTTCTAAAAAACAAAAGTTACAAAAAATGTGTTTGCAATTGTTATCGAGCGGCGTTCATCAACTTCATGGTTTAATCGGTGTTTGGTGTTCCTTATTGGATCCTCGTTGTCCCCCCTTTGCGTCGTTGTTTTTGTCTTTATTTTGTGGTGTGTGGTGAATTTGTAAAATTTTTCTCCAAAGTCGGAAAAATAATTTCCACTGAAAAAATAATTGAGTTTTGGGGTAGGAAATAGAAATCGAAAAGGAATTCACTGACAAAGTGACAAACAATCGGCGACATACAGTGAACTGCTGGTGTGTTGTTTTTTATTTTTCTGTGTGACGTAGGAGGACAAGGCAAGAGGGTAATAATTGGTCAGCCTCAGCGCCATCATCATGGGGGCACAACAGGCCAAGGATCGGTCGTCTGGAAGCCAAGGAACTGTCAGTTGTATTGGGATTAGTAGCAGTGTTGGCATAAGTAGTAGTTCCTCGAGTATTGGTGGTGTGGGTGGGGTTGGTGGCTCAGGTGCCTTGGGTGCAGGATCAACCCTTCGAGCGAGTCGCATGAAGTCGCGCTCATCCTCGTCTTCAGCGGCCGCAGCAGTGCCCTCCGCTTCAACAAAGGATAATCGCAGTGCAATTGGATTGAATATCTTCAGCGAACACAATGGTGAGTTTTTTTTCCTTTTCCCTTTTCTGTTTTCTCGTATTTGTATAGTTTTCTTGTGTGAATAAAAGTGTGTGTATTGGAAGAGGGTGTGTTGTTTGGATGGTGTGTGTGGGAGTAAAAATGTATTTGTACATAATATACATGGTTGGTTTTTTGAGTGGTGAATATTGTGAATTAGTGCAAAAGGGTGGAATGCATTTTTCTTTCTATTTTCGATTCCTGGTTCGGTGGCTCGTTTGGTAACTGTCGTCGTCGTCGTTTTTCTAATAATTGAGAAGGACTTGTGAATTAGATGATGTATGTAAGAATGTATATACTACCTACATACATATTTCATATGCTATGGAGAAATGGGGAGTCGAGAAAAACATGAATATACGTGTACCTTGATATACATAATGTAGGTACGTATGCATATGCAGTTGAAAGTTAAGGCTAAGTTAACACCGGTTATATTAATTTTTTGAGTAATAGAGATAAAATTTCGAAAACGAATGATATTTAACTATAAAATATTGGTTAACTTACAAACCTTATGACTTGTTACTCCATCAAGGTCGTAAGCGACTTCATTAAGAACTTTAATGCCTTGCAGTTTTTTTCTAAAAAAAATAATTTTTTTATTTAAAAAAAAAGAATCTTTATATGCGGATAGTTTTATTTGGTAGACTAGCACTTTTTAATAACAAATATCGCAATTTTAAAGTGAGGAAGCATTTTGAACTATTTTTAAATAATTTTAAAAGTTCCTCAAATCGCATAAAAATAATTTTTTTTTTGTTTATTTTGACATTTTTCTTTGTGTAAGTGTCAACAGAGACTGGTTATTTTTGTGATTTTTTGTTGATTTTGTAAGGGAATTATGTGTGGATTACAGAGTAGTTTCTGAATCCACAGTAGGTACTTTTAAGTTAAAAAACTGTTGACATAAAGGCCTGTCTGGTGACTTTACATACCCTAAGCAGATTAACAAAGTTGCGTGAGCGGGATTGGATCCCGAAAAGGGAGTTAAAATCCTGGAAGCCCCGAAGCTTTCCACCCACAGTAAAAAAAAAGGAGGTTAAAACTGAAAAAGAAACTTTTTTTAATGATTTAACGGTGTTGCCTCACTTTAATATGTTAAATCTATAATAATTAGACTACAAGAAAACTGTAAAAAAATCAATATTATACCTTAAAGGAAAGTCGCTCCAAAAAAAGTTCAAATATCAAACCTACCTCAAGATTTGTTAGTTACATTATATTAAGCAACCGTCAAAGTTAAAAATGCTCCTTTATAAGCTAGGATGTATGCTTAAATAAAAAATAAATATTGTGGTGCAACAGCTCAAAGAGAACCAGGACCTAGTGACTTACAACTCTCAACCATTACTGTGTGCGTGTTACCAGGAATGGAGGGGACCTACAATTTTCTGTCGATTCTGAACGGCTAAAGAGCAGAACTTTTCATGACAAGAGATAGGATTTGCATGACAGTCCAACGCACTAACCATTATGCCAGGGAGTACCCTTATCAAACCTAAAAAAATTCTGAACTCAAAATATAAAGTTAGAACAAAAAATTCTTATTGGAAGAAAACTAGTAGCACCTCTGAAGTAAAGACTAACTAAATAAAAAGGCCCCTTTCATACGAGGAGATTCTTTAATCCAAATAACTATAGCTGCGGTCAAAATAATAGTAATTTGACACAACAAAAACTAAAATAAATGAATATACTAATGTTAAAGAAATAAATAGTCATATGATTTTCAAATTAATTTTTTTCAGAAAAAAAAAATCGATTTCAAATTCAATAAATTAGTTGGTAATTTCAAATCTATCCAAGTCATGTAGAAAAACAGCGGTCAATAAAATAGTAGCGCATTCAAAATCCACCTTTAACTACTACAAAAGGGAAAGTCAATACACAATTTGTACCATAAGTGATAGTCAAGTGTTTGAACCTTAAATTAATATTTAGTTGCATATCCTTTGTTAGAAATAACAGCAGCACAACGACGTTGCATCGAAATAATAAGGTTTTCACATCTTTCTACAGGTATGGACCTCCAAGACTGCTGTATCTGTATAGCTTCCCAAAGGACTGTGTTAATAGTTGGGTTGCAACTAGCAACATACTTCTTGATATCGCAACAAAGATTTTCTATAGGGTTGAGTTCTGGGGACTGCGAAGGCCACTCCATGACATTAACCCTCTTTTATTGAACCCATTTCATTGGCATTTCATCTTTAGCATATGTGAACATAACTTACTCCATGATCTTCACATGAAGATGCTGATCCATAATGCCTTCAATCCGGTATATGGGAGCAATACCATAGAAGGAAAAACATGCCCAAACTAATATGCTGGATCCTCCGTGTTTTATTGTCTTATCTGCGAAGCGTGGATTATATTCTGTGTTTGGAGGCCTTCTTACATATTAACGAGATCCTTTTCCACCATATAACACAATCTTGGACTCATCTGACCACAGAATATTCCTCCACAATGATTTTATTTACACTTACCAATGACTTCTTCTTCTTCTTCTTCTTCCTTTGATTCGGCGCTGTTATGATCTCGATATCGAGGGGATCATAATTCTCCCACGTATCTGCTTCACACTAGTGATCCGCCTGTGGGGTTCGCCGGGTTGACCTCAGAAATCGGCGGCAAGCCTCCCGGTTTTGTATTGTTCCATTTCTGAGGCCAACTGAATGCTGGTGTTTTTGCATTTGTTTGTACTAGGAGTGTTTAGGCCTACCTTTCTTTTTATTCCCAATTGGAACGTTGTATGATATTGCCTTTTTGACGGGGTTCTCAGGATCTCTCCTTTGAACATGGCAATACCAACTGAGTCGGTCGTGTTCAATTTTTTGGGAAATGGTATTCTTAACATGAAGGCTTCCTCGGATCTTCGTACTTCTAATTCGATCAAGCTTTGTAACTCCTGCTGTCATACGAAGCATCTTCATCTCAGCTGCCGTTAGCTTACTCTCATACTTTTTGTACATTGTCCAACATTGTGAACCGTATGTGAGTGCTGGACGCACAACTGAAGTGTAGAGCTTTCCTTTCAGCTTAGGGGGCATTTTTCGGTCACAGAAGATAGCAGAATTTTCCCGCCACTTCATCCACCCTACGCTTACGCGATGATTGATATCGTCATCACAAGTAGCTCCGTTATTTATCATAGACCCCAGATATTTAAACTTTTCACACTTGGGAAGCACTACTCCATTCAAATAAATGTCTGGAATAGGCCTGTGTGGATCAGAAAATGGGCAGCATAGGTATTCTGTCTTTTTCGCGCTTATGCGGTACCCACTTCCTTCTAGAACATCCACCCGTACGTCAAGTGCTCGTTGTAGGGATAACGGGTCTTCACTTATGATGGCTCCATCGTCAGCAAAGAATAACTGATGTACTTTTGGATCCGTCACTTTGCCTTCAAGCAGGTAATCAAGAACTGTAATAAAGAGCAGGGGACTCTAGATACTTCCCTGGTGTACACCTACTGTGATTTCGAATTCTTCGGTGACTCCAGCTGCGCATCTTACTTTAGTAACTGCTCCATCATACATGTCCATAATTATCCGCACATAGGTTTCTGGAACTCCTCGTTGCCTGAGGGCCACCCATATTAGATCTCGTGGTTGCCGATCGAATGCTATTTCAAAATCAACCAATACGACATGCAAATCCTCCAAAGAATCCCGATGCTTTTCCATAATTATTCTTATACTCTGGATTGCATCCGTGGTTGACTTACCCCCGACAAACCCGCACTGGTCATCAGATAGCCTAATTATTTTTCGCAGTCGGCTACCCAAGACTCGCTCAACGATCTTCATGGTGTGTGACATCAGCTTAATCGAACGGTAATTATCACAGCTTCGAGTATCACCCTTTCCTTTATAAATTGGAAGAAGGTAGCTTTCCCTCCATTGATTAGGCATGCGATCACCTCGTATAAGTTTGGAGACAAGAATCATGAGCCATCTAAGCCCGATGTCTCCCATCTTTTTCCAAAACTCTGAGGGTATTTCGTCTGGGCCAACAGCTTTTCCCTTTTTGGAGTATTTTACCGCCTCACTAACTTCTTCGACTGTGACGTCGGATACTTCGCTTAAGTTAGGTGAAGCTATTGGAAAGTATAGCCTTGGAAATTGTTCGTTTAGAAGTCCGTCACAATACTGTCGCCACCTGTGAAGAATTTCGTTGTCTTCCACAAGTAGTTGGCCTTGAGCATTGTTAATGAACTTTGGCGAACAAATCTCCTGGGCATTTCTTCTTCTTTGAGCGGCTATTTTGAAGATAGTTGCGCCCTTATTCGTGTTTTGCCGTAGCTCTTGAATAGCACCAGCTGTCGGGGTAGAAATTTCATCCAGCTCCCGATACAGGTTTTCTGTATTCTTTGCTTGAATTTGGGCGCACTTCTTCTTCGCTTCTTTCTTGCAGTTTCTATATTCCACTTCGAGGCGTGACTTTTGCTCTGTATCATTAGAGGGGCACTTCGACCAAGCCTTGAAAGCCATTTTCTTTTTACTTATAACTGATTTAGCTTCATCATTCCACCACCATGTTTCTTTGCCTTGTTGGTTGTGTCCTTTTGAAACCCCTAACAGTGTTTTGGCTTTTTCTTTGCAAGTTTTCTGTAGGAGATCCCACATACTTTGTGCTGTACTCTCTTCATTTCGAACTATATCGGTGTTGTTATACAGAACGTTTTGCATATTCGAAATAAAAGCTTCGCCTTTTTCCTTATCCAGATTATACCATTTGATCTTCCCAAAAGTTTTTGTATGTTTGTTGTCGTTCACTGTCTCCATAAAAAATTCTGTCAGTAGGAGACGGTGTTGGTGGGCGATCGCTTCTCCTAGTATCACTTTGCAATCTTTTACCCGGGGTTTCATGAAACTAGATACCAAATGGTAATCAATCTGGGTTTCATTTCCACCACTGCTGTAAGTGACCAGGTGTCGGCTTTGTTTGACGAACATGGTATTTAGTACGATAAGACCGTATGTTTTGCACATGCTCAGGATGTCTTCACCAGGAGGGTTCCTGATGCCGTATCCGAGGCCTCCATGGCAATCTTCATAGTCTTCGTTTGTCTTCCCGACATGTCCGTTCAAATCTCCGCCCACGAACAAAAACTCTTCCTTTGGGATGTCTTTAAGTAGATTGTGAAAGTCTAGCCAAAATGCATCTTTTTGCACCTGCTCACATCCAATTTGGGGAACATATGCAGTGACAATATTCCACAACTTTCCTTTAATCACCAATTTAAGGGACATCAAACGGTCGCTGGATTTCGAAATGGTCAATACGCTGCCTAATAGATGTTTTGCAAGGATGATTCCGATTCCGTTTTTACCCTTTTCCGTTCCATAGTAGAACATCTTATAGTTTTTTGTCCTCATATCCAAGAAACGGGCCCTGTTTCCTGTGTTTCGCCATTTTGTTTCTTGAACACATAAGATGTCCACCCGCCTTCTTTTCATCATCTCTTCCAGCTCGCAACTCTCAGATTTTGTATAATCTGCGGCATTACTTTGCTAGCCCCCGGAATCCGTCTAGCTCTGACCCGAGCATTGCTGCTCGGTCCAGGATCAGTACCATGTGTAACAATGGTAGTGCCTGGCGGGGTAGTGTCATTTTGAACGAGTACTTCCATAATGCTTTAATTCACAAAATCCTGGTTGTAAGTATCGACGTGTGCATGCTCCAGTTTTGTATTTGATCTCTCTTTTACGGCACCAGTGATCTCCAGTCGTGCCAACCCAGGGACTGGCATGCACACTTTTGGGAAAGTTTATAGGTGATACGGGTCGCTGGGTTCACCTTGCTGTTTGTGGCCTAGATGTATTTACTCCTTTAGTCGCCTTTTACGACAAGCGGGGAGGCGCTGCAGGAATATTCTAACCCGTCCCTGCACAGGGTTACACTTACCAATGAATTACCAATGATTTTATTTACATTACTATTATTTTGACCGCAACTGTATGTATCGATCCGGAGCAACAGTTTGCGCAATGACGCTGCTTAGATTAGGAAGATTAAGTCCAGCAGTTTGTGGACAAGAGAAGTACGGTGTCAAGGCTGTCGTGTGGCACGAATAAACCATAAACACCGAACTCATTTGTTGTTGTTAGAAGTTGTTGTTGCTTCAATCTGTTTTAAACTGCCTCAAAGTTGATGAGAATTACCGGTCCGGACCGAATCTAAACAGGGTCATAGTATGCACATTTTGAATGATGGTTTGTCACGCACAATGTGAAACCAAATGAAGTGAGCAAAACTGTCACTCAGAATCGATAATATATATCTACCGCGTTGAGTAAGAAGTAAGGGCAGTAGAAAAATCTCTCGGGTTAACAATTTGACGATATTTGTCCCACATTTCTTTTTACATAGTTTGTGTTCAAAAGACTTTAAAAGGAGACAAGATAATATAAAATCGCTTAAGGTCTCATAAAATTTATACAAATCTTTAGAACAAATGAGATGCATATCATTTAATATGTTTATATCTTTTAAAATCAGCTCTAGAATCCCATAGTGAGGTTGCATGAAGTCGTAAAAATAATTCTTAGCAAGAAATAAGAA
The DNA here is from genome assembly GCA_911387755.1 of Chrysotoxum bicinctum. Taxonomy (NCBI): domain Eukaryota; kingdom Metazoa; phylum Arthropoda; class Insecta; order Diptera; family Syrphidae; genus Chrysotoxum; species Chrysotoxum bicinctum. The sequence goes on from OU426989.1 coordinate 170,242,221, forward strand.
ATCGTATCTGCTTTCTATAAAGTTTATTTCTTCCAGTACAAAATAATTTATAAAGCTTTTCCTTTTGTCAGCATAAATTTTATATTTGACATTTTGTATTTCCTTGAATAACTGTCATCTGTTAATCTACCTGAATTTACTCTTCCTTTTAAAAATAATAAATCGCTCAACAGCTGGACACAAACCCAAAGAATTTCCGTTGAAATATTTACCAAACAATAAAATATCACTTGGCCAAGCCACAGCCACACGCAATCCATGCTACTAGCAAGGCATCCAGCCATCCAGCAAATTCTCCCATTTCCGATACCAGCCATTAATGGAAATTGAATAATTAATTGTATAAATCCACAAGCCCGTTTCCCGTTTGAGTTTACGAATCGGTAGATGCAGGTCGTTGGACACGACGATGACTAGTATTTTTTTTTTTCATTTTTATTCTGGACCCATTCCCCAATCAAAAACCCAAATGGAAGTGATTTCGATGGAAAAGTGATTTTCCAGATAATTATGCAACATGAATCATTCATTCATGTCGCATCCCAACGTGATATGAATTATGGTCGCATAAGTTGTAATAAGCAAACAAATAAAATTCATCCCATAAACAATTATCGTACTCAGGAGAAAATGTCTGCTAAAATTCAAGGTGAACAAAATGAAATCAAACATCTTGGAATATATTTATGGCATAATTGGACTGGGATTTGTGAAGCCCCTGAGATGGTCTCTGTTTTTTAGAAACGGACTGTAGAGACAGAGGATTTGTAAAGCTCATGGTACATTCATTACTTTTGATGTCGCAATTTTCTCTAATGGAACTCAAGCGTGTTTAAAAAAACACGCATTCAAATTACCCGCACCCTACAAAGCAAAGTGTGAGAGAAAAAAAAAAAAAAAAAAAAAGAACAATGGACAGAATAATGTAAAATGAAATGTAAAAAATAAAAAGAAAAAAAAATCAGGAATATAATAAATTTAAATAATTACGCGACTGGGGGTTGTTCTGCTTTTGATTATGTTGATTGGACATTAGTGGTGTGGTTAAATCGATAGTGTTGCCAAGTCCGGGGAAATTGAAAAAAAAGTAAACGTAGGACAGACGGGCTGGAATATTAATTGGAAGGTTCAAGTACACGTCATTATTTCATTAATTTGTAATGGGCCTCTTAATGTTAAATCGGCCTTTGTTGTCGACGCCTATTATAATTGATATTAAAGTTGCCAATTGCAAAGCAGGCAATGGGAATATTCGTTCGTGAGCATACTATAAATCTGCATACAATAAAAATACTTTTAATTCGGTCTCGATAATTGGTAGAATACATTTACCTATGAGGCAGCAACTTGCTGGGTCAGATGAGATTTACAAAGAGTCAATATTGATATTAACAAGATTGAAACGTTTGCAAGCTAAAGGATTCGTAATGAATTAAAATATAATTGAGTGTGCTTTTATAGAAGTGGCATATAATATACTCGTAATTGAAGGTTAACCGCATTTATTGAAACATCGCTCGAAAGGCCAGCCATACAACACTAGATCCACTTAAAAGTCCATTAGGTAATGGTGCAAGAAGCGGGGATTTCTTTGTATAAGGATTGTACCAGTTATAAGAATTGATTTGAATAAGTAAACATTCTTAAATATACGATGTCATATCAGTAAACTGAATTTTTATGCATGTCAACGTGATTTAAAAAGGTTTTCATAATAAAAACTTGATCATTTATTTTGCCCGGCAAAAGGCCCGATCATTATCTCATAAAAAAACCTATGTTATGAAATTTGATTTCAGATCGGGCAACAAAAATTCAGACAATCGAATGTTTTTTCAATTCAATTTTGCTTTGCACACTAACTTGATTTCTCCGACTCCCGATCCATGAAGTGACTATACCTGAAACGCATCACCCTTTTAAATCATATACAAGTCCGGAACATACTGCTTGCAGTAATTTTGTTTTGAAATTGGAGGGTCGGTCTTCCTTGTCGATGTGCACATTCCACTGTGTATTGTCCAGTTCCAAACGTCACAAGGATCTGTTTTCATTTTGTTTTACTTACTTGATTTAAAACGTCACCTTTTAATTCTGTGCAAATCCCGAACATACTGCTTCCAGTCGTGTTGTATTGAAAGGGTAGATTCGGTCATTCTTGTCGCCTCGAACTTGAGGGTGTTGCACATTGCACTGTATACTATCCATTTCCAAATGACACAATGATCTGGGGATTTCGAGGATTCCGGCCATCTATGCGGCTTTGAAGTCGATGGAAAGATGGTCTTTTTCAGGATTTGGTCTACGGTTGATCTGATCGGAACGGTGTAAGATGCCCACAGATCTTATATGTGACATTTAGTAAATATATGCCTTGGACAATTTGCAGGATATATGACGGCTTTCTTCTAGATGGGGCATATGGAGCTGAAAGTCCAGTCATCGGGCTTGCTTTCGTCGGTCTATACTTGGTTGATGATTTGCTCTGCAGGTAACCTACCAGATCCTAATAAGCAATAAATATTGGTCTAATGGGAATATGTTTGCATCTGAAAAGAGATGGTGGTTTGTGTTGTCGTTTTGATACTACCGGTCGAAGAGGATCCTGATGCAGATCATTTCCTTGAAAATACTTAATTACTGCCTTGGAGAAGGGTGTTTAAAAATGAAAGATGTAGCTCATCGGAACTAATCTGCTTTAAGAAACAATCAACTGACAGAGGTAGTGGCACAGTAGCACATTGCAGAAGCCTAGTTTTAAAATTCCCAGACAAATCCACAATAGAAGTCAAACGCAACTTGAATTATTTGGGGATACACTTGAACGAATTGCTAAGATTCAATCTCAACTCAAAATTTTCTCAAAAATTCCAGTTGGCCTTTCCGTCATTACATAAAACAAACATAATAGACAAATAGATTTCTTTTAAATTAATAAGTAATAAAAATGTTAAAGGATTTTTTTAATTATGTAGGTACGACATATTATTAAAATTAAGTTGATTTTAAACGTAACTAACTATGTATGTATTGACAACCCTGGATCATTAGAATGGCTATAGTTGAGCTTTTATTAAATACATGGCTTCGTTATAAAACGTATGTCAAGCTCATATTCGAATGCAGTTTTTGGCACCCATGTGGGGCTCATTCAGAACGAAACATACATACAAATTTACAATGCATCATATCGAATGTATCAACGACTTTTCACTCACTTTCTATTTCGCCCTTCTTTTCGATTTCAATTGGCAATTCAATGCAAGTAGTTTGCTTTTTTTTTTTTTTTTGTTGGCTTATATGAATATTTTTTTATGACTGCAGAAATCTGTGGGAGAATGTATGTATGTATGTATGTATGTACATGTTGTCATAATGTCAATAATGCCGCATTTACCAATAAGTGGGCCCGTGTTCCTTACGCGTATACATGAACAGAATTCCTTTCAGCTTATTTTCAACAAGCATTAACAGAAAATTTTTATAAAGTACGAGTATGCTTGTATAGATAATTCATTAACTATGGAGAAGATAAACATTTTCTCATTCACGCAATTCTAAATTTTCAGGGAAACACTGTGGTTTTTAGCTGTTACTTCCTACCCCTGTTACTACTTGCCCCGCTCTCCCCAACAAATAATTGGGTACCGCCATGAGGTTTACTTAATGAGGTTTTAAAAAAATCGGCAATTCAAAAAAAGTAGACTATCGTGAACTGAACATTTTTTACAATTTGGCGATGTCTGGAATATTACTACATAGGCTTTCTTCGACGATGCAACCAATTCGTGACCTGCCCCGATCTGGCTGTAATCTATACATAAAGCCTTAATTAGTCCAATGCTTGAGTATAACTCACATCTGAGCAGGTGGTCATATAACTTTTTTAAGTCTCTTAAATAAAAATCAAAACAGACCTCTAAATTATGTAGTTGATTGAACTAAAGGGTGGTTAAACTTAAGGGCCGATGTTGATTTTGAATAAAACACAAATTATTTAGAAAATTATTGTCATTTCTTTTTATTATGATAATATTGGTATGGTTTATTTACGTATGGAACAAAATATCGGCCAAATGTCCGCCGCGACCTCGGCGGCACACCTCCATCCGATGGTCCAAATTTTCGATGACGCTGAGGCATAATTGAGGTTCTATGCCGTTAATGTGCCGAATTATCTCATCCTTTATCTCTGGCTTATCGACGTACACCTTTTCTTTCAAATAACCCCAAAGAAAGAAGTCCAACGGTGTCAAATCACATGATCTTGGCGGCCAATTGACATCGCCACTACGTGAGATAACACTTCCATTGAATTTGTCGCGCAAAAGAGCCATTGTTTCGTTTCCTGTGTGGCAAGTGGCTCCGTTCTTTGAAACCACATATCGTCCACACCCATATCTTCCAATTCGGGCCATAAAAAGTTCGTTATCATCTCACGATAGCGAACATCATTCACAGTAACTGCTTGACCGGCCTCATTTTGGAAAAAAATACGGCCCGATGATGCCGCCAGCCCATAAACCGCACCAAACAGTCACTCTCTGTGGGTGCATTTGTTTTTCGACAATCACTCTTGAATTATCATTCGCCCAAATGCGGAAATTCTGCTTATTGACGAATCCACTGAGGTGAAAATGTGCCTCATCACTAAAGATGATTTTCTTCGAAAATTGATCATAAACTGTTGCCATTTCTTGCCATTCTGACCATTGACGACGCTTGAAATGGTCAAGAGGCTTTAGTTCTTGAGTCAATTGCACCTTGTAAGCATGTAAATGCAAGTCTTTATGCATAATGTTCATCAACGACGAGCGTGAGAGGTGCAATTGTTGGGCACGACGACGAGTTGAGGTGGACAGCTCTTCAGCCACACTATTGCGAACAGCAGCAATATTTTCTGCAGTAAGAGCTGTACGAGCATGCACTGGTGTTTTCGCATCTCCTACATACCCGGTTTGCTCAAATTTTTGCACGATTTTTCCCATTGTACGCACATTTGGGCGATTATTGACCGAAAAAATCAAGAAATGCACGATATGCATTTTGGTTTGAACGACCATTTTCATAAGCCTGAATAACTTTAACGCGTTGCTGCATTGTGTATCTTTCCATGGTTCAAATTGAGTTAGTCCGAAATTGAGAAATGTCAAATGAAATGCAGAAAAAAACTTGATGTTTAAGTGTGGTTCACATTCAACATCGGCCCATAAAATTTAACCACCCTTTATAACGGACACTATTACAACGCTCGAAAGCCGCCACAATAGGCGTTTTTATTCTTAAGCTCAAAATTCGGAACCCAGCTTTCAAAAATAGATCTGTGTTTCTTTTTTAGCTCAGGCACATCAGACCGCACAGGTTATGTTTCTTTTTTCAATCAGAGCTAGCTCGGAGATTGCGCCCCATGAGCTCAGAATAAAATGACTGAGCAAATGGAGTAAAAAGCTGAGCGCGGCTAACTTCACCTTTTTTATGTGATATGAAAAAGACAGGCGGCAAAAAAAAAAAAAAAAAACTAACAAAACAAATAAAAATAAAAATGGAGATCGAAAATAAAAATGCAGATGGACAATTCAGTGCTCATGCTCTGTTCAGATTTAAAAAAGAAAAATGTCTTATGTTTCATATCTTTCATTATTTCCTATTATTTTTATAAACAAAGTTCAGTCTCTTTGAACGATTATACTCGGACGTTAATGAATCCACATCAGTTTATCCAAGAGATCAATTTCGAAGTAATTTTCAAGTATGTACATAACTTAGAGAATCTTTCTATAGCCGCACTATTCGAATGTGGAATTCTTTACGTGGCTGTATTTTTCTTTTCCAAACCAATTTGCTTCGACATTTTCTCTTTACTCTTTCCCAATTTATCTTACGCTCGCACTGTGTTACGATTTTTAATTCAAATATTTTATTTTAAAAATATATACATACATGCTTACATACATAGGTATGTTGTGTATTCAATAGGACTTAACAAAATAAAACGTATTCACATAACGGCTATGAACAAAAAAGTTGAAAAACAACCAACCATATTTCCGCCCTTTATTCTATAATGTACAAAAATATAAACTATTTTTAAGCATTTCGAGTTTGTTTGCATTAGAGCTTTGTGTAAACAAAACATTTGAGTAAACTGAATGTTTACAGTTACAAACAAATTAAACTCGATTCTCGACAAACGAGCTTAATGAATGGAATACATACATAGGTACTTTTAAGTGTTGATTCATAGTCATCTTGCTATTATCAAACGTAATTATTCAAATACTCTTCTTAAAAATAATAAAAAAAAAATGAAACGTTTTAATTTTTTGTTTCGTCATGAAAATATGTAAAAAATATATTATTATAGCTTGTCAATACCCAAGTATGCAAATTCCTTTTTTTTTTTTTTAATTTTACAAAAAAAAAAAGAATAAATTCGCTCATTGAGGCTCAGTTGGCAAATTGTTAAAAAATAATCATGGGCACCAGACCGGATCCATTTTTTGTGTGCGAAATTTGAAAACAATTTTTTTGCGAGATTTATCATAGCCTGATTCTACCACAGCCACGGAGTATACATACATATATCTAATGAAAAAAAACTCATAAAACTGCATCGGTTTTTTTTTTTTTAATAATTCAATGTGTTGGCATGAATACTTTGTAGACATTTTCTGGCAACAAATTTGCATGTCTGACTGCCCTCTCCAGTATTTAAGTTGGCAAGTGTACGAGTATCCCTTAGTTAGGTTATGTTATGTTGAAACTAATTTTACAAGTTCTCCATACTTCCTGGAACTGCCTTATACAAAATAGGATACACGACTAGGTCGCAAGTATCTACTTTCAATTATGTACTCAGTTTAAGGAGAACCATTTAAAAATGCATAAGTATATACATATATATATTTTTTTTAAATATCTTAAGCAAACTAGCAAGCTGTTTCCATTTTATCGAGATGCTTAAATATTGTTTGAAATATTTAACTTTATTAAATAAGAACAAATATAAAGAATCGGAATTCGGAGTCAAGTCTGATTCACAATAAGACTAGCAAATGAAGCGTGAAAGTAATGAGATCTCCCCAGAATTATCAAAGCAATTTTAACAAATGAAAATATACTAGGATTTGCACACCTACAACCGTTTTTCGTCGTCACGTCACTCGTAAAGCCATGAATTTTAAAGAAAATAATACGATCAATTGAAATGAACAAATAAAATAATTAACTTAGAACATTGATTTTTGTTTCGAGAAAATCTTTTCTTGTTGTGTTAAAGTTCGCCGCATTGTGAATTAAGCAAAATATTTAGAATTAAAAATGGCAGCGAGTCGCGCCGCAGTGCCCTACCGTCTCATTTTGTCGTTACATTGTGACTCAATTGTTTCAATAATCATTGAGGTAAAAACAGGTCCTCTCGTACTTAAAACGTTTAAGCCCTCTTTTGGCTGCCTTACACCAGGGAAACAGTGGACAAGAACACTATTAAATAATAAATCCACGAAAAAAAAGAAAACAAAAAACAATAGAAATTAAAAATAAAAAAAAATAAAAAACTGTGCTAAATTTTTTTTACCCTTCCTTCATAACAAGAACCGGCATCGTTTTTTTTTTTATTTTTCTTTATGTCTGTGTTAGTGAAGTTGTTCTCAACTTTTATTATCAACTTCCGCAATCTAGTTTGAAAGCTTGATAATGATGATGACGATTATGTTCGTCTATGTGGTATTTATTTTTTTGTTTTTTGTTATTATTTTGCGTAGAGTAGGAATTGAAAAAAAAATAATTTTAATGTTTAAGTTACATTTTTTTCCTGACATTTCTAGAAAAGTACCAACATGTGTGTACTTTTTCATATAATTAGAATTTTGTGTGATTATAATGTAGATCTGAATGTTTGGTGAAGATGTAATTTTCATTATAAAATTCGAAAGCAGCAATTGCAGAAAAAGTTGATTCTGTTGTCTGGGTTCACTCATTATGAATGAGTCATGTCGGTAGATTTTTTCCATTCTCATTCTAATCGTTGAAATTCTGTCAGTTTTTGACATGTTGCTGTCATCTGAACTGGAATCAATTTTTGAGTAGAAACTTATTAGCAGTTTTAAGAAAAACTCATACGGTTCTGATTAAAATATTAATTGATTATTTAAACAGTTAAAATATTGAAAGTTCCTTTTAAAGATATGAACATTGAAATCTCCTTTGAGTGCACAGCCTTAAAGGAAAACCGAATATTTAACATTAATTTTTAAAACTCTCATCTGGATTGTATACGAGTAAATGCAGTCAGGATTATAACCATTTAAAGGGTTTTTTAATTGGGCTGTTGCGGTCATGTTGTTTTGTATTTTTTGTATTTTGAAGTAATTGACCTTTCCAATTTTCGAATATGGGGAAAATTCCGAGGGAAATTTTGTTCACGATAGCCCCCATTATGTTAATGTCGTCCAATGTCATCGGACCTTAATTGATTAGTCGACCAATAGGAAGATCCCATCTATCGACAGAAACCATAACTGAACCTTAAAGCAGACGAGCTCGGAGTGTAGGGAAAAATGTGGAAGGCAGCAGTCGCAATTGAACAGTGGTAAATTCACAAATTTTAAAAACTTAGTAGATTAAATAACTAATGTAAAATAATTTGAAAGTACTGAGTTTTTATTTAATGTTTATTGCTACGTAATAGTTATTGATGCCAAATGACCATAGCAAAAGTTGCACGAAAGAACAGCTCGTCCAAATGATAAAACTTTATTATCTAAAAAAGTGTCCATTAGTACAAATGTTGCTTGCGTTACGCCCATTTTTCCGTAGACGTGGTGGTCCTTCACAGTTGACTCTTCAACGTTTAGTGGTTAAATTTGAGACGACCGGTTCGGTAATCAAACTGCCAAAATTCGTACGTTCAAAGAACATAAGATCGGCCAAGAAAATTGCCGAGGTCCGTACAGCAGATTCGATTCCTCGCCGCGTACAAGAATAACAGTCTTTCGCAGACTTAAACGAAAGCGAATTTTGCGTCGGGACTTGTGCCTTCACCCGCACAAGATTCTCCTGACCTAGGAGCTCATAGTTCATGACCATAAACAACGCTGTTTTTTCGCTGACAGGGCTTCCGAGCGCTTGAAAGAGTGCACCATTTTTGGCCGAAAAAACATTCTTAGCGATGAGGCGCATTTTTGGATGAATGGCTAAAATGACACCAACCCACACGAGGCTCACCAGATTATAATGCATCCTCAAAATTATCGGTTGGTTTGGGTTCTAGACCGGCGTTTCATTGGTCCGTACATATTCGAAAACGACTTTGGTGGCGGTCATCGTCAAAGGGAGCGCTACATAACGATGATAACCAATTTTTCATTGCCTAAATTGAACCATATGAATCTAGACGACATGTGGTTCTAGCAGTGGACGCCACGATTGATATTCTGCATGAATGCATTTGATGGTAAGATATCGCGGTGGTGATGTGAATTGGCCACCAAGGTCCTGCAATTTGACCCTGCTAGACCTTTTCTTGTGTGTCTTCCTGAAGTCGTGTGGTCTATGCGTATAAACCACAATCATCCGATGCTCAAATTCAGCCGTAACTATGCGGAAGAGTTATTGAAAATTGGACTACTAAAGAAAAGAATACAAATGCGTAAAGATTAAACCTACAATTTTTCAAATACAAGTTTAACCGAAACACAAAATCCCTACAAAAGAGGGAGATGTAATTGTACATCAATTGAAGACATGTTTCATGTTATTTTATAAATCGTTTACAGAATTCGTAGTTTGAGTTCAAAGACTGTGGCTGAGTTGGTAATTGCAAAACTAGCGCATTCCTGTCAAAATTTCAAACGAAAAGTATTATTTCTGCACTATCATGGCAACACTTGTATTCATAAAAGTAATATTGAAGCCAGTCAATATGCGATCAAGTTCACATTTGTTTTTATTATAGTGGGGTTGACATTCTCAAATATGTATGTATGTTTGACAAATGCGGTTTGATTGACTCGAATCTAAAAATGTGAACGCTTCATCAAACGGTTTGTCAAATATGCTGGAAGGATATCAAAATATTTCGATATTTCGCTAGTTTGACAAACATATTAGAGAGTTTGAGCGCATTCTTGCCAAACCAGGACGAAATTTCATTTCTTTCTATTTCTCCGAACTCTGTTTATAAGCCAACAATTCGTTGTACATTATAAGGAGGGAGATTTTAATGAAAGATTTGACTCTGGTCAAGTTTTAAATCTATTGAAGGGGTTTTTGAATGGTTATATAAAAGTTTACCTGAGACATGTTTGATAAATGCGAACGCTATTTCATTGATATTCCGAGTAGGTCCTCATCGGTCAAAATTCAAATAGAAAATGATGTTGATGATGACAGCATGTTTGACGAATGTGAACGCAAATGGTTTCAATCCGTCAAATATTCATCAAACCATATTTGTCAAACATATTTGAGAATGTGAACCCCCCTTATGTTGCTGAATTTGAAGGAAAATGACAGAAGAAAAAATGTAAACATTACTAGATTATTTGCTTTTTATTTATCACTGATAGAAAATTATTAACTTTTTATTTACAGTATTGTGAACGAGCCTAAACTGTGTCTTACTTGAAATGTAGAATTAAATCGTTTTGGAAAAAGTCAACCGGGAATTCTTTTTTCATCATTCGTGTTCAAAAACATTTCCTCCTTCTTTGGGTTTTTAATTTTCTAATATTTTTGTCAACTTTGTCAACTTTTCTTCCGAAAAGCTAAGAGCAATAAACTTTAAAATATTATTTTAAATAGCCATTTTTGAAACGTTTTCAACGTTTGTTGATCTAACAATTATGAACTTTTTTTTATAGTATAAACAAATTCGATTATGAAATTACTATTAGTAAAGACTAGCTCTTAGTAAGAAAAAATAGGTCGTTTTCGAAAACGTCAAACCAACGTCAATTGGATCGTTTGATGATAGTTATTTTTTTACACAGAAAGTTCTATTGTAAAATATGCAATCGTCTTTCATGCACAAAATTTGTTTGAACAAAATCAATAAATTTATCGGCAAACACATTTTTAATTTTTTTTGTCGTTAACTCTTTTTTTCCCTGCAGAGTTCCACCGTAAGTGATGTTATCGAAGGCCGTTTTCGAAAACGGCAAATCAACGTCCATTTGATCATCAAATGATCGTCATTTTTTGACGGAGATAATGATATTATAACATATGCAATCGTCCTGCTTGCACGAAATTTATTTCATCAACTTCATACAATTTACTTGAATCATTTGACGTTTACGAACGTGCGCTTTGGCTGACCAAACTTTTATTGTTAACCACCGCTGCAAATGATGTTATCGAACATATGACTTTGGCAAACATCGTTATCGAAAATAATGCTTTCACACATAAATATGGCTTGGAGTTTTGGAACAGTTGACTCTTGCAGTTTTTGTTTAAGAACATCTTTCATTTGCATTTGACGTTTTTGAAAACGGCCACAACTGATTTTGATATTTTTTTTAAAAGAACCTTCTAGAAAGTTTAAAAAGTATTGTGACTCAAAATTAAAAAAAAAATATTTCTTGGATTTGAAAAAAAAATCAATTTTATTTAAAAGCTATTTTCAATATTTCAAAAACCACATAGCTTAAACTGATTTAGTTTAAGCTTCTAAAATTTCTTGCCAAACTCCATGAATATTTAAAGAAATATTGACTCTAAGAGAACTTAAAGAGAATAAAATTTGTAATACTTAAGGTCTCATTACACGCCAGAAAAATAATATGTAACCGAGAGCATTTTTCGGGGTGCTAAAAATATGTGTTAATGACAAACACGTTGTTTCGGGTAAAAACTACATAGTCTATGCTGCTTAAAGTAATGTAGTTAAATTCGAATAAATAAAATTGTTTAAAGTTAAAAAAAATATGAATGTTAAGATTAATCTAAAAAAATCTGTTATATTATTCGAGAAAATAATATATAATTCGCAATTTCTACTACTCTACGAGTAACGTGTTTAATTTAAATAATTAGATACAGTTAATTTATTTCAAATTCTCTTTTTAAATATTAATAAATTTTTCTTTATTAAATTAAACTAATAGTTATGTTGTTTAAATTGAACCAAGTATCTAGGTTAAAACAATTAACCAGATTTATTTAATCTTACTAAGTAAATAAGTTAAACTTTTAAAACTTCTCGTTTGATTTAACCGAAATTTTGATTGTAAAATAACACATCCAATCCCTTATTTTAATTGACACTTGTAAAACAGCGAATCAGATTTATTTAATTAATTAACCGAGCTGACTCGTGTCATTTTAACCAGGTAAGTTTGCATGTTTTATATAAGCCGACTCACTTGTTTAATTTTAAACGAGTTACGTATGATTTGTTGTCAATCGAACATTTTTCTGCGTGGATCTTCTAAACAGTAAACTTTTATATACCAAAGAATCTGTTGAAAACCGTAATTTTTTATAGACTTATTTCTTGAATCCAGTAAGCCGCACAATATTCTGGTACAAAAATTATGATTCTTTTTTGGCTTAAACTTTTCTTTCTTAAATGCTTAAAAACTATGAATTTAGAAATCAAAGTTTTAAGCTTGTGTGTAGAAATTTGTTGAATACTCAGTTCCTGGGCGTTTATGCACCAATAACCAAAACTTCAGGTTATTTTAATTGTTTTACGGACAAACCTGATCTCGACTTGAAATGTCATAAGGAATTGTTATTTCTAACATACTCCTCCGATAAAAAACGGAAAGAATTAGTGACTAATATTTTTCATCTATAATAATTAAACTGATATACATTTTAACATCTATCTATCACCATAGGTTATCATTTTTATGAATTAACAATCAAATATTTGCGAATCAATTAGTTATTGAATGTTTGCAGTTAATTAATTATTCAAATTATTCAAACTGAAAATAAACTGCTTTTGTCGCCGATTTTGTTTGAGGAAATGTTTCCATTTGCATATTTTATCTATAATATGATGAAGAGTTTTTTTTTTATTAGATCGACCTTAACATTTGTTTAAAATTGGGTGCTATTTAACAAGCTGTATCAAATTGCATTTGTGTGCTGACTTAAAACCAGTTTATTTTATTATAAATCTCACAAAAAATGCATATTAACCGTTGTTTTCTTATTTTTTTAATGGAATAGTTTTTTGTGGGTTAAAGCTCTTTTAAAGTTCAAAGTATCTTTTAAGAATTTTACTTAAGACTGTATTCTGCCTATTAAGAATTCTTTAACGTAACTATGATTTAAATGACATTCTAACAGCTGTCAGTCAGTCTGTTATTTTTGTTGTCAATAATAGCCGATGATGGGGTTACTTTTTGTTTGATTTTACCTTTTAGCGTATTCAGAGTGTACATTTGATATAGAAAAATATACATAGAGTGTGATAACTACAAAAATATCAATCGTAGATAAAAAGATATTATTCAGATATTAGTCATATAGTTTTAAAGAATTTAGTTGTAGTATTTCGTATCAGATATCATGTCTGTTTGAATATAGGTGGACAAATTTAATGTTGTATCAAATAACATCTCTGTTCAAACGTGCGTTCTTTTTTAACAACATTTAATTAAACTTTGAAACTCTATGATTTTTTGTACATTTCTGTGAATTTCAATCCAAAGTGTTTTTTTTTTAGGAAGCAATTTTTGATGTGTAAACATCTTTGCCGGCGGTAGAGTGAATCGAAAACGTAGGTAAAACTTATACATCCGGTTACACGTTACGGTTACACGTTCCGTGTAACAACCTACCTTACCGACGATTGCATTTAACATTGGAAATATTGCATACTTACGACATCGTGTTTACATTGGAAACTTTGAGTACTGAAATATCGATTTTATTACTTTCCATTGCTGGCTAGAACTATATTCAATCCCCCTACATTTCTTCACCTCTCGACCAAATGTTAAAAAGACGAAGGACAAAACAACTGGTATACCTACATTTTCATAGCGGTTTCATTTAATGTCTTTAAAAAATCCACTTCACGTTAGTGATGGACGATTACATTCTATTTTATGCTTCCAAAAAATGCATTTTTAGAGTCCATTTCCAGGAATTAATGTCTATGTTTGCAAATAAGTTTTTTGGAAGAATTCGCGGTAAAAATCCGAAAAATGTTAATCAGGGCAATCAGTCGACATCTGCAACGAAATATTCTCGATACGTCAAAATTTAATTTATCCCTTATCTGTCATACCATATAATTATTTTAATTATCGAATTAAATATTCTATATCATATCAAAATATACTTTTAGCATTCACTATATCAAAATATAGATCGTTCTCCATCTGTTAAGCCATGAACTACGATGATGACTACGTATTAAATGGATTAAAAAATTTCTTGCCACTTTTATTTACTTTAAACAATTTCCATTACAAGGTGGCAATGATGTCAATCGGTTTACAAATCTCTGACAGAGGGAGTAAGATAAATTACAGAAACCTAAAAAAAAATTTAAGGGATTGGCTTGATTTTGATAAGGTGAACGCTCCATCTAGTGGCTTGCCAAACAAAAAATGTTTTGACATTTTCGCTGCATAACAATCATATTTGAGAATGTGAAAGCATGTTCGTCAAGCATGTTGGTCTGCCATGGCCAAAATTCTAATGAGAAGTGATGCTTGACAGTATGTGACAGTATGTTTGACGAATGTGAACGCTCCTTTTTTTTATCTATCAAAAATTCATCATGATGTGCTTGTCAAACAAATTTGAGAGTGTTAACGCCGCTATTAATGCTCGGAGCAAATAGTTGTAGTATGACTGCTTTCAAACGATGCGATATCACTCTGCAATTTGTAAGCATGTTTGCGAGAGACGAACATTTATGTGGTGGCGCGGTTAAGCCAGATATACATTGTTCAAATGCATGACAAGCATGTGCAAGTCTATTAGTAAATTCTGGTTAAAGTTGCATATACACAGATCAAGCTTGAGTCTTTAATCCTTTATTTTTACATCGGAGGAGTGGCGAGAGGGCGTTGCCCTTTGTGTTTTTTTCGAATTTCTTTGAGATTTTGTAATTTTATCCGAGTAATTTGTTTTATTTTGTCTGTCCATTTCATCATACAATTTTCGTTCGCTGTTTTAATCAGTGCCCATGCTGTGCTGTGTTCTCATCTCTCTCCAATAAATGCATGATCAATTATAAATCTTGCATATACAATATACGCTAGATTGACGGAAAATCAAAAGATTTTGATCTTTCTTCAAGCCTACATCCAATCTATACGTGTGACTATTTCACTAATACACTTACAATTGCTTGTCATGCATTTGAACAATGTATATTTGGCCTTACACGCAATTGCTGAGGTTGGGGAAAATGCGGAGTTATCGTTCATTCTTCTTTGTGGTTTTCTTTATTTATATTTGGCGTTCACTCAGTCATATTCGCTTAACTGAGTAGAGTAAGAAGTGCGAAGAGATGACTCCTTTTCGCATGAACAAAGTTAACTTATATTTAAAAGCACCCATGCAATCGAAAGGTAGCCAAAATAGAAACAGAGATTAAAATCGAATTCGTGTAAAAACAGTCTATTTTCTATCAGATAACATCTCTGTTTGAATATAAGTGTAAAAATGTAATGCTTTCTCAAACAACATCCCTGTTTAAACAAACTTAACGTTACTTAGCGAGGTCCAATATTGCGTTCTTTTTCTTATGCGAGAAACAGATTGGCACAGCAACTTCAACAGCAACTTTTTTTTTTTATAATCCACTCACGTTCAAGGGATTATGATAACCATTTAAATGTTTCAACACAGCGCTGGCGTGAAGTTACGGAAGAGAAAGAAGAATAGGAAAGATGTGTGGCACGATGTTCTGAGACTGAAGGTGGTTGTCTCAAATTTGTTATCTCCAGGGATGGCGGCTGAACTAAAGCGGAGAAATGCCGTGTCTTATTTCTATGTCCTTTATAATTCGCATTATTTTATTCGTATTCATCCTTGTTGGGCATACTAGTTTAACTCAATCACATCTTGTTAGTGTTATGCCTAAACAACATGTAATGAGTAAACCAGCAACCCATTGATGACAATTTTAAGAAGGTTTTAATGAAATTAAAGACGACATAGACGACGGCAGGGATCGAACCTGTGATCATGAGGTTGACAGGCGAGCACACAACCATCGCGTCACGGCCACCCCTTGTACAGCTATATAGAGATATTTTTGGATTTAAATATAAGTGAAAGGATAAATTGTGGGAAAAATATGGGACTGATTTGAATATATCTAAAGTCACAAACTAAAACGATTGTATTGTATGTTTAATGGGTACGGTCGACAACAAAAATTCGAAACTCGGATGAACGTTGATGTTTACACATCTTAACCGTGAGTCCCGGCACTCACACTTTTTTTTTGTTATCGTCTCAATCAAAAACGCTCTAGAATTTTGGTGTATCTTATACAAAACACCGTGTGTAATGTTCTTAAACTTAGGCCCATTTGCTGATACGGAACATAAGTACTTATGTTCCACATAAACTGTTATGTGACAGTTTACGTAGAGGAAAAAGTAGAACATAAAGCGCTTAAGTTGAACATAAATATTTAAGTTTCGTATCAGCAAATGGCCCTTAGTCTCTAAGACTTACTGATGGACTAGACCAAGAGTTTTAAATAGTTCTACAAATGTTTTAACATAAAAAAATTAATAGCTTGGCAGCTCATAAAGAGCTAGAGCCTAGTGATCTTACACTCTCAACTCAACAACTGATGTGTTTTAGGTGAGATAGGCTGGGATGCGAACACCAAACCTTTGGCGCGACATTCAAATGCATTGAAAATTATACTGGCATATGTATGTTTTATAATATAATAATTGCAACCGTTTGATTAAAGTTCCATGAAAAACTTGTAAAATTAGTCCAAAAAATCCATGATTTCAAGTACTTGTTGGGAAAATCTAGTTGAATTTATTTATAAAAAAAAAAAAAAACAAAAAGAAATATTCATAGCAATGCAGGCCCTCGAATACCTCCGACGCACAACTTTTTGCAAAAACCAAATCAAAAATCTAGTTGGAGATATTTTTTTTTTAAATTCATTTTTAAAGCAATCAGTGCAATTGTATTATGTAAATATAAAAAAAAAAGACAAAAAAAAAACATTGCAACAATTTTCAAAGTCTGTCGTGCACTGCATTGGATTCCAAAAACCCGCCTCGCAGTCTCACTTTATTAACATTGCCAATGGCTTCTGCCTCTAGATCCCACAGCCCATTTGATGAATGAGAAAATGACTAACAATCGATGTAGTAACAATCTGTAATTAGAGAGAACCTAGTTACTTCCACTTATTCAACCTCGAAGCCTTTGTTTTCGAACTCTTCGTGTAACAACTGATAGTTTCTGTCATTCCATGTTCACATGAGCAACGAACTGCAAATTGCGAAGCGTAAATTGATGCATTGGTTAGGTAGACGCGACTACTCGAAACGATTTCCAGCTTACTTTTTTGTTTAACTTAATATAAAACCTGTCAACATTTGCTGCTAGAGGTACATGCTTGTAGGTATGGATAAAATCAGTAGCGCAATGTTGAATGACTTTCCTGAACTTTGACTTTGAAAATATCACGATGTGCTGGTGTGTAATGAAAGTTTCTTTTTTTTCCTAATTTAAAGTTTTCCCTATCTCGAGCGAAATTACACACCTTTCTCATCTAGAGCAGAGGTGGACATTTGACACCTCGTTGCACTATACAATTCCATCTAAGAGTATCCAGAAACATGAATAAACCATGACTTGGAATTGTGTTTCACCACGTCCGTCCGTCGGCGGCGATAATGATTCCAACTCCAAATGGAACGTCGACAACGACGATAACCGACGACGACAACATCCACATTATGAGATGATGATGATGCTGATGAAGAAGAAAGAGTACCACGTTGGGAGCCGGTGGTGGTGAAGTGGCGGCATGCAATGTGTTGCGGTTGTGTGATATGCGGTAATGTTTGGTGATAGCACCCATCAATTGTGGTCACACAGAACTGGAGACGAACAGTAGGTATACCTATTATTATGCAACAGTTTTCCTTTCCTTTCCTTCATCATCGGCGAGCTAGAACCGATTCGAACTATAGGATCAGAACTTTGTTCCCATCATGGGTTGAATAGGATGTGACACAGAGTGGGGTCAATTTCAGTTTGGTTTTGTGGGTAAAGAGAAGGGAATGTTGACAATATTATTGGAATTTATAGGAATACATATAGGAATAGGTAAATACACAAATTCATGACAAATATACCAGTCTCTGTAAATTTATCAGAGAAGTATACATAGACATACGTACGAGTACATACCTTTATTGATTGCTAATTTTCTTCAGAGATTTTAAGCTCTTTTATTAAAATAAATAAAATTTAATAAAAGTAGAATTTATTCCGTAAAGAACCTAAGCATTACCAACTTAAAATTTTAGCATCCCCATTAATTAACGTCGAACAAAAGCGACTTACCGTTTATCCATTTGTTAAGTGGTAATTCCTATTAATAAATGTGCACTAGCCTGAGATATGTGATAGTGAGTTTATAACTTTAACTTACTCAATTCCGAGTTTAACGAATGGATACATTCTTAACAAAAGCTGAGTTGAATCTTAAACAAGAAATTTATTTAAAAAAAAAAATTAATAAATAAAAAGGTTAAAAATCCCGTAAAAGTTCACAGACAAGTGAGTTCAACCCCTAGGTGAAGTAAGGTTACAGTGGCGGCTAATGGGAAAACTGACACCCCTTGACCAAAAGTTGGTACATTGTGATACAATACTCCTTTCACCACTTGGAGCTTCTTATAAGGGGTCAATGGAGATTGTATCATGTCTATGTTTATTATAAAACAGATTTTCCGCTTTGAGAGTTTGCTTATAACACAGTGTCTAGTTATTCCTAATGTGTTATCTGATTAAAGTTATTCATGTCGATTACAGAATTCGATTACTGAATTATGAAATTCGCCGGATGAACTACATTGTCGATTCCTAAAATTACGTTATCATTTATGAACTTTAGTATCGACACTGTCAGCTACAGACATTTAGTCAACCGGCCTAGGTTTTGGTAATAGTATCGCTATCGATCAACGAAATCAAGCATCGTTTTGAGTGGTTAGTACTTCTTGGATGGGGGACGGTTCAATACCAACCGTGTGCTCTCTCTTTTTTTTTTTTTAGATTTCTGGCTCTCCGGTTGCGTTGTTAGTTTTCCGTTTTCTATTAAAATTTGTTAAACAAATACTTTAACATTCAGTATGATAAGCTTACAGTTTTCTGCTTTCCATTGTTTATTTTCGTTCTTTTTTGTTTAATCAAAAATTCATTTCAGATTCGTCTCAAAATTAGTGCGAATGTAAAATGATAGAAATTGTATGGAGTGCGGATGGTTTAGTAATATCTGATAAGTTGAACCGAATGTCGGTGGTGCAGGGCTAGCTACCGACATTCGTTCAACTTTCATTCGTCGGATCCAGTAATAGCAAAAGTTTGGA
Source organism: Chrysotoxum bicinctum (assembly GCA_911387755.1). NCBI lineage: Eukaryota > Metazoa > Arthropoda > Insecta > Diptera > Syrphidae > Chrysotoxum > Chrysotoxum bicinctum. Next base: position 170,261,783 of record OU426989.1, read on the forward strand.
AATTAATTGAAACTGTCACTTTAGCTCATTCGCCGAATCCTGTAATAGGGGTGATTAAAAATTCAGAGCGTTTCTCCGCGTCTTTGCCAGATCAGCTTTGTTGCCAAACAAGTGGTGATGTTGTTTCACGTAAGGTTTGTTCTCTTTATAAGATGTTACTTAGAAGTGATCGGAATGAGTTATGAATAATGTACAAAGTAGCCAATCTTACATGTCCGTCAAAGATGAAATAATTGAATTAATTGTCGCGAATTTGTCGTGAAACGAAAAAATTTGTCGCGCCTGTATTTTAAAAATTAATCCCGTGTAATGGGAACTTTACAGTCAAGTTAGCACTAGCACCCCTCAAAATAGGGTAAAATTAACTCGAAAAAAAGGACAGTGTTAGTAAGTGTCGTAAATTTGTCGTTAATATGTTGTAATACCAAAACTATCTCTTATAACTAATTTTTTGCTGTTCAATTTGGTTAAACAATTGTCGTAAAATAATTTGTCGCTCCCTTCTTGTCCAAAAAAGTGCCTTAAATATTACAAATGTACTAAAATGTCATATTTAAGAAATTTTTTTGAAAAAAAAAAAGATGCGACAGTTCTTTTTCTTTTACGACGTATTTACGACAATTATTTACACTGTCCTTTTTCTTTTTCGAGTTGATATTACCCTTATTTGAGGGGTGGTAGTGCTGCTAACCTGACTCCCAAGTTAGCATTACTAGGGGTTAATTTTTAAAATACCAGCGCGACAGTTTTTTTCGTTTCACGACAGTTTTACGACAAATTCACGACAATAAATCCAATTATTACATCTTTAAAATTTTGAAGTGGTAGTGCTAACTTGACGGACATCAATCTCACTATTTATCCATTGTTAAGAAGCTTTGAGAATGAGTGTGCTCATGACCACTTGTATGTTGGATATGTCGATATGTGACAGAGCTGAATAAAATCAGCAAAATAAGTTTGAAGTATTCCGCTTATAAACCGACAATACTCGTTAGTGAGTTATATAATGTCGTACGCTTCCTAAACGCAATGTATAGACCGGAAAATATAGATTCTACTCTAACGCCCATGTTCCGGAATTCGATCACTTTTGAATTTCACGTGAAATGAAATTGGATGTTCTAGATTTCGACCGATTTCGAAAACTTCGAAATTGCTTCGAACTGTCAGAACTGAAGGATCATCCATCTTTATTTTGTTTCTAAAGTGAAATTCTTGTGCTTTGAACATGGATGCAATATTATTGGCAATTTTAATGGAAAGAAGGAAGCAGAATTCAAAAGAAAAAATAAGAAGACAAATTTTGCGAGACATATCAAATGTTTTAGATTTGCCTGACACAATGTGAGTTTGTGAATATTATATGAATTGTTCTGATAAATAAAGTTAATTCTTGATTTTTTTTTAAGTTTTCGTGGTAATTTTAGATTAAGCAAAGACGCTTTTTTATATATTTTAAGGGAAATTGAACCTTCTACAATACCTTCATCGATTCCTACAATTCAAAAACTTGCAGCAACACTCGGATTCCTAGCAGAAGGAAGTTATTAGAGATCATAATTTTTTTTGCCTTCCTCCACCCAGAAGCATCTTTTATTGGCGGTCCCTTACTATTTAAAGAAGTGGACAAACTGGCCCGCAATGACTCGGTGTGAGATGTGTCTCCGCTTGAGAAACCTCTCGCAATATTAGGATGTTCCTCCGTCCACTTCAGGAATACCTTCTCTTGCCGTATATTTTTATGTTTTCCCCTAAAAAAAAGAATAAAAAAATACTAAAAAATGACAAAAGTAAATATTTTTCTTTTACATTTTGCTGGAAGACGAAGAAATATACACAAACAATTCACAAAAAAAAAGTGATTTGAATTCGTTCAGAAATCGGAATGAACCGAAATACAGAACACCAATTTTCATTTTCGAAATTCCAATTCACAACTACGAATTGTGGAACACCCAAATTCACTTTCGCCAAGTGAATTCACAATAAGTGAAATGCAGAACATGGGCGTAAGGTTCAACAAATTAATTCCTAAAGTATTCAGATTGTAATCGATGCAGAACTTTTCCCCTTTATAACACACCCATGTATTAACTCTTTAAATACGGGTTAAAAAATACATAGAATTGTGTAGAACTCATTAGGACTGTTTTTCGGTAAAATCAAAAATGTTATTCGCTAAAAATCAAGATACCTAGCTGCGAACCATGCAACTTTTGAAAGTTCGAAACTTGAAGCTTCTTACTATTATATGTGAAAAAAAGGAAGTCCATATTCTGGAGTTTTTATAAATGTGTACGTTTTCGAGTGTACTATATATAGAACTGGTACTGTCTCAAGAGTTTTGTTTTTATTTAAAAAAATGGCAGAAATGTGTTATCAAAAAAAAGAAGATAATTATTCATTATCATGAACAAAATTTAAGATTAATGGTTATCGATTTAATTTTATGTTAATCGAAGTGGTTTTTTGATTGTTTCACATGCAATTTTTTATTTCCTAAAGTGTTTTTTTTTTCTCTCTTTAAAATCAAGGAAAACAAAATATATTTCTATCTACAAGGTCAAGATATCATTATTTTAACTATTTACACATATTATTCGCCTAAGGAATGATTTGATGTTTCAGAAAGAGAAACATAGATAGTATATTCCCCATAAACAGAAAGAAGTCATACGTTAAATTTAGGAAATATAAAATTCTCTTATTTTCTTCAGTTTTTGTGTGTGTGTGTGTTTTTTTCTACAAAAGATATAATTTAAGGCTGAGGGTTGAATTGCGTTCATTTCCATTTCTAAAAGTGACAACATTTTCGTTTAATATTTTTTTGTAACATTTCTGGAGAGAGATATTAGTATTAAAATGTATCTAGTGCTTCTTGGCAAATTCTAAGTAAGCATATATATACGCAATTTATTAGCTATTTATATTATAAATGTAGATGGAGAAAAATAGACTGAGAAATGGCGAATGTCGCCACTGTCATCATAGTGCTTAGGTTGAAGATGGGATTATATTTTTGTCACTTCTTGTAAACTTGTGAACCAAAAGCCAATTATTTTATTTTCCATTTCTTTCTCCATTAGGGTGACGTTGAAATGTTTGAATTTATTTTTTTAATGATTTAAACGTTTAAAACTAAAATTTGTTGGGCGAACGACAGAATAACCCCCAAAACCAACCCAACATTATTTAATAGAGGTTGAAGATTTTTTTATTTACTCTTTTTTTTTTATAAATTCCAAAATTTGCCAAAAACTGTATCCGTTATTTTTAGTTTAAAAAAAAGTCTGGTGAGGGGGATTAAAAAATTTTATCTACTAAGTTTATAAAAAATCGGTCGAACCATGTACATATGTAGGTGGTAGTCGAACAAACAGACAGACAGAATTGTGGGACCATTTTTTTTTTAAGCTTTCCTATCATCCCCTCAAGTGAGATCAAAATATTGAGCTAGATTTTTTTTGAATAATTTGCCATACATGTTTAACGCAAGTAAAATCCTATAACTGATAAAAAAAAATATTTCTGTATTGGTGAGTAATAATATAGGTACATGTTTGTTTTTCGTACGATGATTTCGATATAAAAATAATTTTTTGGAAAAGCGATATAAAAAAAAAAAACTCGAAGAAATTGTTTTCTTTGGAAAAAATATCGAGTAACATTTTTGGGACCAGGAGAATTTAATTCCAAGAGAATTCCAAAATCGCACAAAAATGCAAAATCGAATGCACCCTAATATATACATATATACACCTTCACATAAAATGAAATGTAAATATAATGAAGATATCGCATTGCTCTCGTTAAAATTTAACCATCGTTACAGAACATCTCTCCCTAAAAAAAAATACACGATTTAGGTATATTAAAACATGAACCTAATGAAATTCTTCCTCCTTCATATTTCATGGATTTTGAGCAAGCAATTTATGGTGCTATTTATATAAAGGTGGTTTAGCGAAATTGCAGAGGCAGGAACAAATTAAAAATTTGGTTTATTATTTAGAGAGGTCTTAGGTTACAGTTAAATGAAAAAAAAAAAAAAAAAATAACTAAAAAGGTATTAAGTTCGAAAAAGATAATGGCTAAAGCTTAACAACGTATTTCCTTATAATAACTATATCGCACTAAATGGTCTCCTTTGAAGGAAATCGTATGGCGGTTCTTTTTAAATTACTTGAAATTCCCTGAGTTACGTCTTATAACATAAAAGAATATGTGTAACTTCTGGTGATAATAAATTTTAAAATTAATGTTTATGTTTTGCTTTTCTTGTTGAAATGAAGAAATACATAGTTTGTATTTGAAGAGCTGAAGCTAAGTTATTTTAGTTGTGCATTAAATTTTCTCTAAGGATACTTTTCTGTGAAAACTTTAAAAATAAATAATTAATAATTGTTATTAAAAGCCTCAAAAGAATATAATTATTTATTCAAGTCTTAAATTTCGGTAATTTTATAACAAAATACATATGACAAATATTTATGTATAAACCTACTATCATCGCTGGTAACAAATATGAAGACGGAAAATATAAAATCAACCATTTTTCATTATTTTGAACTCGTTGGCAAAGTAACCGCAAAATTGTATATTGTGACTTACTCGTAAAAATTAACAAAAATTTTATTTTTAAAGCGAAAAAAGTAATTTCATATTCAAAATAAAGTTTAAAGGAGTTCTTTAGCACCTCAAAAAACCAAGATAGTTTCCTAAGAGAACCGTAGAACTTTCTTATCATTAAATTGAACATGTTATTTTGACTGAAAAATTTCGTTACCGAACTGACTACAGTAATTTATAAATTTTTGGGTCGTTGAAAACGGAATTGTGATTTTTATTTTTCTAAACAAGAGTTTTGAAGACAAGCTCAAGAAATATAATTTTTTTTCCAGATACATGTTGGACATTTAAAAAAAAAATAACTAGGCAGTTTATAATTGATAAAAAGAATAATAAAGTGTGCTCGTAAAATCTCTCCATTACTTATATGGAGACGTGCTTTTTGAAGCGAATGCATTAGGTAGTTCTGTGTGGGGTAGGTTGAACTTTGTTCTTTTGTTTTTGTTAATATCCCAAAAATTATTTTGACTTTGAAAGTCTATAACTAGCAGCTTATTTGGAAGATAAAAGCCCTTAACGCACCAAAGCATGACCCTCAAAACGGTGAACTTCTTCAAAAGGTGGTTGTTATGTCCCTTACATTTTTATATTTATATTTTTACTTGCGACTTATACATAGGTACTATAAGGCAAGTTATGCATTCGAACTCGAGATTTTGATCAAAGTTAACATTACGATGATAGCGAAGACCAAAAAAGTGGGTCTCGCAATTCTGTCTGTCTGTCGGTTCGACTACAGCCTAAACGGCTCGGCCGATTTTCTTTAATCTTGGTAGATATCATTTTTAATTTCCCCCCCCCCACACGTTTTTTTCTTCTTTTTTTAAAACCAAAAATAACGGTACCTGCCATACGAATTTTTTTTCGAAATTTTAAAAATTCGACAGATTTAAAAAATAAAAACATAAAAAATTTCATTTAGTTAAAGCTAGGTAATGGTTGAAATTTTTTTTTTCGAAAAATGGATATTGAGGGTACCCCCCATAGAACCATTTTTTTTGTTTTTTATTTTCTCAAAAACTGTACATCTGATTTTGATAATTTTGTTTGCTAAGGCTCCGCAAAAACTTAAATAGAATTGTGTACTTATTCAAATTTAAAAAAAAATTTTTTTTTGATTTAAAAAAAAAACTTAAAAAAATTTTTTTTTTCAAAACTCAATATTTCGAAAACCCTAAGGTAGATATTTTTTAAACTTAATAAATAAAAGTTTCTTAATATAATCTACAAGATGTGAAAAAAAAATTTCATTTTACCTTAAAATAAAGGTACCCACCATACAAATGTTAAAAATTAAAAAAAAAATGGTTTTCCAAGATCGTATTTTTCTCGAAAACGGCACCTAGAATTTTGTATTAAAAAAAAATTGAAATTAAGATATTACAGCTTGTGCCTACCATAGAACCATTTTTTCGAATTTTGAATTTTTCATTATCCGCATGACGGATCTTAATGAAATTTTTTATAGAGAAGCTTCTAAAAAGTCTAAAACACATCGCATTTCAAAACTTTAAAATATGTAAATATTTTTTGAATTTAAAAAAAAAAAAACTATTTTTTTTCTTTTTTTTTTTTTTGAAAATTTGATATCTCAGAAACGGCTCCATATTTTTTTTTTTAAATTTAATTTTTATTCGAACAATAATAAAAACTTTAAATTGTCGTACCAAAATGGTTTCTTAAAAATCTTTTAAAAATTTTGTATACTTATAAAAGCTTTTTTTTTAAGAAACCACTAAAACGACCTATAATTTTTGTTCTTACATAAATTCATATTTGCATAGCATTCTGTTTTCGTCTCTTACTACTAAAAGAATTTAAAAAAATATTTTAATCCTTATGAACAGTTTTTACTCATAACATTGGTTTTTAAAATTCCTAGTCTATTACATAGGAGCAAGTTCGTGCGACCCAGTCGTGCATTTTATTTTTTAAATATTATTATTAAATACTATTTAAACTTTTAAGGACCTTTCATAAAAACTTGATCAAAATTTTTTAAATAACTGATCATAAAGTACATATTGTATATATCGTAAGTAAAAATGAATTTAAAATTTTGTAAGTGTACATTATAATAAAGACTTCAATAGCATACCAAGATACCAAGCTTTTGTATCTCCGCTATTCACCTTTGAAAATTACATCCGCGCATTCTCAAAAAACTCTGTTTGCGAAGACGACTTTTACTTATTCTCAGCATGCCCTTAAGTTCGCTTCATCTACCGTTCATATTTCCCAGTTGTAACTCGGAAGTCGTAATATTTCGGTTTAATCTGTGGCATATCCTAATTAGCAATTGGATCCGATACAGTGCGAGCGGCAGGAATGCAAGGGACCTATAAATTCTGCCAAGTCTAAATGACTGAAATTAAAAACACTTTTAATGACAGGACAAATTCTTATAGCATTTGTCAGTTCCTCGAAAGAGGAACTACCTTCGAATTTTTTTTTTTTAATATTAGCGGCTCGGAATCCATCTCAATGGTGTCGCATGTTTATTAAATTTCAGCTTTTTTCCAAATTGTGTCTTTCTTTATAACATCCGCAGGGATATCCCAAATACTCACGCTTGCAGAAAATTAATTTATTTATTTTTAACTAATTCTTTTGAAATTCTTTTTGCAAAGGTCAAACTGATTTCTTCTTAAATATTATATCTTCGAGTTTATTGACTTTGTAGTGTCCGAGGCGCCACCTTCATGATGATGTGTTTTTTGCAATATCTTTAATTTAAATACTCGTACATCATGAATAACAAAAAACCAAGCCTCCATCGCGGCGGCGGCAGCGGCAGCGGTCCGTCCCGACATTAAATTGTTCAAAGTTCAATGATATGTCCTCGCCTCCATTTACTACAATCTTTTGCATTAAAAGTTTCATTCATTCATCGTTTTATCGAATGCTTTTTTAAATTGGCCAAATAAAATTAAAGTCTTCAACAGCTGAAGCGAAAATAAAACTAATAAACATGAGGACACGTTAAAAGCCTGTTGATTCGATAAAAAAAATATGAATACAAAAATGTTCATGAGATGAATCTTTTTTCTTTTATTTCTTATGCTAGAAAGACCAGGTTTTTGAATGACAGGTTGTTGGCTCCGAGTGCCAACAGTTGTAACCTTTTGAAATTCCTTGAATAAAATTGAATTTATAAATCTGCATTTCGCGTAACCTTGTTTTTCTATATTTATTTGCTACTCAAACTTGGCAAAGAAGGACGGTCTGGCTAGCTGCAGAAGTACACTGCAACTCGCTTAATAAATGCGATTATGTTAAGAAATTATATTTTTGTGATATCTACCTTCTAAATGTAACATTATATTATGTATGTATATAACAGATATCTACCTATGTTAAATAAGGAAATAAGAGCTAAGACCAAATACATTAGCTTAAGATTATATGGATACAAAGCCCACAAAGTTACAGTATAGTGCATAATATTTAGTTTAAACAAAAATGACTTCAATCAAGTGAAGCTAAGTGTACATGTACAGCAACATGCAGCAGATGTATACATCAGTAAGTAAAGAATTTTACACGGCAACCAACACGGTGTGTAAAACCTTGACCCCTGAGATTTTTCATTTGAGCTTGCTCATACAGTTGTTTTCATTTTTAATTTATTTAGTATTCTTTCGCTCGCTTAATTGTTTACTTTTGTTTCAACACTGCGTAACGTTACAGTTGTGTATAATAAGCACTAAAGAAACTAATAAAAAAAGAACTCAAAATTATAGTACGAGTAGATAACGGAATAGAAAGAAATATTTATCCAGTAAATCCAATCCCTTGAGTAGTTCTTTAATTATTTCGATTATAAATTATTTATAAATCATTAATTGAGAAATATTATGGTTTTAACTCTTAATGCATAAATGACGAAAGAACGCTAGCGCCATCGGCGGCGCTACGGCGGCGAAGGAATAAAGTAATTTTGAATAGTTACAACATATTTTTTTGATAAGATATTTAAAGTTATTTTTTTATTCGGATTTAAGGAAATCAAAAGATTTACCAAACTTAGTTCAGATAAATTTTCTTAATAAAAGTTGTATTTCAGCCCAAAATTCCATTTCGAACAAAATGTCTACGGAACAAATTTGAGAAAAAATTAATGTTTAGTTCATATAGGGGAAGGTGGCCTAAAATGGCACACCCTAAGGAAATTGTGTCATATCTCGCAAAAATGTGACATTTAAACTTAAATGTTATATTCTTTTTAAAGCTAAATCAACAACGCTTACATTTTTTTGCTTTACGAGTTTAAAAAGTTTCAAAAAGTATTTAATTTTCAAAACTCTTCAAATTCCAACGATCAAAATTGTCCGGATAAATGGCATACTGCTATGCCATTTTACCTTTGCAAGTAAACCAACTAGGCAAGTAAATCAAAAACCATTTTCAATTTAATTTAAACTTTATTTTAAACAAATCATAGTTCAAAGTAAAATTAACATAAACAGTACTCAATAAAAAAAAATAAAAACAAAAATTCATTTAAAACAACTTCACTTAAAATAAAATAAGGAAAAGTAGAAATTATAATAATACTCAATTATTGCAAGTACTTTTCTTTGGACGACATTTAGGGATTTTGTTAATGCATTATGAGTCCAGGACTGCCTCTCTGTACATCGTTTATATTTTCCAACCATTTTCACTATATTTTCACTTTTATTTAAGTTTTAATTCCGAACACACTGAAATAGTTATAGGCCAACTAATTTCAATTAATTAATAAGAAATACTTAATACTTACATACATTTACTGTTTTATCCAAAACTGAATGTTTTTTATAATTTTTTTTGTCAACAAACTTTTACAACATTTTATTGGTTCTACTTTTGTAGATGACTACAGTCAGTTTGACCTGTAAAATTTCAAACAATAGCTTGAAGCTGCTAATATTTCGTTTATGTCAGTGATGCCAGATAAACTAAAGAACTATTGTGCCAAAACTTTCTAATTCTGTTCGATTCTACAATTTCTAGCAAGGGGGCAATTTTACCTTGGTATTTTAGCCATTTGGCCATTTTAGGCCATCTTCCCCTATTACAATTTATTTTTTCCTTGTAGTTTTAACTTTAAAGCATTTTCAAACTGAGCAACTGAACTGAACGTAAGGTAGGGGGGCCAAATAAGGCCCACCTAACGGATTTTTCGAAATAACTGCTAGATTTTTGAGAGTATCCGAGTAAACTAAAAAGGTTATGATTCTTTGTCGTTTTATCTACATGAAAACATAGATTTTATTGTTTTCGTAAATTTGAAAAGTATATTTTTTTGACATTTAAAAAAGCTTACATTGTTCTTAATAAGGCCCATGGGGTCTTAATAAGGCCCACTCAGTTTTCTTAATAATTTCGCAAGTAAAACACACAAAAAAATCATTATCTTTCAACAAACATTTTCTTTTAAATTTATTTCATAAGAAAATAGTCTCATCAGTTTAACAAAAAACACAAATTAAAAAAAAAATTAATTTTAGCAAAAAACTTAAACAAAAAAATTTAAACTTCACTTCTTCGTAAAAAAATAAAACAAAAATATTCTTTAACCTGCAACGCGTTTTTTTATGTTGGTTACTGTCCTAGTACCTAGAAGCTCTTTTTTTGGGAAAAGTTGGCATTTGGTCTGAAACACATTAAAAATATAATATAAGACCCAATAAATTAAAAGCAAATTTGCGTGTGCCCAATAAGGCCCATCCCTTATTTGTGTGGGCCTTATTGGGAACATGCAAGACTAAAAAAAAAAGAATTATTTAAAACTAACGATCAAACATTTTTTACAAAAAAATGTTGTAATTTACTTAAAATATTATATATTATATGGGAAAAATCAAAAATAGGTACTTACTTGGTTTAAATTTGTTAAAAAAGAACGCAAAACACATTACTTTTTTATAATTTGGTAGTTCCTCAACCCCAGACGAACTTCATTGAACTATAGGTCAAGACCTGAATTGCGCAGCTGGCTTTTTTTCGTTTGTATGTGTTCTTGTAGACATGGTTTAAATATGCAAATCAAAAAAAGTCCCGTTATTTGTTCGTTTCTGTGTTTTCTGACAAGTGGGCCTTATTGGGAACAGGGCCTTATTTGGCCCCCCTACCTTACCATTATTATCTGAACTTGTACTCTTTGTTTCTATTCAAAAATTGTTCGCAAGTTTCAAAACTCACTTCAAAATGTTAAATCTCAAACGTAAAATATTTTTGCAATTTGCATGTAACTATAATATTTTTTTTTTCAATATTTCAATAATATGTTATTTGTTATCCTGAACCCGGTGAAATATAGATATCATTGATTTACATCATGTACAAGAATTTATGTTTCAGGCCCTAGTTGTGTTGAACTAGTTCGATAGCCCAAAACCGGAGCCGGAAAGGAACCCAATACCCAATAAAAAATGGCCTTATAATAAAATATTCTTTAGAATGAAATTTTTACCAAGTTTCCCAATAGTAGTTTTTTGTATGGGTATTATAGGAAATTGTGAAAATTTGGAAGAACTTTCAAACTACCAAACGCAGATATGGAATTATTTACACATAAAAGGTGATCAAATAGCAACAACTGTCAAAGTAACAAATAACATTCAGCTGTCAAAATGTTCAGTGAGGCTTGCCATTTCACAAGAACGACTAAAACAACGCCGTGAGTTCGCAAATTGTTCTCTGGAAAGTTGGCTGACTGGGTCATTTCACTATTCATGAAAGTTTCGCAAGAAGTGTCAAAATTCAAATTAAAATGTCAGAAATCTCAAACGTCAAATATTTGTGCAGTTTGCGATTTGACTTTGTATAGAACTAAACATTTATTTTTTAATATTTCAATAATATTTTTATCTGTTATCCTGATCCCCGTGAATTGTGATTCAGGCTCCAGTCACCAGGGTTGCCATGTCTTAAAATAGTTCCATAGCCGAATTTTAAAAACGATATTTGTCCTTATTTAAAAATGTTTGTTGCCCAAAATCGGAGCCGGAAAAGTAGTTCAACGCCAATAAACAAATATTTTTTTATAAAAATGGAAATTTCGGAAACAACAGAGAAACTGAACGATATTTAAGTGAAGATTGTTACGGTTGATTTCAAATGTCAAAACCAATGATTACATTCATTCAGTAAATAAAAAGTGGCACCAAATTGCGGAATGCGTTAAGGGTATGTTTACGGAGAGAAAAGTTCTTTAACTATATGATTTACTTAAACGTAGAAAAATATCGCCCAAGATTATTTCGACAAAATAGTGCGTATGGGCCAGCAAAGTCTTAGAGGCCATTTGTTTAATGTACTGTTCCAAAAATCGCACTCTATTGTGTGTACTAAATAATTTACTTAATAAAAACAAATAATAATCCAACGAAAAAAACTATGTTTTCTACTTTATTCAAATTTTGCTTAAATTTTGGGACATTCTTTTTAACTATCAAATATAATCAACACTGTAATCCATTTGACACACGGCCGAAGATGGTCTCATTTCACACATCGGTTCATGAGTTATAACTTAAGTCAAAATGAATAATTTGCAACGCAGGGCCGCCCCACCGCCTCCCACTCCATTTAGGATGTTCAAAGTTTCTTTAAAACGTCATAAATATATCGTAATCCCAGTTTCATCAAGGTCGAATCTGTTATTTATTTAGAACAAATAAGTAGCACTTGATGTGCATCACATTTTACCTACGCCCCCACATTAGCATCATTAGTTCTTTTCGCTGACATTTGTAGTTTCAAAACGGTTTCTTTTTCACATTCAAACTTAATGATCATATCCTCATTGCTGTGTGGCTGTGTGTGTTTTCTAAAATGTCAAATACCTCTCAAAGTTCAAGTCTTTCTGCTTCTGCAACAAAACAAAAACCTTTACTGCCTTCCAAAGCTATTTGTATTACGTATGCATTTGGCTTCTTTTAAGATAAGAAGAAAGAACTATTAACTCATCCAACGATTTGTGTGGAAACTGAGAGAAGCAACAACACACAAACTTTCCAAAGGAAAATCGATTTTCTACAAAAAAAAAACACAGATGAAACAAAAAAGAAAGTCCCCCCTTAAGATGTGTTGCAGTGTAGGTATACTCTTGTAACATGGCATCGGATATCGTGAAACCCTACAACAGCCAACAGCAGCAAGAAACGGAATTTCCTCTACCATGTTTCTTGTGAGCTATTGTGAATAGGTGGGTAGGTATACTCACTCGGAGGGAAGGAAAAACCGTCTCTTGTCATCGCTCGCTTGGTCATGCAAATAAAGGGTGATTTTTTTGAGGTTAGGATTTTCATGCATTAGTATTTGACAGATCACGCGGGATTTCAGACATGGTGTCAAAGAGAAAGATGCTCAGTATGCTTTGACATTTCATCATGAATAGACTTACTAACGAGCAACGCTTGCAAATCATTGAATTTTATTACCAAAATCAGTGTTCGGTTCGAAATGTGTTTCGCGCTTTACGTCCGATTTATGGTCTACATAATCGACCAAGTGAGCAAACAATTAATGCGATTGTGACCAAGTTTCGCACTCAGTTTACTTTATTGGACATTAAACCAACCACACGAATGCGTACAGTGCGTACAGAAGAGAATATTGCGTCTGTTTCTGAGAGTGTTGCTGAAGACCGTGAAATGTCGATTCGTCGCCGTTCGCAGCAATTGGGTTTGTGTTATTCGACCACATGGAAGATTTTACGCAAAGATCTTGGTGTAAAACCGTATAAAATACAGCTCGTGCAAGAACTGAAGCCGAACGATCTGCCACAACGTCGAATTTTCAGTGAATGGGCCCTAGAAAAGTTGGCAGAAAATCCGCTTTTTTATCGACAAATTTTGTTCAGCGATGAGCTGTTGGACGCAACGTTACGGTGAATGGCGATCGCTATCGTTCAATGCTAACAAACTTTTTGTTGCCAAAAATGGAAGAACTGAACTTGATTGACATGTGGTTTCAACAAGATGGCGCTACATGCCACACAGCTCGCGATTCTATGGCCATTTTGAGGGAAAACTTCGGAGAACAATTCATCTCAAGGAATGGACCGGTAAGTTGGCCACCAAGATCATGCGATTTGACGCCTTTAGACTATTTTTTGTGGGGCTACGTCAAGTCTAAAGTCTACACAAATAAGCCAGCAACTATTCCAGCTTTGGAAGACAACATTTCCGAAGAAATTCGGGCTATTCCGGCCGAAATGCTCGAAAAAGTTACCCAAAATTGGGCTTTCCGAATGGACCACTTAAGACGCAGCCGCGGTCAACATTTAAATGAAATTATCTTCAAAAAGTAAATGTCATAGACCAATCTAACGTTTCAAATAAAGAATCGATGAGATTTTGCAAATTTTATGCGTTGTTTTTTTAAAAAAAGTTCTCAAGCTCTTAAAAAATCACCCGTTAGAATAATGCAACCAAACATCCTTCCTTTCCTCCTGATGCTCCTGCAGCAGTGATGACATGTACATATGGATGGAAATGCGATAAAAGAAACACCGTGGGTTCTGTCTCACTCGAAGTAATCGCGGCGAAGCATTAAATTACACTCACCGAACCCGGACCGAAGCATTCTACTCGTTCGCTACCTCCGGATTTTAGAATCTGAAGTCCTAGTCCTGTCATTAGGTTAAAATTATTATAATCCTTTTTGTTTTTTTAGCTGCCGCTTAGGAAGAAGACTCCTAAAAACTTACGAGGCTATGTGACACACACAACTAATGGAGCTCGTAAATAATGTTCAATGTGAACTGTTTGTGAGTGTTTTGCCCATAAAACCTGTCCATCGCAAAACGCTTGAGGGTGAGAAAGGCTTTTGGATGGATTCTGTAACAGAGCTGCTTCATGGGCTATGGATGGAAAATGTCATAGAATACATTGTGCGTTCAGTAGGACATGCATGTGGCTTTGTTTATGGTAACAGCACTTTTGTAACTTACTACAACAACGTAAACGAGGACATTTTTCATCATGTTATGACACTCCTGTGCATCGTTTGCCTGATGGGCCTAAGGTGGCTTATAAATTTAGTTATAGCTCTCTTGTTACAAAAATGAGTTTTTTTTAAGCCTAGTGAATAGAAAAATGAACCATAAATGAATTAAAATTTAACAAAATGACTTAAAACAGACAAAATTTAGTATATTTGGTGCCATAGAGCTCACACACTTACTTACTTAGCCTTCTTTGGCTGAGATGATCATGAAGGCGGTGCTTCTAGTCATCTAGAATAAGTTCTCTAAGCGGTGGGTTCGATCTTCCTTGGCGTTGTAACCAGGGATTCGTAGAATCTCTTGACTAGAGAACTTTTCTCAGATGTGAACAAATATACAGCTCATAGAGTTGAATCTTCTACGCCTTCGTCTCACAAAGGTCCAAATATCCGTCGGAGAAGTCTTCTTTCGAAAGAACCCAGTTTCAGTTCTATCTTTTTGCGTATCGTCCTACACTCGGTTCTGTATAGCAGGACTGGAATTCTTACGCGTGAGGAGTTTTGAAGGAAGCCGGATTCGTCCATCGCCATATAGAGCTCCTAGCTGTTGATACTATCCAATATCATAATGCTGCTTGGAGGAGGATGAAATTCGTTGATCTTTTCGGGATTTTGCCTTAATGTGAACATTTATTCTATGGTCGATTTGCCGGGTGGGAAACTACACTGGTACTCTCCGAGAATAGTATTGTAGAGCAGCTGCTTTGTTGTTCTCAAGATTTTTGTTTTATAGATCTTCTATACGGATTGGTGAGTGAGTGAATCTCTATGGGTATTCATTAATAGCATGTGGGTTCACTTGCCCATAGCTCTCGCACTACATTATCCCCATTTTGAAAATTCTGGAAACACTAGTAGTACCTGAACACATCAATGCATGATTTCCTGTGCTTCGGTGACTAGGATAACTTCACTGCTCATAATGTTGAACAGAAAGAAGCATAGCACGAGCGATGAGGAAATTATGGGGTAGAGAAAAAAGGTGTCAATTAACATTGGTCTTGAATGTCTGCTTATTGAAAAGCCAAGGGAAAAACATTCCAGGTAGTTTATTCAACAATCGTGTTATGCGACTAAAAAATCGAATCGATGAACTGATGAGCATGCCTGGCGAAACGGTTATCACGGGCGAACTGATTGACGGGAGGAATACAACTGGCTACTTCGAGTGAAGTAGATGAACGTGAGAACAAGTATGAAAGGCTTAGAGTATAATCGTCAGCAAAACAATGAAGTGGATTAGAAGTTTCAGACAAGAGATACAGGATCCCGAACTTAGATCTATAACTTCGAATTACAGACGCTTCTATCTTTTTACTCGAAGACCTGTTTCTTGCTATGTAGCATCTTCTATTCCTCCTTTCTCTTACCTCGATAGATTGTTTCGTATATGTATTAACACAAATAGAAGATTTTTTTCACACCTTCAGACATAGGGGCCAGTTATAGCTCATCAGAAAAATTGAAACAATCGAAATCTGAAACATTTTTCTGATGGCCGGTTATAGCTACCAATAATTTTACGTCAGAAAACAAACAATTTTTTGCTGTCATATCATCAGACAAAAATTTTTCTGATGCATTCGGAACAGAAAAAAATCGGAACACAAAAGAAAAACGAAATGGAATATACATATTTTAAGTTTTGGCAATCAGCTGTTCAGAAAAATTAAATTCCATCAGAAAAAATATTTAAATCCATTTTCTGAGTAAATTTAGCAACAAAATGTTGTAAAGTTGTAATATTGTCAAATTTGGAAGACAAAATTTTTTCTGATGGACTTTTCTGATGAGCTACATATAACTCTGGCCCCATAGAAATGGCTGGATTCAAAGTCTCTAAAAATCAAAAATATTTTGCAATCCAAATCGATTACTAAGCCAAACAAAAAATCGAAATAAGCAACTAATCGATACTGGAAAATTTGACAGAGCAGAAAGATGGTGGATTGAATTCATTTACAAAATGGCGGAACCCTAAATGCTGAACATCCATTTTCATTTTCGAAGATCCTATTCACAATTACCAGTTCGTTCGAATTATGTGACATCTAAATCACTTTCGTCGTGCGAATTCACAATTACTAAAATGTAGAATATATGTACATATAATTATAAATATTAACATAAAAATACGCTAAGAATTTTTTAATTTTTTCCCCGATCAACCCATTTTATCAATTAATTAAAAAACATCATCGTATTGGGTAACATCGTTAGAATAAAAGGAAATATTTCCTGAGGAAATGTATGTATGTATTTATTTTTGATTGTGCAAACAGGACAACAATTTATGAAGAACATACTCGTTCAGCAACAAGAACTATGTCTATAGAATCAAACAAATCTACCATCAGCATCATCAACAAGATAGAGACAGGTTGAATCCTGTTTTTCTTTGCGTGTTCCTGTTTGGGCATATTATTTTGCCTCATTTGCTACACCAAGTTGTTTTATTTATTTTATGTATACCTAAGTATACTTATACATATATATTTTTCTTGAAGCAGAAGCCATCAAGTAACGCCCTACTCTTCGGATCGGTTTCAGGTTTCTTCAACCTTCCCTGCGCAGCAAAATCAAGACCCAGAAAGGAAAATCATTTCCTGGGCTAATTGATTTGAAATCAAATTAACAAAACACTTTCAGAATTCGCGCTGTGCTGATTTAGCGCGTTCATTTGGCTGGCTATGTATTATGGCTTATAGCTACTGCAATTCCAAGATGGGGACAACATGCAGTTTAATTATAGGACCATAAACCTGTCTGACCGTAAAGAAAAAGAAACAAACTTTTAATGTTGCCTGCAGCACCAGCAGCAGCAACAGTCAATAATAAATGGAAAAAAAAAAAACAACTCTCCGCATGGAAACATGTTTTGGTTGCACGTTCCAACAGCTCGTGAGTTCGGCGGCCGATGACGCGGTGGCACAGCGGAGGTTGTTTACTATTTATAGCGGGCAAGGACCGGGTTTTCAATTTCTTTCGAATTACTTTCATGGAGTGTCTGTGAAAAACATTAAACGATTACATTTTTTATACAGGCAGGCAGGAGGAGAGCAAAGGAGTATTTTTAATTTTGATAAAAATAAAATCAAGTAGAATTTTAAAAGTTAGCTAATTAATGGACCACTGCACGGAACAGAAGCGTATTTTAGAGAAAACATCTTGTTTAATGAGCGTTTCTTAAGGCGATAATAATTGGCAAGTTATATTATGAAAATATTGATAGATACAATTACATAAAATAAGCGGAATAACAATTAATTGCGACAGAACTAAATACGGAATTCCAAGTGTACCATTAATGCGTGCCCCCGGAAACTGTGGAGGGTTATTTCATTATCCACTAAGGTTGGTATTTAATCAAAACACATTAAATGAGTTCAGGAAAGCCTTTTAGAAAATATACTAAGTCGGGCTTTTGATTTTGTAAGCTGCAGGTTGTTTTGTGTATTTCTCGAAACTATCAATTTTTCTTAAAGGGTACAGTATTGGATACGTTTCGGTACGTTTTTGTTCCAAATCTATTGCTCTTACAAAAAGTATTAGTCTTTTTCCTAAAGAATTTGTATTCAATTTTTAATACAAAACGACGGATAGCTCTGCGATGTGCTGTACTAAGTGACAATAACAGTTTGGGCCAACAATTTGGTTATTCACTCTTTGACCAAAATGAACTTGCTGATTATCTTTTTTCCAAAAGTAGTAGGTACTTCCTAACTTACAGTTTTTAGGAAGTAAAACCGAATTTCTGTGAAATACAAGCAAATGACTGAGAAAGTGAAGAACTAGAAGTTAACCGATTGTTTAAGAAAAAGATGCTTTGGATTAAGCGTCCAATTCTAAAAAAAAAATGTCAAAATTAAATTCAAGAGTATTTATTTCGTGCGCTTAATGTTGACAGATATGTAGTGTACAGTTAGAAACAAAAATGTATTTATTTTAGCTGGAACTGCGTGTCTCAGCTTACATTCTTGTTCAAGACCGTAAATGACAGATGGTCAACAATTGACACCTATCGGGTTTCAAGGAATCTCTGAACAGATATATCAATTTAAAAAAAAAAACAGAGTATCTACTGAAACTTAGCATACCTCAATAGTCTTTTTTTTTAGAGAATGATAGATCTTTGCCAAGCGTTCATTTTTAAGAATCGAATCAATCAATGATTGATTGGTTCAAAGATCCGATCCTTTCAATTCAATCTATTTAATTTTTCCCAGTCCTTTCGTACCGACCGAGACAGTAATAATATGAAAATAAACGAAAGTTTATCTTTACGTAATTCTTATCGTTCAGTTCATTTTAATGCTTTATGTCTAAGCTAAATACAGTTTATTTTCATTGATTTTACATTCAAACTTTAAAGATCATTAATAAAATACAAATTTTATCTTATTGTAAAATACCTACTTAAATTGATGTACCTAAAATTTTTTAATTAATTGAGAATGTGATTGATATACAACGAATTCGATATGATTGCACACAATGACCCAGTAGTTCTTCCTTCACAAAAATTGAATCGTTCACTATGTTAATAATATTTATTCGTTCTTAATGTGGTTCTGATTGGCTTGTGATCAATCCGTTGGCTAAGATAACAATAATTGTTAAAAAGAACGATACATGTTTCGTTCTTTCAACTCATTCTCAATCAAAAACATAGGCACTTACTAATTCACAACAAATTGAAAAGGGAAAAAAGAATAAACACAACAAAACTTCAAAGACACATACTTGTATCACATTTAGAAACCACATTATACGAGTACCACAATCGAGTGGAAATACACTGGGAACGAATTATTGTGTGAAGCTTCTATTTCTTTTTGTGTTTTTATATCTTTGTGATGTGTGTGAATAGATGAGAACGAATGGAATGAATGAAACATTCATATTTCGCTTATGTATATAAAAACTGAAACGATTGATATTGGGATCCTATTCTATCAGTTCACTCTTATTGAAATCAATAGTTCCTTTTGGTGAACCGGTCACACAGATTGAAACATCTCTAAATTGCGTATAATAGCTAAAATTTAGTGCGATATGCATTACTAATTTTAATTTGAAATCAAGTTTAAAGTTTTAATAATTTTCTAAGGCTTTAAGATCATTAGCACATGAGACGCAATATTCTTGAACAATTTGGGATGAATTGTGAAAGATCCAAATTCAATTTCCTCGTGTGAATTCGCAATAAGTGGAAACTTGATCATAGGCGATTGTTTGTAATGTTTGGTTTTTTTTTTTGCTATTTTTGGCAACACTGGTGAGCTGTCAACTCACGCACGTTTTGTGTCACTGTCAAACATCTCAGTTTGGTCTATAATTTAACCATGAATCGTCTTACAAACGAAAACGCTCGCAAATTATTGAATTTTATTATCAAAATGTGTGCTCTGTTAAGAATGTTCATCGCGCGCTTTTTCCATTTTATGGTCGATCGACCTACTGAGCCGGCTCTTCGGGGTATTGTGACTTAATTTCACACCAAATTTACATTGTTGGACATTAAACCACCAACACGCTTACGTAGAGTTGAGGAAAATATCGCGGCTGTATCGGCCAATGTGAGTGATGGATGTGAATTATCGATTCGGCGCCGTTCACAGCAATTGGCCCTCTGTTAATCCACTACGTGGAAAATTTTGCGGAAACATGTAGGTGTGTAGCCTTTCAAAGTACAGCTGGTGCAAGAGTTGAAGCCGAACGATCTACCGAAACGCCGAATCTTTGGTGAATGGGATTTTGAAAAGTTGGCCGAAGATCCACTTTTTTATGAAAAAATTGTGTTCAGCGACGAACCTCATTCCTGGTTGAATGGATACGTGAACAAGCAAAACTGCCGTATTTGGAGTGAAAAGCAGCCAGAAGCATTGCAAGAGCTACCAATGCATCCAGAAAAAATCATTGTTTGGTGCCGATTATGAGCTGGCGGAATCATTGGGCCGTATTTCTTCAAAGATGATTCGAATCGCAACGTTACTGTGAATGGTGAGCGCTACCGTGCGATGATAACAAAGAGCTTGACTTGCATGACATGTTGTTTCAACAAGACGGTGCCACATGCCACACAGCACGCGTAACAATGGACCAATGGAGAGGCGAGTACTAAGCGGATGGATCATTTGAGTCTCAGCCGCGGCCAAAATTTTTATGAAATAATCTTCAATTATTAAATTATATCGACTGTACTATCGATTCAAATAAAGTTTTCATGCATTTTTCTGAATTGTATGTGTTTTTTTTTTTTTTAATTTCCGATAGCTCTTAAATAAATCACTCTTTATTAATCATTATCATTAGTACATTTTTGGAATTAAAAAATTTTGAGTAATTCGTTTTTGCCTTAAAAAACAAAAACAACTTTTGGCACATTTAAATATAAAAAGTATAAATTTTATTAAGGTACCAAAAATATTCTTAAGTAATTTATCTTCCGCAATTATTTTTTTATCTAAATAAAAACAATATCTTTTTCCTTTTTTTTTCAGGTAAGTCATTTGAAAATCATGGTCATGGATATAATATTTTCATATTTTATAGAAGGTAAATAAATAAATTTCTTGCTGCATACAAATATCATTATACTAAAATTTTGCAAACATTTTCATTCCCTTCCCATAATGTTGTGATTTTTCAAATAAATTAACCAAAATTCGCGGTGCGAGGGAAATAACCTCGTAACGTTTACTTTTTTTTTTGATAAAAAAATAAAATTATTTGTTTTAATTTTAACGTGTTTCAGCATAGACAAAACACAGGAATGGTTGAGAATGCAAGTCACGAGGTCCCATCATCTCTCGCTTCACGATCTTTCACATCACTATTTTTTTGTGTACTTAAAATGACCCTTGTGCCCAAGACAAATTGAGATAAATTCTCTATTGAAATAGATGAACATCTGGTGAAGTGCCGATCGATGTTCGACTGTTCAATGATAATCCGCAAAGTTGTGATTTAGTCCACTAAAGAAGATCTTTTGCAAAATTCTCCTTTTAATCCGATTCAAAATGATTTGACAATCCAAAATCCAATCCTACATAGTTGCCAAATTTGGCAATACATCAAAATATCTTTCTTGGCGAGCAACTTTGGAATTACTGAATTTTTAAAGAATGTTGTCTTGGGCAAACATAACACTCAAACGAACGTTCAAGTTTCTATTCCACAATAATAATGCTCTTACGATACTAAAAGTTGTACGCTTTTAGAAAAATACTCCCTATTCCCGAAATTTCAAACTAAATTTATCAAAATTAAAAAGAGATGAAAATCTTTTAGTCGTTTCAAAGGGAATAAGTTCTCAAACCGATTCAGATATCACAAAGCTTACGACACTATAATTGAAAGATACATAAAAGAATGTGCGGAAATAGTAATCAACACCTCAGAGCTATTGAGAGCATTTATAAATGGTCCGTAGGCAGTCGTGTTAAATGATTTAACACTTAAAACTAATTAGCAAACGTTCACAGTAGTTGATTCAAGTTGCCTTAGGCGAACCTTCTATACTTAAATAATAAACCAACGTTTATGTGGCTTTGACGTCAAGGTCCTTAAGATCTATCAGTGTGATTATATGAAATATTATGCCAATAAAAAATGACGGCAAGGCAAAACAAAAATGGGATATTTTTTCATAATAAAAAATGACTTCAATTTGAAAACCGCCCAACTTAATGGAAAATATCCCCAACATATATTTTTGTATGCTTGAACAAAATATTTGGGATATTTTTATTTTTTTTTTCTAATTTATGCAAAGATGTTACTGATGGATTGTAAATGAACAAGTACCGTACAAGGTACCAGCGCACTGTTGTCTTAGAAAACTGGTGACATACATAGGTACCTGCCTAGCGATTGAACATACCCTTAGAGGAGCAACGGAGTTGCGTGAGTAGAAAAGGGAACTGAAAAATGGGGTTAGAAGTTAGAACCCGAAAAACGGGACCCCAAGGTACCGTCCCAAAAAACTCTCAATATAGACTCCTGGCTGGCAACTGAACATACCCTTAGCAGAGCAATTGAGTAGCGTGAGTAGTACAGAGGACCCAAAGAGATAGATAGAGTTAAAATCCTTGGAAATATGGCGCCATATTTCATGATGAAATTTGGCGCCACAATGAGAATAGAAAATCAATGAAAAATCAGCCCAATTCAACAAAATGGTATCGATTTTTGTTGCTCTGGGATCTTGGCAGCCCATATATGGGAAATTCGTAAAAAAAGTATGCCATCCAATTGGTCAAAAAGGATCAACTAGTTTTGGAAATTGGTCAGCCAAAGAAAATTTGTAATCACGGCTTAAACTTTGTTAAGGTCACGCGCGATTTTTGGCACCTCATTTTTGGGATATTCCCGATAAAAGGTCACTACTTTTTACTAATTGGTAAGGAATAGATTTTTTTAACTGAATTTTTTTCAAATTGTTTTAAGGTCTTAACGTTTTTTTGGTACCTTATTTGTGGAATTTTCCAAGAAAAATTATACTACTAATTATAATAGGTTACTAAATCGTTATTTAAGGTTAGTTAGCTTGTGAAATTGGTCAGCAATACATTTTTTGCGAATATCCCACAAATGAGGTGCCAAAAATCGCTATGACCTTGACAAAACTAGTTGAACTTTTGTAACCAATTAGATGGCATATTTTTTGTCCGATTATCCCATATATGGGGTGTCAGGCCATTTTTAATTTTTGCTCTGGGCCAAATTTCAGTGCTTTTGAGCTTTCATTGATTTTGTGCTTTCAGAGCTCTTCAGCTTTTTACCTATTTTCGTAAAAACCTTAAACCTCAAGATGCGGGCGTGCATGTTTTTTAAATGTCCAAATTCTTTTAATATATTTTTCCACGCTCAATAACCGTACAAATTGATTGGTATAATTACTGATTTAAACTTGAAACCTTAAAATAATCTAGAAAGCGGAAAGCAGGAGAAAAAGGGGAAAGAATTCTTAAGTTCATTTCACATAGAATTTATCATTCGTCGTCATTATAAACTTCCCTTTCCTGTTCTTCTTCTGCTTCAACAAAAAAAAAAAAAAATAAACATCAACAAACTCATATCAATGAACCCTCATTTCGCCGGAAACTGCCATCTTTACGGCTTCGCTTCGGAGTCTGCTGTTATACATTCGAATTCCCCAAATTCACTGCACTGTAACCGATTTCCCAAACCGTCTTTAGACTCAATCAAGCCAGAAGGTGAATCCTTTTGTGTATTATAAGGAAAACCTGTGCTGCCTGATGCTTTTCCACTAATCTCCGGAGAATTTCGCAAATCATAAATTCAAGAAATTCCTCAGAGTGTTATTTGCTCGTTACCAAACCACATTCCAACCTGACGAAGGGACATAATATGAAAACGGTTGGTGTCGAGAGCGCGACGGTAATGCCGAGTCTTGAAGTTGATTTCCACAATGGGAATAAATCTACGCCGCCGGTCTTTGAATTGTTTACGTGTGGGAATGAGTTTCTTAATAGACTTACAAGTTACAACCGATTGCATTTATAAAGAAAAGTTTCATCGTGCGATGGAAGCCAATGCATGAGATTGGTATAGTGTGTGCGCTGGCTGCATCGTGCTGCCGTTGAGCCTGTCTTATGGGCCCTCAGATTTCCTCCATATTTTAATATAATTTTCTCTTCGTTGATGTGCGAGGAGAATAAGAATGCAACGGAAGAAGCCGGTCAGGGAAGATAAATGTTTTTTTTTTCTCTGCAGTTAATGGAATGTCACCTTGCCCTCAGCAGCATTTAGGTGTGATGAAGGGCTATGAGGTATAGTTTAGATCTGGGAAGAAGCTTCATTTGACAGCTGTGTATTAGACGGTGAATAAAAAATGTGATTTGATGCCGGCTTTCGTGCAGCTTTGTGTGAGACAAAATCTAAGAAAAAATGCAAGAGGTATTTGAAATGTATGTTTAACTCGTCATAGTCAAAGAAAAAAAACATAACCTTTTCATCCATCTTGAACTGCGCGAAGTTAAAATCACTAGAAGATATCATGGTTCATGAATAAAAAAACTAGACTTGACTGATATGTCAAAAAATCGCGCACTTTACACTATAATGTATGGGAAAAATGAAATCCTTCTCTGTGTTCTTTAAGTGGCTTATAATGGAACATAAATGTATCATAATTCTGTAAAGGCAAAAAAACCCTCAAGACTTAAAAACCAAAAATATGTATACAAGTGCGGCTTCAATCTAAAAACGAGTTTATTATTTACGGAAACTTTAACGAAAATAATCCTGAAATGTTTTCGAACAAGACGAACGCTTGGAGAAATATATTGAGATCTATTGCGATTGTCAATTTATAACCGATATATTTGACATTTATTAACAACATTGATGAATCAGTATTATCATTTATCAAACATCAATTTTGAAGCACTGTGAATATTATCCGTCGTTAGGATCTATTGTGAATAGTTTTTTGATAAACACTATAAGTATTATCGTTGTCAAAAATATTGTAATCTATCAAGTTTGCTGTCAATTGCAAATTTTGTTTTGTCTATTTATTCTGGTTTTGACAATGGAAGAATTACGCAATTCACGTTAATTTTTATCATATTATGTACGGAAAATTCATTGCGCATTTGAAACTATTTTAATTATATGCTGTCAAGAACGCTGTTCACGTTGTAATCTATATGTATTTCACAAGACTTTTGATGTTAAAGTTTTCGTTGCTTTTAAAGTTGCTGTGTCAATCTGTTTCGCGCATTAGATGTATGTACATATGTATGTATGTACCTTTTTTTTTGTAGAATATGAATTCTCGTCGCTTCAATCGTATGTAAGTATTTTGCATTTCCTCGGATATCTTGACGGCAACAAATAGGTGTCGTTGCAGTCAAATTGATTGATGTGTGTTAAACCTTTTATTTAAATATCTCCACGAGTATTATTATTAGCAAACTAAATTGATAAATATTATTTATTTTAACTAAGAAAATTCAATACCTGAAATGTCAAATAAAACATCTATTCACAATCGTCATTTTTGTGTGAATGAAATTTTTCAGTTGGCATTTGACAGCCGTAGAGTAGTCGATAACAATTTATTATTGAGTTTCTAAAGCATCAACAATGTATTGAAATTAAAACATGTTATCAGTTATAAATAGGCGGAGAAAATTACGTGTCTTTTTTGGTGTAAATTATGTGCTGAGCAAGTCAACCATTCAGCGCATAAGTTAAGTTAAGACAAAGTTAAGAAT
Organism: Chrysotoxum bicinctum; assembly: GCA_911387755.1. Classification (NCBI taxonomy): domain Eukaryota; kingdom Metazoa; phylum Arthropoda; class Insecta; order Diptera; family Syrphidae; genus Chrysotoxum; species Chrysotoxum bicinctum. The sequence continues at coordinate 170,287,663 of OU426989.1, forward strand.
GGGTGATAAGTTAGCCAACTTACGCCATCATAAAGACCATTTTTCTCTGAGGATACCATAGGCAATACTGTAAGAGTTACTGGTGACCGCTATCGACACATGTTGGAAAACTTTTTTGTGGCCGAATGTAATCAACTAGGTCTAAAGAACATGTGGTTCCAACAAGACGGTGCGACATCACACACAGCTTGTACTGCGATCCCCACGATCCCCTGATTTGAGCCTCCCGATATAGTCTTATGGGGGTACTTGAAAGAACATCAACAAACCAACAACAACTTCGATGCTTAAGGACAACTTTAGAAATGAAATTGCCGAACTGCAAATAAATCGCACTCTGTGTTCACAATAATATTAAAATTTATCAATTGACAACCATAAAAGTAAAATGTCAATCAATTGATATCATTCATTTAATTTATTCATCAATTGATATTTGACAAGCTCAATAAAGGCCGCGACAAAGCACATTTTCATTTCGATGGTTATTTTAATAAACAGTACATGACATACTGATGGTTGTAAAAACCATAACGAACGTCATCAAAAAGTTTTAAAGCAAAGGCAAAGAGACTATCACTGCGGAATGATTAATGTAAGTGATGTTTTTTCCGAGCTCAACAACACAACTTAAATTCCACAAAAGGGGCGACTCCACACATACCTAGAGTTTCAATGTAGAATCAAGTAAGGAGACACACTCTGGGCACCTCGGACACTGGACCTTCCATTGTGAAATTTTTTTTCTTGTCGAGGGTTAACAACAACAATTTTCAATCAATTCAATCTCTAAAAGAAAATATCACCCATGAAGTTTCTGCCATTAAACCAATGCTATGCTCTCGTGTAGATCACAATTTAAGAGTCAAATTAATAAGAGTGCATTGAGAGGAATAAACGGCACATTGTCAAACTCAACTTTTTTTTAAATCATCCTGTGGATTTTGACATACTAGCCGACCAAGCTCTCGAAATTCGAGTGCCAATTTATTTATTTAATTCATTATCATTCAATAAAAGACAGAGAATTCATGATTTCGACATTTCTAAATGTTTTTGTTTTGCGGGCATTTTTTTTGCAATTTTTATTTGTTGTTTTAAACAATTTCTGTATAGTATATTTAAATAATTTTGGCATTGTGCACATCTATGCAAAAAATGCTTTCGTTTAATATGTAATTTATGCCCCTTCGGTTTTTGTGGGCCGTAAGGTGTACCACAAAAAACATGTTTGCCGTTTTATTATATGATGACGCCTACCTACCTTAAAATGTTTGACCACAACTCGACTTTTATGAAAGTTAGAGAGGATTTAAAAAGAGATACCAGTGCACATTGGTTTTGAATGTCCGAAGATCGCAATATTGGGCCTGGTAAAGCATTTCACGTTCGTGTAGTGCGGTTAAAGAAAGAATCTCTGAATTTAACAATACCTCCCAAGTTGGGCTCTAGGGTAAAATGATAGGCCCTTCCTGAAGCGCGAGTATTACGGTTAAATTTTTTTAAGAGGAGGCATGTAACGGGCTGTTTCATTAGAATACTGTTTATAAAAATAGGGATAACATAATGAAAGACAAGAAACATTGTGGCAGTGTTCGAGAGATTCATATGTTTCTTTTTTAAGATTGCATCATCGTTTAAAAAGAAATCATTTGTTCTTCCCATCCACAGAAAGCGATAACGTTTCTCACTACAGGCTATTTTTTTTTAGAGCTTTTATATTAGCTGGAAATCTTTTCTTGGTTTTTACTATTTGTCTCATGGTCGTATTTTATTCAAGCTTTTATCTCTTGGATTTCCTTCAGCTTTCATGTAATAGATCATATCGTATTTGAAGACAAGAATTAACCAAATTTAATTAAGAGAAATTACTGCAGATTCAATAAACGTAGACTTTGATATACATCAAGGTAGTCACCTTTGGCCATTACTCCTTATAATTACTATCAATGACGTTGATTCCATATCAACCTGTAATGAAAGTTCTTATTTTATCTTCCAATGCTCAAAAAAAAACCATTTTCGTCGTCAAACCTTTCTAAATTAATTCGTTGGATCTCGTCTGAGGTGTCGTGAATGGCGTTAATATTTACTCCTAAGTAGATGAACATCTTAATCACTTCAAACTTGTTACTATTTATAGTGACGTTCAGAACTGGTCGTCGATAGACAGATCTATGATTTTAACTTATATTTCAACCAACCATTAGAATACACATTCAGCCTTTGAAAATTATAAACGAAAACCGGAATAACTGTTTTTGCTTTTGTCGGATTGACCCTGTCTGTATAGTATTTTTACTTGCGATATATATAGGTACTATAGGGCAAGTTCTGCATTTGGAAAAAAAAATCGAACTCGAGATTTTGATCAAAGTTGACATTACGATGATAGCGAAGACGAATAAAGTGGGTCCGGCAATTCCGTCTGTCTGTATGTCTGTACCTCGATCTAGAGCCTAAGCCACTGGATCTATTTTCTTCAAACTCGGTAGTTAAGGGTCTTCGGTGATTCCCTAGAGGAGAAATTGAAATTTTTTTTTTAGCTCTAAAACTAAGGGTACCCCCCATACACCCGTAATGCAAAATCTTATTTATCTCGAAAACGGCTCTAACGATTTTGATAAAAATAATTAGGTGTGATATTATGGACATGAACTACGTTTTGGTAAAAAAAAAATTTGGGGCAAAATGTTATTAACGGTACCTGTCATAGAACCGTTTTTTTGATTTTCGATTTTCTCATTAACGGCTCTAACAATTTTAACAAAAATTTTCAGCAGGAGTCCCCCTAAGTTTAAAATAATATTGTATATAAAAATATACGAAAAATTATTTTTTGGGTTTTTTAAAAAATTTTTTTTTTGAAAAATCAATATCTTCAAAACCTATCAACAATTATTTTTTGAAATTATTTCCTAAAATCAATATTATTAAATACTCAAAATTCGCATCCCACATTTTTTGCATAAATTCATACTTTTCTAGAAATCAGGCGGCAATTTCATTTTAAATTCGTATTTTATTTTTATAAAATGTATCTTAAATTCCCAAAGTACTTTTACATAAGAACAAGTTCGTGCGATCCAGTCGTGCATTTTATTTTAAGTCCGCATCGAAACTTGTACGAAGCTGAATTTTCTATTTTGACCGTGCTATAATTAAGTCTTTTAACTTCTCCAAGATGGGATCTAGAACACTCTATAATGACTTATTTTGTTATTCAATTTTTCCCCTGTCAATAAAACATTAAAGTGATTTTTTGTATCAAACAATTCCTTACGATTTTTCACATGTTGAAAAAAAATACCTAGTTTACCCCACGACCGACACCAACAAATAATAATCAAACAAATGGAAACAAGTTAATAATAATTATAACAAGTGCCCCACAGATAAATTAACTGTTTACTTTATGTCCATGAATCACGAATGAAAATATTTATTCGCGCCGCTGCCGTTTTCGTTGAAAAATTTCACTTTTTTTTGTCATGTTTGCACTAAGTCAAAGGAGAGTTTGGCGCACTCAAGTCGTTCGTTTGACCCTTCTTACCGCAGATGCCAGACAAGGCACTCCTTTTAATTTAATTGGAAGAAACTCAAAAATATGCTTAACATAAATTACTTTAGATTTCGTGATCAATCGAAAACGATCAATCAATCAATCTATCGGTAGATGTAATAATTTATACTCAAGAACAAAAAAGAAAATTCACCAACTGTTTCAAAAGTGGCTAAACCACTTGAGGTACATAGAATAGTCTAAAAAATAAAAAAAAATTAATATATTCTTACTTGCAATGTAAAGGTAGGTACTTTTTGGCAAGTTATGGATTCTTAGGAAATATCAAACTCGAGATTTTGATCAGGTTTGACATTACGATAAAGATGAAATAAGTGTGTCTTGCAATTCTGTCTGTCTGTTCGACTACAGCCTAAACAGCTTGGCGGATTTTTTTTTAAACTTGGCACTAGATAGCATTTTTAAAACGAGTTTTTTCAATTAACAAACCTAACGATACCTTACAAGTTTTTCGAAATTTTGGAAAATATTTTGTTTTCTAAATGTGTCACATATTTAAAAAAAAAAAAAAAACAGTTTATTTAGTAATAATAAGTAATGGTTGAAAGAATTTCTAAAAATAGAAACATTATTTTGTTTTTCGTTTTCTTGAAAACGACACAGCTGATTTTGATCAATTTTTGTATGTTAATGCTCCTTAAAAGTTTAAATAGTATTATGTATCCAAATTTAAAAAGAATATGTATTTTAATATCGATTTTTTTTTCGAAAACTCAATATTTCGAAAACCACATGTTCGATATTTTTGAAACTTGACAATTAATAGTTTTTTAATACTATAAACTATATACAAGATATAAAAAAACAAAATTATTATTTTATCTTAAAACTGTAAGGTTAGTCACCAAACAATTGTTAAAAAATTGGTTTCGAAAATCTTGTTGTTCTTGAGAACCGCACCTAGAATTTTTATTTTATTTAATAAAAATTACTGACTGCGTACATACCATTAAACCATTTTTTCGAATTTCGACTTTCTCAATATCAATATAACGGATTTTAATGTAATTTTTTTTTATAAGAAGCTTCTAAAAAGTTTAAAAAACATTGTTTATGGTTTTTCAATTGGAGCGGATAGATTTTGGAGTGCTTTGGCAGCCATGTTTTTTTTGGTGACATCTGCTGTTTATAATTCAGTTACTGATGCCAAGTCACAACGGCAAGGTAAACGTTTGAGCAGCACATCCAAATGGCAAAAGTTTATTATAAAAATGAGTGTTCTTTAGTGCGAACGTTGCGAACGTTGCGCTCATTTTACGGTAGACGTGGTGACCTTTCACATTCGACTCTTCAACATTTGGTGGCCTTAATTGAGACTACCAGTTCGGTTATCAATCAGCCAACATGCAAGGTCAGTCGAGAACATCGCCGTACTCCGTGAAAGAGTACATCTGAACCCGAGGCAGTCGATTCCTCGCCATGTACAAGAACTCTGACTTTCGCAGACTTCAACTTGGCTAGTCTTACGTCGGACCTACACACGTAAAATATGCAACTAACCCAGGAGCTCAAAGTTCATGACCATAGACAACGCCTTTCCTTCGCTGACTGGACTTAGGAGCGTTTGGAAGAGGACCCCAAATTTTGGCCGAAAAATCATCTTTAGCGACAAGGCGCATTGTAAACAAATGTAGAAATGACAATAAAATTAAAATAAATGAAAAACCGAGGTGGGCAGTTCGATTTGCTCCTGAGTATAAGTACGACTAGCAGTTTGATTCAAAAATAAAAGCCTCCAAGTAATTGGGAAACAAATAATGAAAGTCGTATATTACTTTTCCAAAGGGTGTTGCGGATCAAGGGAGGTTTTTCTGTTTAATAATAACAAATGCAACGTTCATCCGCTGCCGTACCGGACCGGACCGACCGACCGCATGCTCACTTGAATATCTAATTTCTGTATTGACTTTGTTCATAAAGACTTTTGAAACAACAAAAAATAAATAATATAAATTGTAAGTATGCGAAGTAAAGGTAGTAGGCGTGTCTGGAGTGCAAAAGCCAACAATTGTGATTATTTATCCATCACAGAGGCGATAATTTATTTTAATAAACGTTTTTAAGTTGCGTTTATTGCTGTGGCGCGAGCGTTTTTCGACCAACTTTGAAGCACATTGAATTATTCGTGAGGAGCAGGTTTGGGTGCGTGAGCCGGAGCCGCAGCCGCAGCCGCAGCCGTGAGAAGCCATCCAAGTGAATAGAAAATTAGTATGTAATTCTAATATTGCATTTACCATTCGAATAGCTATATCTATGTTTTATGTGTCTGCGCACTGGAGATACAGAATTTGTTTCGAGAGTGTAAATATGGAAAAAGTGAAATTGTTTGCGGATTGGCAATGAAATCAATGCTTTATTTCCCCTCGGCTCACTGGTTGAGCTCGTTATATCAAACATTAATAATTTATTATTATTTTTGCTGAATTTATGATGGTTGTGTTAGACAAAGGCTATGGTGTGTTAGAAAGGTTTAATATTCGAATAGCGTTTGTCGTCACGGTGCCAACTCTAAACAAAGGGAGACGGACACGTACGGTGCATAGAGTTTTGAGACAAACTTGAATTGCATTCGTTCTAAGGCATACGACTGGAGCCTTATCTTACTTAATTGAAATAAAAATACTTAACTGCTGATAAAAAAAAAAAAGATTTCTAGAATTTCATTAAACAAGCAAATACAATTACGCGAAATTGTAATCGGGTTTACTTGATATTACAATAAATTTGGTGATTTTACACTTTAAATGAAGTACATTATCTCGCTCTTTAAAGATTAATCATGTTCAATTGAAAAAAATCAGACGATTCTTATTTTTTTATAATAAACTACGAATAAAGTATGACTTCTTCCTTTGATTCGGCGCTGTTATCATCTCGATGTCGAGGGGATCATAATTCTCCCACGTATCTGCTTCACACTAGTGATCCGCCTGTGGGGTTCGCCGGGTTGACCTCAGAAATCGGCGGCAAGCCTCCCGGTTTTGTATTGTTCCATTTCTGAGGCCAACTGAATGCTGGTGTTTTTGCATTTGTTTGTACCAGGAGTGTTTAGGCCTACCTTTCTTTTTATTCCGAATAAAGTATGACTACCCTTAAATAATTTGAGCCCAGCGTGAGTCCCTATAGGAATGTTGAAACAATTTAATGAATGACTGAATATCTTAATGTGAGGGAAATATTGATCCGGTTAAAGTGATGCACATTCGTGTAGTCCGGCCAAACAAGGAATCACTGAACTTGACACTAAGTCCGAGATGCGGCTCAAGGGTAAACTGATATACATTCTCTGAAGCTTAAGTATTACTGTTGTATTGTTTTAGGGAGCAGTTTATAATATACTCGTATAATGGTTAGGTTAGCGTAGCTGCCAGCGTGAATGCTTGACTTGACACACTAAGATTATAAGTTGGATCATTGAGATACCACATGAATCAAGTAGACTTTCTCCCTGCTCGTTGAACCACTCAAAGCTCTTTACTAAGAAGCGTGCCAGACTACTAATGTCTATATTTGTGGTGTATTACGTATCATTCTATCCAAGAGACTCAAGTGGATTATTGGAGCACCTGTTCAAATATCAAAATTATACTCAAGCTTTGTATGGATATAGGCCTAATTGATTACAGCCAGATCAGAAGGGGTCGTAGGAGAAACCAATCCTAAACACTTAGTAGCATTTTGGAGACGTCGAATATGTAATCATTCCATACAGGGTGATATACAATGCACGTATGTACCAAGAGCTGAAAGCTGTTCGGTTTCCTCAATGCAAGTAGTGCCACTCAAGAATATTAGCTTAATGGGAGGGTTTTGTTTTAACCACAGAAGATAGCACGGAGTTTAAGAAGTATTAAATTCTACGTGGTTTATGTTTCCCAATGTACAATACTGACAAGATCAGAATTTATTGAGCTTATCATACGCCGCCGTTCTAGTTCCACATCCGAAGAATACAGTGGTAAATCTGTATATACAAAAATTAGGTTACTGAGTTGTCAGCAAAACAATTTAATGGATTAGAAGTATAAGACAGAAGATCAATGATGTGTATGAAGTAAAGTGCTGGAGACAACACGGAGCCCTGATGCTCAACAAACAATTATGAATAATGAATATCAGCTTTAGAACCATTTATTGATACCAATAGTACGCTTTTTCCTTAAGAGAGTTTGGGTCCAAACTGTACAAAATACTTTTGAAATATTTAGCATTATAATAATATATTACTTTTTCCAAAACCTGGTACAGATCTCTGCCAATATTCGGTGAGATATGTCAAACATATACTGAAATGCCAAATCTTCCAAAATATATTCCTATAGTGTTTTTAATAAATCAGCGTGTTTTCTAAATCTTTTTGATTTGATTTAGTTTATTATTTTTTTCATTCAACCTAAAATGCTTACGTTACATTACAATCATAATAAATACCCCTACTTATAAGTCACACAGAAAATAATTTCTTCTAACATTATTTATTGTTTTAAAACAAAGCTTTAAATTTGTTAAATTTGAAATTGTCATTTATAGAAAATATAAGGAAACACAATTTATTAAATATTACAATCATTTGATTCAGAGTTCTAATTGCATCATATTTAGATCTACTGAATAATGGACGCAAAGGCTGCTGACTTCTAACGCTAGCTAGACTAAAAATAAAATTTATTTTACACAGGACTGATCGAGATGATATGGGGCCATTCAGAATTCCAGCAACGAAATAAAATTGTAGGTACCTTCTATGTTTTGAGAGAATTGGGAGATCTATTAGTTAACCTGTTATGACCACAGCTTATAATCTTTAGTTATATGTACAGAGTAGTAAGAGGCCCACACAACACACCCGTTTTCAAGAATTGGTAGCACAAAATATACATAAAAAAAGCTTTTGGACGTATGGATATCACATCTCACGCGAGAAACATTTAATAAATATCAAAACCCTGTTAGGTTTTTTTATGATAAAATTAAAGTGTAGATTAGAATGCAAAATAATCCCAAGATCGGAAAATATAGACAGTTTTTTAAAGGACACGAATCAAACATATAACTATATATATATAATAGTATTTTTTCCGTGAAAAACACATGGAATGACACTTCATTGTATTTAAAAAGAGACGATTTATATTGCACCATTCCCTAAATCTAACAAGATCGTCTTGTAAAAGTATACCGTCATTGGGAGATTTTATTCTCTTGTAAATTTTAATATCATCAGCGTAATTAAGAACAGAGAAATTTAGTATGATCGAAACCAAGTCATTTATAAATAAAATAAATAATATTGGGCCCAAATGGCTACCTTGAGGAACACCTGAGTTAACGAAGAACCAAGCTGATCTATCAACATTTTATTTGTTTGCGCCAAGTTTTTTTGAATGTGTCGTCTTTTGGAATAGTAAAATGGTCATTAAGCAAAATACTAGTTTAATTAGAGTATTTTTTTTCAAGTGTAAATACTTGACAAATCGCTGTCAATTAAACCACATTTTTTTTTTAAAAGTCTAGAAAATGCAGAATTTTTATTATTTACATAACCTGATTGCAATTTGTCAGGTACTTACTTTTAGAGTGTTCTAGTATTGACAACTATAAACTTTAACTGTGAACGCGCCTTTAATCCAATGACAAAACTGTCAATTGCAAAATATTTAGTAAAAAAAATATTCATAATAGTGAAACGAATAAGACGTTTACAAATAATTGAATTTACCGAAATTCCAAATTGGCTAAACGACTTCGTCAAAAAACTGTATCTTCTCCTCTGTTCGCATGTCCGTCAAGTGAGCACTCAAACTTCAATGGGTATATTTTGAAGCCTTTTATTAAAGGAATAGTTACATGGATACTCGTGTTCTTATGCTAGATGTTTCCAATAAAAGTGTCAATACTTTGGAAAATGAATCTTGCACATTAAATTAGAGGCCATGACGACTCATAGAATTCCTAAACCTAGTAACTTGCAACTCTCAACAATTCCTGCAGGAATGGCGAGGACCTACAATTTTCTGCCGGTTCCTAATGAACAGGGGTGCCAGCACGTAACTTGATACAATTAAGTCTAGTCGATGTAATCGAGTATAGGGAGTTCCTTATTTGATTCAATCGAATCGAAAACATTTGGCTGATCATAAGAAAGAACTGCCTGTTCTCGATTGTATCGACCTAACTCGATCGTATCAAGTTACGTGCTAGGACCCCAGCATTTCTCATGACAAGGGATACTCTTTGAGAATTTGTCAATTTTTCGCAAGAGGTGGTGCACTACCTGAAAATTTTGCTTGCAGCGGTTCAGAATCGAACCCAAAACCCTCTGCATGTCAGTCCAACGCACCAACCAAGGCGTACTTCACATATTCAAAGAAAAATCTTACGAGAGGAGTATATATATATTAGACTGGGCCAAAAAAATTGACTATTTTTTTTTTTGAAAGATATATCGAGAATATCATTCAGAATGACAAAAAAAAATTTTCGTAAAAGTTTGAGCCCTTAATATCAATTTTAAGAGGGCTATCATCGCTAATTTTGATTTTTAGTCATAATTTCATGTTTTGCGTCAGAACTGACAAAACATTGAAGTAAAAAAAATTCATTTTGACTTACTTTTATATAAAATAAAATTAAATTCCCTACAAAAAAGGTCTTATTGAAAATTTTCGTCAGACAAGCCGTTTTTGAGTAATTAAGCTTAATAAATTGTTATTTTTCGTTAGTTACAAAATTCCAAATTAAAAAAGTAAAATCGAAGAAAAATAACAATTTATTAAGCTTAATTACTCAAAAACGGCTTGTCTGACGAAAATTTTCAATAAGACCTTTTTTGTAAGGAATTTAATTTTATATAAAAGTAAGTCAAAATGAATTTTTTTTACTTCAATGTTTTGTCAGTTCTGACGCAAAACATGAAATTATGACTAAAAATCAAAATTAGCGATGATAGCCCTCTTAAAATTGGTATTAAGGGCTTAAACTTTTACGAAAATTTTTTTTTGTCATTCTGAATGATATTCTCGATATATCTTTCAAAAAAAAAAATAGTCAATTTTTTTGGCCCAGTCTAATATATATGTTTCTCTGTTTTTGAAGGAAGGTTAATTTAATGAAGCTTTGACCTAAAAGAAATAACATATTATTAAAAACTAAAACTAATGCAATACTTTAATACACGAAACACCCACTTTATAAACCCATGTCGGTTTAGTAAATAGTTTTATTTATTTAATCTAAACCGAAAATTTGAAAATTAGTTAGTTTCTGTGATTCCTAGAGATTGTTTATTTATTCTTGTTTTGGTTTATGATTATTTTTAAGATTCAATTTTTCAATTATTTCTAATTTCCAATTGGGGAATTAAAAGCGAACTCGCCTTGGATGGTTTCCAGTATTTTTCCCTCTTCACTGTTGCCGAATGAATTTGTTTTTCATTTTCCATGGTTTCGAAGTTTGACCTTTCGGGCCAATTAAGTAATTTTTGATAAATAATTACTAGATTATGAAATTTAAAAATCTCATTGACAACAATTTATTCGCTATCACCACAAGAATTCACTTCGATTATAATGCGATACCTCTAGGTACATCCATATAACACATGTTCATTTATCTGTAGATTGTCAAACATAATTGTCCCTAGGCTGCAGCACTACCTTGTCAAGTGACATCACGCGCCGCAGCCCACAGCTGTCAAAAAAATATCTAGCTCTACAATCACATCAATAAATAAGGCATGATCACGAGGTATAAAGGCGATTATGGTTACTTCGGCAAGTGCAACATCGATAGAGACTATACGATGTTCGTCACAATATAATACTAGGTTAAAATGAAGTTTGTGCAAATTTCAATAAAATATAGGATCATAGTTTCTCGAAAATTTTGACACATTGACATCGACAAATGTCAAAATAAATCTGTTTATTTAGTTTAGTTTTTTTTTTTGCATAAGTTATCATTGTTTTACACGATTTCAGAAGTGATTAATTAAAATAGGGTTGGGTACGATATCCCGCTTTTTATAATCCTGTTTTTTATAATCCTGTTTTTTATAATCCCGCTTTTTTAAAATCTCGTCTCTTATAATCCCGATACTATAATTCAATAAGTTTATCAGTACAGGGAAAGCTTTTTTTAAATCAGTGGGAACTACTGATTTCCCAAGGCTCTGTACGCAAATAAATGCTGATTTTTTTTTTAATTTTTTTTTTGTGCGACGTCTGACCCATCTACCAAAAACAACCTTGGAGGTACTGAAAACCAATTAGTATCTCCTGTTGATGTGTTTATTAAATGTATTCACACAAAATTACAAATAGAATTACCCGAGCTTACAGGATTAATGCTTTTTTTTTAAGCTTTTAGGATACAAAAAAAAACTAGGTGGTAACTCTAGTACTGTTTCAATTAAACTTGAAACGATTTATTATTTATACTACGGCATCGCGGTTAGAGGTTTCATGTGGGATAGATTGTAATTGACTTGTTACTCAATTGCCGAATGTGTTCTTGAAGGATCTATCACTACTTCGCAAGAGGCAATTGCCCCTAACCAAATATACTGATCCACATCTCCGGTATGTATTAGGATACACATAATATTTATGGAAAAATTGTGTTCACATAAATTCGAACAATACTGTGCTTACTTTATTTCATCATCGTTTCAAGTCCAAGGCTTTCAAATTAATTTCTTATCTTTTGTATTCAAACGACGAACACAAAGCAAGTCGATTCATCTTACAAAGCAGCAAAAAAGGACATTCCATTGTAATGAATGACTCGTGTTACAGATTCTTATGTTTGCAGTAGAACCAATTTTGCATTCACACAAAAAGTGCAATTTCACTGAAGGTATCTATTATTTTCCACCGATGACATCGCCCTATACTCCCTACCCTACAAACCATCAGCTGAAACTAAATATTTACCTAGACCATCGCAGAGCTACTTGGATATATTCGCTCTTGAAAGGATATTATCGATTTCAACAGGAAAAATAAAAATAAAAGCAAAACGTATGCACGTCCTAGCTAAACATTTGGTGGGGTGTATAAGTAGGCAGACAATTTGGCAGACGTATGATTCTAGTTGTTTTCAATGAGCCTTTACATTAGGGGAAGATTTATCCATACCCATCACCAACAATACCCGTTTATAGTTCTTTTTTCATTTTTGTTGATTTCTCCCGAATTTCTCATGTCCTTATAGATTTTGGCAAACAATCATAATCGATATAAATGTCACCGCACATAATGTTCAGAGCCAGTAAAATAAACTAGGGGAGGCAAAAAAGGCCAAGGACATTTGTGTAGGCATGAATTCAGTGCTATTGTTTTCGATCTCTAGGGAGTTTACGAGTGTACTATGTATGACAAAGGCGAAGATTTTTCCAATTTGATGGCCATCGATCGGCAGAAAGGCCGAATCAGCATTATTATAGAAAACTGGCTCGACACATGTGAAGCTGAAGAGCACATATGGGTTTTCTATAAAAGTTAAATAATACCTCTAGGGCCTACATCGCATCGTCAGGGACGATAAGCTGTTACTTCAATTATTTTGGGTGGAAGAATAGACGAAAATGTGGAAGTGCCATAGTTATACTCGTAGAATGTAGATACAAGTAGACCTCTTGATATTGAATGCAGCTCTTGTAGTACAGTTGAACTGTGTTAATTAATCCGAGGGTCATGGGCAATTAAATTGGTTTGGCGTTATTTTTATTCAGTTTTTTTTTTTTTTGTGTTTTGGCTTGCAATTTCATGCCAATTTTAAGAATTTATTTTTTTTTGTTCTTTTAAGGTTTTATTGTGGGGTTTTTTAAACATTTTTGTTGGCCCACAGTCAAAACAATTTTCTATGTAATGAACAGATAGTGAATATACGATTTGTATGCCCTTAAAAATAAAATGCACGACTGGGTCGCACGAACTTGCTCCTATGTAATAGACTAGGAATTTTAAAAAAACTAATGTTATTAGAGAAAACTATTCATAAGGATAAAATTAATTTTTAAATTCTTTTAGTAGTAAGAGACAAAAACAGAATGCTATGCAAATATAAATTTATGCAAGAACAAAAATTATAAGTCGTTGTAGTGGTTTCTTAAAAAAAAGCTTTTATATACAAACTTTTTAAAAGGTTTTCAAGAAAAAATTTTGGTACGCTAATTTAAAGTTTTTATTATTGTTCGAACAAAAACTAAATTTACGAAAAAAAATATTGACCAGTTTCGGAGATATCGAATTTTTAACAAAAAGAAAAAATAGATTTTTTTTTTCAAAAATTCAAAAAATATTTATTTTAAAGTTTTGAAATGCAAAGTGTTTTAGACTTCTTAGAAGCTTCTCTTTAAAAAATTTCATTAAGATCCGTTATGTAGATAATGAGAAATTCAAAATTCGAAAAAATGGCTCTATGGTAGGTACAAGTTGTAATATCTTAATTTCAATTTTTTTTTTATTAAATTAAAGATCGTAAAAAATAATTGAAAGAAAAAAAATTTTATCAAAATTCTAGGTGCCGTTTTCGAGAAAAATACGATTTTTGAAAACCATTTTTTTTTAATTTTTTAGTATTTGTATGGTAGGTACCTTTATTTTTAGGTAAAATAAATTTTTTTGTATAACATCTTGTAAATTGTATTGAGAAACAATCTAACATGGGGTTTTCAAAATATTAAGTTTTGAAAAAAAAAAATTGAAGTTTGTTTTTCAAAATCCAAAAAAAAGTTTAAAAAGTTTTTTTTTAAATTTGAGTACACAATTCTATTTATTTTTTTGGGGAGCTTTGGCAAAATCAAAAACCAAAAAAATGGTTCCATGGGGGGTACCCTCAATAACCATTTTTCGGAATTTTTTTTTTAACCATTACCTTGTTTTAACTAAATGAAATTTTTTTGCATTTTTATTTTTACTTGCGACTTATAGGTACTATAAGGCAAGTTATGCATTCGTAAAAAAAATCGAACTCGAGATTTTGATCAAAGTTGACATTACGATGATAGCGAAGACTAAAAAAGTGGGTCTCGCAATTCTGTCTGTCTGTCTGTTCGACTACAGGCTAAACGACTCGGCCGATTTTCTTTAAACTTGGTACATATCATTTTTAATTTTTTCCCCCCACACGTTTTTTTCTTTTTTTTTTTAAGACCAAAAATAACGGTACCCCCCATACGAATTTTTTTCGAAATTTTATAAACATTTTTTTTTCTCAAAAACTGTTCAACAAATTTAAAAAATAAAGATACAGAAAAATTTCATTTAATTAAATCTAGGTATTGGTTGAAAAAAATTTCCCGAAAAATGGTTATTGAGGGTACCCCCCATGGAACCATTTTTTTAGTTTTTGATTTTCTCAAAAACGGTACAACGGATTTTGATAATTTTTTTTTTGCTAAAGCTCCCCAAAAACATAAATAGAATTGTGTACTCAAATTTTCAAAAAAATTTTTTTTGGATTTTTAAAAAAAACTTCAAAATTTTTTTTTTCAAAACTCAATATTTCGAAAACCCCATGCTAGAATTTTTTTAAACTTGATAAATAAAAGTTACTCAATATGATCTACAAAATGTGAAACAAAATTTTTTATTTTACCTAAAAATAAAGCTACCTACCATACAAATGCTAAAAAAGTAAAAAAAATGGTTTTCAAAAATCGTATTTTTCTCGAAAACGGCACCTAGAATTTTGATAAAATTTTTTTTCTTTCAATTAATTTTTACGATCTTTAATTTAATAAAAAAAAATTTGAAATTAAGATATTACAGCTTGTACCTACCATAGAACCATTTTTTCGAATTTTGAATTTCTCATTATCCACATAACGGATCTTAATGAAATTTTTTATAGAGAAGTTTCTAAAAAGTCTTAAACACATTGCATTTCAAAACTTTAAAATAAATACTTTTTGAATTTTTGAAAAAAAGCTATTTTTTTCTTTTTTTTTGAAAATGAAAATTTAATTTTTATTCGAACAATAATAAAAACTTTAAATTAGCGTACCAAAATTTTTTCTTAAAAAGCTTTTAAAAAGTTTGTATATACAAGCTTCTTTTAAAGAAACCACTTCAAGGACTTATAATTTTTGTTCTTGCATAAATTCATATTTGCATAGCATTCTGTTATTACTAAAATAATTTAAAAATTAATTTTATCCTTATGAACAATTTTCTCTAATAAAATTCGTTTTTAAAATTCCCAGTCGATTACATAGGAGCAAGTTCGTGCGACCCAGTCGTGCATTTTATTTTCTCTTACTACTAAAAGAATTTAAAAATTAATTGTATCCTTATGAACAGTTTTCTCTAATAACATTCATTTTTAAAATTCCTAGTCGATTACATAGGAGCAAGTTCGTGCGACCCAGTCGTGCATTTTATTTAAATCTGTCGAACAGTTTTTGAGAAAAAAAATATTTATAAAATTTCGAAAAAAAATTCGTATGGCAGGTACCGTTATTTTTTTTTTGGTCTTAAAAAAAAAAAAAGAAAAAAACGTGTGGGGGGGGGGGGGAAGGAAATTAAAAGTGATATCTACTAAGTTTAAAGAAAATCGGCCGAGCCGTTAAGGCTGTAGTCAAACAGACAGACAGACAGAATTGCGAGACCCACTTTTTTAGTCTTCGCTATCATCGTAATGTCAACTTTGATCAAAATCTCGAGTTCGATTTTTTTTACGAATGCATAACTTGCCTTACAGTACCTATAAGTCGCAAGTAAAAAGTTTTATGGGGGAACATTTATTTTTATTAACGTTGAACTTTATAGTTGCTTTTGATTAGAGGCATAAATAAATATTAAAATAAGGTTAATGAATAAGATTATTTTCTGTCCTTAGTATGTGTAAAAATGATTTCAGGCATATTTGCACCTCAGCTGGTTCTAATGGAGGCAATATATTTTTAAACTTTTTCGTTCAGTTTGGGTCGGATTGACAATTTCAATTTACAACCGTTGCTCTGAAGTAAGTATTTCTAGTCTATTTATGGTGAAATTATCTGTGGGCTGTTAAATTCACTGTCACCAGAAGCAATGTGGCCAATTGAAAAACTTCTTAAAAAAAAAAAAAAAACGGAAAACCCATATGGAGTTTAAAATGACAATAAGGGCCTGCTTAAATGATGGACAATTACCAATTTGACGTTGATTTGTTGCTAGTCCTTATTCTTGGTAAAATGGCAAAATATCTTGAACACAAATCATCTGCCAAAATTATCTGTCATTAAAAAACAGTTCGCAAGTTCGTTTTCATTATTTACTAAATGTAGTTTTAAGTTCTTTTAAAACTGTATAATTAATACAAATAGACATCTCCGTACGCTTTTTTAAATATCACAATCATATCCTTTTATGTGAATTCATCTCGAAGGTAATTGGCTTCTGACAAAGTGTGGATAAGTTGACTTTGTATTTTTTTAAACATAAACTTTTCGCGTGATCGAGAAATGTCTGGAATATTAGCTCATCAAAGATTGAAATGTAGTTATAAAGATATGTCCTTTTAAACTGTAAGCTTTTCAAGGTAGGTAGGTTGAAGTGCGTCATTTTGATACCACAACTCGTATGAACCTGTGGATGGAATTGATATGGGTACTTGTAGACATTCTCACGAAGTCATCCAATTTGGATTAAGTTCAAAAATATGGATCTAGTAGGTTTTTGATGTCTCTTATTGTGTGTGTACTTTTGCACTATCATCCGGAAATTGGACCAATCACTTAATCGGGACACCACACTCATCTACACAGTAGTGTCAAACTGGACAGCTTGTTGATTGGTGCTGAAACAGTAGCCAATCCGATTGAGTGATTATCCGGCCCTCCGCACTGTAAGCCCCACCAAAGCGCTCAGTCCACTAGCTCGGGATCTAAGGAATCAAACAGAGGCCACGACACAGAAGTAACCGAAGTTCGTCCTAGAGACATTTCGTCGAATCGAGAAAAGAGATCAAATCCTTGATCTTCCGAAAGTTTGTCAATGTAGTCAAAAAATGCCCTTTCTAATGATTGTAGATCAAGAAGTTTTCAAAAGAGTTAATAGTTGTGTGCTGGTTGATGCCACATCAGTCTGATAGGGCAATACATAATATGTACAGTACATACACATTTGGACACTAATAGAATCTGTTTCTGCAAATTGTTGTTCAGAACAATAATTGACTGTAACCATGTGATATGATGTAGTTCGCCAAAGGAAACCCCTACTGGGATATAATTTTGAATGGCACTTAAGTATATAGCGAAAAATATTGACAGTTCAATATACAACTCTGTCAGACACCTGTTTCAGGCCTAAACTGTTTCTATTTTTAAATCTCCACTTGAAACTGCAGCAGTCATATTTGAGAGAAGTTACTCATAAGTTCTCAAAAATTTCATCGAAAGCCAAATAGTAGCAAGTTTAAATTCGTGGGAATTTAAAGAGACAATATCGGAAAACAGCTTTTTTTCATATCTTTGCGTGCACTAAAGGAATTATGACTACTCTTAAATTTTTTGAGCTAATGCGAGTGTTAATTACTTTGTTTTGACGTTTAACTTAACCCACAAATCTTAAATAGAGAAAGTTCATTCAGTTCTGGAGGGATTATCAAGTTTGAGAGTTGTAAATTACCAGGCTAAGGCTCCTGTGAGCCGTTGGACTCTAACTTGTTTATTTAAGTCAGAATTTAGCCGGAAAACAGCTTATTATGTTGTTTAGCTTGGGTGATAAAAAGTCTTACCACATAATATATTGTATGAATCAAATGTATAACCTTTTTATTTTAAAGGTTGACTCAGAGACTCATCTTCTTAAAATTTAATTCATTCTTTGAAGGATCAAATTACACACTTTATTTATTTAATACAATGCATTTTCCGGAAAAATAAAAAAAACAAAAAGATTTCATTTAATTTACATAGTGTGAACAACGCTTTTATTTCGTTCACTGAACGCTTTAACTTGGAATGATCAAGCACATAAAACGTTTTTCCGTAATTCACGTAAAGTGGCGCTGTTTGTGCATAATAGAAATCTCGCAATATTCGTTTGAGATTTGGCATTTCTTTATTTACCTCACTTGTTTTTGTTTAACAGTTTTGTTATTGAGGAAGAAATGTTTATAAAAACTAGTTAACAAAATATTCAAATCAACTTATTTTGACATCTTTTGTTTTAGATTTGTTTTTTAGTAAATGATAATTCATGAAAATTCAACAGCCGTTGAAATGAATACGAATAAATCTAAGAATCAATCAAAGTATGAGAATGCCGGAAAATAAAACAGGTCTTATCAAAGAGTTAAGATAAGAGGGACTCGTTCATTTGCAAAAGGACTAATTTTTGTAGCCTCTCAAGGACCGGTAATTTTGCGAATTTCTCCTAATTTAAAATTTTGTTGAACAGAACTAAAATGTGGTTCCAGCATTAAAATGTTATTTTTTTTAAAACTCAGGCGTATTACCATTATGGTTTTTCATTTTTTTTTTTTTTTTTGAGTGCAGAAAGAAGTTTTGAAATTGAAATTGGAGCATCCAATTCTTGAATGTCAACAAGAGTAGTGGAAGTTACAATTGGCTAATTGTAGTAACCTAAAATGTATAAATTTAAATTACAATTTAGTTCTCATTAATTTTCAAAGTAATTTTGTTCTTGAAATGTTGTTTTTGAAATGTTGTTTTTGATGTAAAACAGTATGCCTCCGATGCGCTAGTTGATTCGACCATGTCTAATTTTTCTAATAGCCAGTATCCATCTAATATTGAAACCTTTAAACTTATTCAAATACTGCAAAATTAATACAAGACCTATCAGGTGTCTTAACCATTATTAAATCATTTATACCAATATTATAAAAAAAAAATACAATTTATTATTGCTAGTATTTTATGTTTTAAAAAATCGATAAAACGAATTGTAAATGGTTTGGAAAATTCACCACTTTTTCTACCTTTTATGTCAGTGCTTCAATAAATCCGTGATTTCATTTTAGCAGTAATTAATCTCATTCGGTAACATGCCCTTGACACGTGAATTTCCCAGTTACATGTTAAACGTTGTCATTGCTGCGAATTAATCCTCATTCCTCCTAGAACCCCCTTCTTTATTTACCATAAACTCAAAGCGAAGTAATTTCGTGTAAAACACCTTTAATTACATACACACGGTTTTTGCATCAGCAAATTTATTCCCACTCTTTTGCTGGCTATAGATGACAATGTCAGTCCTTGAATGTTCTTGTGATGGGCTGAGGTATGCTCCCCGCGAACACCCAGAAACACGTCATAATCCAGTTGCACAATAATTGCATGCAAATGCAAACCGAGCCCAAACTCATACTCAAACCCATTAACCCTACGCGAACCCAACAAAGTGCAAATCCACTTTGCCGCTTAAGAAAGAATATGGCGATGGCTGCTCAACACATTTGTGCCTGGCCAGGCCAGACTGAAAAGTTAGACACCATCAACTATACGACGACGTGACGCGACGACGAAAAGCATGACACAGAGTGACACAAGAGACAGTGCGACGTATAAGTGTTTGAAGCAGAGAAAACTCCCAGAGTCTCCATCCATATAGGAGAGAAGAAAAAAAGTTAGGAGTCGGAGTACTTTCGTTAATTATTATAACATTCCACCCTGTGAAACCGAGACCGGCAAACAAAAGAAATTTCCAAAGGAGTCTCTTTGTCTGTGGGAGTGGGAGTGGTAGAACCCTTCATCCACCCCTTCAACACATACACAGTCACGTGAAATGTAATAAGATAACGTTCAGCCATTGGTGTATATGTATGTAGCTTTTAGATTTAATTAGCGCTGTCTTCCATGTCCGTCTACATTTCCTTAAGCATAAATTGTATTGCAATGTAGTCGCCGTTGCTTTTGGCTCCGCATTTCATTGTTGTTGGCTTCGGCTTTTGTCGAAAGAAACAAAAGAAAGCGAATAAAATATAAGAAATAAAAAACCAAAAAAAAAAGCAAACAGAGGACGTTTTGCCTACCTGAATATCTGAATATCTTGCTATCTATACCTCTCTTTATGCATCTCTCTATTCTGTCTAAGAGATAGACACAGTTAAAGACGAAGTTCATTGTAACTTTTGTTTTACGCGGAAGTTTAACTCCATCTACTTGTTCTCCATTCCCGGCAAATGAAGGTTGATGAGAAATGGCTTTTTTTTTTTAGTGAATGGCATTATTTTTATTTTTGAATTTTCTATCGGAGTTGTTCTTTAAATTAGATTGAGGTAGAGGTCAGTAAATCGTTTTGAGTTGAGCTATTTACATAATGGAAATGGCAGGTTTAAATCAATTGATTAAATCATCATTTCTTGACAATCCAGATTTCAAAGAACGAAATATCTCTTATTTTGACGTCTCTGTGCTTTTTCTCATTCGCACTTCATGGCAAAAAAAGAGATGTAAAAGTGAGGCAGGATTTTTAAAACAAATTGAAAATTAATGTCGATTTCCTTTACACATGAGAAATCAATTCCTGTGTGAAGATTTCGATCTTGACAGATTTCACGTTCGTTTACACCAAAAAAAATCGATTTTTTTTTGACAGAGATCAAATCCCTCGAATCCGTATTTGAAGAGGGATTTACATGTATACGAAATACGTACACCAAAAGAAAAAATTTGACAAGGGATCGAAATCCCTAGTGAGTAAAGGAAATCGACATAATAGATTTTTTTTTGACATTTGTTTTGGTGACATATGACACGGCAGTCAACACCGTTGTTTATTTATTTATTATTGAGTTGAAATTCATTTTAAATATTATTAAATTTTGTAAACATTGTCAATTATGACAACTACAAGACGTCAAAGTGAGTCTGGAGTGTTCACACTACTTTTGTGTCTGAACACGACAGGTTGGCCTTACGTCAAAATAAATCGGTTGAGTAAGTCCAATGTGAACACCGTCTTTGAAACTGTCCGGTTATCAGGGGCATCGGCTTAAGAAAGGTCTCCATTAGAAGGTAGTAAAAGGTGGGCAAAATAAAAGTTTCTTTTTAAAAATGCAATAAGAACAAAATTAAATAGTAAGATCAAACATTCCCATTAATTAAGGAATACAACGTGGTTCAAGTTTCCAATTTTCCTAGACCTTGTTGAGGGTTTCGGGCTGTATCTCAAGGATTGCTTAGATGATATTGACCTTAAGTGCTTGATTGTTGGCATAACATTGGTCACTCACGGTTCCCCACAAAAGAAGTCCAAATAGATCAAATCGCAGCTCCGAGGCGAGCAATTGACATCGATTTGGGAATTGGGTGCGAATTTGGTGTGGCATGCGCCATCCTGCATAAACCAGAGGTCGTCCAATGTCCAATGACCATGTGTTCAATTTCAGTAAAAAAAAAGTCGGTTAACATGGCCACCGTTGATCGAAATGTTCTTCCCAGCCTCATTTTCAAAAAAAAAAAAAAAAAAAAAAAAAAAAAAAAAAATGGTCCAATGATGCCACCACTCCACAATCCGCACCAAACTGTCACTCCCTATGGATACATTGGCTTCTGGACAATAACGTGCGGGTTTTCCGAGCCCCAAATGCGGCAATTTTGTTTGTTAATGTAGCCGCCGAGATGAAAATGCCTCGTCAGAAAAGATGATTTTTCGCCAAAAATCGTTGTCCAAATTCAAGCTGCTCTTTTGCCCAAACTGCGAAAAGGATGATATTGCGCCTTCACATGCTCAGTCAATTGGACCTTATTAGCGAATAATCCGAGATCTTTCTGCAGAATTCTCCTTAGGCTAGTGCGTGAAATGTTGAGCATATAGAGATCGATGGGGAGTTGATGTTCGTGAATTGAGCCTCACACTCTCGGCTACAGCAGCCACATTCTCGTCTGTGCGCACCGTACGACAACGGGGACCATGAGTGTTGTCCACTACCATACCAGTCTCACGAACTTTTGCACAAACTTGCGTACAGCTGGCGCGGTGTAGGCTTCATTTCGGCCAAAACTAACTTTTTCAAAAAACTCACTGTTTGGGTTATACACAGCACCTAACTTTATAAATAAGTTTTCAATATTTCCCAACGTTGTTCAAGAGTAAAGCGACTTATGTCCTTTCGCAGAGGTATGATATTGACTTTCTGTCAAGATTTTGAACAGGAAATAGCTGTCAAAATAATCTGTGATTTAAAAAGAACTAGATGGTTCACCCTCTATATTTTCTTTTGATCATAATAACATAATCTACAAATTAAGAACTTTATGATGAGACAATATTTTCACGCTTTTATAATATTTAAAATGTATCCTTTAAAAATCTGCAAACATACAAAAATCTAATAGTTAATTGGCATCATTAGTTGAAAAGTACTTCAAAATAAGTATTACTCAAGTTGTTTCCGTTTTGTTATTTGTGTTGATGTTTTTGTTTACTTAAAATGAATTCTACAAGCTGCAAATAGGTATGTAGCAAGAAAGTCTTTTATTATGAACAAGACAACTCAGCCTTGAATCTTTGGTGAAGGACTTTTATTCTCTCTCTCATAAAGCAATATACGAGTACTATGCCAATTAATGTTTTCCTTTAAAAGTTTTATTGAAAGCCTTTTCTTGTCTTCTTTACAAACGACAACCAAGAAATATCTATCTACCTGTTTTTTTTTTCAAATTTATTTCAGAGAATTTCCCGTTTTTTAACACCATTCATTTTGTGCTTCATTTTCTCAAGAATAATAAATTAACCCTTTCTTTTGAAAGTATTTCATGAAAAAAAGAGAACGATATTCCCCCAATAGTTGAGAATACCATCATACCCATAGAGTAAAAGTACATAGTAGTCTCAATTTTCGAAAAGAATACAAAAAAAGACCATTCATCCGTTCAAGATGAACTTCTAGCTACCCTCGCATGCATTGCAGCCAACCAACTCTGGTGTACTTTATACGTTATTTTTAATCAGAAAAATCCTCCTTTAAATGAAAAAAGCTAGTGGATATAAATTTTCAAGGGCTTTCCTTCCTCTTATGGTGTTCTTCCAATCGTTTCAAGGAAAGCAAAGAAAATATTGAAAATGTCACACGTTACGAAGGCGTGTTCATTTTATGCAGTGTGCACAGCAGGGTTGCCAATTTGCTTCAATTGCATCTTTCCTATCCTTCTTTCTCTTCCGTAACTTCACGCCCGCGCTGTGTTGAAACATTTTAAAATTATAAAAATAAATGTATGGCATCTGCCACAAAATAAACTCTAGTGCACTTTTTTTTTGTCAAAAGAACTACTCTCAAACTTCTATAATAAAAACATTCACAAAATAATAATCAGCTGTACATTTTCTTTTAACGCATCCAATTTGTTGTAAACTTCCCATAAGTTCAGATGACATAATAAATTAGTTGGATGCTATCATTTATAGAACAATCTCTTCTGTTGTATTTATTTTGCTTCACTGTTTTACAAAGCTAACAATAAACTAATTAATCAACTCCCTAAAATACTTATGTGGTTCTTCATTGCTAAAATAAATCATTTATTTATTTTTGATTTGGATCTGTCCAAATAGTGATTTTTTGACATTTTTTGATCAATTTAAAATAATTTTTTGCAAATCTAATTTTTCCAACTGATTTCAAAGGATTTCAACAGTGTTTCTGCAAATTTAGTTTTAGATTTGTTTAATTTATTTCAATTGTGAAAATTATGTCCAAAACAAGAAGGAAATTATTTCAAGTAAAAAATGGAGCAGTTTCAACATAATTCTTGAATAATTTTAAATTCAGAAATGATAATTTTAAATTTTTAAATGATTAATTTAAGATTTTTTTTTTTTAGTTTGTATACATGTTTTTCAAAAATATTTTTATTTTTGTTCAAATCCATTTTTTTTTTTAGTTTTAATAGACCTCCATTTATTTGGCTTAGTACGAGTAACATCTTATTCTTAATTGATGTTTATTCTTACTTAAATTTAAGAAATAGTTAATATTGCAATAAATTGGAAAGATGATTAAAGAGCCGAAGTCGAAACGGTTGAAGTTTTAATTAACCTTTCGAGTATACGATTAATAGCTTTGTTTTGTTGTATTGTGAATAAGCTGATAAGGCATCACACTTGTCACGCAAGGCAAGAGGGCGACTAAAGATTATGTAGAGGGATCGCGTCACTTAGTAATTCGACAATTCTCTAACCCATAGTTTTACAATACCAAGTGCTGAGTTGACTGGTCGATATATGTCAGTTTCAGGAAGTTGAGATCTCGGTCACAAAATACACCAAGGTCCCGAATCGACCCCACAGTGAAATGGCTTGATTATAGGGAAAATAAAGATGGGTTACAAATTGTATGTGTTTAAAAGAAAAAGTGATTGGCATTTGCCAATATTAAGCTCCAAGCAACAATTGCTTATTAAAATTATTTTGGAAGCACCGAACTGAGAAACTGTTGGAAATGAGATCAAGTCGAAATGCGTAGAGTAAGATATTTATCGTTAATGATAAGAATTAAAAAGAAGAGTACCTAAGTAGCTGCCTTGGGGGACCCCGGTGTGGGTGGTATCTAAAAAAGGACTGGAGAAGGCAAATTGTTTGTTATAAAAATTTTAAGATAAGAATAATTCCATTTCAAAATTATGAGTTCAAAACCGATGGTGGATAGTTTGAAAAGTATAAGTCTGTGGAAAATTTTTTTAAAAGTCTTTGTATGGAATATTTTTTTAAAGAAAAATGGCGGACAAAGCTAAGAAGATTTATCGTTGAAAAGTAACCTATTGTTGTCTTACATACGAGTACCTAGCTTATTTTTCAAGAAAAAATATTTTGTCGTTTGAATGACATCTTTGAAATCTTTTTTGTTTGTATATTAAATTTGTCAATGCTACCAAACCTCAAAGAGTTAGTGTTTCTTTCTTAAATAAAATAAATTCAGAATTCATTGCATATCTACTTCTGCTGCAGCTAAAAGCTCCAATACATTATTTGTTGGCATCATTTGTTTGACACAAAAATTTATAAACGTATATGGTTAGGTTAGGTTAAAGTGGCTGCTGACCGGAAAAGGTCAGCACACTTAGACCAATATTTGGTCCGTTGTGATACCACAAGGATTTCAAAAATCCCCTTTACTCGTTAAACCATTTTGAGCTAATAATGAAGCGTTTGAGACAGTGAATGTCGGAATTATTTAGATCACTAGGATCATGAAATTAAGCCTATTATTTTACCTTGGTTTTAAAGTTTGGTTTTTCAAGTTTCGACCATCAAAGTAAAAGAAAACAAAACAGGAAAATACGTATTATTCCTTTCACACTAACTTTACTTTAGCTTTTGTCGGATAACAGCTTTGAGAGCTTTTAGATTATATGGCTTGTCCTTATAGGCCCGTGACATAAAAAAAAAAAAACAATGATAGAATGTCAAGAGCGTTTATTCTGTTTAGGCGATCTTATCGGCTATTGCAAATCGCCCAAAAAACCAGACACTATAGGTGACCCGAAGATTTGTGTGCTTCCTGTTTAACCATGTGTTCCACTCCTTATTTATCAATTTTCGGCAATAAAAATTCGTTGATTAAATGATGACCTTGTTTCCCACATATGTGTATTTGAGTAAAATTAACCTGGATTCTCAGTATCTCAGAAGCGCTTACTTTGTCTAAAGTTTAGAGTTAGCGCCCTCGTCGCTCATGAGGAATTTCGACCGAAAATCGTGGAATACCTTGTTGAAGTTCAAAAGAGCGTGTGCGTAGGTAAAACGCAAATATTCCACCAAAATGCGCTGCAGAGAAGAACTTGTAATGGCCAATTGCAGGCAACCTCGCTTGGTCGAAGTTGAAGGCTCATCCGTGATATCTTCCGTCATACCTTTGTATACGTAACTATATAACCTGTAGTATTTTCATGAAGCGTGATTTTGTATTGCGAACACTAGCCTGGTGGTGGCGCAGAAATTAACGCACGCTTTTACAGTGGAGAGTAGGATAACATACAAAACAAGTAGTAAAAAAGAGAATATTTTATTATTAAATTTAGCAAAGACAAATCTAGCAATTGCAGTTCCTAGCCTTAAGATGTCGCCACAATCTTTCGTCTTCTTGATAGTACTATAAGTTTTATATACAAACCTCATACATAGGTACGATATTGTTTGCGGACCGAACACTACGAGACCTTCCCGTGCTCCTTCTGTCACGTGTTGTTCCAGTCTTCGGTGTTTAACCAGTCGACCTAAAATGCTTTGAAAATCTGCGCGGAAATTTACTTCGCGTCAAAATCGCTGACGAATACCTCCTCCGTAGAAAAAAATTGGTCACGAATATTTCGTGATTTTGAAATGTTTATCGGCATGTATTCTCCATCTGTTTAATTCATCAAAACAAAACTGACAACTGACTGACTGCAAAATTTATAAGCTCTTCCCGAAAGGGTGATATATTTTAGCCGTGTATTATTTTGACGTCTTTCTCAAGATCTTCCTCCTGAAAACTTCAAGCTTGTTAATATAAGATTTCGTCGGCATATACTAGATGGGGATTTATATACCTACTTTCGGTGATGATTGGTCTTATAAGTTGCTGTGTAGCTTGTTCCTTGGACTGAATCCTATTTTTTGTTGGAACTTTATAAAGTTAAAGGTTAAAGTACAGAGTATCTGCATATCTGTTACTTTGTGGTTGTCATTCTAATGTCGTTTTTATTTGGCAATCCGGAAGCCTTCCGGACTCTTCTGAAAGTGTTCAATTGGGAAAAAATGACAGTTCTGATTCTGAAAAGAAGAGAAATTTGCTTCTGGATTTGAAATCAGAAGCAAAACCAGAAGCACTCACACATTCATATACTTAAACGTCAACCTCAACAGCTGTGATTTTTGGTATTCAAATTGTGCGAATTCAACAAACATTTTTCTTGATTTCGATTTGTACGCATTTGATGTTTCACATATACAATCAAACAAAACTTCAGAATCATCAGAAGCAAACAAAAGTGTTCAATTGGGATTCCGGATCGGAGAGAGATTCCGGATTGCCAAATAAAAACGACATAAATCGATTTGAGCTTCCTGAGCATAAACTCCTTGAGTGCTTGAGTCTCTTGTATCCGAAGAAGTCTTTGTTGTTCTCTTTCTTTGGTATATCCACGATTTTTGGTCTTTTTCATTTCTTGGGAAACTTGCAATGGTTAATAAAGTTGGTGAGAACGATTGCCAAGAAAAATATCACTGATTATGTTAGTCTTTTCAAGATGAAGTTTGATATTATGCCCGAGCCACGCGACTTCTTTTGAGTGGTGAGCCAAAGTTGTCTATGGGTTCTCTATAGTGTATGGTTTGATGGATTGCGGTCTTAACCGATGTGTTGACTACATCAATCAGTCAGCAAATGCATTAGTATTATCTTCACTTGTTGATCTTCACATCGCCATTTTCATGAGTTGTGTGTTGCTGTGATGACTCGTGGCGTTAGAGGCTTTTTCCCGATGAGTCTGTTGGTCTTCCTAAAGTTGTCTTTCCTGGTTTGAAAGTAGGACGGCTTTGTAACTGTCAGTGGTGAGTGTCAAGCTTTGTTTCGCATCCCAGGTACGATCAATACCAGATTAGATATTGCAAAAATTAATTCCAATCTTGGAAAAGTGGGTTATAATTCCTTCTAAAGAACATACCGAAAACTATTTGTCAAAGTAGTAACATTTTTCCAAACACCCTGTATAAAAAAATTGGTAACTTGTTTTGAAAGTGCTGTTTACATCTCAATTATTAATAGGATAAAACTACTATTCAATCTCTCATGCTATAGGAGGTCTATTAATGTCACAACTTAATTTGATTGTAGTTTTTTGTTAAAAAGTTTGAATAATTTCACAAACTTTCAGGTTGAGACTATCCCAACTACCTTTAATAAGGATGAAAAATTATTTTAAAGGAATATGCGTAGACATGATACGGAGGAATAGTGTTCGCGTGACGTGCGTCTTCCTAGAAAATCTAGTCAGAGAGTTTTTGGTTGTACGTTTTTTTTTTCTTTTTTTCTGTCAACCTTTGGAGGGGAAGTTTATATGCTAGTCTTGTACCTATATATGAAGGAAAACCTTATGCAAATGTTCTTGTTTGTGTTATATATGGGTAAAGCGACTACTAGTATAACATTTGTAGATAGAACTTCAACAGAAGAGTCCTCGGGACATGGTTGAAGACATTGAGCACAGAGTAGTAAAGATGTGGTGAAAAGAAATGCCGGAAGGCAAATTTAACATCATGTGCACACACAGTAACTGACGGTTTTTCGGATTCCCACTATTATGAGAATGCTACGTGATCAATGGCAGCTTTAGAATTCTGAAGTAGTTCAAACAAGTCCTTGTGTGGGTATAATGGTTTATTCAGCTCCGACTACATGCGTTAGCTACTTTTTGAAAGGATTAAGATGGACGGACTTTGAATAAGGTTTTCATTTCTGGGTTACTGAATATTATTTTTTTTTTTTCTCGAATAGAATAATTTACAAGGTCGATTAGGAGAGGAGCCACTGAATACTAAAGTGACTTGAAACGTCATACTTTCTAATTTCAAGTACTATGGGATTTGAATAGAAATGTATCGCTATGGGCGTATTAGTTAGAAGATAAAAACGAATTCTTAATGAAATAAAATCGATATTCTTAATTTTGAGTTGTTTATGGGTGTTTTATAGAACCCCTAGGTATCAGTATTATTTTTAAGTTGGTCAGCTTATATTATAGAAATAATTTTTTTTATCGAAGTCTTTGAAGAATTTATCCTTTTCGATCTACATATATGTATGTACATTAATTTTGTTTAAATCTGACTTTAAAAAAGAGACCTAAAAATACCCAATCTTTCTTAAAACTAAATTATATTTGTTGGTGGAACAGCTGGTAGAGAACCAGGGGCCCTATTTTGTATTACGAAACGAGCGATTAAGTAAAACGAAAAATTCGTACAAAAGATGTTGCCAAGCTCAACCGAAAAAAACATTTTTTTTTGAAGCGCAACCAACTTCTCGACTATTAGTAATGTCAAAAATTGACATAAATAAATTAAAAAATAAATTAAACGATTCTCGTTAAACATAGTCACATTTCAACGATAACGAAGTAATTTTAACGATAATCGTTTTACAAAATACTCGTAGGTCTCCAGGCTCTAGTGATTTACAACTTTCAACGATTCCTGTTAGTGTGTTGCAAGGTATGGTGGGACCTAACATTTTCTGCCGAGTACGAACTGCTAAGGTGAGCAGCACTTTTTATGACAAGAGATATACTCTTTAATAGAGGATTTGTTATTTCCTCGCAAGAGGGAGTACACCTTTGGAAAATATGTTCGCAGCGGCTGGGAATCGAACCCATGACCCTCTTTTATATACCTGAATATATATTCCTATAAGCGTATATACAATATAAGACTTGCCAGTATTAAATTGGACTTCTTGGCTTCAAATAGTTTTAAGCGGTTTTTAGTTAACACAAAAAAGTGGCTGAGATAACCCTTAGATTCATCATCTAAGTAGCTTAGACCTTGTCGATACGATTTTTTTTCGCAGAGGGTACTGGTTTTGATTCAGAGGTGTAGTGCATTTCACGAAGAAGTGACAAATTCTTGGAGAGTATCTCTTTTCATGAAAGGTGGTGCTCATCTTAGCCATTCTGACTCGGCACTAAATTGCAGATTTCCCTATTCCTGGTAACGCACACAGAAATGTTTAAGACACTGGGTTCTGGTTCTCCACGAAGTGTAAAACCAACAAATTTATTTACTGTTAGAGGTTATTATATCAAAATTTTTATCTTTCGCTTTCCATATAAAATCGACTGGAAAGCAAATCGCCATTAAAAGCGATCCGCCGCGCTTTCTTTGGACGACCATCACGGAATTTGTCCTGTGGCGAATTGCTATCATGACTGAATTCGGAAAACTAGCGTAACACGATGACTCGAGAAGGGTGCTTCATAACCAAAAGCCAAAGCTGATTTGTTCACTGTTTTCGGTTTAAGCCGTATCGAAAATCATTGAAAATGTTAACGACTCACTTCCATTTTTGGACAAAGATGAATGATTCAAATAACTGTAAACAACACAAATAGCAGTCTTATGACGGAACGTTTTGAGTACCATTGATTACCATTAAAAATGTCAAATTTTACAATGGCAATGTCAAATTTGACTTATTTACACTGGCGTTAATATAACTCAAGACTTACGTAGTCTCGACAAGGTGGCTTTTACTTGCAGTAATTTGAATTCTTTTAATAAATATCTGTAGAATAGTTTTTTGGAAAAAATTGTAAATAATGATAAATAATGAAAACCATTCTACGGACAAAGTTTAGAGAAAATCGACCCAGCCTTTGAGGCTTTAGTAAATTGTAGGGTTGCCAGATTTTTCTTACACCGTGGCGGGACAAATAGCTAAAATAATGACAAATCCCGGGATTTCAACATATTGCCCGGGACAAAGTATAAAATCATAACATGCGTGTAGATAAAAATAAATAAATTCTTTTATTAATTACTAATTATATGACTTTTTTGTCATTTGTAATTTGCAAATATTTGTCTTTTGTCAATTTTAATGACAGATGTCAGTTTGCAAAAATACATTCTTCGTTAAGTTAGATTTGTTTGATTGAAATTTTAAAAACAATTTCTTAAGGTTAAATCACAATGCAGCGATTGTTCCTTATCAACGAAAGATATTTAGATACGTTAGGCATTATTTTGTGAGTTTGAGTCACAACCCGGGAAAAAAGCTGCCCCGGCGGGACAGATGAATTTATGTTTGAAATCCGGGACGCCCCGGGTAAACATTATGTTTCCACATATATAGTATATGAAGGAAGCTACGTATACTAAACATACATAGTTTTTTCTTTTTGTTAAAATTCTGTTCGTAGATTTCTAGCGAAACGTGTGGATTACACACTTTTTTTTTAAAATTGTTAGGTAGATATATCCATTTGAATACGACTACAACAATTTACTCTACTTAATCTAAACACTATCAATTTCTTTGAAATCATCTTTCGCCAAACGTCAAACAATAAATAGAAAAAAAAACAAGCAACCTCCTTCTCGATTGTCTCATTTTATTCATATTATTTTCCATCCAACCACAAATGATGTATAAACAAGAGAAATTATAATCAATGGATGAATGAATAAGTAGTTTTAGTTTTATCATCGTCATCCTGTCGGAACAATAGATTTTCACAATCACCACATTACCATGAATAATGTCGTGTAATTTTCAAAAAAAATGAATAATGAACGAACACATCCCCACCCTACCAGTCATTGAACTATGATTGATTCACATAAACCATTAACCGCTTATTAGGCTTTTAAATCATCTCTGCCAAATCATTTCAAAAGTTAAAATAAAAATTGTATAGATCTGTAGATTATTGCATAATGTTAAATGCAAAGGGTGTTTTTTTTTTTGTTGGGAAATAAATAATTTCAAATCGAATAAGTAGCGGTAATGTCAATCTAATGATTTTTTAAAATGTTTATTTGAAGACATATATATTCTTATTAATAAATGTGTAAAACCTTATAGCGAGCAGATAACTTTAACTCGCCAAATTCCGCGTTCAATGAACGGATAACTTTCTAACATACACGCATACAGTGTATGTAGTTGAATTATTAGAAGTTCTCCACAATTTGATGAAGACTCCGTGCTTCCAGTGGCCAAGACTGGACAAATATCATGAAAAGTTATCAAAAGGACAAGTTTTCTATCCGTGTGCCAGCTAACAAGTGATAGAGCGGATATTTTTTTTTACTAGGCAGGTCCTAATTTCCTAAAATTATTTCTTTAAAAATCTCTGTCCATCTTTGGGACAGCAAAAAAAATGATAATGACAATATGAAATAAATCAATTCCTTAATGTCATTTGAGCTTATGTTAAAAATTGTATAAGTACGATACTGTCATACTCGTAAAACGGCGAAGTTATCAAATAGCTCTTTTATTGTTTTTAGTATCGTGCTAACTTCAAATGATTCACTTATCTTTACAAACGTCAAAAAAGGTCCGTTTAATTTTTTTTTTTTTTTTTTTTTTTTTTTTTTTTTTTTTTTTTTTTTTTTTTTTTTTTTTTTTTTTTTTTTTTTTTTTTTTTGCACGAACTAGCATTGTTTTAGGTGTGTTCAGAAGCAATTTATTAACAAAAAAGCCTTAGCACGATGCTATAAACAAAATGTTTAAAAATGAGTAAAAGTTAACAAATTTTTAAGTACAATGTGGCGCAAAATTTCGAGTAATGGGAATCTTTATTTCAACTTTTACTTTTTTTCTTTTAAGTGAAAAAGATTATATCCGTCAAGTGGCTGCCGCCAGTGTTGATACACATTTGTGCCTCTTTTTATCGCCTTTTTTTAATGACTTTCCGCAAGATTTCCGGTGATAACTGTTCGCATTCCTGTCCAATATTCTCCTTAAGGCCTGCGATTGTCAGAGACTTGTTGACCTAAACTCGCGACTTCAAGTAGCCACAAAGAAAGAAGTCTAGAATGGTTAAATCGGACGATCTTGTTGGCCATGCCAAATCGCCAAAACAATTACGTTACCAGGAAACGCTTCCTTCACAATATCCATTGTGGCTCACCAAGCCCCGCTCATCCCGATTCCCGCAGTTAGAATTCGTTTATCATGACCCTGTAGCGTTCGCCAATAACAGTGACCGTATTTCCAATGGCGTCCTCAAAGAATATGGCCCAATCACTCCTCCCGCGTGAACGCCGCACTACACAGAGGCTTTGAGTGGATGTAATGGTTCTTCGTGCATCACACGCGGATTTTCAGTGCCCCAGAAACGGGGTTTTTGCTTATTGATGTAACGGCTTAAGTGGAAATGTGCCTCGAGGCTCATGATGATTTTCGACACAGAATCGTCCTCTTCATTTTTCAAATTGAGGATGACAGTAATTCACATGTGACGGACGGTCAGCAGGCATTAACTGATGCACTGCTTGCACTTTGTACGGGAACATGTGTAAGTCTTTTGCTGAAATTCGCTGTAGGGTCCGTCTGGTGATGTCCAATTGCATGTTTGTCGTCTGGTTGATGTTTCTTCGACATCAGCAGCCACAGCCGGGATATTCTCGGAACGACCATGTACGCCCTACATATTCTCCTGTTTCCAGTCTGTTTGAGTTGAGTAGCTAAGCGCCGCCGTAATGCTTGTCAGTTGGCGCGACTGGATTAGACAATTGACGTTGAAAATCACGCTGCGCTAACACCACCGACCGATTATTGGTCAAAAAATCAACATTATTCCACGCTCTTGCTGGGTGTAGCTTGTCTGTTCACAGCTGTCAAAAATGTCAAATATGATTGACATACGACGCCATTTGCAAAAATTATATCATCTTCCAATACGGTGATTAATTTTGCGTCATCTTGAAGTATAATACTTATACCTTAACACTAGACTGTTTAATTTTTTTGTTTTCGCCATTGCGCTTACACGAAGTCAAATAATGGCATTAAATAAGAGGAAGGAGTTTTATTCTTTATTGTCTATTGTCATTATTTGCAAAATGGTGCCAGCACAATATTTACACAGTGTAAATATTGTAATTATTGTAAAATTAAACGTCACTTGCATCTGTCACTTTTTTTTGTATATATCAATGAAATATATATAGATTTCAGACCATTTCAAAAACAATAAAATGTAATAAAATACGACGTTTTATCGCTCGTTTAAATACGACATAATTTACATCGAAATTTCTGCCACAACAACAAAAAAACACCCTCTATTATGTAGATATACGTAGAATCAATATAAAATAAAATCATACCACAAAAAAAAACTTAAACTAACAACATTTATTTGCTTCGACATTTTGTGTCTACAAGTTTCTCATCAACAATTATTTTCTTTTTTTTTTTCTCCGCTTTAGGTCCGATGATCAGGAGTACACAACGTGATACGGGAAAATATCAAATGCATTTAGGTAAAAAAAAACTAACTAACTTTAAATAATAATTGAAACAAAAAATATTCAAAAATTGTATATAATCTGCTGATAGAAGAAAAAATCGAGTGAAATTGTTGTGTGCACTGCACTGCCTAATTTTTTTTTAATTTGCATATAGCTTTTTTTGTACCGCACTGTATTTTGCAAATATGAAGCTTTAACAATATAAGCTGATTAAAATGCTTTTCCTTGAGCTAGAATTTAAATTGAACGATTGTGTGCTTTATTATTAGGGGTATTTATGTCACTTTATATAGTTTAGTTTATACTTCGTAGATTCGTGTAGTTTGTATGAAATGAAACCACCTACATAATGTAATGCCTTCTAGTTATTTATTTGCTATTTTTGGTTAGCTGTGGTAACCATCGGGATTAATCCTAAATACATAGATGTATAAAACCCGAAATATTCTGGGTCGGAATTATGAACATGATACGCAAATAACGATATACTTAATTAATTGCTTTTTCGTACTATTGCTGTCTTAATTTATCAATAAAATCATAATTTCGGTAAGTCAATTAAATTTTTGAAATAGGTACTGAATTTCCAAAACATATTAAATATTTTTTCTTAATCCCAAAACAATTTTTTTTAAATGTTTAGGTCTTAGATATGCAATATTATTAAAACATTTAATGTGCCTGTAAAAAATTTGATCGAAATCAGTTCACCCGTTAACGAGAAAGACGTGTATAACAAAAAACGGTTCTATGTTCTATTTTCTTTTACCATGTTATACCTACGATAATACACCTTTTTTATTGAAAATCTGTAGGTAGAGCTGTTATTGTTTTTTAATATTTAAAAAACCCTAGTTTCCAAGTTTGAAGAAAATAACTTCAGACAGTATAGGCAGACAAGGTTGCGAGGTTCACAGGTCTTATTAAAATATCGAGTTTATTTATAACTTGATAACAATCTTTTCAACGATAAAGTTCCATTTAGTTATTACATCGAGGCTTGCGTTAAATCTGAGTCCAATGAGATTTGAATGGAACACGTCATCTTTAAGTAATCCTCCTTCGAATTCGGCAAGCGAAGGCCGCCATCTTGAATTTTAAGAGTAAAGACAAATAGAGCCTAGTAGATTGTGCTGAATATTACCTAGTACATACATACTTTTCTCTAGAAACATCAGGTAAAATATTAACTAAATCTTGATCTAAGAACGTTGTATAAAATATGTCACAGAAAACAGCTGTTTTCTAAAAAAAAATATTCAACCATTTCAAAGAATTTTTAAAAAAATATTTTCTTTCGGTTACGAAATTTCCTTTTGTTTTTTGTTTTCATAACATCGTCATTATTTAAAGAAAAAAACTATCATATAGAAATTATTTGACAATAATTGTTAACAGAAGTGAGAATATTATTAAGAGCGACATAAACAGCGATATTTAGGATAGAACATTCTCTTTGAAAATATTTGACAAAGTGGAATGCGTTCCAATACAGGTTATCATATAATGTTTAGGTCTTATGATGAATGATCAATTCGTTCAGGTGTTTGACTAATTACATGAGAGTGACAAACGACCGACGGATGAACTTTCGTCCATTTTAACTTTTCGTTCACATAGCATTATTTATTCGCCGCAAATGACGTTTAAAACAAACAAAGAAACAAAAACAAGAATTATTTTGGGTTTAGTCGCTCGTGAACAATTCATTAGTGGCTGTTTGGATAATATGTGGACCGCAAATAGACTTTGACAGTTCGTAGCAATCAGATTGGAATTTGTGACGAGCAATTTATTTTTTTAAACTTATGTTTTTTCTTAGCAATTAAAATGCAGATTTTAGTATCTTAACATGAATATATATTAGTTTTCCTCCATTTTGTCGAATTTATTCGTAAAAATAGTCTAAATCCTATTTGTTGTTTTATTCTCATGTGAATAATAGTTAAGTTTTGCGTGGGTAATTTGTTCTTGAAATTTCATTATTTGTAAAAAATAAGAAAATTCAGTTTTAGAATTGAAGAAATTCTACATATTCTCATGAGAGCTTCCAATGACCAATGAATCAACGAACATTCATTCATTTTGACATATCCTTCACATGGCATTGCGTATGCGAAAAGTGAAATGCGAATAAAGCTTGACAATTCGTAACAATCAAATTTTAATATCTTAAAATCAATTTCAATTAGTTTTCGACCACTTTGTCTATCTTTTGTGAAGAGTTTAGACTTACAATGAATTTAATCCCATTTGTTCTTTTATGCGACGGTCGCTGTTGGAAATATCGGTTTTTCTTTGTATTTTTTTGTTAACTTTCAAAATGTGAATATAGAGATTTTTTTTGAAGCCGCACTTCATGAATTAGGAATGCTTAAGCTCTGTTTTCAAAACTTAGTTTTATTAACATTAAACAAGATTTTAACATTAGATAACATTTTTTTAACAAAAAAGTATTTTTCGAAATTGTCAGTTTTCTTAAAACGAAAAATTTGTTTTTAATTTTTTTATTGAGTTTAAACATTTTTAAAATTAATTTATCAAAATACCTTGAACATAAAATTAAAAAAAAATAAGTTTAAGAAGAGATAAAATAAAAGAATAAAGTTGATTCCGTGAAAGCTCGTAGAGGAGCAATGCTTGGTACCTTGCAATTCTCAATAGAAATTGAGAATTGGAATGGATAAGTTGGGAAGAAGAAGCAATAAGCTTCGAGCAATCGTGAACTTCATCGCAAAAGGCAGTATTCGTGAAAAAAAAAATATTTCTTTTTAGGAAGCATCGACTGGAACTCGATCGCTAATTTTATTTTTTTAAATTTATAATTTTTTAATTAAATTTTTAATTTTTTAATTAAATTTAAAATTTTGAGCTCATATCTTTAAAGTTTTCCCAAGCTTCTTTAAGTCTAAGCTCACAACATCTCAGTTAGAAAATTATATAAGAATGTACATATCACTGCACGTTTATACTGACAAAAATAATAAGTCCATTTGCACTATTAAAGGTAAAGCTATAATAGTTGGAAGCTCATTGTAGCTTATGTCATAAACCAACAGGATAAGTCAGCCATGACGCTATTATTAAATATAGTTCTGGCAATTCATCACTCGTGTTAATGTGTTATGATTTTCCAAGTGTGTCGTTTTTAGATTCGAAGGGGTATTAGATGTGATTAAACCTTTCTGAGTCAACGGCCTAGGCTTTAATGAAAGCATCGCTTCCCATCAATCACCAAAATCAAGCATCATTATCCGTGGTTAGTACTTGGATGAGGGACCGTTCAATACCAGCCGTGTGCTGTTGACATGTGTTTCTTCAGTTTTCTTTCTTTCTGTGTGTCTCTCTTTCTGTTGTAATGTCTAAGCCGATGACCTCAGTTGCCAGTGCTTTCAGTGATTCGTAGATTTATCTACGGAGTAGAGTAATATGTAATGTAAACCTTTCTGAAAAGTGGATATAAATAAGCTTAGCTAAAAATCCCTTACCTTTTATAGATAACAATAAAAGAGATGCTAACGATAATAACAAACAGCCTTAAAGCCTTTGTTTAAATTAGAATTGTGTTTGTGTCCAAGGGTCTGAAAAGCGCAGTTGGAACAACAAAATATATAATTATATATAATTACGAAATGGATATGACTTCAGACTAATATTTGCGAAGTGATATAAATATAAAATATTGGCTTTTTTGGCCTTTAGTCCACAAAAATTGGCGTTTCGTCCGGGTTATCTCACATGGACTCATCAGTTGACTTGTGAGGACCTTGTCAATACGCAATTTTTGTTAAGTTCAGTTCATCTTACATGAATTTTTTTGACAAAAATCCAATGTGAACTATATCCAACAAAGATTAGAATTGTAATCATTAATGTTGGAATTTTTTTTTTGCCCGTGGCCTGGCATTGAATATTTATATGAAGGTTTTTTATAATACAAACTCTATATACTACTGAAATAAATCAGCTAAGTAGAAGACTTAGCACTATTATTGGACTTGTTGAATTATTGATTCAAATTAGCTTTTTTGGCCTTTAGTCCACAAAAATTGGCGTTTCGTCCGGGTTATCTCACATGGACTCATCAGTTGACTTGTGAGGACCTTGTCAA
The DNA here is from genome assembly GCA_911387755.1 of Chrysotoxum bicinctum. Taxonomy (NCBI): domain Eukaryota; kingdom Metazoa; phylum Arthropoda; class Insecta; order Diptera; family Syrphidae; genus Chrysotoxum; species Chrysotoxum bicinctum. Next base: position 170,326,277 of record OU426989.1, read on the forward strand.
TACGCAATTTTTGTTAAGTTCAGTTCATCTTACATGAATTTTTTTGACAAAAATCCAATGTGAACTATATCCAACAAAGATTAGAATTGTAATCATTAATGTTGGAATTTTTTTTGCCCGTGGCCTGGCATTGAATATTTATATGAAGGTTTTTTATAATACAAACTCTATATACTACTGAAATAAATCAGCTAAGTAGAAGACTTAGCACTATTATTGGACTTGTTGAATTATTGATTCAAATTAGCTTTTTTGGCCTTTAGTCCACAAAAATTGGCGTTTCGTCCGGGTTATCTCACATGGACTCATCAGTTGACTTGTGAGGACCTTGTCAATACGCAATTTTTGTTAAGTTCAGTTCATCTTACATGAATTTTTTTGACAAAAATCCAATGTGAACTATATCCAACAAAGATTAGAATTGTAATCATTAATGTTGGAATTTTTTTTGCCCGTGGCCTGGCATTGAATATTTATATGAAGGTTTTTTTATAATACAAACTCTATATACTACTGAAATAAATCAGCTAAGTAGAAGACTTAGCACTATTATTGGACTTGTTGAATTATTGATTCAAATTAGCTTTTTTGGCCTTTAGTCCACAAAAATTGGCGTTTCGTCCGGGTTATCTCACATGGACTCATCAGTTGACTTGTGAGGACCTTGTCAATACGCAATTTTTGTTAAGTTCAGTTCATCTTACATGAATTTTTTTGACAAAAATCCAATGTGAACTATATCCAACAAAGATTAGAATTGTAATCATTAATGTTGGAATTTTTTTTGCCCGTGGCCTGGCATTGAATATTTATATGAAGGTTTTTTATAATACAAACTCTATATACTACTGAAATAAATCAGCTAAGTAGAAGACTTAGCACTATTATTGCTTGTATTATTGTTTGTATTATAAAAAACCTTCATATAAATATTCAATGCCAGGCCACGGGCAAAAAAAAAATTCCAACATTAATGATTACAATTCTAATCTTTGTTGGATATAGTTCACATTGGATTTTTGTCAAAAAAATTCATGTAAGATGAACTGAACTTAACAAAAATTGCGTATTGACAAGGTCCTCACAAGTCAACTGATGAGTCCATGTGAGATAACCCGGACGAAACGCCAATTTTTGTGGACTAAAGGCCAAAAAAGCTAATTTGAATCAATAATTCAACAAGTCCAATAATAGTGCTAAGTCTTCTACTTAGCTGATTTATTTCAGTAGTATATAGAGTTTGTATTATAAAAAACCTTCATATAAATATTCAATGCCAGGCCACGGGCAAAAAAAATTCCAACATTAATGATTACAATTCTAATCTTTGTTGGATATAGTTCACATTGGATTTTTGTCAAAAAAATTCATGTAAGATGAACTGAACTTAACAAAAATTGCGTATTGACAAGGTCCTCACAAGTCAACTGATGAGTCCATGTGAGATAACCCGGACGAAACGCCAATTTTTTGTGGACTAAAGGCCAAAAAAGCTAATTTGAATCAATAATTCAACAAGTCCAATAATAGTGCTAAGTCTTCTACTTAGCTGATTTATTTCAGTAGTATATAGAGTTTGTATTATAAAAAACCTTCATATAAATATTCAATGCCAGGCCACGGGCAAAAAAAATTCCAACATTAATGATTACAATTCTAATCTTTGTTGGATATAGTTCACATTGGATTTTTGTCAAAAAAATTCATGTAAGATGAACTGAACTTAACAAAAATTGCGTATTGACAAGGTCCTCACAAGTCAACTGATGAGTCCATGTGAGATAACCCGGACGAAACGCCAATTTTTGTGGACTAAAGGCCAAAAAAGCTAATTTGAATCAATAATTCAACAAGTCCAATAATAGTGCTAAGTCTTCTACTTAGCTGATTTATTATTTCAGTAGTATATAGAGTTTGTATTATAAAAAACCTTCATATATAAAATATTGATTTTGAAGTTCATTTTTTTTTTCAATAATCCATTCTACTACATATATCTACTTATTGCGGAAATGTGACTTTCAATAATTTTTACTTGATTATAGATCATGGTATCTTTATATACAATAAACAATTCTAAATGGGAGTTTCCTCCTATGGTGTGCGTTGGAGTTTCAATAATTAAAGTTGGCACTTAAAATTCATGATATGGTTTGAGCTTTCGCAAACGTGATTAAAGGCCAATAGTCATAAACTTTCGTACAAATTGCTTGGTTGTGTTGGAAGTATATTCGAAATCTTGACAGAAAGTCAGTAACATACCTCCGCGGAAGGAAAGTATGGTGGACAGGTCTAGACAAGAACTTTATTTTTTTTAATGATAAGCAAGGTCCTAAAGTCAGCTTGTTTGTGCATTGGGGAGAACTTCGTACGACTCCTTCCTCTGCACTGGACATTCTATTCCATCTAACACGCCTCGATATATTTGGCTAACAAACGGCTGCAGTGGATCAATACTAAAATTTGCAACTCATTCGGTTGACTTCCAAGTAGCATCGATTACACCATCCCTAAGATTCAATTTGATGAACGATTTCAGGTAACCTTCACTTCTAGAAAAGTCTGGGAGGACATAGCCTTCTTGGAAGAGGATTTAATCCATTTTTAGACCGATGGATAAAAAATAATGACAGGTTTGGTGGAGGCGTATGCTCAGACAGACTTAATTTTATTCTCTCTCTTCTCAATCACTGTAGCGTGTTCCAAGTGGAGCTATTGGCGGTTGAAGACGTCCTGTCTTTAAGGAAAACGGAATATCAATCGAAGATAACCGCATCTTCTCGGACAGCCTTGCAGCCATTCAATCTCTGGATTCTGTCTACCAGTTCAATAACAGCCCTTAACTGCTGATGGTTTCTGATGGAGATGGTTTGAGCAGTTTAACATTCATCTCTGTGTCGTGCCTGGCCACATGAAGGAAATGGTAAAGCTGACGAACTCAACAAAAGTGCAACAATGATACCTTTATTGCCAGATAAGGCAAATATAGGTATTCACGTCGCTACGTGTAAACTTATGCTAAAGCAAGATGCTATACAGAGAAAAAACTTTAGGTGGAAATATCAAAACCTGCTTGGCGACAAAACAGATTTGGCCAATGCTAAATCTGAAGCTCTTCAAAGGTTGAATATCTGTAAGCAGATCGCACAGAGGCTCGGTAATAGGTATTATACCAGCACACTTTTTGATAGGCAAACATTCAACGTGGCTTGGAATTTATTCTAACGATTTCTACAGAAGCTGCATGGACGAAGAAGAGGAGAAATCGATTCCTCACTTTCACTGCAAATGTACTGCTCTATCCCAAAGCCGTAGATCTGCGAAATTTCTACTCCAATGATCTTATCTAGCTCGCTTTAAAAGGAGCTCGAATTGGTTTAACTATTAGGGATAAAGTTTCCAAGATTCATTGCGGTAACATGATAGACCATCTCAATTGTCTCCTGCTGACAGCCACTTCAGGCTACGAATAACCTAAACTTAGCTTCAAGTTCATAGGGTTAAAAGTCTTATATGTAAGTTTGCAGGTGATTACTTTCTTTTCTTGACTTCCAATCTTTCAATTATTCACGCCACACCACATTGCTATATCCAAAAAATTCAAATTAATTATATTGTCTTCCCCTAACTCCTATAGTTACAGAGGTACTCGTATATATCTGTTGCCCTTTTGAAGTAAGAAAACTCTGATTTTGATTTACCATTTTACCCGCAGCAGCAACAATAAATTGAGTAAATTGAATAAATTAAATTAAACGATTCATGACACGAACTATACGCATTTTGAGGGTTTCTCCACATTTCGGAAACAATTTTTAGAGGGTGCTTTGCTGTTAAGTCTGGAAAATGTGGGACCCTCTTGTATGTGTCTGGTCCGGAAGAAGAAGCCACTTCCGTCCATCCTAAGTTAAATTTCAAACTGTTTTTTGCATTTTATTTGGAAAGTAAGAGGAAATGTAAATCAACGTCCTTACCACCGAACTTCATGTGATTATTTTTGTTTTTGGTTTTGACAACAGCAACTTTGACAGACGTTTCCTCCGCACGATATAACTTACTACTGATGCACTGTTCTTATAAAGTATTATTTATTTTTAATTAAGATTCAAATCCTTTGCTGCTTACCCGCAGTATTTGTATTCAATTTTTACTGAGAAAGTCTTAGTACAAAAGTTTTTCCTCTTTCATTTAAATTTTAGGTTTTAACAAATTTTTTTTTTTGTCTATTGGTATCTAATATTTCAGCAACAACTAAACAAAAAATCATCTACAAAACTTTTTAGAAGTTAGGTGGTTAAAAACTTCATAGAAATATTTTTGTTTTGTTTATTTACTATAGAACAGATTTTTTGTATATTCAAAGTTAAACTGCTGTTATGCCCGGAACCTTTTTATTGGTGTCAGGATAAGCTTATTGCTGTAATAGTTTGTGTTGCCTACATTTTTTTAGTGCGGCGTGAATGGAAGAAACTATTTATTTTTTTTTTGGCAGGAAACTGTTGCCTCAAATCACAGGGACGGATTGCAGTTGTTTTTTTTTTTTTTTTTTGCAAATCTATCATTTTTTATTATGCTTTGTCCCAATATTACTGACCGTAGCAAACATCGTTAGTTCCTGATCAATTCTAAGTCATTTGTTCTTCAACTTTTTTTTTCCTAAAATGAATAATCAAAAAATTATTCCTAATTGATTCAAAACAATTGTCACTGTCATTTTTATATTGATAAATTTTAATGAGTTGCCATATTGATTTCCATAAAAATCAAAGTCGGCCCTTTAACCACAACTTTTTTGAAATCCAAAAAAGGGGGCCTTTATTTCGTATTCTGATAAATCCGACATGGTCTGCTTGAGGACAATTTGAACGATGTAATACTAAAGATTTGTTTGTATGGTATCATTTGGTATTTAATACTACTGGAATGAATTTAAACGAGGATAATGATCCCCACTCCTTCCAACTTATCTAGGTTTGTACACGTAATAAAAAAAGAAGGAAATTCTGCTTAAGATAAGCAAATACCATGACAAACACAGCAAAAACAAACAACGAGAATTTTAACCAAAAGCACTATTTTTTGTCTTCTTTAAGTTTATCTCTGCTTAAATATGTAAAATAAAGGAATATGGACCAACAAAAAAAAAATAAAGACTGGAAGGATTTTCAAAGGCTGTGGGATTTGAATTTGTTTGTTATGTGGTTCAAGAATAGATATTCCTGTAATTTTCTGTTTCTGGTAGAGATAAACTATTTTTATGATTTCACCGTTTTCTAAGAGCCATGTATAATAGAGATAGAGAGCATGTATTATGCATAAAGTATATCTAATAGGTTGTCTGCTGTATAGTACGATGGGCTTTACCAATAGAGTAAGATAGAAAAAACAATTAAGAAAATATCTAAAAGTTTTACAGTGATTTTTTTTTTAAATTAACTTCTTACGATTGGGTCGTAACGAAAGAACTTGCTCGCACATTCAAAAGACTTATGTTGTTTTCTATTGGTTTCAATCAAGGATCCACTCATTGGAAATTTAATAGAACGGTGCTAACAACTTCTACTCAACTTTAAAATTTGGATTAAATAATTTATTTCCGAACAAACTAGATTGTAACAAACACAAACGAAACAAACAAGAATGCTCCTGCCGAGAAGCGAAATTTGAAATTTGAGAAGACTTCTGGACGTCTAATGGTAAATGACTTTAGAATATAAATAAAAATGCACGACTGGGTCGCACGAACTTGCTCTCAGATAAAAGACTAGAATTTCAAAAATGAATGTTATTACTGCATAATATTCATTTTTTAAATGACTAAAACAACTCCTTTAGTAGTTGGAGCTAAAAATAGGACGCCATGTGATTCAAGCAAATATAAGTTTATGCAAGAATAAATTTCATAAGTGTTTGTAGCAGTGGCGGCTGTACCTTAAGTGCGCTCGTGCGCTGAACCACCAATTCAAAAGATTTAAAAATTACAAAATATTACTGCATCTTTATTTTTAGATTCCCATATTAATATTTATTTTTTAAACATACGTACAAGAACACAAACAAGTAAAATTTCCAATTATGACGAAACAATGTAAGCGCTTTGCTTTACTATTAAGACTTACTTTCCCTGCAAGAAAAAATTCTCGTGCGCTTCGGCAAGCGCACGAGGACTGCTAATATAACTTGTATGAGTTACAAGCAAGTATCCCTGACGCGTGAGACAAAAGATATTTCATTGAAATATATGAAGAATTAGCCTGCTCTCGTGCAGCGCACGAGAACCGAAGATTAACTACAGCAACCGATGTTTGACTAGAATGCGCTGCGCCTGCGAATATGTAATGTTGTTTCCCTCTATCCGTGACTGGTTAAATAGTGTAGGTTTGTAGGTGTTAGGTTAGTAATTGTTTTTTATTTTGGTTTTGGTTCGATACTTGTACTGTGTACAGTGTGTGGTGTGGGATAAAATTAACAGTGATTAGGTATATTAAAGACAGTAATAATTTTTTTTTAAATAAAGTTACGTGAATCCACGATTTGACGCATTTAAGTGAAAAAATAAACAACATGATTCCTTGCTAAATGTAATACGTGTGTCAGTTTTATACATGGTCGAAATTCTTCGAGCAATTACACAAAATAATAAAAAATCGACATATACATGTAAATTTTTGTTTTTTTGCGATTTCTAATCTTAATACCTACTTAGGGAGCAAGTAAAGTGCACCACCTGTTCAACAACCCACCAGCCGCCACTGGTTTGTAGTGGTTTCTTAAAAATATAAGCTTTTATATACAAAATTTTTAAAACATTTTTAAGAAGAAATTTTGATACGCCAACTTAAAATTTTTATGATTATACGAAAAGAAGAAAAATTAAACTGAATTTTCCATTTTTTTTTTACATTTGTAGGATGGATACCGTTATTTTTGGATGAGAGAATATTTTTTTTTGTTTTAAAAAAAACTGTTGGTAATATGATTTCCGGGATTTTAAGTTTTTAAAAAGGATTGGGATGATTTTTAAAAATCCAAACAAAATGTTTGAAAACAACTGCCGTGTTTTATTGAAAATTGATAGCCATTCGGTAAAGAAAATTAAATAAAAAAAAAATTGATTATAGTCACTTTTATATTCACTCTCTTTTAATCTCATTGGCAATCGTGATAAATTTTGTGACATTTGATGTCAAAAATCAGTGTTTTCACGGAACATAATCATTAATTACGATTAGATCAATGCAAAAGTTCCAATCGTTGTCTCTGACTTGTAGCACACCGTCAATGCGTTGGCTTTCGCTTTGACACGAATTTTAGAATAATTTCAAATTTATTTTGACGTATTTAGAATATTTTTCCCATATTCTTGCCAGCCCCTAAATTCCTAAATTACAATTTTAATGAGTAAAAAAAAATCGATTTTTCGTTAAAAAATTCAGATTTTGTAGATGGTAATACACTATATTTTGACCTATTTAGAGTATTTCTTTCTAGATGCTTTTCAAAAGCCCTGAACAAAAAAAATCCAAGAAATTTTGATTCTTTGGTAAAAAAATTAAGGTTTTTCAAAAGTTTTTCAATCAATTGACATTTAAGATTTTTTGTACGTCTTTACAAAATAGACATGAAGCTTTATTTCCAAATGTCTTGACATAATAAAAATCTCTGAGAAAAAAAGATGCATTCCAGCAGAGATGTGAAAGAATGTAGTCTTTTTAGTATTACAGTCAATTGAATGGAAAGACTTTTTTTTAGTCTTTTGATTTAGCCTCAGTATTGTGACTTTGAAACTAAAGTTCCAGTCAATTTTGCAGTCTTTTATTTAAAAATCATCTGAAGCAGTCAAATGAATTTAAATCAAAAGAATGCATTCTTTTTAGACTGATTGCAGTCTTTGAAGTCTTTCAAAAGTCTTTTACATTCTTTGCATTCTTAAAGTCTTTTCAATGCATTCAATGTATTGAAGTCTTTTTACGTCTTCGAAGTCTTTTTATTGATTGAATCCTTTTTACTGCTGAAAGCTTTTTAACTGCTTTCAAGTCGGTTAAAAAAAGCACACTTCAGCAATTATTTTAAATCTTCACTTAAAATCAAAATTTTACCAAAACAGAAGTCATTATACGAGTTAAACGGTTTAAAATAATTGTTGAAATCTATAACTTTCAACCGCGGCTTCACAGTAGTCGAAAAGCTTTTATAAGCAGTGAAAAGTCTTCAATTAGTAATAAGACTTCAAAGCAGTAAAAAGACTTCAATACATTGAATGCATTTAAAAGACTTTAAGACTGCAAAGAATGCAAAAGACTTTTCAAAGACTTCAAAGACTGCAAGCAGTAAAAAAAAGAATGCATTCTTTTTATTTAAAGTCTTTCGACTGCTTTTGATGATTGCATTATTTAAGACTTCAAAATAGAATGGGAATTTATTTCTGAAGTTAAAAGAATGAGATGATAAATTCTATTGCATTCCCGAAGAATCAGTTGAATGAGTGGGACTTTTCGGAATGCAATACCATAATATTGCATTCTTTTACAACTCTGCATTCCAGAACACGTCCCAGTACCAACCTTTCCGAAGCAAATGTTTTTCTGCATTCGATTAAAGCGCCATCTACATCTCAATATATATTATCAATTTTTATTCATTCTATATTCACTATGATTGCTGTCCAAATTTTATTCACTCTTGATGTTTTTATTTTTTTGCATGTACAATTTTGCTAACTTGGCTATTCACTCTTTCAAAAAACACGGCTAATATTGTTTAAATTCTTAAGAAGTTGAAATGGAATAAAACAAGCTCCGTTTTAATTATTAACAACATTTTTTTGTTTGAAAGGCCCAGATATGGAATATGGCACAAAATCCACACCAAACAGTAACTTTTTGAAGATGCATTGTCACCTGGTGAACCTTGTGTGGGTTGGTGCCGTCCCATTCACGGAAATTTTTCTTGTTAACACAATCATTCATCCAAAAACGCGCCTAGTTGTTAAAGGTGATTTTTTGGTCAAAAAATTGCTCCGAAGAAGAAAAAACGGCGGCGTCGTCTATGAACTTTTTGTTCCTGGGTCAGTTGGATATTTTACCGATTTAGGCCCAAACGCGACTCAAAATTCACCAAGTTGAAGTCTGCGAAAGCCCGTAGTTCTTGTGCACGGCCAGGAATCGACAGTCTCGAGTTCTGCTGTACACTTTCACGGACCGCGGCGATGTTCTCTGAAAATCTTGCGTTCCTTTGACCTACGAATGTTGGATGATTGATTACCGAACCGATCGTCACAACTTTGTCCACCAAACATTGAAGAGTGCAAAGAATGTAAATCTTGGATGAATCAAATCAAGTGGTGAATGAATGATGAATGCGGCATTTTTACGGAATCCATAATTCATCACAAATTTAAAAATGAAACAACAAAAATAATTCACTGATGATACTCGTAGTAAGTTATTGATTTTAAAATACTTGGTCTAAAAATTGATTTTTTTTTTCAATCAACCTTCAAGATTTTGTGTATCCCATTCTGTAAGTTGAATATGCCATAAGTTGGGAATCTGGTTTTTATGTTATTTATTCCCACGATCGTTTCTCTACATTAACCCTACCTACTTCTGGCAATTTGTAACAGAAACATTTTTTAAATTATTTATTGATGAATATTGTTTTATGAAAGCAGCGAATCAAAAAGCTATTCCTTGCTTGATGATTTTTTTTTTGTATTATTATCAAGATAAATGGGAACACACCGGAAATTATCTTGATGCCTTTAATATGTTCTTAAAGGCAATTCAATTGGGTGAAAGAGTAGGTTAATTTTGCCTGGCAGTCGGGCTTCCTCGGTTTTGAGCAACACACAGTGGGACATAATAACCAAACTATTTGAATTAGAGCCTACGTTTTTGTACGTGTATTTAAGAAACACGTGTACACGGAATCCGTGTAGGAAATATATACCAATTTCAAATCCGTGTTCTTAAAACACGTGTAATTATTCACTTTATTATCCGTGTAAACGAATCCTTAGTACACGGATGAGGCTGAAATTATAATTGGTCTTTGATTTGCTATTTTATTTCACATTTGATACGTAATTATTAGCACTGTGCCAGATTCCACAATAGAGTACGAAAATAATTTGTCTGAGCCTCAATTAAGATTCGACTTAGACCCCTTTGAATGGTGGAAAACGCGAGCTTCTAAGAACCGAGGAATAGCAGAACTAGCAAAAAAGTGTTTAGCAATACCAGCTACATCAGCTAGCTCAGATCGGTCCTTTTCTACAGCGGGAAACATTGTTAGCTCAAAAAAGAATTGCCTTTTATCTGAAAACGTTAATACTTTAGTTTTTTTGTACCAAAATAGAGGACTTATTGAATAAAAACTTTTTCTTAATAATTTGTTAAGAACTATAATTATGTTCGTTTTAATTGCATTTTTATATTCTAGAAATGGTAACGGATATTTTAGTAACACGTATAATTAAATGCACGGATGCACGTGTATTTAATTATTACGTGTAATAATAACACGTGTAATTAATAACACGTGTAATTATAATTACACGGATTCAAATCCCGGTCCAATAATTACACGTATATCCGTGTATTTCATTATCCGTGTAATAGAGAGCTCTAATTTGAATCAAATACCTAAGTAAAATACCGGTTAATTAAAGTTTGTATAATAATAAAAGGGGTTATATGTTTTAGATTTTGCACTATACATTTTGCCTTTTGTTTAATCCAAATTCATCATCAATATGTATGTATGATGTTTATACTTACATATATGTATGTATATATGTTTCGATTTTTTTTTTATTTGATCTGATCGTGCCTAAATAATGGTTATCCCACTGTTGTACATCGTTATGTTTTGTATGAAAATATTGAAAGAGAATTTGTTCGTATTTTACTAATAAGATATTTCCGGTTAGGTAATTTATGAAAGAAGATTGGTTTTGTTTTCTTTTCTTGCTTGCAATTGTAATTAATCATTGTCAGAATAAATTCAAAAAAAAAGAACACAATGTGCTGTTCTGATTTATTTTATTATCGCAGACAGTAAATCAATGTGCGTTTGAGAATGATGTTTTCCACAGGGTAATTTTAGCAACAACAAAAATAAAAAAAAACTACTCGTAATCCAAAAATCATTGGACTAGGTATATAAAAAGATGATATTTTAATTTGTGTAGATGTCATTGACACAAAAGGTTTGAATTACCGAAACGGAAACAAATATTGATTTCTACCCAACAGTATAGGTTCAATTTGACGGCACAGAAAATTGCTCATGACATTGATAAATGATGTAAATTTTAGCGAATAACCATTTAATAAAGATCTTACCACACTATTTACTGTATCTCTTGAAGAATTTAAAGTCAATCATATTTAATGTAAGCTCGCTAAATAACAGAAAGTATAGACCTTAAATCTATTTTTTTTATATTATACGCGCACTCAAGGGGTTATGAATACCCTTATAATGTTAAGGTAAGTAGGATAGAATGTGGAAAGAGATACCGATTCACATTGGTTTTGAATGTCTGCACATTGTAATGAGTGGGAAATATTGAGCCGGGTAAAGCATTTCACATTCGTGTAGTGCGGCTAAAAAAAAGAATCTCTGTACTTGACAGTACGTTCGAAATTGGGCTCAAGGGTAAACTGATGGGAATTGAATTGTTTAAGGGGAGGAATGCAACTGGCTATTTTACTAGAGCACTGTTTATGAAAAAATAATATAATGTATAAAATAAAATGATGATTCTTTTTGGTTAATCAGTTGAAAAAATATAATAAAATGCGGAAAAAGGTTCCAAATAAAATAGTAATTCCAGTCATAATCTTTTCTTTCAAAATCAATTCTCAATCTTTAAAATCCTTAATTTCCTCTTCGTTAAATTTAAGATTATTTTTAGTCTTCCACTGATCCGACCTTTTTAAAAACTCATAACCTTCAATTATAAACTTCTTCGACTGAAAGGGTAATTCACACTTTACCCACTACCACGTTGTAGCCAATGCACTGCTACGGATCTACTACGAAATAATGTGAGGAAATTCGACGTCAGATGAATACAATCGCCAGAGATCGTAAGGTCTTTTGCGATCGCGTTTCTATAATAACCTCTTTAGAAGTTCTATACCGACACCATCAAGTATTGAAAACTTTTCCAAGAAGCCATCAGAGAGGCCACTTCTGATGTGGTAGCCTTTACACGACCACAACAAAAAAATTCGAATTCCGTCAAGCACATGCAGCAAAACAAGAGGCATACAAAACTTTGCTGACTTGAAGGACCAGGAAATTTCATCGGATTTATATTGGTTTCTGTTTCCATTCATAGACGGGGATTGGAGAAGAAGATTAAGGTGGGGGTTATTTAGAGCGAAAGGACTTAAATCCTCTGATCCGAAAATCTTATTAATCCATCTCTAACAGACGGTGCAGAAGAGGAGACTGGCTACTCAGCTACTGCTTACAAGCGGAACAGGATCTCAACCAACTTGACGTGAGCAACTGCAGACAGACTGCTAGAAACCGAGCTGGCTGGAAAAGTTTGTCGGTTGAGACTTTGCTGTTCTGCGGACTGTAAGAGGATATTGAGGCTATTTAGCGAAACAGAAAGAACGAAAACTTGATTCTAATACGAAATTTGCAGACAAAAATTACCTCATGAGGTAAAATAACCTCAAATAGAGTGAAATACTACACTTTTAGATTATAATTCTTTCAAATTTCTTTCTTTAAAATCAAACACCTTAATTGCGATTGTCAAATATTAATTCGTAGTTATTACTTTTGAAACAATTTTTTCAAGCGTACATGGTGCAGAATTTCAAACTTTTCAAACCTGCTTTAAATCAATTTAAGAATTTTAGTCGACTCTAAAAAATATGTTTAAAGCGACAGCATACTTTTTGGTTAGTTTTAAATGACATGAAGTGTACTTTATCCAGATTGACAGGATCATTTCATACAAAAACCAATTGAAGCAAACAAGTTTAAACAAGTAGTTTGTGTTTATTTATTTGTTTGTTGTTGTTTAGTTGTGTTTCAGTTCTTTATCTGTCAAATTTAGGGTTGTTCAACGCAAATTTGCTTACGTAACGTTGCGAAACTAATATTAATCAGAAGATTAATTGTTTAGGGTGTTTAAAATGATAAAAAAGTTAGACAAGTCTCGCAACTAAACGCCTGCGTTTAATAGAGTTGGTTTTATTCCTTAAACGAGCAATGTTTAAAATTTTGCGGAGTTGTGTTTATTAAGCCGGAAACACATCCACATATCTCGAGATTCTCCAATGTGAATTTAAAAATCGACACTGACAGTTTTCTTTCTTTCATCTAAACAAAAATAAATAGACCGAAAGAAATTTGACACGAGACTTGAAACTTTCGAGTTTAAGTTGTGACTAATTTTTTATGAGAACAAAAAGCAGTTGAGCTAATGGGGGAAAACTTAGATGTTGCAAACGGAATACTCTTATGCTCAAAATCTCTATAAACAAGTACAAATTTGCCAAGAAAATGACAATTTGTTATTAAAATGTTAGAAATGGAAGCATGTGTCAATTTACCTAGAATAGAATTTGGTTAAAAGCTTATTTTTTTTAAATGGAGTCATAAGTGATTCCAAAACTATCGAATCAAATTTGCAATCTGCAATCGTTGGATGGGAAGTCTTTTCCCAAATGAATCGCAGACAACTATTGCTAACCATGGAAAACGATTTTTTAAGAAAGTATGACAATTCTGAGAGCTAACAGGTAAAACAAAGATAATGAGGACAAATATAGATAAGCTTAATTTAAACTGTAGTACTCCTTGGCATAATGGTTAGTGCGTTGGACTTCTACAAGATCTGTGTTCTAAACCCAGCCGCTGCTTTTTTCAGAGGTGTATTGTCTTTTTCGGGGAATTCACAAATCCTACAATAGTATCTCTTGTTATGAAAAGTGCTTCTTATCTAACCCTGTTCAAAAACAGAGCAGAGTCGCACTTCATTGCATACCTGCTCACGTGGGTGTTCATGAAAACGAAGAGGCAGACAGAAAAGATTATCAAAACTAAAATTAAACAAGAAGAGGAGACAAGTATATAAAAGAACTGGAAATAACTCCTAATACTAAGGCACGCGAAACTACTACTTCGCAATAACAACCAGGAACTTTTCACAAACTGCATAAGCTTAAGCAGCAACAACCTAAGAGTAATAACAGGTATCCTTACTTGGCAGCAGATTTGGAGGAAGAATGTAAGATGAGCAAGCTCATCCAGATTCAGGTGGGGGCACAATAGATCTCTAGGTCGCAGTAAAATACCCCCTAATTCATAATTTATTTCCCTCGTTTTAGCACCATGGCCTTGAAACCGAATTAGAAATTGCATTAAAAAAAAACCTGAAAGATGTGTTAACTCTCTGGACATACGATTGGGCCCAATTATGTATTTTTTTATTTAAATTTTTTATTTAAAATGGTGCAAGGATTAATCAAAATTCAGAAAGAAAAACATAAACAACCTGTGCAATCTACGAGTATGTACAGTACATAAGTTACATCATTAATGTCAACTTTCGATAACTCTATAATTAACCTAACTGAACTATAAATACATCTTGGCTATATCAACTCTCTCCGAATAGTTTAATGCCACCGACAAAGAATTTTTTGTTGTAACTATGTATTTTCTTAATGAAACACTAACATAAATTGCCATTACGTCCAACGTTTAGCCACATTTATCTTACTTCACGATAAAAAATCAGATGTCGCATTCACCACTTCCAGAGGGCAATTAAATGCTTCAACGAAAAAAAAACGCATTTAAACGTTTCTTGATTATTATAAAAGATATATAATTACACGCCACGCCTCAACTGGAAGTCTTAAACCAGTTTCACCTCCATGTTTCGCATTATAACGATAAACATACACAACTTGCCCAACTACCCCCATATTCATTGAAGAATATTCCGCATATGTTGTTTTGACATTGAAACAATGTATTCGATTTCAATCTTTTTCATTAATTACTTCTACTTTCAAGATAAGCTGTCTAACGGATTGTTTTTATTTTTGCAGAAGCCCTCCTGCAGTCGCGTCCATTACCTCATATTCCGCCCGGATCGAGTTTATTGGAAGCTGAATTAATCGCCCAGAGTCAGGATGGTTCTTTGCACAATGCACAAAGTCACAGTCAGGGACCAAGTTCGACGACCTCAGGCTTTGAATCGGCCCACCGGTGGACATCGAAAGAAAATCTACTAGCACCTGGCCCAGAGGAAGATGATCCGCAGCTATTTGTTGCGCTCTATGATTTCCAAGCTGGCGGAGAGAATCAACTTAGTCTGAAGAAGGGCGAACAAGTCCGAATATTGTCATATAATAAGTCAGGTGAATGGTGTGAAGCCCACTCAGATTCGGGGAATGTCGGTTGGGTACCATCGAATTATGTGACGCCATTAAACTCGCTTGAAAAGCATTCATGGTATCATGGACCAATATCCAGAAATGCCGCGGAGTATTTGTTAAGTTCGGGAATAAATGGAAGTTTCTTGGTGCGTGAGAGTGAAAGCTCACCTGGACAGAGGAGTATTAGTTTAAGGTATGAGGGTCGAGTTTATCACTATCGCATTTCGGAAGACTCAGATGGTAAGGTATACGTCACGGCTGAGGCTAAGTTTAATACTTTGGCCGAGTTGGTGCATCACCATAGTGTACCGCATGAAGGCCATGGACTGATTACACCCTTGCTGTATCCTGCACCAAAGCAAAATAAGCCTACTGTGTTTCCATTGAGTCCAGAACCGGATGAATGGGAGATTTGTCGTACAGATATTGTTATGAAGCATAAATTGGGTGGTGGGCAGTATGGCGAAGTCTATGAAGCTATTTGGAAGCGATATGGTAATACAGTAGCTGTTAAAACACTCAAAGAAGACACAATGGCCCTGAAGGACTTCCTGGAAGAAGCCGCTATAATGAAGGAGATGAAACATCCAAATCTTGTGCAACTTATAGGTAATTTTTTTGTATTTACTTTGAACTTCAATTGATTAATTATGTGTTCTACTTAACAGGTGTCTGTACACGAGAACCTCCATTTTACATCATCACAGAATTCATGAGCCATGGCAACTTGTTAGACTTTCTCCGATCTGCTGGCCGAGAAACATTAGACGCAGTAGCTCTCCTCTATATGGCAACACAAATTGCTTCGGGTATGAGTTATTTAGAATCGCGTAACTACATCCATCGAGATTTAGCGGCACGTAATTGTCTTGTCGGTGATAATAAGCTTGTCAAAGTAGCCGATTTCGGTTTGGCTCGATTGATGCGTGATGACACCTATACAGCACATGCCGGAGCTAAGTTTCCCATAAAATGGACAGCACCAGAAGGTTTGGCCTACAATAAATTCAGTACGAAGTCTGATGTGTGGGCATTTGGTGTGCTTCTTTGGGAAATTGCGACATATGGAATGTCTCCTTATCCCGGAATCGATTTAACAGATGTGTTCCACAAACTCGAAAAGGGTTATCGCATGGAACGACCACCAGGTTGTCCCCCAGAGGTATACGACCTTATGAGACAATGCTGGCAGTGGAATGCACAAGATCGACCCACTTTTAAGAGTATTCATCATGCTCTGGAGCATATGTTTCAGGTGAGTGTGAAGATGTGATGCGAACGGTTCTTTTTTATATTCTTAGGTTGTGTCTGCTTCATAGGAATCATCGATTACGGAAGCAGTTGAGAAACAATTAAATGCTTCACAAACCCTCACCCCACAGATGGGAAAAAAGCCGCAGATGGGGGGCGGTGGTGGTGGCGGAGGTAGTGGAGGTCACCATGATCAACAAGCTAGCACACCGCTATCAGGTACATATTCATTTAAAAAAAATAATAATATAAAAGGATATGTAATTTTTTTTTATTTTATTCAGAAACGGGCTCCACCTCCACCAAACTGAGTACATTCTCTAGCCAAGGCAAGGGTAATGTGCAAATGCGACGAACCACCAATAAACAGGGAAAACAAGCTCCCGCTCCGCCAAAGAGAACGAGGTGCGGCGCTTTAATACATACAAAGAAGAGTTCACTTGATCTAATTTTGTGTTTGGTTTTTTTTTAAGCCTCCTGTCCACTAGTCGGGATTCAACATACCGTGATGATGATGGGAAGAATTTCGTTGAAGAACTCAATACGAATGGTAGTTGTATTAAGAAATCATCTTCTTGCAGTAGTTTTATTATCGATATTCTATTCCGAGGTATTTGTCACCTGAGTAAGGGATTAAAACAACATTTCACCACATTTATTCCATTTTTGATAACAATAGTGTGTGTGTGTGTGTGGGGTTTGTATGCATGAGCTATCTAAACATGCATCCAATAACTAGCCAAATATTTATGTGGTGCTAACTAACTAGATCACTAACATACAAAAATTTATCAATACTAACGAAATTATAAATCAAAATTTAATCAAAATTTTAGCGCATCAAAAACGAAATAACCTAATTCATGATAATTTTCGATTATTGCGGACACAAATTTTACCAAACAATCTTAGATTGATTTCATCCATTATAGATACCTTCTTGTTTCTGACATGATTCGCATCTTTATTTCGCACGCTCCTTTGTCGTAAATACAAGTAACTAGACTTCATGCAGTTCTCCTGGTTGTTTCTCATTTCTAAAAACACCCATTTCAACTTGTTGTCTTAATCCTATACGGATTTGACGGAAACAGATAAAAATAATTTACGTGGTTTGATCATATCTGTATTAATGCATAATTTATATAGGATTTTATTTACAATTATTCTGTATCCCCTTTAACATTCTGTGTGACAAATACTTACAGCAATGCTTCCAATATTATATATCACAAATCCAAAAGTTACTCAATGAATTTTAACATATTTGTCTATATTTCAACATTTAGGCTTAACACGTGACATAACCAGCTTGGCCAATCGTTGTGATTCAGAAAACGATAATCCGGATGCTGATACCGATGGTGACAGTATGGATTATAATAACAAAATTCAACATTCCCTAGGACATCACCAGAAAACCGTTCAGCATAGTTCATTTAAACGACCCACACCTGTTATGGGAAATCGTGGTTTAGAGACGCGTAACAGCAAACGATCCCAACAACATCCGATTCATAGCAAACACTCAATGGATCATACCCAGCACCATAGTTTGGCTGGAGTGATAACGCCACCTTCCAGTCATCAAATAACGGTCGGTGCCTTGGAGGTGATGAATGTGAAGCGGGTGGTGAATAGATATGGAACTTTGCCTAAAGTCGCCCGAATCGGTGCTTTTCTTGACAGCTTAGAAGATTCTAGTGGTGTTCAGCAATTGAATCATAGTACTGTAGTTTCAGAAGTTCCGCCTCCACCACCACCAGCCATAGGAACTAATGGTGTAATGGCTCGCAGCAATAATCTGACCAACAGTGTAGCCACATTCAAAGGTGGTCAGCCCCAGATGATTCGCAGTAATTCTTCAAGTGGCGTCACGATGGCCAATAACGCATCAGCAAGTCTTAATAAGCTGCAGCGTCATCGCACTGCAACGGATGGCTCCATGATGACATTCTCCTCATTCCGTGGCTCTAGTAATAGTCCAAAACGAGCTCAGCAATCAGCACTAGCTAACTTAGATTTTCCACCACCTCCGCCAATAGATCTGCCCCCACCACCTGAAGAGTTCGAATCGCCACCTCCACCGCCTCCTATGATCCCCATTCCTCCACCAGCGCCAATCAATAACAACGACGTTTCGAATACCGCACCCAGTGTTGAAGAAGCAAGCTCGAGATTTGGGGTTAGCTTACGCAAACGTGAACCCTCTACAGATTCTTGCAGCTCTCTTGGCAGCCCCCCAGAGAACCACCATCAACAGGATAACAGCGTGAAGGAAAAACTCGAAATGAAACTTATGGCCGAAATAAAAGAACGAACTAATCCAGCAAAAATGCAGAACAACCACCTCCACGATGGCCGAGAAAATGGTGGGCAACAAGTAGATCCAGTATCACAGTTAGTCACTGAACTGGCTGAAAGCATGAATCTTCCGAAGCAGGACAAAAAGCAGCCAACACCAAAGCCGGCGTCGCATTCTCCAGCGACAAATCAAAGTGAATCGTCCAACACAAACACATTCAAAGCTCAACTTAAGCGTGTAGAACCTAAAAAACTGCAAACCCCACCACAGAACGATTCAAATACAATAATTGACTTTAAATCGCGACTTCGCAAGGTCGACAACAACAACAGCAATGGCAACGAAGCCAAAGAAAATCAATCAAATCAACAGAATTCCCTAAAAGACGACAGTACTAACTCGGATGACAGTACGACCAAAAACTATAATAATTCCTTTAGAAAAGACAATTCGGATCGATATTCCTCTGATAACAATCCAAATGAGCTACACACCAAGCCAAAATCTAAATCACAGATCGAACTAAAAAAGACTGAAATAAAAATCGAAGTTTCCGTGCTTCATAATTCCGGAGACCAAGACAACAATAAAAAGGACAGCAATCACTCGTTGAAGTCTTCAACTACTGCGGCCACTGATTCGGGAGACTCCTCTGAGGATGGCAAGCGCCGTAGTACTGGCAGTATTAGTAGTCTGAAGAAACTGTGGGAGCCCAAAGAATGCACCCCGACTGAGAGCCAAACTCAACTCTCGCCGAAATTGGCAATGAAGAATCATTCCAATAACGAAAACAGCGAGATTATAACAACTGGAACAACACCTACCCCGCCAGACTCTGCGGCCGACCAGCACCAGTTGCTTAACAAGAGTAAGCCTGCAGTTCCATTAAAACCTACCAAACTAACCATTTACGCAACACCCATTGGCCAGAAGATCAACACCGACGGCAACACCAACTCAAATTCAACAACTCCTCTTACCAACAACTCATCTTCGACACAAATCAATCGTGAAAGTATACTAGAGCTGGTAAGTCTGCTCGAAGGAAGTCTTAAACTACCAGTGAATTCGATTTCAGCTTCACAATGGCTTCAACTAAGTGATAAGCTGAATATCCTTCAAAATTATTGTGTAGTGTTTGCCGACAATGAAACAATGCCACCACATTCAAAATTTCATTTTAGAGAACTCGTGACCAGAGTGGAGGCCCAATCGAGGAGTCTTCGCTCGGCGGGCAGTAAGAATGTCCAAGATAATGAAAAATTAGTAGTCGATGTGGGACAATCTCTCAAACAGATATCAAATGCATTGCACAGGTAAAGTGGAAGATAATATAAATCTTGGAAGAAAATGATTATTTAAAGAGTTGGGTTTATTTGAGACCCATGAGTCTAGTCAGTAAGCGAAAAAAGCATTTGCTTGTATTTATTTGTTTTTCCATGTCCCACATTAAAAAAAAATAATAAATATGTTTTTTATGTAATATTTAAACATTGTGGCATACAAAATTAATAACGGAAAATTCAAAGTAAAGAGAAAGAGAAACAGCGAAGATGTGTTGCTCCTTCAAAAACAAAAATTATAAAAAAATACTGAAAACATCAACATTACTAATTTTGTTCCATAGTTTTGTCTGTGATATGTTGGAACATTTTTTTTTATTAAAAATTTTGATTGTATGAATATTTAAATATTATTATTTAAGTTTTATTTGATCATTTAGATATGTTGTTTTATATAAGAGCTCATTTTTTTACAATTTTATTGAAAGAAAAAAGATATTATACTCGTAGACACTGCCATTTTTTCGAAAAATGATAAATAATTTTTAAATTAAAATTTTATTCAAATAAGAATTTGGAGGTATGGGATGTTTTTGTGTGTGAGAAGTTGGTTTCTCTAATTGACCAGTCGACTAGGTACCAATCCAGTTGAGCAATCAGCAAAAGTTGACTTCGAGAACAGAGCGATTCGAGCTTTCCCGATTGTTTAACATTTGCTTGCTTGTTATGTTACCATTTTCGTATTGTCAGTGATGATAAACTGCAGGAAAATTTTTTGAGGAAATTACCTTCTCCCTCAAATAGCATGTTTTTACATGCTGTGTTAAAGAGCATCTTATTGCTAAAACAATTTCATATTGGACTGTTGAATTTATTAGAAGGAGATTCTTCGGGCAATCACCTTGATTTTTTCATTGAAGAACTGCTGAATTTCGAATAAAATTTAGCTGAACCATAATTGGCGTTAGAAAAGCAAATTTCGTGAATGCATATATTTTTTTTGGGTGTCGTGAATGATTCAAAAATGGCATTAGTTTTTAAATATCCTTTTGTATGTCTGTTTAAATTCTACGAGTCAAAACCAAAACAATAATTCAATTCAATTAGGCTTTATTCTCACTTAAATTATTTTAAATATTTACAATTTTTCGTAAAATATACTTAAATTTTAAGTTAAATAATGAGAATACGTAGTGGCATCTTTTTATTAGGAAACTAATTGAGATGCTTTTATACCTTATATAAACTGCTAATTCTTTGCATGATATTTTGATATGGCTCACGTTTGTAATTCGGGATATAATGTATGTATTGTAACATTTTAAGTATTTTGTATTTATTTTGATATTTTTGATTAACTCTTCTAGCTTCTATTGTGTGCTGTGTAATTTCAATACATACTTATTTTATTATTAGCCCTGAATTTGTATGTTTTCATTCTGCCTCTTTCGAAAAAGCGAACTCTCGTTATGAAAAAGTGTTCCTTATCGTAGACATTTGGGCTTGCTAAAAAATAAGCCGTAGGTCTAGGCGAACTGTCTCGCCACCAATATTTTTTGTATTTGAAAGTATTAGATAGATTAAACAATTTAAAAACGAAATGTTGGTCTTTATTAACATTGAATCTCCATTCTTGAGCAAGCCACATGATAAGAGACAAGTAGAATCATAAAACTTAGTATTGCGTAACGTCATTCATTGAAATCTGTCTGATTTGCTCCCAAAGTTGAGAATTGTACTTTTGAGTATAACCCGTCTCCATTTTTTTATTATCTATAATGATATATAATTCAGTTTGTTAAGTGAATGAGAGATTAGAGTGGAATAGAATAACACATAAAAGACGTGTAAGAAAACAGTACACCTCGTGTTGGTTTAACATAAAATAGATTCAATTTGAATGCAAGGATAAGTACCTTTGCAGGCAGTGTAGGTTCGCGCCGACAGCTCGCACACAGAAACGATTAAGAGTTATACATCTCTAGACACTAGTTATCCATGAGCTGTATTCTTATAAAACAGCCATAGATGTTCTTGAAGTATGATCGTTT
This sequence comes from Chrysotoxum bicinctum, assembly GCA_911387755.1. Classification (NCBI taxonomy): domain Eukaryota; kingdom Metazoa; phylum Arthropoda; class Insecta; order Diptera; family Syrphidae; genus Chrysotoxum; species Chrysotoxum bicinctum. The sequence continues at coordinate 170,348,589 of OU426989.1, forward strand.
ATCTGCCTTGTTGAACCTAATTTCAACTAAGCCCAATTCATCAAATTGTTTAGTACAACGAATTAAAAGTGGAAGGGCAGATGAATGTTTGGTCATAAGGATTGCAAGATTGGGGCTCTCTCTGCCTCAATGTTCTCATGTGATCTGATGACCGAGAAAGTTCAATTCTTAGTCTTGCCAGAACCCAACTGTTATACATTGAGTTGCTATAACGAACATCCCTGCGAAAAATAATCTTCGACGACAAACGCACCTTCCTTTCCGTTTAAGAGGATGATTGGAACTGACTTGAAAGGAAATAAGGCTACATAAAAACCACGCCTCTTGAATTAGACCAATATCGGGGTGGATACGACGCGCATTTCAAAAAGGGAAGTTTGATACCCACCCTGTATAATTATGTATTGTTTTTAAGCTCAAAATCAAGTTCAATGCAATTTTTTTTTAACATGTCAGTATATTTATTTCTGGTTTTCAATCAATAGCTCTGAAGGTTACTGGAACGTTTTTGAAAGAATTGTGTTGTTATTTTTGGTTCCGTTCCTCTCGGGACCTCCAACTTAAATCACACTACTACTTATCAGTGAAATATGATTTGTGATCATAAGCGTTTTACCCAATTTATATTGCTGGTTATAAGTGTTACCGAAACACACCTATTATTGTACACTGTCAATTTTGATTTGTACAAGTAAAGGGAGGTTTATTGATTTAGTATTTAAAACGATATAAAACCATAGCGCCTGTTATCTTCTTGATTTACGTTACTTTTAATTTAATTTCACTTTGTTAAATTTGCCATCAGTTAAAATGCCCATCAGTTTACCCTTGAGCCCAATTTCGGACTTACTGTCAATTACAGAGATTCTTTTTTTAGCGGCACTACACGAATGTGAAATGCCTTACGCAATATTTCCCACTTATTGTAATGTGCAGACATTCAAAACCAATGTTCATCGATATCTCCTTTCTAATCCTATCCTACTTTACTAGTGCGAGCAACTGTGTTTAACATTATAATATACAATATAATATAAAAAAAAATGACAACACTGTTAGTTGTACCCAAAAGTTGTTAAATGTAGGGAATCATTCCCAAAGACAGGTCGCGTTTATTTTCAACATTGTTTAAAGCTCTAAATAGGCAAGTGACCTCTTTTAAACCTGGGTTGATTTGATTTTAAGTAAATATATACGTGTGATGTTTTTATGACTTAGCTAAGAATTACTTTTATATTTTATATAAACGGACCTCAGTAACACACATTAATCAATGGCTCGTGAATTCTTAAGCATGTATATACTCGTAGGTTCAGATTGTTCTCGATACCAAACTCGTTTTCTTGAAGTTAATCTTACATTGTCAGTTGCGAGGCTTCAAAGCAAGAACGTTGATGTAAGAAATATCAAATGTCTTGATTAAATATGCACCAACAAATATATTTTTTTTCTTTTTTTAATTAATTTGTTTGTATTTCTTTTAGAACTTAGAAATGTATAGTTGCCGCAATCAAAATATGTATTAATTACGAATATAATTGTTTTTATATTTTATTTTGAGCATATTATAAAAAATCAAAATTAAATAAATTATCCTATACCTACAATAACAACACAAAGAAAACTTATTCACAGCTATTTGCAAACAATGTATATCCAACTGTAACAAGATCATAAAATGAGTTTAACTACTCGTACATACAAAGTTTGATATTGCAATACTACTACAATTTGAATTTGGTAAAAGAATTTACTTGAAACGAAAATATTTGTTTTTATTATTAAAGAAAAGCTATGTAGCTATGTGTTTTAGTATCATTGATTACTTTTTATGTGTATTGTTAATGAACATATAATTACATATGTAATTATATAATCATTGCTTGAGAAACTCTTCTATTACAAATACATTTTTATTATTAGTTTATAAATTAATATTATAAAAGTAAATTAAAACAACAACAAATCGAAGTAAAATTATAAATAAACAAAATGCTAGTCGTACTCGTAAAATAAACAACAACAAATATAGATACATACATATATAAAATGTAGTTGATCAAAAATTATGCATAATGTATAAAACTAAAAAAAAAAATATCCGTATTTTCTCAAATATTTCCATCTGTTTTATTTTTGATTTGAATTTCTAAACTTAAATCAAATGTTTTTTTTTATTATTTTCTTCTAAACTTAAAATGATATGAAAGTTAGAAATAATAATCAAAATATTTCGCATTTTTTTTAATAAAAGAAACAAAAATACAAAATAAGCAAATAAATTATTAATTACCCAAAGATATTTATGCAAAATGAAATTGATTTTTCGTTTTATTTTCATTATTTTAAGCTAAACATTAAGTATTATATTTAAAATCAATTTGAAAGAAAAAATTTAAGTGTACTGTAGAGCTTGCTCGATTTTTGTTTTTGGACTTTTTATTATGATAAATATATTATATAAAAAATATCTATTTTGAGTATAATAATAATACTTATTTAAGTAGATATTATCGATTAAAAAAGTAATAATACAAAAAAAACAAACTATAAATACTACTCGATAAGATATTAATATAACAATTACGTATTATTATTATTATAATTTTAAATTAATATACCGCAAGAAATATTCTAAAATAAATATCGTAAAACATAATTTTGTTATAAAAAATTAACTGTGTTTTTCTTAGAATTTTAAAAGAATTTTGAATTGAATTACTTTTACAGAACTTAATGCCTGGTTAAAATTTGGGACACAATTAAGGATGCGGTGATGCTATACTTTATAGACATAAACTCACTTGTCAAATTTAGACCTGAAGATCTAATGTTTTACATAGAAGAAAACGGTGAAAACGTACGGGTAAGTGAAAGAATGAAAAACAATTTTTTAGGTCCGCCAAGAACCTGGCCAAAGTAAGACAAAACAATTTTCAATTGGATTTAAATTTTATTCTATTTTTAACAAAATATGAAGAGGTTAAAAGATCCGAGACTTATCAAATGGTCTTCTGTCTTCAACAATAAATTGATATACCATTCTTACCCGCGATTTCTTTATCGTAAAAGGTTAAATGTAAAAGTTTATTCAGTTTTTAAACTTTTTTCCCTTGACATATGTACATATTTAGGCCTAGAATTGTATATACAGTGATGAGCAAAAGTGATCAAATGTATTCGCTTACTTGAAAAATTGATTTAAAGTAAGAGTTTTTAATATAATTAAAATCTTTTTTTTATTTTTTTCAGTTTGTTTATTTAACTAAATTTTATTATTTATAAAAACTTTTTCAAAAAATAATATATTATACAAAACAAAAAATATTCCATTAGTTTTTAGACATGTCCAATTATGCACGTTTAAATTCAATGTTTTTTCTTTAGTATTTAGTCCATAAACCTTTATTTTTAATTACTTGGGAGCAACGCTTTGGCATACTTTTCACCAAATTATGGAAAAATTGCTCTGGAATATAGCCCCATTCCAGCTCCATTCGTTGCCAAAGCTCCTGAGTGTTTGATGGGTGATTTTTGTGCTGCCCCAACCGTCGCTTCACAATTGACCATAAATTTTCAATTGGATTGAGGTTAGGGATTTGTGCTGGCCATGTTATCGTCATAAACTGTTGATTTCTCAACCATTCCGAGACAATTTTTGACGTGTGTCTCGGATCTCCGTCCTTTTAAAAAGTTATTTCATAATCATTGAAGCCTGTTGATGCAGTAGAAGAAGGTAAATTTGTCTTCAAAATGTCCAAATATTTTTCTTTGTTCATGATGCCATCGATTTTCACCAAAGGACCAACACAGTTCCACGAGAAACAGCCCTAAGCCATCACCGAACCTCCCCATGTTACACAGTCTTTTGAACTGGATGTTGTTGAACTGGTTCTCTAGGACGTGACCAATAAAAAAATCTACCATCCGTTCCTATTCTATTGACATTCGTCTCGTCCGACCAAATGACTTTTTTCCATTGGTCAATGGTTTAGTGTTTGTGCAAACTAACCTGGCTTTAATGTTTTTCGCTGAAAGCAGAGGCTTCTTCGGTTTCTCTTTAGCGTTCAATTCAATTCTTTTGAGTGCCCGGCATGCAGTCCATTCACTAACTAACTTGCCTACGTTTTGGACTGCCTGCTAAGGTGTTTTGGACCAACAACTTCTCAACTCTCTTTCCATTCTTCTAGCTTCCAAATCAGAAAGTAGTCATTTCCGTCCTTTTTTCATTGGGGGGGCATAAAATTTTTGTTTTTTTTTAATACTAAGCACAGAAGTTTTTGAAATTTTCAAAATTTTAGAGACTTCATACGATAATTCACCACTTTTTAGTTAAAAAAATACGGCGGTCGACGGTATTTTTACAATTTTTTTTCATTTTGACAATAATCAGCTTTATACGTTTTAAAATGAACGATTTACCCACAACGAACTATCAACAAATTAAATTATCTTAACTGTTACTTGTTAAATAACAGTAAAAAAAACAAAGCACAATAGGGACAAAACCAGGAAATTATTATTATTATTTTTGTTTGTATAATATATTATTTTTTGAAAATTTTACTATACATAATAAATGTGAGTTAAATAAACAAAATACAAAAAATAAAAAAAGATTTTAATTCTATTAAAAAATCCTTACTTAAATCAATTTTTCAAAAAAGCGAAATCATTTGACCACTTTTGCTCGTCACTGTATGTATATATGTAGAGTCCCAATAATAATATAAGTTCACTGTGCGTGGATAACACTGACAAACATTTGAAAAAAATATTTATTTTTCTTATAACCATCAAGTCATCAAGTAATCGCATGACAAAACTATCACTGAAAAAATCTGTTAAGCGAAAGATCTATTACCTTTGTATATAAAACTTATAGTACTATCAAGAAGACGAAAGATTGTGGTGACTTCTTAAGGCTAGGGACTGCAATTGCAATATTTGTCTTTGCTAAATTTAATAATAAAATATTCTCTTTTTTACTACTTGTTTTGTATGTTATCCTACTCTCCACTGTAAAAGCTTGCGCTAATTTCTGCGCCACCACCAGGCTAGCGTTCGCAATACAAAATCACGCTCCATGATAATACTATAAGTTATATACATATACAAAGCTATTACTCAAGAAAACTATTATGCGAGAAAATATCGTTCAAGAAAACTATTATACAAAAAAATATGATCATGTCTTTATTTTTCTTTAGTTTTATAAATAGTGATCTAGCCAGTTGCATTTCTCACCTAAACAATTCCATCAGTTCACCCTTTAGCTCAACTTCAAACGAACTATTAAATTCAGAAATTCTTTCCTTAGCCACCCTAAACAAATGTGAAATGCTTTACCCTTTCTATAATCAGATATTCAAAACCAATTTGAATCGGTATCTGCTTTTAAATCTTTGCCGTACCTACATACATTTATCTCCTTTTAAATCTTTGCCGATCAAACAGAACGCGTTTTCAACGCCGCGTTAAGATTTTTTAACGCGACGGTAAGATTATTTTGACGCGACGTTGCAACCGCCGCGTTAGAGGACGTCAAACAGAGAGCTGTTAAGCAATGAACAAACAAAACAATCATTCGTTAACAAAAATAATGTCAAGCAGCTCAGATTCAGAAGAGGAATTATTGCTCCTATTTGCTATATTACGAAATTCTCGTAAAAGAAAAAGAATTTGGGTACATGCCAATTAACAAAAAAAGAGAAGAAAATGGCGAATATCACCGGCTGCGCCGGGAGCTAGGGTCAAACTTTTCGAAGGCCAACAAACAGAAACCTACCAATTCGGAATTTTTGATAAGAGACAAATTTCTCTCACATTTCAATAATAATAAATAAATATGTATGTAAGAAAATGTTCTTATACGATTTATCACCCATATCATATAGACAAGGGTAATTTCTCACCAATTCAATTAATTTTTCCATCTTGAAAAAATTTAAAATTACTTTGACTGTCGCAGCGTTAGAAATAATCTGTAATTTTACACAACGTCGCGTTTCACCGCCGCGTTGCAACGCCGCGTTGCAACGCCATGATGAATTCAACGCGGCGTCAAAAACGCGTTCAGTGTGACATGGGACATGTATTGCAATGTAATACAACGCTTCGTTTGAACGCGGCGGTGAAACACGGCGTAAAAACGCGTTCTGTTTGACCGAGTATAATAAGTCAATGCATATACCCCTCACACACGCCACATCGATGAACCTAATCGACAAAGTACTTCGCTTTTGTATGGGCATTTACACGCCAATACGCCGACGTAGAAGTAAATGCCAAAATCAGCTGTTAAATGGTAGAGTTGTGAAATTTTAAATGAAAAGTGAAAATCGCCGAAAAATATTTGAATTTTAATGCTCCAGAACCACTTTTTTGTGTTGATCAGAGCTTCATTGAATTGTTGCTTAAGGAGATTGAATTTTATTCTTACCTTTTCAGGCGAATTGTAAATTTTAACAACTAAAAACGAATAACATCACAAAAAACTGTATCGACAAACTAGTTCGGTCCTTTTTACACGCCATGTCGGCATACTACTTCGATTTCCAGAGTTTGCACTGCTATGTCGACACATATTCATTTCACACGAACCAAAAACCTTATCGACAATATGCTTCGATGCAGTAGTTCGTGGTGTGTGTTAGGGGTAATATTCACAGAGCGTTTGTATGGAAATTTCATACGACTAGCAGTTCATTTATATAATACGTCAATGTTAAAATCCCAAATGTTAGTCAAATTCCACATTTTTTTTTCAAACATCACCTAAACTCTTTTTGATAGATGAGTCCTCTGTAGTTAGAAACAAAAAAATTAATTTTTAGTTGGAGCCGCGTATCCATAATCTAACGTGATCTACATACGTACTAGCTAATAAACATTCCTATTTAGCATATTATTTATCTACCCGTCTATTTTTCCTTCTTCTCACAGTGTTAAAAATCACAGCGTTTCCATGCAATTGAAAGGAAGCTAAAAGAGAAACTTCACTTTTGTGTTAGAGAAATCCTACTATAGTTATTAAAAAAAAAAAAGTTAAAAGCGAATGCCTTTAACGATGCAATATAACTGTGATTTTTAAGCCCGATGGTGGAAGACGGTAGTGGTGGATGTACACGAAATTGATGAGGTTGGTAAAATTGCAGAGATATCGTTGTTTTTCTTAAAAATCACAAGTTGATATTGCATTCTTTAAAAGCAGTCAAAGATTAAAAATCCCTTTTGAGTAAAAGTAAAGCAGTCACATCTCACACCCCTGTTCAATTATGAAATTGTAAAATCTCTGATTTTTGGCAGCACCGCAACATCGTGTCACCTGACATTTCATGTCTTGTCTTGAAACGGAAAAGTTGTATTCAAAATCCCGCCAAAGTTGAGTTTTCGTTCGTTTCCAGTTATCTGTATTTTTAATTTTGTATAAGCGTATTTTTAAATAGATTGGTATTCTTATTCCTAATTCAAAATGAAGCCTGAAAAAATGTACGTATTCAAACGAGATGGCCGCAAAGAAGAAATTCACTTTGATAAAATTACATCTCGTATACAAAAGCTTTGTTATGGCTTGAACATGGATTTCGTTGATCCCGTAGCAATTACGTTCAAAGTAATTAATGGCCTCTACTCTGGCGTGACTACCCAAGAATTGGACAATCTTGCTGCAGAAACAGCAGCCAGTCTGACCACTGGCCATGCTGACTACGCAATTTTGGCAGCACGCATTGTTGTTTCAAATTTGCACAAAGAAACAAAGAAGGCCTTTTCCGAGGTTATAACAGACCTCTACAATATGGTAGATGCCGGAACCGGTGAAAAATCACCGATTATTTCTGATTTTCATTACAAAGTCGTAATGGATAACGCGGCACGATTGAATTCGGCCATAATTTACGATCGCGATTTTGGATATAACTATTTTGGCTTCAAGACACTGGAACGGTCGTATCTGTTAAAGATCAATAACAAGATTGCCGAGCGCCCGCAGCACATGTTGATGCGAGTTGCCGTTGGAATACACGGCGAAGATATTGACGCTGCCATCGAGACGTACAATCTCCTTTCCGAGCGGTACTTTACCCATGCTTCGCCGACTTTATTTGCAGCTGCCACGAGGCGACCACAAATGTCTTCGTGCTTCTTGCTCACAATGGTGGCCGACTCGATTGAAGGGATCTTTAAATCAGTCGAGCAGTGTGCCATGATATCTAAATCTGCAGGAGGCATTGGGATTAATGTCCATTGCATCAGAGCCAAGGGTACTGCTATTGCAGGCACAAATGGAACATCTAATGGTCTTGTTCCCATGTTGAGGGTGTTCAACAACGTTGCCCGGTACGTTGACCAAGGAGGTGGCAAGCGACCAGGAGCATTTGCCATTTATCTCGAACCTTGGCATTCGGATATCTTTGAGTTCCTGGACTTGAAGAAGAACACTGGAAAGGAGGAAACTCGTGCCCGTGATCTCTTTTATGCTTTGTGGATCCCAGATCTGTTTATGAAGCGTGTGGAAGCCGATGAAGATTGGTCACTTATGTGTCCACATAAATGCCCTGGGTTGCACGATGTTTGGGGAGAAAAATTCGAAGAACTGTATACTCGGTACGAGAAGGAAGGACGTGCCAACCGAACAATTAAAGCTCAAACCCTATGGTTTGCTATTATCGAATCTCAAGTCGAAACCGGAACTCCATATATGCTCTACAAAGACGCCTGCAATCGCAAATCTAATCAACAGAACATTGGAACCATCAAATGCAGTAATCTTTGCACAGAAATCGTTGAATATTCAGCTCCAGATGAGATTGCAGTCTGCAATTTGGCTTCCATTGCTTTAAATGCCTTTGTTACCCCACAAAAGAAGTACGACTTCCAGAAACTCAGAGAAGTCACAAAAACCGTGACTAAGAATCTAAACAAAATCATTGATGTTAATTACTATCCAGTGCCTGAAGCAAAGAAGTCGAATATGCGTCATCGTCCAATTGGAATTGGAGTTCAGGGTTTGGCTGATGCTTTGATTATCATGCGTCTTCCTTTCGAGAGTGAAGGAGCACAGTTGCTTAATCAGCAGATATTCGAAACCATCTACTACGGAGCTCTTGAAGCAAGTTGTGAACTCGCCGAAAAGGAAGGCCCTTATGAAACCTATGAAGGAAGTCCCGTCAGTAAGGGAATCTTGCAATACGACATGTGGAATAAAATTCCAACCGATCTCTGGGATTGGGCAGCTCTCAAGGAAAAAATTGCTAAACATGGAGTGCGCAACTCTCTGCTGGTGGCTCCAATGCCAACTGCATCTACCGCACAAATTCTTGGCAACAATGAATCATTCGAACCATACACCTCGAACATATATAACAGAAGAGTTCTGTCTGGCGAGTTCCAGATTGTCAATCAGCATTTATTGAAGGATCTAACCGAGTTGGACTTATGGGATGATGACATGAAGAATGAAATCATCGCAAGCCGTGGATCAATTCAGCACATCGAGAGGATTCCCGAACATCTTCGTGAACTTTACAAGACAGTGTGGGAAATTTCTGTACGTTCGTCGATTAAAATGGCAGCCGATCGTGGAGCATTCATCGATCAGAGTCAATCGTTCAATATTCATGTGGCTGAGCCAAACTACGGCAAGTTGACTTCGATTCATTTCTTCGGTTGGAAAGCTGGTCTTAAGACAGGAATGTATTATTTGCGCACAAAGCCAGCTGCTCATGCTATTCAGTTCACTGTGGATAAGACTAGATTGTTAGGAGCAGCAACACAAAATGGGACTTCACCAAAATCCACACCAGTAAAGGAACGGAATGGACAAAGTTCAGTTCCTCAATCGCCAGAGGCAGCCGATCGTGAAAGGAGAATGGCAGAGATGATCTGTTCGCTTGAGAACAAAGACGCCTGCATGAGTTGCGGTTCTTAATTTTTTTTTTCAAACTATATTTTATGTTTCTAATATTTTATCCAGCTTATATTTTTTATTTATGAATGCTAATTAAATTGGCGATGTATCAAAGTATTGTATGTTTCGAAATTATAGATAATAATTAAATCACCGAACTGTATTGTTTTCTTTTTTAATGGAAATTAAATTGAAAATTTAATCTGTGCAAGGACAAAAAATGGCGTAAAGTTCAGCATAATTTGGAGTGCCAGCACGCAAATTACAAATACAGTCTAGTAAAGGCACTTCCTTATTTGATTCAATAGAATCGAATGTATATTCTCGATTATATCGATCGACTAAACTTGGTTGTATGTATAAGATAGTGCTCAGGAACTTAAATTATGGCTTTTTCGTATGTTGTAAGTATTGAAACAATTTTTGTAAGGTAAAGCTAATTTTAAGCCAAGTTCAGAAGGAGAATACCGATCGTTTCGATGAACAAATTAAAATTGCTTACGATACAAATATGATAGCTCACCGCTTATACCGTGCTTAATGATCTACTGCGTCCTCAATACTCACATAGCTGATCAACAGATGTCGACAGGCAATTAACAACCATGATCTTTTGCTGCAATAGAATGCATATGGTTTTGTGTTCATTTGAAGAGTCAGTACAAACTATGGTCCTTATTGCAAGTGTCTTAACATTCGTTCAGATTTGTAGGGAAATTATCTCAAAAGATATTAAGGAAGGATAAAGATTGCACTGTTTCTTTGGCCTAAACGATTCCAAAAAAGGGTGCAAAGTCTGTTAATTTGCCGTTTGTGAAAAAAGAAATTGCATTTAAAAAAAAATCCTTATATTAAATCCGAGGATCCAAGTAATTCATAAGTCAACTTTTCCATCAGATATTAGCATAAAGGAAAGATGTTACATGTGGGTACTTACATTGCCCTGGGGTGCCAGCACGTAACTTGATACAATCGAGTCTAGTCGATGTAATCGAGTATAGGGAGTTCCTTATTTGATTCAAACGAATCGAAAACAATCGGCTGATCATAAGAAAGAACTGCCTGTTCTCGATTGTATCGACCTAACTCGATCGTATCAAGTTACGTGCTAGGACCCCAGATTCTTTCTTAGTCGCACTACTACTAGAATGTGGAATACTTTGTCCAACTCATTGTTATGTACCAATGTACATAACATCTATTAAACTCTCTTCACTTAACGTTAACGCTCGCATTGTGTTACAAAACAACATAATAAAATTAGTCATACCTCCTTGAAAATGGTGCAAATTATAAAAAAAATATGGATTGAATAAATGTACACCTCTGGTGTACTTTCGAAAAAAGCCACCAAGTGAGGATGTAAATGATCGTGTCATGTAATCTGCCGTATGTCTTTAAATACGCAGTCGGCGAACGATCTTAGATAGCGCAACCCCCCTCGATGCCATTATCCATGGGTGGCACTTGCATCGAGGAGACTGAACAGCTTTCAGTTCTAGTATGTGCATCACAGACCATCTGTAGAGTGATCACATATTTGACTCCGCCAAAAACACTGCTAAGTGTTTAGGCTTTCTTCGCCGGTGTAAGAAGTTTCCTACCCCTTCTAATCTGGCTGTAATATAAAAGCCTTTATTCTTCCGAAACTCGAGTACAATTCCCATATCTAGGCAGGTGCTTCAAAAACCCACTTGAGTCTCTTGGACAGAATTCAAAAGAGAGCTCTAAAAATGATAGACGACCGCTGTCTTACTGAAATATTTGTATCTCTCGGGCACCGCCGCCGCAATGTTTCATGTACTCGTATATCATTATTTTGCCGCTCTAGTGAAATAGCCAGTTGCATTCCTCCACTCAAACAATTCGACCATAATACCCGTACTTCTGGGAATGCTCATCAGTTTATCCTTGAGCCCAATTTCGGAAGTACTGTGAAGTACAAAGATTGTTTTTTAGCCGCACTACGCGAATGTGGAATGCTTTATCCGGCATCCGTATCTCCTTTTTAATCCTATTTTACTTTCCTCAATGCTCACACTTTGTTTAACATTATAAGGGTTTTCATTTTCATAACACCTGGAGTACGCGTAAAATTTAAAAAAGTCATTTTATCTACTAAGTTTTATTTGAATATTTTTAATCTTTGTTTTTTTTTTTATTACAATGATTCAGTTCAGACACAACAAGTCCTCACACCGAGTTTTCCAGTACTGAGTTAACTACGAGTTGGCTTATACTACATTTAAGTTATTAATAATTATGTTCCATCTTCAGTTAATGCGGAGTTAACTCACCAAATGTGGTTAAGTCCGACTAAATCCAGACTTTAATTAACTGAAAAACATGTTTCAGTAGTTAAGGCAACTTCAAACCCCAAAATCATCTGAACTCGAACTGAATCTAAGTAAATTCAAGCAGCTAACTTTGTAAGGCTTTGATATTTTTTATTTCTACCTCAAGTTGCTGGATCTGGAAGAAAAAGAAAGACAAAACAAATAAACCAAAACAAGTTCCATTGAATTATTAAAATTCAAACCTTTTCAAAATTCCGCTTCTGAACAGCTTCACTAGCTGACTTTCGGAATCCTTCATTCGAAGTTCGTTCCAAATATCTTTGTAATTCCTTTTGTAGTTTATCCAATTTCAAATTATTCAAATCCTTGCCAGATCCACCAGACTGCGGGACTTTAAAATCCGAATTCGTTGAAATTCCTGAAAACTATCAATCTTAGAAAGAATTAAAAGGAATTGAAATTTTAAACCCTTACCAAAAGAACATAAGTGACCTGCTGTTGAGAATAAATCATATTCCCTTTGTGAAATTGGTTTTGCAATGTCCTCCAAAATCACTTCATTAGACAGTGTCAAAGCCTTCACTTCTATTAGATACTTGCTAAGTACATTCATAGCATCTTTATTTTGAGCAAAAAGATGTACTTTTGGATTGTGTTTTTTGGAAACCTTATTTCTGCTCTTAAGCTGGCGAATAGCTTGACAAATGTCAAGAACTTCATTAACTTCGGTCTCTAGTTGGCAATTTTTATACAAGGAAACGTCTAGACCTGATGGTTTAGGAAGATACTTCTGCAGTTCTTCGGCAATAAATGGCGTAAAAGGAGACATCGCTTGGAGACCAAAGCTTAGACAAGTTGAGAGGGTAGCACAGTGTGACTTGGCTTTTGACGCACCTTCAAAGATACCAGGTTTTGTTGTTTCCTTGAATGAAATCAAGGGCATGCTTGAAGAAAAAAATAATATCTTTCACATGGATAATAGATCTCCTTACCAAATAAACATCACACACATTTGTGTAGAAAAAAGTCTTCAAAGCCGCAACAGCCGTATGGAAGTTATAGTTTTCTAAGCTGTTTTCACAAACCTCCAAAGTATCCGCCAAACGACTTAGAATCCACTTGTCCATAAGTTCAAGCTCAAGATTACCTGTGGATAATTCTCCAACTGACACATTGATTTTGTCATGAGCTCCCAAGGTGAACCTTGTTGCTTGCCAAATCTTATTGAGGAACAACTTATTCGTGTAACATTCTGCGACATCGAAATTGATGAAATGACTCTTGATATTGTGACTGCACACAGTGAAACGCAATGCATCTGTTCCACATTCTGGAATTCCCGAGGGAAACATCTTCTGTAGACCCTTGATGGATTTTTTTAGTTCTTCCGGCCCGAGAATTCCTGAGTTGTGGGATTGATGAATGTCATCTTGCATGGCTTTCAATGAGGCGCCATAGATAACCTGCTGAGGCGTAACGACATTTCCTAAGCTTTTCGACATCTTTCTCCCATGTGCATCACAAACGATTCCATTTAGTAATACATTTCGAAAGGGAATATCGCCAGTGAGTTTCATTCCCAACATAGTCATTCGTGCAACCCAGAAGAAGAGGATATCGTGACCAGTTTCCATGACATCTAAAGGATATGACTGACGAAATTCTTCAGAAGGCCACTTGAAAACCGAAAAGGGCAAAAGCGACGAAGAGAACCAGGTGTCCAGGACATCGGGATCTCTCTCAAGTGAAACATTTTTTTCGTTCAATTGTTTTTGTGCCTTTTCAAAAGCTTCCTTTTCTGATTCCGCTGCAATCCATACCTCGTTATCTTTACTTTTGGCCAAATAAGCGGGAACTTGATGACCCCACCATAATTGACGGGAAACACACCAATCATGGCAATTATTTAGCCATCGGAACCACTCGCCTTCGAAAGATTTCGGATACAACTGGATTCGACCATCCCGCACGGCTTGCACTGCTTCATTGGCCATATCCTGACAATGGATAAACCACTGTGGACGCAGTATATATTCTATGACATCCTTAGATCGCGAACAAAGTGGTAGATTCATGATGTGCGGCCGAACTTCTCGAAGAAGCTCTTGGCTGGCAAGAGATTCAAGAACTTTACTCCGAGCTTCAAACCTGGGTAAGTCGGAAAATTGTTCGAAATTCGGGAGAATCTTTCCTTTTTCAGAGAATACTTGAACACATTCTAGACTATGGCGTTTCGCCACTTCGAAGTCATTCTTATCATGCGCAGGTGTTATCTTAACTGCACCAGTTCCGAACTCTCGATCGACAGATGAGTCAAATATCAATGGAATCGGTTGTTTTCGAAATGGATGCCAAAGAAAAGTATTTTTATCTCGAAATCGAGAGTACCTTTCGTCGTCAGGATGAACGGCTACAGCGATATCACCGAGAAGTGTCTCCGGGCGAGTTGTAGATACAATGACTTCCTGGCTTTCGTCGCCATGGAGTCTGTAAGCCAAGTTGTACAGCATCCCGAAGGTAATGTTCTTGTCATATCCTGGAACTGGAATCTCGGTTGGACCATTGATCTCTATAGAATCTACTTCAATGTCCGAGATGGCCGATTCCAGACTGCAGGACCAATTGACTAAAGCTTTTTTGCGTTTGATTAAGCCCTCGTCGAAGAGACGAACGAATGCCAGATTCACAGCTTTTACTTGCCTCTATAACGAAACCCTTTTATCTACCGAAATGAATGATGAAGATAATATTCTTACCGTGTCCATGGTGAAATATTCTTTAGTCCAATTCAAGGAGCACCCGAGTCGTTTGAGATCATCAACTATAGAACAACCCTTTTCGCTTTTCCATTTCCACACTTCATTCAAGAACTCTGTGCGGCCCAAGTCATGCCGAGAGAGACTGCTTTCCTTGAGGATCTTTTTCTCAACAACAACCTGTGTAGCAATGCCAGCATGATCTGTCCCGGGTATCCATTGAACTTCATATCCCTGTTGTCTTTTATGTCGGCAAATGACATCTTGAATAGTTGCCATCAGAGCATGGCCTAAATGAAGGTTACCTGTTACATTTGGCGGTGGCAGTATCATAGAAAACTTGGAGCCACCAGTTGTTTTTGTTGATGTTTCCTGCGACCATTTGGTGTATTTGTTGCTTTCGACATCCTTCGGCTGATAGCCTTGTGCTATTTGGTCTAAGACAAAGACAATTAAAACCTCTGTTTCTGCTAAACCTTTACGATTGTCATACTTAAGGAGGAATAGTTTCGGAAACTAGAAATTGTGGCTGTTCTTATTGTTGGAGAAAGTTGTGGTAACTTTAATTGATAATAGTTAAATTTAAGAAAAGTTTGCATAGTTTGATTGAATAATTCTACAGCTAAACATACGGCATCCGGCTTTTTGTCAAATGTCAACTATTTTTGACATTTTCAGAGTATTATGATTGAAACGCAGAAGGCGCTACATTCGCATTATAGAAAAAAGTGTTCAGGGTTAAATTATTTTCGTCGTTTTTCTTTGGTCACTCCGAAAACTCTCCTACTTTATTCTATTCGATGTCTTGGAGTGCTTTTTCATTTTTGATTTCATTAAGAAGTGCATTCCGAACAGACGCGTAAAATCGGACACTTGATTTTTAAAATTGTATGTAAAATAATTTATGTATGTGTGAGTTATCTACTCAATTTTGTTGTTATTTCAAAGAACATGTCATGGCTTTAGCAGAGTATAATCCCATTCAAATGTTCACCGCGGTTTTATTCTTTAATTTTTCTGGGCAAATATGATATATCAGTTCACAAAATGTGGTCCTCTGATTTTGCATACGCAACGTCCTTTTTTATAAAATCTAATCAAAGCGATTGAGATGAATTATTATTAATAAGTCAATGTAATTTTTTTTAATACGTCTGTCAGAATTGGGCTTAGAACTTTTTGAATTTTAACGTAGAATCATCCTCAAGCAAAAATAAGTAATAAATTTAGGAATATTGAAGTAAACAAATTTCATAATTAGGTGTATGACCAGCTTAAGGCCGGTATTCACCGAGCGCTCATACCTTAACAAGCTCATAAACCTATTCACCAAGCAATATTAGTGAAGATCTACGAGCGCTCTTAAAAGTTAGGAGTGGTCCCGACCACTCCTAACTTACGAGCGCTCTCTTCGAAAGTTTGTTCGCTTGTGCGTGTGCCACGCACGCATTTGACTCGAATCCATAGGCGTTTTTCTTTTTTAGTTCAGTATAGAGCTCTGAACAGAGTCCGAGCATGTCGAGCATGTTCCGAACATCCTCTGAACCAAGCGTGCTCTGAGCGCTCTGAGTATTTTATGAAACACCTGAACACTTACAGCCTTATTTACTAACTCGTTTTAGCGACGGAGTAAAGTTACTTCGACTTTACAACGGCTCTAAACCTGAAAACCTTATTTATAATGAAAATGCACGAGGAATAGCGGTGGAATAAGCTAAAACTGGTTCGTAGGAGGTTTAAGGCCGTTTTAGTATCTAAATGTCATTTTGAGATGACATCTTGTGAAATTTACAAAAAGGAGTGTAAGCAATTTTTTTTTTTCGTTTCTTACTAAGACAAAAAGAATAGATATTTTGCAATAATAAAATATTTATATTTTCAAAACGCTCTAACAGTTCTACGGTATTGGGAATGCATTAATGCAATGTGGTTTGGTTGCTGGTTGGTACATTCATTTATTGGATTTGAACTTTATACAATCCAATTTTAAATGTATCCAATTTCCAATATGCATATACAATCATAATAAAATGAATAATAATGGAAATCAGCTGGGGTTTGATTTAGGTGTATAATAACCAGAGTTTTAGATTTGTCACTTTTTTTCCCAGTATATTCCCAGTATATTTGACATAAGGAAGGCGTAGCTAATACGGCTAAGAAAATATATATTAAATAAGGATTCGTTTGACGTGGCGTAAACTCGAAGTAAGTGCTTCGGCTCGGTTTAACTATTCCGAGGTTGAACCCAGTATTAGTGAAAAATAATAAATAAGGCTGTTAGCTGTCGACATTTTTTTTTTTTAATTTCCATCTGTCAAATGCCTGTGTTAAGCATTGTACTCTGTCTGCTCAGTTATTTTATTCTGAGCTTATAGAGCGCACTCTGAACACGCTCAGTACATGCTCAGAACGAAAAAAGAAACACATTTACGAAGCTCTGAACGTTCTGAACTAAAAAACAAACACAATTTATTTTTTGACAACTCAGGCTCTGTTCTGAACTAAAAAAGAAAAACGCCTCATGTGAGAAATGCCAAGTAGAAGTGTATCCATTTGCTGTCAAGACCAACATTCCACAACATTTCACAGTTTGGGTATGCCTGAACAAGAGAGAGTGGCTCTCATTTTCGAACTTCGAAAAACACTTGCGAGTGGTTGGTGAATACCCCACAGAAATTTCAAGTTAAGAGCATCGTAAAGTTAAGAGCCGTTTAGGAGCGCTCGGTGAATACGAGCCTAAATCAGGTAAAAATCATATCATCATCCCATTAAATAAAGTTGCAATAATGCCTTGAAGGACATTCAAATTTATATAAAAAAAAAACATCCATAATATTTTCCCAAATAAAAATTTATTATCTCATGCTTATCGGACAATTATTTTGCGAATACGACAACGAAAATCCTCGATTCAATATATCTGCATTTTCATTTGCATCCGTGACAGTATATAACACAAACGGTTTTGCTGAGCTTGTTGTATCGACTAAACCAAGACCACAAAATCGATCACTACCTAAGGTCACACCAGCTTGAACAGGTGCCGGTATAACAATATAATCAGTGGTACAAGTTTGACTTTGAACAGCAGCAGTTCCCAGTAAAGATGGATCAACAGCACCAACATCATTTGTAACAGTAAATGAGTAAGGATCCTCTCCTAATTGACTCCAAGTAATCGAACATCTACCAGCTTCCATTCGTACACAAATTCCGTAATTTGTATTTGCCAGTTGCCTTGTGCCACCCACTCCTATAGTATTTAATTGCGCCGATGCCGCTGGAGAATAATTGAAACTTGATACAGAACCAGTTTCTCCGGTGTAGTATTGCAAACATCCAGATGGCGCTCTTGTTGCAGATGCACAAGCTATTTGTGCCACTTGCAATTGCCATTGTCGGTTAAATGTAACGTTCCCCGAAGTTTGAACGGTAATCACAATGGGGTTTAGGCCATTGAAATCTACGTAAATATGCTGACCCGTATTTTCACCACAAATTCGTGGAACTCTCGATGATCCCCCAGTAACGGTCAAGGTATCGGTTACGCAATTTCCATCACCATTTGGTGGTGCAAGCGATAACGATAGAAAATCAATACGCAGTTGACATATTGAAGAATCACACGGAGTTACAGTCAAAGTACAATGACTGGCTCCGTTAAATGTACCAGGATAATTTGTATTGTAGAAGTAGGTGTTGTTGGTATTAGTTGTGCCACCGCATGTTGCCGTATCTAAGAAATGAGATTGTAAGATAAGATTGAAATAAGTGCCTAGATAAATCATCTATTAGTTTTTTTTGCTTACAAACACAACAAACAGCTTGTGTGGTAATAGACGAACATGATCCAGCTGTTACACCTCCTGCATCCGTACATTCTCCACGTACTTGACAGGTACCTGTCATTCTGTTAGTACCGGTGCATACATCGTTTGAAAATCTTCCAATGGTATAAAATGGAAAGACTAAAAAGATTAAACAAAATAAAGGACATTTAATTGGTTTGAGTAGAAAGAAGATATCTATCTAATTTGAAGATAGCAGATACGAAGTTAAGCTTAAATCGTTTGTTAGAAAAACGTTTCAATTAAATTTTTTAGCTGTCACACTTATTGATCAAATTGGTTATTACTTACAATCTTTGCATAACACTTTATTTTAAAGTATGTATGTTTATATCTTCTACCACTTTACAACGTAGATTAATTTTCAAAAATGTTCATTATTTTAAAATATGATTTTGAAATATTATTCAAAAAAAAGAAGTATTTTTACAAACGCAGTTGCCCAGCCATGCAATTTTTGAAGAAATATATTGCAACCCTCCTTGCCATTAACTTGAATACTGATAGGAAGCCTTTTGGGAATAGAAATACTGGTAGGTTGACAGGTTAACAAATCGAATCGGGTTTTTCATTGGCAAATTCCGATTTCAACCAAAAATTGCCAATTTTTTGTCATTAATATTTGAATATGATTTCGGGCACATGGTGTACAGCTGGATCATGCATATTCTGCTTGTCCAATTTTCACACCCTCAAAATTGACCATAAACTGGATTGACCAAAGTTTATTTAGTTTTGTTCACTGAATAAAAGTTCAGAGTAGAACAGAACAGAACAGAACAGAGCAGAATAGAGGAGAACAGAGCAGAGCAGAACAGTTTCCATGAGAAATGTCAGATAAGTTAGAACAGTTAGACTGCTTTTAAACGAAGCAATATTACCTTGCGATTTTTAAGCCCGTTGGAGAGAGACGAGTGTGGTGGCGGGGGTACACAAAATTGCTGGGGTTGGAAAAATTGCAGAGTTATCGTTCTTTCTTCTTTGTGGTTTTCTTTACTTGTCAGGTATGTTTCATTTCTATTTGACGTTCGCTCAGTGAACTTCGATCTACTCACTAGAGTAAAGAGTGAGAGATGACTCCTTTTCAATAGAAGAAAAGTTAACTTTCATTAAAAATCGCTGTGTTTAAAAGCATTCATGCAATCGAAAGGAAGTCAAAAGAGAATCAAAGATTAAAAATCGCTTTCGTGTAAAAGCAGTCTTAGTCATCTGTTCCACCTTTCTCTAACTAAAAAGCGAGCACAAGAAATCGTGTTCTAAACTGTTCCAAGCTGTTCCAGACCGACTCATTGGGCCTGCACACACGGGATGATTTCAACCTGAGCGAAGACATGTATACATGAACCTCTTTTATATGTGTTAGTATTTCTATGTGTATGTTGTTGTTGTTGTATGTTGTGTATGTGTTAGTTTCAGTCTTCGTTCATCCACGAAATTTCGGGTTGAAATTTTAGTCCGTTTCATACTGCACACTTCGCTTCCCTTACCCTCAAAACTGTTCTTAGCCCGTATGAAATATTCTCGTGTGTGCAGGCCCATTGAACAGCAAATCAGAATAGTTTAGAACAGAAAATTTTTCATTGAACAGCAAAAAGGTGTACTTTTCTGTTTCAAACTGTTCGGAACAGCTTCACTGAACAGAACTTTTGTTAATTGTTCAACACAGTGCGCAGCAAGTATTGGCAATCGCTTGTTCTCTGCCCACTGTTAGACGTCTTATGCCGGATATACACTGTTCAAATGCATGACAAGCATGTACAAGTGTATTAGTGAAAAAGTCACACGTATAAATTGGATGTTGAATTGAAGCAAAATCAAAATCTTTTGATTTGCTTTCAATCTAGCGTCCTGCATTGAAGTAGTGTATATACAAGATTGATGATTGATCATGCATTAATTGGTTCATTTGCGTATAGTACGTTCAAGAGATGAGAACACAGCACAACATAAACACAGATTTAAATATTAAAACAGTAAACAAAAATTGTATGATGAAATTGAAATAATTCCAAAGAAATTCGTAAAATCACAATTCTGCCAAAAAAAACTCACAACGTCCTCTCACACACCGTCGATGTAAAAATAAAAGATTGAAGACTCATGCTTGATATGTGTATATGCAACTTCAACCCCAAATTACCAATACATTTGCATATGCTTGACATGCATTTGAACAGTGTATATCCGGCATTATGTGATGCGTATTATCATTTAGACATTAATTGTAACGTATTGCGAAAACTATCCATAATTTCTCGAATTAATCATTTTGATGGACAATAATGAGTACCCTAAAACACACGTAACGCCCCATGTGTTTCTCTAATTCATGATGCATTGGCGAACTAATCTCAAAACAACCAAAAACTTTCAAATCCGCTGTCACAGGCAACGTGTTGTCAATTTAAGGTTCTCTGACTTAAACAAAAACACCTTATATTAAACATTTTAAAAATTAAACAATTAAATTGCGTTTCTATATACCCCCCCATTTAAGTTTGATGATTTTGCTCTGGGTCAGGCATTGTGTCTTTAAGAAGGTTTTTTTATAAGATCACCGGGACGAAACAATTAACCATTAAAAGGCTATTTTGTATCAATTACTCAATTCAATTTGACTGATTTATTTCAGAACTAAAAATTCAGATAAAAAAAATGTATCAGAACGTTTAAGAGATATTAATTTCAAAAAACTTTTTTTTTTAATAGCAAAGCTTGATGGTCATATCGTTTCAAATTTTAAAGACTCGTCCGTTGTAGGTCCCCTCCATTCCTGATTACACACAGTTTAGGTTCTCTAAGAGTGAATAATTTATTCATTAATTATTTCGATACCGACTAAACGGATCTTAGTCAAATTCTGTATGAAGAATCTTCTTGCATGATAATAT
This sequence comes from Chrysotoxum bicinctum, assembly GCA_911387755.1. Taxonomy (NCBI): domain Eukaryota; kingdom Metazoa; phylum Arthropoda; class Insecta; order Diptera; family Syrphidae; genus Chrysotoxum; species Chrysotoxum bicinctum. The sequence goes on from OU426989.1 coordinate 170,370,294, forward strand.
TTTCAAAAAAAATGTTTTATGGTTACAGCCAAAACAATAAAACAGAAGTAAATACTATATGACTTGAGGAAAGTACTTAGTTTTTAGCATTTACTTAATTCATATCCGTAATATTTTGTGCTTAAAGACACTCTCAATTCAAAACTCAAAAAATATTGGACACAAAATTAATGTGTAAACAAGGAAAGTTGGTTTCTTTTAAAAGGGATATTTCAGTTGAAGTAGAATTATAGTATATTATTGTTATAAGGTTTATCAGTCACTCACATCTTCCCCGCCTTGCTTCGCTTCTTAAAAGGGTATTATCTAATCCATAAGCGAACTTCAATAAAACAAGCCACACTAATCCAATTACAATAGGGTACAATTTCATCATTGATATCTTTTAAAAACAATTTTTCGATAAATTTTGTATTAGTATATGTATGTTGAAAAATAATTCAATGTCTTCGAACGACAAGAGTTCACGGAGGACTGAATGATCTGTAAAATGCTTTCATTTGATGAAGCGAAGTCTTAACTTCCTAACACAAACAGTCAATAGAAAGTGCTAATTGGCAGATCATCTTTCAGAAGGATCGAATGTGGGTCAGAATGTTTAAGGTCGCTTCAAAATTTAAACGGGGACAACCAACGATGACTGCTGTTCGAGAAATAATTATGGGGAAGATTCACCTACGAAGTTTTGTGGTGCTTATCAATGCTAATTGTCAAAGTGCAATATAGTGTTGCATTTAATGTTCATTAAAGATATACTGCACGAGTATATCACATATATCAGTTTAGAATTCAAGATAAGATATTCGTTATAGTTTGATTATAAACTAATATTTCATAACCTACTCTTAAAAAGCACGGATGTAAGGGACAGTTAATATTTAAGGTGTGAGGAGATATGTACGTAAAAAACATATAATTAAATATTTTGCGTTATTTTTTATCTATTTTGTTTTACAAAAATTAACGAAAACAATTATTATTAAACTCCGCAACAGAATGCTTTCAAAATAAAATGTACATACATACATATAACTAGGTCGCACATATATAGAAACTAGCCGACCCAGCTCTCGAAATTCGAGTGCCAATTTATTTATTATTTATTATTTATATTATTGGCAGTGTTTTCAAGCAAATTTATTAAATTAAATTTCATTTTATGTAATATGCAAAGTGTTCGACAGTGCAAAAACAATAATGACCCACAGTGTGTAAATGCGTGTCTCAAGTATATTCTGCACATCTCCGTAACTGTGGCTTTCCAGCCATATAAAATTTATCGAAATCGGTTAAATACTTTTGGAGAAAAGTGTACCACAAAAAACATGTTTGCGTTTTATTATATGATATGAATATTATTTGCGAAACATAGTCAATAGTTATTAATAAAACTTCCAAATCAATTCTCTTAATTTTCTATTTAATGAACAAATATGAGTTGATGGAAATTATTTAATTCAAACATTTTTTTAAATATTCAATTGATATATAATATATTTAATAAAATAACGAAAATGACAAAAATTAGAACGATTAAATAAAATTCAATTGAAAGTTCAAGTTACCTCAACTCCAAATTGCGTTTCGCCCAGGTTCGACAGTGGGCTCATCAGTCATACCCTTCTTTGACGATAATATTTGCCGATGCTTACCGACTTTTATAAGAAGCACAGTATTGAAATGTTTCCTTACAACCCACGGCAGATACATCACAATAAATTTTAAAGTTCTTGATTTTTGGCTTTTATTCTTCCTCAAAGCCCAAAATGCACATTATACAAAATGTGGCCAATTTTTTTCAATTCTTTTTAATCAAAATTGTAAAGCAAAAATATTCAGTTTCCAAATTTGAAAATTTTTTATCAGAGTTCCGACTTTCTGCAGTTAGTTTCTAAAATTCAATCTTGTCAAAGCTTAAAGACTGGCGCAAAATTTTAAACATTTAAAACCTACTCTAAATCAATTTTAGAATGAGAGAGTCGACTCTAAATATTGAGTATAAAACGAGAACCGACTTTTTGTTAATTTTAAAGGACTATACTTTAACGTTAAAGAGCTCGTCTTACTTTAACAGCAGCAAATACCTAGTTTATCTTTTAAAAGTATACTTTATCCATATTGACAATGGTCATTTCATACCGAAGCAAATCGAAGAAAAAATGTTTACTGATGTTTTATTCGATTTTTTAAAGATGTTTTTTGTAAATAGACTGAATCACTGAATATTATAAATTCGAAACAATCGTACGAAAGTGCTCTACGATTAACAAATCTGTACATACAGATGTACAGCTAGTAGACGAGTATAGTTAAATTAATTTGCACCTTGCAATAGCAAATTGAGTTTTTATAAGGTGAATTTGCGAATTATACTTTATTTACATCTAAAATAATGTAAATAACTTATAAACAATCAAAATCTGTACCGAGGTAGTATATAAAATGTACTTTTTTCGGCGAAAAATTATTTGGTTTGAAGTTGTCTGTTATTTTTACTTTTTTTTTTTGTGTGTTTTTGTAGTTGTGTGTGTTATGTATCTGTCAAATTAAGGGTTGTTCAACGCAAATTCGCTTAGGTTCTGTTGTAAAACCCACATTAGTTAGAAGAGTTGTCTAACGTGATTAAAATTATGAAAAAGTTAGACAAAGTCTCCAAGCTAAACGACTGCGTTAAGTAGAGCCGGTTTTATTGATTAAACGAGAACTCTTAAAAATTTTGCGCCAATGAATGTTTGAAAACTTTGACGCGTTCTATTTTTAAAGCTCTTAATAAAAATATTCGAACATTATGAGAAAAAGTGTTACAAATTCCAAGCTGAACATTATTTGCTTCACACTCTTTCTCTCCGTGAAACAGGAGATGATATAAATCGGTTTGAAATTGGATTCAGCGCTCAGAGACGGAATACACCAGTTGGTGTACATATATACGCTTTTAATTTTAAAGCCCAATAAAAATCAAAATACATCCCGTTACAAATGTTTGTCAAGTCAAAATAAAGTTTATCTGTACTTTTTGTAAAACTCCCTTTTGGTATTGATAAATAACAAAATTACGAGCCTTTCATCAGTTTCAATTTAAACTGATATTTTTGGATCGCACTGCATAAATAAGGTACATGAGTTTCTTGGCGTTGGTTCGTTAAATTAAAATTAAATCTAGATTTATTTTAGCTAATTAGAATGACTGCGAACTTAGTCCTACGAACTACATAGTGATGCTGCGTTGTAAGCTATAGATTGACTATTTTTTTTTTTTTTTTCAATTTTATGTTTGCGGTTTCGTATTACTTTATTAATAAGATCAATGTGATCTTATGAGAGTTGAAGACGCTCTCTTTTGTAAGAGGAAATGAAGAATGTTTTGTAATATTTTAGTTTTCAATTTTTTGGGCTAGGCGCGCACATTTTAGGCAATCGTTTAGTTTGTGTCAAAACACAAACTTTTTATTTGCTCATACCAAGCAGTTGCGAAACTAAAAATTGAATGTGCGAGCCTAGCATTTTTTTTAATAAATAGCTTCTGAACACACCTAAAGTAATGGCAGTTCATGTAAAAAACTAAGTAAACAGACTTGTTTTGATGTTTGGAAATGTCAAAGAGTCATATGAAGTTAACATGATACTTTACCCAGGGTTGACCCAGGTTTTCTTGACAACCCTCAGAGTTGTCAACAAAAACTGGGATTTTCGGTTTTCAAAAAACACCCAAGGGCTTTCAACTGTTTTGTTGACAGCTAAAAGCAAGACAAAATCATTTTGTGATCTGATAAAACTTTATAGTTGTTATAAATAAGTTTTAAAAATGATCGAAAACAATTTCGCGTTGTGGCTGAATGTTTCATCCGATGAGTACAACAAACATTTAATTGCAAATACAAGCAATAACATGCAACATGCGAATCGCCAAACGACAACATATGAAATCTCATATGACTTTTGACAGTTTGATCGTTACCTGAACTCGCCCCAGCAAAATACCTAGTTCTACTTCATGGCGAGTTCAGGGCGACCCCAGGTCTCAAAAAACACAGAATTTGCTCACCAGGGTGACTTCAGGTTTTTCAAAAAACGATTTAGGGCGACCCCAGGGTCACTTCAGGGCTCAACGAACAAACCTACTAAAAAAATAAAATAGGTATTCGACAATTTTAACTTTAATAGAAGGGTAGAGAAAGTATGATACTAAACTCAATTAAAATTTGCAATATTGTCGTTTTAACCAAGTATCATACTAAAACAGCTTTAACATTTTACTAATTCGACTAAAATTTTGCGCCATTGAGATGAATTTTCACTGACTTAGGTATTATTTATTAGTCAATGTGATTTTTTTTTTAATTTTTCTTGCTGAATTGGGCTTAGAACTTTTGGAATTTTAACGTAGAATCATCCTTAAGAAATGATGAGAATAAAAATTTTAGAAATATTGAAGTAAAAAAATTTCATGATTACCGTGTATGTTTTCCGAACCCTCGAAAATTAAAATATTAACTTATTAATTATCAACTCAAAATCACATCATCTAGGTACATATATACTCGTATACATCCCACTTAAAGAAATTACAATAATCCTTTGAAGGACATTCAAATTTATAAAAAATTTATTATCCCATGCTTATCGGACAATTATTTTGCGAATAAGACAACGAAAATCCTCGATTCCATGCATCACCATTTTCATCTGCATCCGTGACAGTATATAACACAAACGGTTTTGCTGAGCTTGTTGTATCGGCTAAACCAAGACCACATAATCGATCACTACGTAAGGGCACACCAGCTTGAACAGGTGCCGGTATAACAATATAATCAGTGGTACAAGTTTGACTTTGAATAGCAGCAGTTCCCAGTAAAGATGGATCAACAGCACCAACATCATTTGTAACAGTAAATGAGTAAGGATCCTCTCCTAATTGACTCCAAGTAATCGAACATCTACCCGCTTCCATTCGTACACAAATTCCGTAATTTGTATTTGCCAGTTGCCTTGTGCCACCCACTCCTATAGTATTTAATTGCGCCGATGCCGCTGGGGAATAATTGAAACTTGATACAGAACCAGTTTCTCCGGTGTAGTATTGCAAACATCCAGATGGCGCTCTTGTTGCAGATGCACAAGCTATTTGTGCCACTTGCAATTGCCATTGTCGGTTAAATATATAGTTCCCCGAAGTTTCAACGGTAATTACAATGGGGTCTAGGCCATTGAAATCTACGTAAACATGCTGACCCGTATTTTCACCACAAATTCGTGGAACTCTCGATGATCCCCCAGTAACGGTCAAGGTATCAGTTACGCAATTTCCATCACCATTGGGTGGTGCTAGCGATAATGATAGAAAATCAATACGCAGTTGACATATCGAAGAATCACACGGAGTTACAGTCAAAGTACAATGACTGGCTCCGTTAAATGTACCAGGATAATTTGTATTGTAGAAGTAGGTGTTATTGGTATTAGTTGTGCCACCGCATGTTGCCGTATCTAAGAAATGAAATTGTAAGATAAGATTGAAATATATAAGTGCCTAGATATATCGTCTATTAGTTTCTTTTTGCTTACAAACACAACAAACAGCTTGTGTGGTAATAGACGAACATGATCCAGCTGTTACACCTCCTGCATCCGTACATTCTCCACGTACTTGACAGGTACCTGTCATTCTGTTAGTACCGGTGCAAACATCGTTTGAAAATCTTCCAATGGTATAAAATGGAAACACTGAGAAGATTAAACAAAATAAAGGTCATTTAATTGGTTTGTGTAGAAAGAAGATATGTATCTATTACTGCACTGAATAAAGGAAGAAATAAATACATAGTATCATACTAATAAATTAAAATTGTTTAAAATTTTTCACCAATATTTTTAGCGTTTTGTGAATTTCCGACTTGTAAACTGAAACCCAGTTTCCTTAATATTAATTTAAAAATAGCAGGTACGAATTTAAGCTAAAACTGTTTGTACAAAAAACGATTCAATTAAATTTTGTAGGTGTCAAACTTATTGATCAAATTTGTTATTACTTACAATCTTTGTATAACACTTTATTTTAAAGCATGTATGTTAATGTTTTCTACCACATTTACAACATAGGTTAATTTTCAAAAATGTTCATTATTTTAAAATATGATTTTGAAATATTAGCTGTGTTTTATTTTCCCCAAGTTCTGATCCAGATTGGATCTTCATTCAAAATTACATGTATAACAAAAACAACACAAGGCCCAGTTTTGTTTGTATTTGTTGTTTGACATGTTATTTTAAAAACAAAATCCAATCCGGATCAGATCTGGGGGAAAATAAAATACAGCTATTATTCACCAAAAAGAAGTATTTTTACAGACGCAGTTGCCCAATGAGTGTCTCCACATGCTTTCAGAACTAAAAATTCAGATAAAAAAATGTATCACAACGTTTTAGAGATACTAATTTCAAAAACCTACTTTTTTTGATAGCAAATTTTGATGTTCAAATTTTAAAGACTCGTTACCAGTGCGTTGTAGGTCCCTTCCATTCCTGATTACAGACAGCAATAATTGTGGTCTTAAAATGACTAGGTTTAGATTCTCTACGAGTGAATAATTTATTTATTAATTATTTCGATACCGATTAAACGGATCTTAGTAAAATTCTGTATGAAGAATCTTCTTGCATGATCATTTTTTCAAAAAAAAAACGTTTTCTGGTTACAGCCAAAACAATAAAACAGGAGTAATTACTATATGACTTAATTAAAGTACTTATTTTTTAGCATATACATAATTCATATCTATAATATTTTGTGCTTAACGACACTCTCAATTCAAAACTGAAAAAATATTGGACAAAAAGTTAATGTTTAAACAACTAAAGTTGGTTTCTCTTAAAAGGGATATTTCAGGTGAAGTAGGATTAGTATACTATTGTTATATAGGGTTTATCAGTCACTCACATCTTCCCCGCCTTGCTTCGCTTCTCGAAAGGGTATGATCTAATCCATAAGCGAACTTCAATAAAACGAGCCACACTAATCCAATTACAATAGGGTATAATTTCATCATTGATATCTTTTAAAAACAATTTTGCGATAAATTTTGTATATGTAGAAAAATAATTCAATGTCTTCGAACGACAAGAACTCACGGAAGACTGAGTGATTTGTGAAATGCTTTCATTTGATGAAGCGAAGTCTTATCTTCCTAACACGAATAGTCAATAGAAAGTGCTAGTTGGCAGATAATCTTTAATTATATTGCCGATATTGTCCTCATAAGACTAGTTAACAAATTTTCGGTTTTTGGCGAGTACCTAAAAAAAAAGTATTTTCTAGATTAATTTTGGCTCTCTGAACACGAAAATGGCAATCATTTATTTTTCCAAAGAAGCGTTTTCGAGATATGACCAAAAAACGTGTTTTTCTGCTCCTTTTCCATGTATAAGCCTAATTCTCAAAAACCGTCGAACGAATTAACATATACTTTATATTTTTGAACAGATATTTTGTTTGTGTTTTTTTAACAGTATTCGAATTGTGAAAATCGGCCCAACAATCATCAAGAAAAAGCCGTTCAAAGTTTCAAAAAACACAATTTTTCCCCGTTTTTTGAAAATCGCTTGTTTTAAATCATTCCGTAAGGATAGAAAAAAAATATTTAAAATACTTTTAAGATCTCACGTGGAAGATATTTTTTTTTACAAAGCTAAAACGCACAAGATCAATGAAATCGAATAATAAATGTGGAAGTTATGAAACAGTACATGAAGGCGGACCATTTCAGTTTTTTTTCTTTTTTTCATAATTTTTATTGAAAATATGACGTATTGCTTACACTTCTCCTTTTATGTGGCGTTGAATCTTCGCGGAGCTGCATCCAGCAGTAGTCACGTACTGGCCTGCAGGGTGGCTACACAAAATACTGCCGTTTTCTGTGTTTTTGGGATAGCAGAGCAGATGAAAAGCATTTCATGTAGTAAAGAGCAACGTTGCTGAAAAAGCACTCGTTGAAAAACACCATTGCACATAAATCTCGGCATTATGAAGGTTTTTGTAAAAACCTTACCTCCAGTTTCACAGTTTAAACGCCACTTTTGGTTTTAACTTCAGTTCAAAAATAAATTTGGTTTCATAGTCCTGGAACAGAGTTCATTCTGTAGTTTGAGTTAAATGACACTATTCTGCCATTTAAAACTCAGGTTGACAACAACTTCGAACATTTGAAATTATAATTTATTTTCATTTTTAAATTTGTTTTCCTGTCACAGGTCACAACTGACACAAAGCTGACTTTCCTTGTTTGTTTTTTCTTTGATTCAGAGAAAACAATTTACTTAAACCACGTTCAATGAACTGAAAGTCAGATAAGACTGTGAAACCGGACGAGTTGAACTTCTTATTTAAACTCCAGTTTAGGTTCAGCAGAACTTAAGTTTAAGCTCTCACTTTGAAACTGAGGGTTTGCAAAAGATCAAGAAAACAAAGGGTTGACATAAATGAAAACAAAGTTTCCCAAGCTGTCAACCGAAAAAATTAAGGCGGGTATATTCGTTGGTCCACAGATACAAAAATTGTTTAGTGACACCGGATTTTTGAATTGTCTAAAAAAATAAAATGCACGACTGGGTCGCACGAACTTGCTCCTATGTAATAGACTAGGAATTTTAAATACGAATGTTATTTGAAAAAACTGTTCATAAGGATAAAATTAATTTTTTAAATTCTTTTAGTAGTAAGAGATAAAAACAGAATGCTATGCAAATATGAATTTATGCAGGAACAAAAATTATAAGTCGTTGTAGTGGTTTCTTAAAAAAAAAAAGCTTTTATATACAAACTTAAGAAAAAATTTTGGTACGCCAATTTAAAGTTTTTATTATTGTTCGCATAAAAATTAAATTTGCAAACAAAATATTGAGCCATTTCCGAGATATTGAATTTTCAAAAAAATAAAAAATAGATTTTTTTTTTTTTGTCAAAAATTCAAAAAATATTTAATTTAAGGTTTTAAAATGTAATGTGTTCTAGACTTTTTAGAAGCTTCTCTATAAAATTTTTTATTAAGATCCGTTATGTGGATAATGAGAAATTCAAAATTCGAAAAAATGGTTCTATGGTAGGTACAAGCTGTAATATCTTAAATTCAATTTTTTTTTATTAAATTTAAGATCGTAAAAATTAATTGAAAGAAAAAAAATTTTAGCAAAATTCTCGGAACCGTTTTCGAGAAAAATACGATTTTTGAAAACCATTTTTTTTTAATTTTTAGCTTTTGTATGGTAGGTACCTTAATTTTTAGGTAAAATAAAATTATTTTTATCACATCTTGTAGATATTATTGAGAAACTTTTATTTATCGAGTTTAAAATATATATCGAGTTTTCGAAATATTGAGTTTTGAAAAAAAAATTTTGAAGTTTTTTTTTAAAATGCAAAAAATTTTTTTTTGAAAATTTGAGTGCTTTAGCAAAAAAAAAAATTATCAAAATCGGTTGTACCGTTTTTGAGAAAATCAAAAACAAAAAAGAGTTCCTTGGGTATTTGGGTACCCTCAATAACCATTTTTCGGAAAAATTTTTTCATCCAATACCTAGCTTTAATTAAATGAAATTTTTTTGTGTTTTTATTTTTAAAATCTGTCGAACAGTTTTTGAGAAAAAAAATGTTTATAAAATTTCGAAAAAAAAATCGTATGGCAGGTACCGTTATTTTTGGTCTTAAAAAATCAAATCAAAAAACATCCGGGGGTAAAAAATTAAAACCCATATCTACCAAGTTTGACGAAAATCGGCCGAGCCGTTTAGCTGCAACCGAACGGACAGACAGACAGAATTGCGAGACCCACTTTTTTAGTCTTCGCTATCATCGTAATGTCAACTTTGATCTAAATCTCGAGTTCGATTTTTTTTACGAATGCATAACTTGCCTTATAGTACCTATAAGTCGCAAGTAAAAATACGAGAAAAGAGCATGGAATGCTTTTCAAGACGTAGTTCATGGTTTTTTTGGGAAACCACAGAAGTCCAAACTATCGTCATTTGATCGAAAAAAATGATGCTATTCATCCCATGCTATTGGTGAGTATTTAGCAGATAAGTGTTTCAAAAACAAAGATTCCACCAGGACCTTGCAATCATGGAAAAGAGGTATGAGGGCTTTTGAACGTATACTATTGGAAAGACAAACAAAATATCTGTTCAAAAATATAAAGTATATGTTAATTAGTTCGACCGTGTTTTGAGAATTAGGCTTATATATGGAAAAGGAGCAGAAAAACACGTTTTTTGGTCATATCTCGAAAACGCTTCTTGGGAAAAATAAATGATTGCCATTTTCGTGTTCAGAGAGCCAAAATTAGTCTATAAAATACTTTTTTTTTTAGGTACTTTTTTTGTGTAAACTAGTGTAGTCGATATTCTTTTTATCCAACTTTTACTTCGCAACCTAAATGGACAATATATTTCGAGAATAAAGAAACACAGCAAATAATATTACCGGGCTATATTGGAAATACCTACAGTCACTTGCTTGAATGTGACTGCTCCACTCTCAAAAAATAAAAATTCCTTAGTTGTGATAACAAATTTTTATTTCTTTTTAATTTTTCACCAATTTTAATTTTGGTTAAACAATAAAATCCCTATTCTAGCTCATTCTATTTCGATGACAGCGCCAACCTTCGTTAGGGCTTCTTTTAGTTTGTCAGCTTCATCTTTGGGGATATCTTCCTTGACCAACGTAGGGGCACTTTCAACGAATTTCTTGGCTTGCACCAAATTCATTCCCTCGAGAAGATTCTTAATTTCCTTGATTAGTGGTACCTTTTGTTTCTCGTCGAATTTCACAAGTTTAACTTTGAATGATGTCTGAACTTTTTTAGGAGCAGCCTCTTCTTCGTCTTCGGCTTGTTTGGCAGGACCTGCAGCTGCGAAGCCAACCGGTGCAAAGGCAGTCTCGGGCAGATTAAGTTTCTTCTTTAACAACGAACTTAGTTCGGAGACTTCCAAAAGATTGAGGGTAGCGATGCTGTTTACGATGTTATCTAGTTTAGGATTTGGGGGCTTATCAACACCTTCAGGTACTGGAGGCACAAGTTTTTCACCTCCAACAGCCGCTGCTGCGGTTGATGTGAAACGAGCTTCGAACATGCGGGTCAATACAGATTGTCTGTTAAGTGTTTTACGCAAATGTTGAATTGTGATACGTGAGATACTCATTTTGATGTAGTTTAGTTTAGTTTAGTTTGAAAATGCAAAGAAATCACGACAATTTTAGGTTTTCTTCAGAAAATCAAATTTGGAAAATCCACTTTTTTCGAGGGGGTTATGTTACGACAACTGACAGCAGATACGCAGAAAGTGATGCCAAAAATGCCAGAAATTATGTAATTTATGGCAAACATTGTTCAAAAATACAACGAGTCAGTCTTTGGTAGATTAAAAATAAATTAATTTTAAAGAAGCTTGGAAAAGAATTTAGGCTAGTCGCGCACTGGCAACTATGATCGGAATCAAATAGTTTAATCACCAGTTGAAAGACAACCGCGCACTGGCAACTCTTTACTCACGCTCACACTTTTCTCTCTTGCGTTTATAGAAAACAACTCAACTGTTGCGTTTAGTTTGTGTCAAAACACAAACTTTTTAGTTGCTCGAACCCAGCAGTTTCGCAACTAAAAGTTGCTAGTGCGCAGGTAGCCTAATGATTGCCTAAAATGAGTTCGCTATTTTGTGTAACATATAGTTATATGCACCTGCGCGGACATTCAACTAAATTAGTTCATCTGTTTTCTATAAGCAACCAAACAGTTATGCAACTAAAAATTGAATGTGCGCAACTAGCCTAACTCGTTTAGCTCGGCGACTTTTAGGCTAGCCGCGCACTAGCAATTTTTAGTTGCGAAACTGTTTGGTTACTTATAGAAAACAGATGAACTGTTTGGTTGAATGTCCGTGAATTTGCAGATAATTATATGTTCAATAAAATGGCGAACTTATTTTAGGCAATCGTTTAGTTTGTGTCAAAACACAAACTTTTTAGTTGCTCGAACCAAGCAGTTTCGCAACTAAAAATTGCTAGTGCGCGGCTAGCCTTAGTTTGAATCAATTTGATAAAGCTTGAAATTAAAATTTGCTTGCACTGCACCACAGAGCCAAAACAATTTTTGATAATACCATTTTTTGATAAATATGAGTGCCATAAAAAGCGAAAAGCCGAACGTGTTCATTTTTATAGGTAAATAAATATATTTCCGAACGCGGACTTTCATTATAAAAATAAAAACAAACTGACATTTCAATCATGTCCGACCAAGAGAAATCAACAGAAAATTCGACAGAAATAAAGAAAATTGTTTTTAAAAAGAAAGTCCGTAAAAATATAAAATTAAGAAGTAGATCTGGCGATGAAGATGAATCTGAACATGAAAATCCTGCAGAAATACTGTAAGTTTAAATTCTCGGTCGTAAGTAATTTAGAATTTATAAAGAAACTTGCATATCAAACAGTTCAGGCTTGGAAGAGATCAAGGAACGCCAGAAACTACGACAGCGACCAAATGGCGTGAGTATAGTTGGTCTAGCACTGGGAAAAAAGTTGGCTCTTGAGGAAGAGATCACAATAGTAAGTAAAATTTGCAATAATGTCAGGAAAAGTCTGCAGTAAAGATTTGCTTTGCAGAACGATCCATTTAACACAAAATCCGGTGGAATGCTAAACATGCAAGCTCTAAAGGCGGGGAAAATCAAAGAAGCCGACGATGCCTACGACGTTGGCATTGGTACACAATTTTCAGCCGAGACCAATAAGCGTGATGAAGACGAAGAGATGATGAAGTACATTGATGAGGAACTGCGAAAGCGAAAAGGTGTCGCTACAGATGTCGATGAACACGAAGGTGACAAGACGAAGTACATGACTCCCGAAGAAGCAGCCTTATTTGCCCTACCCGATCATCTACGTCAGAGCTCCTCTAATCGCTCCGAAGAAATGTTATCCAATCAAATGTTGAATGGAATCCCTGAAGTCGATTTGGGTATCGAGGCGAAGATCAAGAATATTGAAGCTACAGAGGAAGCCAAACAAAAACTGTTACAGGAACAGAAGAACAAGAAAGATGGACCATCGGTGTTTGTGCCAACGAATATGGCCGTGAACTTTATGCAACACAATCGATGTAAGTTGCAGAGTGAGACGAGACGATTAATGGAGGTAGAAATATTAACAGTTTATGTTCTTTGATTTCAGTTAATATAGAAGATGCCGAGCCAAGAAAAAGGAAAAAACCTGTTGAGCCTGTGGACAAAACCACAGGAACGAAGAAAGCCACCGACGACTATCATTATGATAAATTCAAGAAACAATTTAGACGATTTTAATTTTTTCTTCTTTTAAATAAAATCTTTTAAGTACAAACATTTATTTCTTTGTCTTTTTTCTATTTAAAGTGGCTTGTTCCACAAACAAAAGTAATCTAAAACAATACATTATTATATTCAGAGAAAAGAACTGCATCCTTCAAGTTATTTTTTCGTATTTGTAACCATACCAAAGTTTCTTATTGTGTAGGCGGTTTTTTTCCTTTTTTCGTCCTTTATCTTACAAAACTTATTTTGTGTTGTTATGTACCTGTGTCCATAGATCAGTTTGTTTGCTTCCACAAGGTGCCAATTTTAACCAATTATATTTCACATATGATATTTCACAGATGTTGGACTAAATATTGTAAAAATTGTTAATTTTGGACAAGTAAAAGCATAAACATGTTTTGTTTTTAATCCAAACAAAATTTATTGGAAATATATAAAATAATAACAAACCCTTTTTAAACTTCTGATAGATTCATGAATATAATTGAGAATTATCTCTGTTTAAGTGGAGTGATTGAATTAAATTCAAATAAAAGCTCAAGTGACCACTGTCGTACCTGGGCGAAACGCACCTTGGAGTTGAGGTCACTTGAGCTTTTATTTGACTTCTGATAGATTGGTCAACAAACTCTCCGGCGTCAATTTCTCAACTTTTTCTCGTTTTTAAATTTTACACAGAAAAGCTGTGTTCCAAAATGTTAATTCAATCCGTAGTTTGGAGAAGAAGCAATAAAATCAATTATTTTTTCTAAATTTTAAAAAATTATACTTGGCCCGTATCGCGAAGACTAAAGCGATCGTTCAATTAAGTGATTGCCGTTTTGACTAAAGAAATAAAGAAAGATATAACGAGTCTTACGCGATACGCCCCCCAGTCATTTAACCCTTGTTAATACGATATCGACATTCAGTTTTGATCAAAATATTGAGTGCAAATGTGAAATATTTGTCCAAATGAATTTGTTCCCGTCTTGAAACGACTGCGGTGAGAATGTAGGAAGATTTCTTTTAATAGTTCAAAATCAACATAAAACCATTTAACTACACAAAGCTATTAAAACATCTTCTAAAAAATAAAAATAAATATTCTAAATCGTTTATTATTATTTTCCAAAGACCATCTGAATCTGAATGCAATTTGGGAGCACGCAGTCGTGGATCTGAAGTCAAACGCTTCTTTTTGATTCCAGTAATCCACGTACATATATGATATTTGCATATCCTTAAGGTAACGATAAGATAAACTGCAAGTACTGGACTTCCTTTCCATTTACAATGCTAGTACTACAAAAGGGCTTTTTCTTCACTCATACAAGCTACAAGTAGTTTAGCCAGACATCCTCTTATTACATCATTTTTTTTCATTTCATTTCATTTATTTCGAAGAAAGATTCAATTTACAATGACACATTAAGATCAAAATCTTTTTGAGTATCGATAGTTTTACAAGTAACATACTCGTAGTTTTTTTTAAATATTCAAAAGTATGAAACATACTTCTTAAAGCTAGGATAAAAAACTGAATTCAAAAATATAATTGTATATGACTTTATATTATTTGCAAAAAACTGGAAGAAGTAATAAGATAATTAGAATTGTAATTTAAGAAATAAGACAAAGCAAAGTACATATCGTCGCTGTAGATCGAATACCTCGTAACCCAGAAAAGTCGATTTTTCAGGAGAGACACAAAACTTATTATCAAATCAATGAAAGGCAATGAAAGACGTGTTGTTAATTTGCGCGTGGCTCTGCAATTATAGTTTTTAGGTTCACAGGATATTTTTCATCAGATCCGGAATTTTTTTCACAATATAATTGCATCATTACCTAAAAATCGTTTTTTTCTGGGTTACGAGGTATTCGATCTACAGCGACGATATGTATTTAAAAAAAGAGAGAGAAAAAAAAATAGAAAAAGATACGAAAAGTACGAGAGGTTTAGAAAGCTCGTTGCTTGATATTCTCGTTCAAGTACATTAATTTATTTTCAAAACAAAAAACCATAACGTACATTTTTGTTGTTGTTTTTATAATGGCATAAAATAAGAAAATATCCCATAGGAAATTTGAATTCAAAGCCAATTCAACAACCAATTTGTAGGGAAATTTACAAAAAAAATCACTACAAATGCAAGTCATAATAAAACCTTACAAATGTTGGAGGTTGTTTTTGGTTTATTTGGATTATTAATTACTATTAACTAAAATAAGAGCTAAAAGCCATGAATTTATTAGCTCAAACTGTTAAAAATTATTAGAATTTTCGATTAATTTACGGAGATATAAAAACTTCAGAATCTATCAACATCAAGTATGATCTAACATGAGTTACAATCATTCCCCCAGCCAATAAAACTGGTTGAAATTAAAATCTATATTTTCGACTGGGAGGTTGGCAGCTCCTGTAATCCGGCTTCTCGGAGGTGTAATTGTAGAATGGTCTGAGGATGGGAGTTCTGTGCTGTGGGTCAGTTCATGTTGACGGAACGTCCGCACTAAGCTTTCCATCAATATGGGTGCCATGGAGGAGTCCAAGGTATTCAGGTTGGCTAAGGAGGGATGAACCGGGCCAGGGGCGAAAGCCAGCAGCCAAGAGTCCCCGTGGTAAGCAGTAGTGGGATAGCGTACCGGAGTGGAATGCCATGGCCAGCCTATCCAACATGGTCAGACTACAATTTTTTTTTTTTATTTTCAATAAAATTTATTTATTTTTGAAAGTAAACGCTTTTTTTTCAAAAAAAAAAAAAAATATGTAACAGCACTTTAGTGAAAATTAATTTTGAAGTGAAACTTCATTGGGTATAGTAAAATTATTTTAAAAGCATAATTTTAGAATAAGAAATAAACGAAACTTTGACATTTAATGTGTGGTTAAGAGTGAAAAGTTGGTAGAGAATTTAAATTAACCTAGGTATGCTTTCAATCAGGCAAGAATATTAGATACAGCAGATATTATACCTAACAGGAAATGTGGTGCAACATCATTTTTTAATTTCTACTTCTAATTGTTCTTGGAATTAATTATTTGAAGTAAATTATTTCATAACAGAATAACATATTAAATGTTTGTTAAACGAAAAAATTATATGTAAATGTGTGTTAACACAAACTTTTGATTTTTTGGTGATTTGGAGTGTAAACATTTTTGAAATACAGTAGATATTTTTGAAGGGTCCCTCTTGAACGTATTTTTATGAAATCAGGGGGTGCAGAAAAATTGATAAAATTTCCATATGCATTTTTATTTTATTTTATTTTGTTTAAATATGTATACTTAAATGAACGTTTTAATTTACCTTTACCCGAGGACAATTCAATTTTGCAAACAAAAAAAATCAAATCACTCAGGCACTCATTATCATTATCTAACAATCTAACTTATAACTCCGGATTGAATAATTTGAACTTCATTATGTACAAATATTTATTACGATTCGAAGACAAAAGTGGTATAAAGTGGAAATCGATATGTGCATTCGCGAGATACTTTTTTACTTGCGAAACGAACTAGAGATATTAACCAAACTTGACATTGCGATGAGAACATGTACAAAGTCAGACGATCTGGAGTTTAGGACACTGAAGTCGTCAATCAAAAAACATCAACCAAATGAATTAATAGCAGAATTCTGGCCATTAATTCTAGCGACCTGAGTATGTTTCCACAAATTAATAAGATCTTAAGAAGGAATCATCAAGATGTTCCTCTAGCAGCAGGTGTAGATCCGGAGGAAGCCGTCGCGTCGCCATCGTCATGAACGACAACCTCTTTGTTGTCGAAGTTCGAAAGAGCAAGTAACGACGCTGGGTCTACTTTTCAGCAAGTACTCGTATACAAGGTGAGTGCTAGCTCTCAAGCGCCACTTCTACCTTCTAAATGAAATAATGCAATGGTGAGTTTCAAGGACTTGAACATTGGAAACTCGTCGATTTTGTACCTTCGGCATAGCGTGGCGTGGATCCTTTACAATGGTATCGTAGTAGGCATTGGTGAATAATGCATATTATCTAGTACTTCGGAAGACAAGTGTGGTGGTACATCCTCTTACGAAAAAGGGAAAACACCAGTCGATTAGTCCTCTGATAAGGTATTCTAAAATGTTATATTAATATAGCTCTGTTCAAATGGACTGATATTCAGTTCGGTTTTAAGTAGAAATGTTATACAACTTATGCCGCGTCTAAGTTGGCCTCAGATATCCAATGAAACAAAACTATAAAGCAGTGTGCTGGTGCTTGTCTGATTAATTTGGAGAAGGCTTTCGGCACCGTATGGAAGGAGGGTCTCTATCTAAAGTTAAACAGATTCGGCATAAGTAAACCACTATTATATGTATATGTTTTATGACATCCTCAAAGATAGAAAGTTTATTGTCAAAAGTGCAATGTAATTTTTACCGAAATATTTGATATTAAAAATGGTGTTAAGCAGGGAGTGGCCAACTTGCCGATTCTATGTAGCATTTACACCAGCCAGCGATCTGATAGGTAGTCTGACTCAGGCAATTATGTATGCTTAAGATCGAATAGACAAGATTAAATGAAATTACGATAACTGGAAGTTGAAAATCAATGGGTGGTCGTGGCGCGATGGATGTGTGCTCGCCTGTCAACCTCATGATGACAGGTTCGATCCCTGCCGTCGTCTATGTCGTCTTTAATTCCATTAAAACCTTCTAAAAATTGTCATCAATGGGTTGCTGGTTTACTCATTACATGTTGTTCAGGCATAACACTAACAACATGTAATTGAGTTAAACTAGTATGCCCAACAAGGATGAACACGAATAAAATAATGTGAATTATAAGCGACATAGAAATAAGACACGGTATTTCTCCGCTCTAGCTCAGCCGCCATCCCTGGAGATAAAAATATCTGAGACAACCACCAACAGTCTCAGAACATCGTGCCACATATCTTTCCTATCCTTCTTTCTCTTCATTAACTTCACGCCCGCGCTGTGTTGAAACATTTAAAGGGTAATCATAATCCCTTGAGCGCGGGTTGATTATAAAAAAAAAAAAAAAAAAAAAAAATTTCCAGAAATCTGAAACTATTCTGTTTGGGACTCCGTTGCATGGCGCCTCAAGCGATACGAGAAAGACCTGGCGCAAGCAAGTAATTGTAGGGCCACACGGACAGGCTTTCAAATGCAGTATAGCACTTTATTGTAAGTGTTGCCGTTGTTTTTTAATATTTTTTTTTCAATTTAAAATATTTTTTCTAAAAGTGCCGCTACCTCCTAAGCGGGGGAAGATAGACCTCCCCCCCTACCATAGTAAAAAGTGCTTGTTTTTGACCTTTCTACATAAAACCCGTTATCAAATCTTGGCGGCCAAGAGTTATCGTATACTCTCCCCAATATTACATATTCAAATTTTGAAAAAAAAAAAAATAGATTTTAAAAAAACTAAATGTATTATTTGATAATTCAATATTTAAAAATGATTTAGTTATTTATTTCGAAATTAAGCTTTTAAGTAAGCATTAAATACTTAAAACGTTGAAGACATTTTGTGCATGCAAATGTATGTAGGTATATAAAAAAAAGAGCTCCATATTTTTAAAATTTTTGTTTTGCATAAATTCATATTTATTAAGAAATCAGTTAGAATAATTTTGATGTATGAATTCAAAACAATTCAACGATCTGTTTTAAAAATTTTAATTGTTTTTCATTGATGTACCTTATTATTTCTTCGAAGGTTAAAAGTATACATCCGAAATTTAAAAGTACATAGATTTGCAGACTCAAGTTAAAATTTTTAATTTGAGGATTTATAAATTAACCTACATATTTACCCTATATACCAATGATGAATATTAGATTTGGACCAAAAAAAACCTGTGTAAGGTAAACTTTCACGCAGTTGGTCATTGAGGGAACGATGGACTCAAATGTTGGGTATTTCGTCCAAATTTCCGGTTCTACCAATGACCTGAAGCACAAGGTAGTAATTGTGCAGACCTGGCTCTTGGGAATCGACACATCCACCGCCGCCGCCGGCCGTAGTCATCTGACATATAGGTGTGATCGAACATTTGTGTGCTTTGTTCGACAACAATAGGTGTGTTTTTTTTGCAAGTCCATATAGAATTGTAAAAAAAAACGACATCGGGATTTAGGAGCTTTTTTTCCACATAGCTGGAAGCACTGTGTACGCTATGACATTTGTCAGCTTATTGACGACTAGCATCAACAATCCAAAAACTTAACTTTTGACGTCTCTGAGCAAATTATCGATTACATATAGATAATACTATTTTGGCATCACCATTTTTATCGGGTCTTAGATTAACTCTCGATAATTATCTGGTCTTAGCTAACTCTGTATAGATTTAAGTAGTTGTTGCATTTGCATGTAAAGCGCTTAGTCCCGATGTCGTTTTTTTTTTACAAATCTATATGGACTTGCAAAAAAAACACACCTAATATTTGTAAACACAAAATCTCCAACAAAAATGACCTGAAAAATGCAATTTTAGAACAATGGCAGAAAATTACGCCAAAAATCACAAAGCTTGTCCATTCCCTCCCAAAAAGACTTCCTTATTAATTTTTCAGAGCCGTTGATGAGAAAGTTGAAAATAAGAAACCGTTTTATGACAGGTTAGGAGCATTTTTTTGGCACCATTATTTTTGAAGCAAACAAGCATACAACAAGTAACAAGCAAGCAAAATCTCGAGTTCGCCTTTTTTCCAAATGCAAAACTTTCTCTATATTATACCTACAAACATATGTATGTATGTACAGAGTGCGCCATCAGATATGCTGATATGCGATTATTTGGATGTATTCCAAGCAACGTGAATGATCTGCTGGCAATATTCTTTAAGTTAATTGCACTTCATACAAAAAAAAAAGCAAATCAACCTTCAAAATGCGCAGCAAGGTGGTTCCAATGGTCCAAAAATGCTGAACACTATGATGATATGACATCGTTTCAGCAACACTTTATCTTACCCCTTCAACCAGTTCATTGGAATTACCTGACGGGCGTTGATAAAAGGCCAATCGACAATCTTCCATTGTTCCGGGGATCAACAGAATTCGAAACCAAACCACGAACTTGTTGACCTATTTTTGACGATATGCACGTTGAGTTAACAAAACTGAACGACACTATCGAGTAAGTCGGTTTACAAATTTCAAAGATATTCAATGTTTACATAAAAACAAAATATTTTACTATTACATTTGCAATAATAAAATACGAGTACTTACCCTCATTATAATAAACATCGTCCTGTTTAATGGCTAAGCGTCTACTTTTCGATTTCGGCTATAAAAACGTTCATATCGCAATTGAGTTCCATGTGATGGATTACTAATTAATTGATGGATTACAAAAACATCAATGCCTCTATCTGTTTAGATAATAACGAAAACCAAGTTAAGTCCTTAAATCAATATGTTTGAAACTCATCAAAGTGTCGAAGGTCGAATGTTCGTATTAAAGCTTCCTGTAAGGTACCCTAACCATGACAAATTTAAATTTTACCCAAAACCAATTTTACACACTGAGATATAAAATAGCCAAAGAAATCTGACTAATTTGAAAAATAACCTGGTACCTGTAGATATAAATCTACATACCTACATTCCTTACATTTTTCAGAGGCGCTATGCAATATGTTGTGTATTACAGTTACATCATAGTTTATATAAAAATTTCAAAGTACGTATACTTGCCTCGAATCTAATTTAAACAACAAAATTAACTTCACCTCAAACACTAAAAAGTTAGATAAATGCGAAAAAAGAAAGTAAAAGTAAGTAACTAGAAGTGTTAGATCTTCCAGCTACAAAATGATGATAACAAAGTCACACAAATGACAGTGATTTTGACAAGATGCACCTTTTATTGACATTAACTGCTAAGTAGAAGAGAAAACAAGACAAATATGTACATTATGAATGTCAGAAGCTTATCTAACGCTTTGTGAATTAGAAGCTTACAAAGGGCATAGAATATTTAGTGTAGTCAACGTCAAGTTAAGATAGTTTAAATGATGCTGAGATATCATAAGGACCCTTTAGAAAATATGTTTTGGCAATTTTTTTTTTAATTTCTATTTCACTTAAATTGCTATTTGTGTGTGAAGATTTCACTCTTCAACAAAGGCAAAGCCTGAGGCGTTGCTGAATGCTTTGTACCTATTTCTATTTTGTAGCTAAACAAGTAGCCGCCACTGTTAAGTCCAATGAAATAATTTATGACAAGACTGCTTTTGTTTTCTTGCCTTGAGTATAGGCGACAAATAGTAGTCATCAATCAACCTGGGCGTTATTTGTGCGAGTTACAAACAACTCCTTTAAAAGAAGTTACCTATCATCAATAATCAAATTTACTATCCAACAGATACAAATACTTCGTTACATATTTGTTGTACCGTAAAAATGTACTCTAATTAATCTATATTTGGTTATTTGTTGCATATTTTTAAAAAACACTCTTCTTTAAGAAAATTGCTTACATTTTTTAACGTTTACTGTCGGAATCTTCTTTGATCATAATTATTAATCATTTGATCTATTTTCTTACACATCACTTTTTCTTTTAAATCACAGTTGAGATTAAGTTTTTATTGGTGGGTGATCTGAGTATTATTTTATTTATATTTACAGTAAGGCTTACGAAATAATTTCATTCATTTGTAAACGTGTCTTCAACTTTTTCAAAAATATGGGTTAACGTTTGTATGTGACCTAAGCATGTTTTAACAAAAAAGTCACTAAATTTACCCTAGTATTTATGAAAGAATAGGCACATTGCTAACTTTTCAAACTGTCTGTTTGTTCAAGTACACACTAAACGACTTGACCGATTTTATTGAAACTTGGTATAGCGGTTTTCTTCTTTTTTTTTTTAATTAAAGAAAACATTCTTTTCTTCAAAAACTGTTTATAATAAATACAATAATATTTATAAAAACAATCCAAAAATATTTTTTATTAAAATCTATCATATATGGTTCTCAATACAATCTCCCATCATGGAATCATTATTTTTCCGATTTTCTCCAAAGACGGTACCTCTGATGTTGCCTCATTTGCTTATGTTAATACTCCTAAACAAAAATTTAATAATTGTAGTAGGTGTGTTTTATTCACTGCTAGCTAGCACAGCAAAATTTCCCTCGACAAACAACAACAATTTGATTGCTGGCGAAAAAGAAGCCAGTCAAAAAATGACAGTTGTGCTGGTGATATAACTTTAAATTATTGAAATGAAAATGGTGCTATGCATTAAATTTTAGAATTAAACATATGTACATACATGTTTTGACCAGATTTTGATATTTTCTATAATAATAGGTGAGTTTTATTCACTGCTGCATAGCTAGCGCAGCAAAATTTCCCTCGACAAACAACAACAATTTGATTGCTGGCGAAAAAGAAGCCAGTAAAAAAAATGGCAGTTGTGCTGGTGATAGAACTTTAAATTATTGAAATTAAAATGGCGCTATGCATTTTAGAATTAAACATGTACATATGTATGTACATGTTTTGATATCATATTTTGATATTTTCTATAATAATGGCCATCATTGAAATATAAATTGAAATCGACATATAGGGTGAGTTTGATCGTTTTATTCGCACTTGAATGCTGCGCTGGCTATTCAACAATGTATAAAACATACCTAATGGCCAACATTGAAATATAAATTAAAATTGACATATGGAGTGAGTTTGATCGTTTTATTCGCACTTGAATGCTGCGCTGGCTATGCAGCAATGAATAAAACACACCTACACAGAGAAAAAAGTACCACATAAAATAGAAGAAAAGTAATAAGATTTCTGTACGGTTTTCATCCAAGAATAAAGTCTTATTAAAACCATAGGGAAAATCTTATTTAAATCTTGATGCCCATTTTATGCGATTTCCACATATTTTTAGAAAGATATCTCATTGCGTTTTTATATGACTGCTTTTTAGAACAATAAGAAAACTTATTGACAAATATTAGCAAATCTTTTTGAGACAATAAGAATATCTTATTGAAAACATGTGAAAATCTTTTAGGGATAATCAGAAGATCTAATTGCAAGAATAAGAAAACGCTTTGAATCAATACGAAAAACTCATTGAAATTAAAAACAATGAGAATGTCTTATTAAATTCATTTAAAGAAAAGGCGAAATAATATTTTTTTTTTCAAAGTATTTATTACTGTTTTTTTTACAAAAAATAACAAAAGATATACATATATTTATTATAAGTTAGAAAAAAATGTATTCAAAATTCTTTATAATACAAAAAAGAACATGTTTTTATATTACTCTTAGACTTCTAATAGGAAACTAAATAAATAATATTGAAACTAACTATAAACAAAAATAAATAAATTCTTATTAAAATTATAATATGTATTCAGAAAACAAATATAATTAAAAGAAATTCGCCAATTTGGAACGAGAATCTTTCAGGTTCTCCCCACTGAATCATAAACTTGGTTTTTGGCTTTAAATCTTTGACTGTGGGTTCTAGAGATAATTATAAGTCGAACATTTTTCGTCACGTATTTAGAATATTTATGCATATGATACCTATGTATGAGGTTATTTGTAACCCAGTGGGGAAATCCTGCATAAAACGAATTCATTGAAAATCTGTTATTTTATCCTTTAATAACCACAAACTTACTTTATTTTCTGTGGGAAAGGTTTTCGTGATTGCAAGAGCCCATTTATCCATATCTGTATAAGTCATTTTTTTCGCCTTTCCAATGAATCTTTCCACAATGCAGTGAGTTAGATCCTTCTGTTTTTTACTGTCTAAATGGCCGTTTTTTTTTTTCATAAAATGACAAAAGGAGTTGACCTTTTACAGTTGATTTATGAAGGCCAGTAAGATCTGGTTCTGTTGAAGCAGAAACATGCGACATTGATGACTCTCTTGAAGAAGTGGCTGAATTTAAACTGTTTGAAATCTTTTCAAGCCATTCTAAAATCTTGCGGGTCGGTGGTGGTGAAAGAATGCCTTGGTCACACAATAAAGTTATATTATAAAAGAAAAGAGTTTTTAATTGCAATTGTCATCATAAAGTACTAAAATCAAGTTATTCCAGTGCAAACAAAATTATTTTCGGATTTTTAGAGGATTTTCAAACAATTGAAATCGTAGCCATTCCATGGTGGAATTATTGGACTTTATGGTTTGACATAGGAGATGAACTAAAAAATTTGGATTGAATTATTTTGTGATCTGGGGATTTTCAAATTCATTTTGTTACATATAATTTTAGGTATAAAATATTGCACAAAGGAATAAAGATTCTTTTTAAAAGTTATATCAAAACTACTTACCCTGTCCTTCTTCTACTTCCTGAGTCAAGCTTGAAATTTGATTCGGTCGCCAAAGTAGCCGTAACTGTCGAAGTTGCTAAAAAATTTGTCAACATCTTGCATCTCCATTTTTTCTAGGACGTCAATTGAATTAACTCCATAAACTTTCAGCAACGAGGACACCGAACTACTGAGACTGAGACCCCACGAAAGAAAAATTTTCTGAGTCTCCTCAATATCCTCATTGTTCCATATTAAGCAACGCTGGATGGAACGCTTATTGTTTCAATAACATTGTCATTTTCCATTTTCACACAATTTTTGTGTGCTTTTCTTGAAAAACTTAAAAATATTTTTTTACTTTAAATTCCGCACGTCTTAAGCCTGAAGAAAAAACTGAACTGATGAGATATTCTTATTGTAGACAAGGCATGGAAATAACGGGATTCAAGCATGCAAGTTAATAAGATTGAAGTCTTAAAACTGATAATTAATAAGATTTTCGTATTATTTATATCGTTTAATGTGATTTTCACTTACATATTTATAAGAAAAAACTTATAGATTTAAGAAGATTTCCTTATAAGCCTTTATAGAGAAAAAGTTAATAAGGTAGACTTCTTAAAATTGATAAGTAATAAGGTTTTCACATTATTTATAGCATTTAATGTGATTTTTCATATGAAAAGAGTCGCACAATCTTTTTAAAACTTCAATAAGATTTTCTTCATTAAATCAATAAGTTTTCTCTATGAAAATATCACATTATTTAATATAGAATAGAATAGAAAATGTGTTTTTATTGAACAAAATAATGTTACAATTTTTTCACAATAGTAGCACTGGCTTTTGCCGTCAGCCCGAAAAGAAAAGAGAATTGTGTATATACAAAATAATATTTCCTCATAAAATAATAAAATACAGATAAGTTTTATTTAAAAATCTTCCTCAATTATTTGTTTTCTATATTTTAGCGCTAATTTTAAATAGCTGTAGAGCTTCATCCAGTTATCCCCGTTTAGAATAGATACAATTTCCGTTTGTGTCAAACTATTTTTGCCCCAATGGTCTCTTCTTAATTGGTTTAAGATTGGGCATATACCAATAAAATGCTGGATATCCTCTCTTGCACTTAAGTTGCACAATGTGCATTCCTCACTTCTGTCGTTCCTATGGGGTGTATAATTCAAACCCAATATTTCACCTCTGGCCTTGAAAATCGTTGATATCTGATCCAAACTGTATCGATCGTGAAAGTAATTATTTTCTCCAAGATCATGATGAAGTAGCTTATAGGTTACTCTAAATTCACTTTGATGAGCTTGCACTTTAAACATTTCATGAGTGTGTTCTTCAATTCTCATTAGTAACTTCTCTAGATTAGTTCTCAGAGTCAGGCTTTCACCCACAATTTCAACATTTTGTTCGTTTCCCAGTCTCAACCATTCCCTGTAAAACTGTTGGTTTCGGCTTATTAAATGCTTTGCTACGATTTTCGGTAGTCTTTGGTCTGGCATTTCTAGTGTTTTCAAGATATACAGAAAATGTATCCTCAACGTGATAATATACATTGGGGGCAGCCCAGTTTCCAAATGCAGCATGTATGTCGGTGTGTTTTCTGGAAGCCTAAAAATTTTCTTTATAAAATAACGCAGTAATTTTTCCACCTCCTCATGCTGGTAGACACCCCAAATTTGCGCTCCGTAACACATGATGGATCTCACAACCGCTTCAAAAACTTTGTATTTAGTACTTGCTGCTACATTCTTTTTGCTTAAGATACCTTTCCAATTGCAGTTGATTGCTTTCTTTGATTCTTTTAATTTTTCTTCAAGATGCTTTTTGAAAGATAGTTTAGGTGTGATTGTCACTCCAAGATATTTGTACTCTTTGACTTTTTCGATTTCCAAGTCTTGCCACTTCCACCATTCATCATGTGCATATCTCCCAGTTCCATTTCGAAATATCATGATTTTTGACTTGCTGATATCACATTATTTAATGCTTTTAATAAGATTTCTAAGTAAAATAGCTCAATAAGGCTATCTTATTGATTTTATGTAGTCTTTTTTCTCTCTCTGTAGTATTGTGCATAATAGAGATCTTTTCGACTCCCACTGACTATACTGTATCCCTAAAATGGGCATCAATAAATATATTAAGGTTTCCATCAAGAAAGGACTGGGATAATGACGTCGCGTGGTGACGAAAGACTTCGACACAACTATCTTTAAAAATGGCTCAAAGATGGAGTGTGGTGTTGTTCAGGAATTTTCTCTGTGACTTATATATCTAGGTCGTTTATGCTACCCGAACTTAATGTTAATGTTAATGTTTTTCAAGCTGAATTACTGGCTATCAGGGAAGCATGCAAGGTACGAGTACACAAACTAGAGCCAAACCAGAACCGGAATACGGCTACTATTACTGACAGTCAAGCGGCTGATAAAGCCATTAATTCTAGTACCTCATACTCCCAATTCATTCAGCAATGTTGAGATGAACTGCCTAGCCTCAATATTAACCACAATATCACTCTTATTTGGGGCATGGGGTTCCATTGAGGAACTTTCGGAAATGAAGATCAAAGAATTGATCTCTTTTCTCAACGCGATGAAATGGCTCTAGGATGAACTTCTGTTATCTACTTCTGTGCCGTGTCCTTTGTTTAACTGCTTAGATCCCGAGCTAGCGGACTTAGGGCTTTGACGGAGGCCTACGGTGTGGAGGCCGGATAATCACTCAATCGGGTTGGTTATTTTTTCAGTACCAGTCAGCAAGCTGCCTAGCTTGGCACAGTGTTGATGGTGTCGGATGAGTGTGGTGGTCCGCTTATCATCTATCCTTGAAGTATAATCTAAACTTTTGGTGTCAAAATAGCGTACCTCAGCGCTAATTGGTTCTAAGGGCTATAGACTGCTGGTGGTCGCCATTCCCACATTCCTACCATTGTGCACAATTTTATTGAAATTTCATTTTTTTAAAATTAAATGCATTTTTCTAAAACTACAGGTTGAATTTTTTTTTAACAATATCTAAAATATTCAGATTCGTTTTTTCCAATCCTACGGTACCTTCCATACAAATGTTTAAAAACGTTTTAGAAAATCGTATTTTTCTTTACTTCCGACATAAAATTAGGTACTATACTCACACACATAGTAATCGAAATCGAAATTTGATGAGACTTGACATTACGATGATAGGGAAAACTAAAAAAGTGGGTGCAGCAACTAATGTCTTTCGGCCTGTTCGACTACATACTAAACGGCTGGGCTGATTTTTTTTAAACTTGGTAGATATGGTTTTAAAATACCCCCAAGTTTTTTTCTTTTTTTTAAAGACCAAATATAATGGTTCCTGTCATACAATTTTTCTTCGAAATTTAAAAAAAAAATATTTTTTTTTTTCAAAAACTGTTTATCAGATTTTGACCAATCTTTGTTTTTAATTCTAAAGCTCCTCAAAAGTGTATGTAAAAAGTATTTTGTTTTCAAATTTTTCAAAAAAATCGTTTGGATATTTAAAAAATTTATTTTTTTTTTAAACTCAATATTTCGAAAATCACATGCTCGATTTTTTTTAATCTTGATAATTAACGGTTTCTTAACACTATGCTATTATGTAAGAGTACTTTGGAATTTAAAAATTGTTTATTTAGTTTTATTATTAAATAAATCCTATCCTACTATCCTACTTCCTACTAATATTATAAATGTGAATGTTACGATGTATGGATGTTTGTTACTCAATAACGCTTGAACAACTGAATAGATCTTGATAAAATTTAACACACAAAAAAGTTATAGTCTGGATTACCGTATAGGCTACTTTCTTTTTTATTATCAGGGGAGGGGCATTGGGTGGTCGAAACACTCCAAAATTATTTATCTCTACTTCTATCTTCGTATTGCACTGAAATGTAGTACATATACATACATACATTGAAATGCCATACTTTGGTGGTGCGGGCCCAGAGGAGGGGCATTGTTTGATTAATTTACCTAAGCAGTAACGATAAAAACACTCAAAAAGGTTTAAAAAAAAAATAAAACAAAAATAAAATTCTCCGAATTAAAAACAAAAAAAATTGACAAATATTTGTGTGTCTTTGAATTTAAACTATTTTAAGGTAAGTTAAACTTTATGTGCCTGCAGGTTTAACTACATACGAGTACATTGTTATAGGATAGTTACATACGTATATGATTTGCTCATTGTTTGTTTTTTTTTTCAAAATATCCTTCGCTTGGCTCCATTACCTTTAAGAAAAGGACTTGATTGGATTTATTGGTTTGCTGTTTTGTTTTAACCCAGGTACATGCATACGTTAAATAAAAATAATTCGTAAGCTTTCAACTTCTCATGTTGAACAGGAGATCAGTTGTGACAGTTCTTGGCTATGCTAAACGTGTTTATTATTTCAGTGGTAAGTCGTCTTTTTCAAATAGAGCTGTTCAACGATGACACACAGAAGTAAAATAAACACCCAAAAACAACATTCCGTACTTCACACAAGATTTCCAATGCAAGAAAAACTGAGCGAATCTACAGAAACTTTTAGACACATTATTTATTTTGAAAAACTTCAGTTAAAAAAAAAATTGCTTGCGGGAGTTCCCGCCCGGGTACGCTAGTTTTTTATATTAATAATTTGTTTAAAATTTAGAACAAAATTTGGGATTCCAATTTTAAGTATTTTATTTATTTATTTGAATCAAGCTAATTAATATCTAGCGTACAAAAATATTACTTAGAATTACGAATTTATAAATTATACAATATTATAGAATATTTTTTTAAAACCATTATTTGATACATCACAAAAATTTATTAATAAATTGTGATTGACGTTATACAAATTAAACATGTTATTCAATGGTGAATTCTGCTCATAGTTGGTACGATAGTGTTTTATGTAAATTGGGTCACGAAAACCTCTCAGATAACGATTTGGAACATTAAAATTAACACGACACAAAAGGTTTAAAGCATCGATATTACCATCAATAAGATTAACAATAAAAACAAAACATAAATAAGAACGTCTGCGCTCCAGACTGGGTAAATCTATGAGTTTTAAACGGCTGCTATATGAAGGGAGATTTAATGCTAGAAACAATATTGTTTTTATCTTTTGAACTTGCCTTAAAAGAAGTTAAATAAAACAACGATTAAATAACACAAAAATAATTTATTGAAAAACGAAAACTAGCAAATTTTTGTTCTGTTCGATTCAAATTTTTTTTTCACTTAAGAGAGTTTTTTTCAATGAAAAATATTAAAAATTAACTGAAAATATGTTTCAGTTATCCGGATTTTTCGCTTAAGCGGGTTTCACTTAAGCGGAGTGTTTTAAGGGAAATTGGTCAGAAAATACTTGGGGATGAAGAAAGTGTTTCAGGTAAGCGGGTTTTTCTCTTAAGCGGGTTTCTCTTAAGCGGGTTTTACATGGTTTAGGCTGTAGGTTGAGGTACAGACATACAGACGGAATTCCGAAACCACTTTTTTCATGTTCTCTATCATCGTAATGTCAACTTTGATCAAAATCTCGAGTTCGTTTTTTTTTAAATGCAGAACTTGCTTTATAGTGAAAATAAACACCCATATTACTACTTTACTTAATTCTCATATTGATCGAAGTTTAAATGATAACTATTATTACTATCGCCATTTAATTTTCTAAATTAGCAATTTATACCAGATATAAGTGGACACTCTTCGTAGCATTTTATGAAAAAGCATCTTCACTTAATTTTAGAGGTTGATATTGATTAAAAGCTGAATTTGTTTTTCCGTGAGCAAGTTGTTCACAGCAAAATAATAATAAAATACTTGATTTAATAATGAATTCATAGATTTAAATGTTACAAAACATTTTATTTTTAAGATTATTTAATTTCTTTAAGTCGGCCGAAAGTTAAACTTAACTTTTTTATATAAGAAGAAAAATGTATTGATTTATATGTAAAAGCCTTAAGTTACTTACCTCTTACTTACTATTATCGGCATAACGGATTTTAATGAAAAATTTCATACAGAAGTAATTTTAAACATCCTATTATTAGGGTATTAGTATGATACTACTTAACAATTTTCTAACTTTATAGTAGTTTACTATATTATCGTACTAAAAGAAATAAATTGCTTCTGAACACACCTAAAACAATGAAATTTCGTTTAAAAAAAGTAAGTACACGAACCTTTTTTGATGTTTGCAAATGTCAAAGAGCCATAATAATGAAGCTAGCACGATACTAAAAAAATAAAGTAGGTATTCGATGATTTTAACTTTAATAAAAGGGTGGAGAAAGTATGATGCTATATTCGGGTGATTCTACAAACGATGGAATTTTCGGCGGCCCCAGAAATATTTTGAAATCCGATCAATTATTTAATCTGATTTTTTTTTTATAAAATTAATTCTGACTGATATCTACCTGGCCTAACAATATTATTAGGGTGACCTTATTTTATATTGCTCAAAAAATTCTTCAAAGTGTCCGATTCTCAGTCCCCTGACGTGTCCCCAGTGCGTTTTCGCAAAGAAAAATTATTACCGTTCTCTTATTACAGGTCTCATACTAAAATGAATCCCACCGAAGTTACGCCAAATAATACATCTTTGCTACGAAATAAATAAATATTTTTTAGTAATTTATTTTATTACAAAAAAACTTAATTAAACTTTCTTCCCCGCTTTTTGTATCAGTCCCCTGGCATATTGAAACAGTCGAAAATATTAAAAACTAGGATGTCGATCGGATTTCCAGCACTGGCAATTTGAAGTACCAAGTCTCCTTACAATAAAATCATGGTGCAACTCGATTCTGTTTCTTATGTTAGTATTGTGAAAAAGACATTTGTGCCTGAAGTCGTGGATTGTCCGTTTAGTTTATCAGTCCTCTGGTGAGTTTTTACGAAACAAATTTATATGTAAGTAGGCATCTTTTTTAGCAGTATAGTATAGTTTTGATAAAACTGTAATATTATATATATTTTTTTGATTTTTTAAGTAAAACCTTAATATATTTTTTGCGCAAAAACCATGAAAAACCTCAGTCCCCTGGTCTCAGTCCCCTGGCTAATAAATAAACAAATGATATTTTATTCAGAAACCTGAGAATTTTTAAATTATGTTGAACTTCGACCTTCATTGCGAAATATTTTTAAAATTTTTAAAAAGAATATAATTTATTTTAAATTGATTCTAAGTAGAAAAAAAAAATTATTGTAATATATTATTTTCTTTTAATAAAATGCTAAGTTATTATGTATTAACCGTGAATTTGTATGTTTATTAAGGCTAATTAAATTTAATTTCTATATTTCAGTGTGTACCCAAGAGAAAATACAAAAAAACTAAAGATTTATTCAGTCACCTTAAAAAAAACCTCAGTCCCCTGAACATCCTTTTTCAAAAAATGTCCTTAAAATCGTCATTTTTAATTTTTTTACTGGCCGCTTTCAACAACGCAAAGAGACGTTCTAAGGATCAACTAGAACAATTCTTACGACTTTTGGCTTCCAAAAATGTCGTGCCGAAAATTGTATCACTTTATTCCAATGTTTGTAGAATCACCCATTCGATAAAAATTTGCGAATTCGTTGTTTTAACCTAGTATCATACTAAAAAATCGTACGAAATACAATTAAAATTTTGCGCCATTGTGTATTAAAACTTAAACAAATATTTTTTAGTTTTTCAAATTTAGTTTTATTTGCACAATAATAAAGACTTTAAATTAACGTAGCAAAATTTGTTCTTATAAATCTTAAAATAAAACGATTTAAAATTGTTATTCGTGCATAAATTCGTATTTGCTAATGGCGTTCTGTTTTTAGTTTCAACTACTAAAAAAATTGATTTAGCGTTTTAAAATCTCAATTTTTTTCTTCTGGACATTTTTCACTAATAACATCCATTTTTTAAAATTCCAAGTTTCTTAAATATAAGAACAAGCTTATGCCATCCAATTGGCTATGCATTTTATTTCTGTATCGTTTAATTTGTACGATCTATCATTCAATAAAAGCATTAAGGCTAGCCGCGCACTGGCAACTGTGATCGAAATCAAATAGTTTAATCACCAGTTGATAGAGTACCGCGCACTGGCAACTCTTTACTAACGTTCACACTCTTTTCTCTGTTGCGCTTATAGAAAACAGCTCAACTGTTGCGAATTAATTTAAGGCAATCGTTTAGTTTGTGTCAAACACACAAACTTTTAAGTTGCTCGAATCGAGTTGCTCTAAGTGCGCGGTGTCCCATATAAG
This sequence comes from Chrysotoxum bicinctum, assembly GCA_911387755.1. Taxonomy (NCBI): domain Eukaryota; kingdom Metazoa; phylum Arthropoda; class Insecta; order Diptera; family Syrphidae; genus Chrysotoxum; species Chrysotoxum bicinctum. The sequence continues at coordinate 170,403,222 of OU426989.1, forward strand.
CCCATATGTTTCATTTTAGCAACTAAACTAAAAATTGAATATGCGCGCCTGGCCTAAGAACAGAACTTATCATCAACTAATTTTTTGATTTTTTGATTTCTAATTATCGGAATAATGGATTTAAATTAATTTGTTCAATACAAAAAGCATTGAATATTAAAATTAAAAAAAAAAATATTCTTGCATACATTCATATGTATTTGCTTGGAATATCTTAGAAACTTCTAAAGAAGTTCAAAATTCTCAAGGTTTTTCCCTGACAACTCATGCATGTATGTATGTATATAGAACATTCTTTCAATTCTCAGTTTCTTAAACATAAAAGTTTGTGCGACCGTTTTGCATAAAATAGCGAGACTTAAAATTAGATTGTGAACAGCGATCTTGCTTTATTTCAATCTAAATAATGTGAATCCTTCTTTTGAATAACTTAAAAAATAAAAGCCTAAAGTTCCATGATTGAAGAAAATCGCATTAAGTAAAAATTGCAAGGTACAACAGGAGATACAGAATTGCCGGCCCCACACTTACTTAGAAATTCTTTGCTCGTTGCATGATTTTTATTGTCGTTAAAATTTTACAACTTGTGGAAGCAGACATTAAATTCACAAAAACAAATCTTTGCCTTTTCAATTAATGGCAATATAATAAATGCAGGTGCTGAAAGTCTTTAAAATTTATAATGCAACAAATGGGGAACGAATAAAATCGTAAATCATTCAATTCATGTTAAGTAAAATGTCTATCAACACAGTGCCGATAACTATGTATTTTTATGAACGTACAAGTACAACAGAGCACTTAGAGTGAAATAACGATTGAAGATTTACGACTAGGAGGCTTATTATACTGCGTGTGAACGTTGATAGTGAAAATATAAAAAAAAACTTTCATTATTGTATTTGGAAATAAAAAAAAAAAAAAAAAAATAAGAAAGATATGGGGCAAGTTGATTAATACCCGTCTCATGAACTAGTCAATTCAAAAGGGAACTAAAATAGGGTGGTGCGAGCTAAACTGCATGCATAATAAGTATATGAAACAATTATGTTACGTATTCATCATACTATAGCGTTACTTAAATTCCAATTCGTATGCAAGTTCCATTTAACTTCAAACGATTTTATTATTTTGCAACTTGTTGAAGGGCCAAGTTAATTGCAAACTTCAATCATTTTCATACTCTTTCACCACACTCACTCTCACTATCAGCTGAATCCTAAATTTCGAAAGTTTGATATTTTTAGAGAAACCTTTCATTTGTCTAATCTTATGTCGATTTCCTTTACTCACTAGGGATTTCGATCCCTTGTCAAATTTTTTCTTTTGGTGTGCGTATTTCGTATACATGTAAATCCCTCTTCAAATACGGATTCAAGGGATTTGATCTCTGTCAAAAAAAAATCGATTTTGTTTGGTGTAAAGGAACGTGAAATCTGTCGAGAGATCGAAATCTTCACACAGAAATTGATTTCTCATGTGTAAAGGAAATCGACATTACAGAATTTCAAAGCTTCCTTAAATATTTACCGTGATTGTATTTTTGTAGAGTTACTTTTGTAGATTTATAGATGAAAATAATAGTTTAGGAGAACATTTCTCGTGACTCTTCTTGTCAAGTTTGGATGTTTTGATAATGTTGCAATGTTTTTTAATTTTTTAGAAGCCTCTGTAGAATATTTTTTATTTAAACCGTTAGTACCGATAATGAGAAAGTGAAAAATTTTTTTTTGGATTTTTAAAAAAAATTTCAAATTTTTTTTTTTTGAAAGCTCAATATTTCGATTTTTTTAATAAATAAAAATTTCTTCAGGAAATTTTTCGAGCAAAATACGATTTTCGAAAATCGTTTTTTAAAATTTATATGGTGGGTACCATTATCTTTAGATAAGAGAAAATTTCTTTTTTCTAAATCTTACAGACAGTATTAAAAAATTGTTGATTGTCAAGTTTAAAGAAAATTGAGAATGTAATTTTCGAACAAGCATTTTTAAATTTTTCCAAAAAAAAAAAATTCGTTTCAAAATTTGAATACACAATGAAATTTTTTAGGAGCTTTAGTGTAACAAAAATTACACAGGTCAACAATGTTCGTAGTGCAGAAACCAAAATGTAATTTTCCGAAATTTTTTGGTGTGCTGAACTCGAATTCGAAATCCGGATCGATTTGTCTGTGTTTCCCAGGTTGTATATAACATGAGTTATTTTTTCAAATACGGATTCTCTAAAACTGTGAACGATATTTGAAACAGTTTCGGAATGAACAAATGTTCTTCTTTTAAATTTTGTTCAATAAGTTGAAAGCCTTTATCATTTATTTAAAAAGTTAATAAACCAAATTTTTGTTACTCTATACAGGTATCTTGTGATTAATCCTAACATACATTCCTTCCTTTAAAACCGTACAAATATTTTTTAAAAATATTTCTTCAATGGAAAAAAGATGCCAAGGCAAGTGGCGAAATTTGGCAAATTGATGTTGGACATATTCAACAAGCTAAGTATTTAAGAAAGTCGTCAAAACGATAGCGTTTGGACGATAGCTAAATAGGTATTAATTAATAGGCATTAATTTTGAATTTTGTAGGTGACTGTTGTTGAGTGATTGAGTTTCCACTGTAAATTAACATTTTGTATTGTTTTCTATTGAATTGACAGATTGACTACAGTTTGAGAGTTTCTGAAATACATACAAATCTCTAAAACTGTGATCGATAGACGAGACGATAGTAGTCGAGTTACGTGAAGCAAATCATGGACGATATCATCGACAATTATCGTTTTGACGATTATCGTTTAGAAAATTACGGAATGACCCCCCTGAAAATATAAGAAGAACATAAGTTCTTCACGAAACTGTTTCAAGTTATGTTGAAACAAATTAGCTCAAGTGATAAAATAACCTCGGAAACCGTGAAAAAAAACTATTTTTATTTGCGACTTATAGGTACTACAAGGCAAGTTATGCATTCGTAAAAAAAATCGAACTCGAGATTTTGATCAAAGTTGACATTACGATAATAGCGAAGACTAAAAAAGTGGGTCTCGCAATTATGTATGTCTGTCTGTCTGTCTGTTCGACGGCTCAGCCGATTTTCCTTAAACTTGGTAGATATCATTTTTATTTTTTCCCCCCACACGTTTTTTTCTTTTTTTTTTAAGACCAAAAATAACGAAACTGTTCGACAGATTTAAAAAATAAAGATACAAAAAAATTTCATTTAGTTAAAGCTAGGTAGTAGTTGAAAAAAATTTGTGAAAAATGGTTATTGAGGGTACCCCTCATAGAACCATTTTTTTCGTTTTTGATTTTATCGAAAACGGTACGACCGATTTTGATAATTTTTTTTTGCTAAAGCTCCTTAAAAACTTAAATAGAATAATAAATTGTGTATTCAAATTTTCAAAACAATTTTTTTTGGATTTAAAAAAAAAAACTTCAAAAATTTTTTTTTCAAAACTCAATATTTCGAAAACACCATGCTAGATTTTTTTAAACTTGATAAATAAAAGTATTTTAATATAATCTACAAGATATAAGATATAAGATACAGATGTAAAAAAAAATTTTAAAAATGGTTTTCAAAAATCGTATTTTTCTCTAAAACGGTGCCTAGAATTTTGATAAAATTTTTGTTCTTTCAATAAATTTTTATGATCTTTAATTTGATAAAAAATAAAATGAACGACTGGATCGCACGAACTTGCTCTTATGTAAAAGTACTTTGGAATTTAAGATACATTTTATAAATATAAAACATGGATTTAATGAGATAATAATGTTCAAATGCATAAAATTGCCGTCTGGTTTCCGGAAAAGTATGAATTTATGCAAATAAACCTTAAAAAATCGTTTTATTATTAAATAAATTTTTTATATAAGAAATTTCTCTAAAATTTTTCAAGAAAAAAATGTGGGATGCGAATTTTAAGTATTTAATAATATTGGTTTTAGGAAATAATTTCAAAAAATAATCGCTCATAGGTTTTGAAGATATTGATTTAAATTTTTTTTTTTTTTTTTAAGAACCCAATAAATATTTTTTCGAATATTTATATATACAATATTATTTTAAACTTAAGGGGATTCCTGCTAAAAATTTTGGGTTAAAATCCTTAGAGCCGTTAATGAGAAAGTCGAAAATAAAAAAAACGGGTCTATGGCAGGTACCCCTAATAACATTTTGCCCCAAAATTTTGTTTGACCAAAATGTAGTCCATGTCCATAATATCACACTTAATTTTTTTTTATCAAAATCGTTAGAACCGTTTTCGAGATAAATAAGATTTTGCATTACGGGTGTATGGGGGGTACCCTTAGTTTTGGAGCTAAAAAAAAAATTCAATTTCTCCTCTAGGGAATCACCGAAGACCCTTAACTACCGAGATTGAAAGAAATAGGTCCAGTGGTTTAGGCTGCAGTGAGAGGTACAAACATACAGACACACTGAAACATGTTTTTTGTGTACTAAATTTTCCTTAAAATTTTTATAAAAAAAATTGATATGCAAATTGTTAGTATTTAATAAAATACATTTTAAAACGTAATTTAAAAATTTAATCGTGTATCGGTTTTCAAGATATTGAATTTTCAAAAAAAAAAATTGTATTATTTTTTTAAAAATCCAAAAACTATTTTTTCGAAAAAAGTTTTAGTTTATATTTTTTAAAATGCAAAGCAGCTCTTGCATAAAAATTTTGGTTAAAATCGTTAGAGCCGTTGGTGAGAAATTCGAAAATCAAAAAAACCGTTCTATGACAGGTACCCCTAATAACATTTCCCCCCAAATTTTTTTTCACCAAAATATAGTCCATGTCCATTATATCACACTTAATTTTTTTTATCAAAATCGTTAGAGCCGTTTTCGAGATAAATAAGATTTTGCATTACGGGTGTATAGGGGGTACCCTTAGTTTTGGAGCTAAAAAAAAAATTTCAATTTTTCCTCTAGGGAATCACCGAAGACCCTTAACTACCGAGATTGAAAGAAATAGGTCCAAGGGTTTAGGCTGTAGTGAGAGGTACAGACATACAGACACACTGAAACATGTTTTTTGTGTACTAAATTTTCCTTAAAATTTTTATAAAAAAAATTGATATGCAAATTGTTAGTATTTAATTAAATACATTTTAAAACGTAATTTAAAAATTTAATCTTGTATCGGTTTTCAAGATATTGAATTTTCAAAAAAAAAATTGTATTATTTTTTTAAAAATCCAAAATCTATTTTTTCGAAAAAAATTTTAGTTTATATTTTTTAAAATGCAAAGCAGCTCCTGCATAAAAATTTTGGTTAAAATCGTTAGAGCCGTTGGTGAGAAATTCGAAAATCAAAAAAACCGTTCTATGACAGGTACCCCTAATAACATTTCCCCCCAAATTTTTTTTTCACCAAAATATAGTCCATGTCCATAATATCGCACTTAATTTTTTTTATCAAAATCGTTAGAACCGTTTTCGAGATAAATAAGATTTTGCATTACGGGTGTATTGGGGGTACCCTTAGTTTTGGAGCTAAAAAAAAAATTTCAATTTTTCCTCTAGGGAATCACCGAAGACCCTTAACTACCGAGTTTGAAGAAAATACGTCCGGTAGTTTAGGCTGTAGTTCGAGGTACAGACATACAGACATACAGACAGACAGACGGAATTGTCAGACCCACTTTTTTCGTCTTCGCTATCATCGTAATGTCAACTTTGATCAAAATCTCGAGTTCGATTTTTTTTCCAAATGCAGAACTTGCCCTATAGTACCTATATCGCAAGTAAAAATTTTGAAATTAAGATATTACAGCTTGTACCTAACATCGAACCATTTTTTTTAATTTTGAATTTCTTATTAATGACACTGCGGATCTTAATGAAATTTTTTACAGAGATGCTTCCAAAAAGTTTAAAAAACATTGCATTTCAAAACTTTAAGAAAAATATTTTTTTGAATTTTGAAAAAAATAAATCTATCTACTTTTTTTTTTGGAAAATTCAATATTTCAAAAACGGCTTAATATTTTTTTTTTATAAATTTAATTTTTATTCGAACAATAATAAAATTGCCGTACCAAAATTTTTTCTTAAAAATGTTTTAAAAAAAATCGTATCTACAGACAAAATTGGGAGGCCACTTTTTTCGTTTTTCCTGTCATGTTATGTCAAGTTTGATCAAAATCTCGAGTTCGATTCTTCTTACGAATTCATACGTCCACAAGAAACTTGCCATATCCATACATATATATGTCTTTACCTACATATGTATGTATACATCGCAAGTAAAAAAAAGTACTTTGATGAATAAAGGTAATTGATACAGTGTTATTTAAGTATTTGGAAAAAAACATATGTATATGTACAATATTATAGTATAATGTCGTTTTCCATTGGTTTCTCTCAAGGATCCACTCATTCTGAAATCTAATAGAATGTTGCCTTCTACTTCCACTCAACTTTTAAATTTTGTCGATGTTTTAGTAAATCGTCATGTTGGTGAAAATCTGCGACAATTATTTATTATTTGTATATTTTGGATTAAACAAATTATTTCCGAACCCAACTTAATTATCTTAAACACAAACGAAACAAAATGAAAGAAGAACGTTGCTGTTGGGTCTTACTTTTGACATTTGAGTAGGTACGTGTATTATGTCGTTTTCCATTGGTTCCACTCAAGGATCCACTCATTCTGAAATCCAATGGAACGGTGCTAACTTCTTCTACTCAAATTTGAAATTTTGCCTTTGTATTAGTTAATAGTCGTGTTGGTGAAAATCTGCGATAGTTGCTTTTGACATTTGGGTATGAGTATTAGTGCTTCTTGAGTGGATTCTGACTTGAAATCGAGAAGCGAAATTCTCTTCTCAGAAGAGTATTTTTTGCCAATGGAATGGTTTGAGAAGACTTCTGGACGCTTCCAAACGCTTCTGGACGACCAATGGAAAATGACATTAGTGTTTCTTGAGTAGATTCTGGCTTGAAATCAAGAAGTGAAATTCTCTCCTCAGAATCGTCAGAAGAGTATTTGTTTGTCCAATGGAATGGTTTGAGAAGACTTTTGAACGCTTCCAGACGCTTCCGGACGTTCAATGGAAAATTACATAAGATTCCTTTAGGTGAAAATGTGCTTTTGCATGAAAGCATAAAAGGAAACAGTTCCAAGAATTTTGATAAAATTAATTTCTGTATGCTTGAATTATACAATATTTCGTTAAAAAATACGATATTTTAAATAAAGCTATTCCTAACAGTACTCGTTCATCTAGGTACATGGTTATATTTTTTTATCACGTATTTAAATTAAATGTTCATATACTATATACTAGGGTGGTCCTATTTTTCGACTTTTGAATTATCCCCGGCAGGACCGGCCCGAGCTAAATTAGAGCCCTGCGCAAGCTTTATCAGTGGCGCCTCTCATTTGGATTGGATTGGCGGAAAAAGTCATTTCCTCATTACCCAAGGGGTACCCTTTGCAATGCGTTTTTTTTAACGAGGGATCCCCAAGAGGCCTATTCCTAGATAATACTTATATTTAATTAAAATAAATATGATTTTTATTAAAAAGTAAGAAATCAAAAATATATCATAAAAATAATAGTCAAAAAATATATCACAAAAATTTAGGAACTGAAAAAAGTATTTTTTGAAGTAAAAAATATTTAAAAACTAATTCAAAAACATAACAACATACAAATAAATAATGAACTCATTAATTGTTGTTCATGTAGGAAATAATAATAAGATTTTTATTTTAATAAAAATAAATAGAACCGAATTTATTGCAATAGATTAACTTTTCTGGCTTCTGTTTTAGCCAACTCAGTTACCAGATCATCATAATATAATGACTTGACAAGCTCTTTCTCTATAGCCATGATTGACTAGTCAACTTATCTTTCCTGAGTCATTGGGGTCCTGAAGTAGTTTTTTATTAATTTTAGTTTCAAAAAACTGTTATTTGAGGAAACTGTGATGGTATTTATAGATTTAGAGCTATGGCTTCAGCTGATTGCACGTTAGTGACTTCTGATCGCTTTTCCACTATAGAGTTTTTAGTAGCATATTTAGTAGATAAATTAGCAGACGGAGTTTGTAAATACTTACTAGTTATATTGGCGCAAAATTTTAAACAGCCTATTATTAAGGTATTAGTATTATACTACTTAACAATTTGCTAACTTTATAGTAGTTTACTAGCTCATTCTTAATTTTAAACATTTTCTCACTAGTATCGTGCTAAAAGAATTTCCTTAATAAATTGCTCTGAACACACATAAAACAACAACATTTCGTGTAAAAAAATAAGTACACGAACCTTTTTTGATGTCTGCAAATGTCAAAGTGTCATATGAAGCTAGCGCGATACTAAAAAAAATAAAGTAGGTATTCGATGATTTTAACTATAATAAAAGGGTAGAGAAGTATGATGCTATATTCGATTAAAATTATTGTTTTAACCTAGTATCATACTAAAACAACTTTAGCATCGTACTAATTCAATTAAAATATTGCGCCATTATTTTTTTCTTAAATATCGAACTAGATTAATATGCAACATATAAACTTGAAACTAAAATTTTACTTCCTAATGACAGCATGTTTCTATTCTCAACGTTTCCAGCCTCAGATATTTCAATAAGAGCTTCATATTATAGCTTCTAAGATTTTTTTGAATGGTTTTAAAGCATTTAGTCTACTCCCATCTGGTTTCAGAAAGGGGTTTTAAGGTCAAACCAGCGAAATTTTTTGTATATATGTATGTCCCAACGCATTGTTGAACCTGATACAAAGTTTTATATGCATTGAGCAATGTCAAAAAACTTAACAGCTTCCAATGAAAAGCAAGCTGAATCATTAAAAACCAACAACAACCAAAAGGAATGCAAGCAGCCTGAACAAAATAAGCTCTTGGTTCAAGACACTTAATTTTGTTTTGAGCACCAGCCTCTTTTCCTTTCATGTTTGAACCATTATCATAACCTTATACGAGTACATACTCGTATACACTACTAAAATAGTAGCGTAGCAAGTTTTATTGTAAATATAGATTCCCTATCCTTTCTTTTCTTTTGAGTTTTTTTTACCATAATACATAGACAAATAAAGTAATTAGATCAGTCAAAAAATCCCTTTTTTAAATGTAAACAATAACTGGCAAGAACAAAAAAATAGAGAAAAGGAGAAATTGAATAAAACAGATTCACTCATTAACGATAAACCTCAACATTAATCATCGCATCATCATCACTCAAGTATTTCCATATTTCAACCCTTTGTCTCATTCTCGACACACGACAGTGATAAAATTTCACTCATAAACAGAGGCCAGTGCCAAACTAAAACATAGTACAAGAAAGAGAAACACACAACCGGAAGAGTTTAAATTCCTAGACGCAACTTTTAATTCTGCGCACTGAGTAGGAATTTTGTACCTCAGAATTTCTGTTTGAGTAACATTGCTGACTTCGATTTCATATAGAAGAATTGGCATCGTGCGCATGTTACGAGTTTTATTAACATGCATACTGTTAATTGTCTGTATTTGCTGCTGAAATTCTGTTTTATGTTACACTGCATAGGGGAGGGTTATCAAAATAAAATAAATGCCTTCACTCATACAAGTTAATGCAAACAATTGCAAAAATTGTGCAAATGATTTACGACTCGTTCTCACGATAATTTCGCTGACGCTGCGTCTGGAAACAAGACAACAACTAGAACAAATATGCATTCCAGCACGTAGCAGAGATTGCTGCAACACAACACTACCTGTGGGAACATCCGCAGCATAGAGGCATAAGTAGGTTAGATAGTTTTAAGAAAAACATTTTGTAGTTAGTTCTAAGTTGTAATCGAAATAAAGAGGTTCAGCCTCCAAAAAATATTTTTTTAAAAACTAAAAGTAAAGTTTAGTTTAATTGGCGCCCGAGCAGCAGGGACCCAGGAATAATCTAAGTCGGCCTTTAAAATTCGCGATTGTTTTAATAAAATCCAGTTAACGCGGACTGACAACGCAAAATATATACGCGGTTGTTTTTATAAAATCCCGTTTACGCGGACTGACGACGTGAAAGATCAAAGTGTTGCGAAGAAAAAATTCCTGTGGTCCAACGCGTGTGTTGTGGTGAAAAGAGGCCCCGAAGTAGTCTCAAAGAAAATAACTTTTGGACAAAACGGAAGCTGCGTTAAGCGCTAGCCGCACCACCCACCCATTAGAATAAGTAATAAGGAAACGAAACATCAATGGAAACATCAATGGAACGTGTCTACTTATTAGTATTTCTTGCCACGTCTGCACTATGTGACGTTAAGATGCTAGATTACTCGAACGCTAAGCTGATAGCAATCGATACTGGAACAGCCAAACTACAAATGGGCACGTTTAAACTGGTGCACGTTATAGACATCGAGGATTACCAACAGGCACTCAACGAACTGAGTCGCATGATGTCGAAGATTGAACCCCAACCCGATTCCATTTTACCTATCCTATCCGCCGAAATTAAACACATTCAATCTCATTTGAACAGACTTATTCCCAAATCCAGAGGAAAGAGATCCTTAGATTTCCTGGGCTCTGCCTGGAAATGGATTGCCGGAACTCCGGATAGACACGATTTTAAAATAATGAAAGACAAAGTCAACAACGCTCTTGCAAACAATAATAAACAACGAATCATAAATAATCTAATTAATAATAGAATAAATGAAATAAGTAATGTTACGAACAATATTATCCAAGCACTAAAATCTAATGAAAATGTAAAACTAGAATTTATGTTAGAACTCAAGTTTAAGTTAGAATCATTAAGAGAAGAAGTAAAAAATATTGAATACTCTATGCAATGGGCAAGAGCAGGAATAATAAATACTTATATATTGTCTAATTTAGAAATAAATATAATAAGAGATATTTTAAATAAAGAAAACATGCCATATTATAATGTAATCGAAGCTATCGAATTTTCAGAAGTAAAAATTGCTTCAAATAATAAATCTATTTTATATATTCTAAGTTTATTAACGACAGAAAAAGAAACATGTAAAAGAATTCTTATAAAACCAGTCAAAAAAGGAAAAACTGCTGTTAAAACAAATTTTAACGAAATTTTAAAATGTAATACTAATTCATATGGAATTAATACTAAATGTAAGACTTTCAATTCACTAGCAATATGTAAACATAGTGACGTAATAGATCTAAGTAAAGATAGTTGTATTAATAATTTATTGACTAGTAAGCCTCATTCCTGCACCGAAATCAACAACCAACATATTCCAGCTATAGAAGAGATCACACCTGGAATGGTGCTATTAAACCAATTTGATGACAAAATCTACATCGATGAAAGCGAAATCCCCCTTAATGGAACATATTTAATACAATTCCATAATGCCACCGTTAGAGTCCAACAGTACATCTTCCAAGAATCAGAGATGACGGAACATAATCCACTTCCTGCCATGCTACAACCACCAGCTATTAAACCCCAAATAGAAGAGTTGCTTTCTCTGGAAATGCTTAAAGAATTAGAAGCAAAGAACATCAAATACATAGAGGAACTGAAAGTAGCCAATGAAAAAAAATCTGCGGCAGTGTTATCATTACTAACATTAATACTAGTGGTCATCGTAATCACCCTTTGGAAAAAAGGAGTTATTCCATGTATTATCTGCAAGAAGGAAATTAACATCGAAAACGAAGTGTCTGAAGGAGAAAATAAGGGACATATAACGACAAGCAGTAAAAAAAACGAACCTGCACCGACACCTAGGACACTGGGGATAAACGACCTTCCTCAACATATTGAAATGGTTCGATCGAACGAGGACGTTCGATTTTAGAGGGCGGAGGAGTTAATGCAAACAATTGCAAAAATTGTGCAAATGATTTACGACTCGTTCTCACGATAATTTCGCTGACGCTGCGTCTGGAAACAAGACAACAACTAGAACAAATATGCATTCCAGCACGTAGCAGAGATTGCTGCAACACAACACTACCTGTGGGAACATCCGCAGCATAGAGGCATAAGTAGGTTAGATAGTTTTAAGAAAAACATTTTGTAGTTAGTTCTAAGTTGTAATCGAAATAAAGAGGTTCAGCCTCCAAAAAATATTTTTTTAAAAACTAAAAGTAAAGTTTAGTTTAATTTACACGCGATGGTGAGTGTGAAGAATAACGAAATTGTGCACTTTGTAAAGATTTTGTGATGTAGTTTTTTTTACTGTGGGAATGGGGGTGTGTAAAGGAAATTAAACATCGACTTATTTTTGGAAAAGTAGATATGTATCTATATATATACACAATTTACACATGTATATCTGTCTTTAAATTCAGAATTAGCTGTTAGTTATATAATAAATACCATTATTGGAGTGAGCTATAAAAAGAAATGAGACTTAAAAAAGATGGTAGGTAGTGGTTATGAAGTAGTGGCTTTTTTAACGCTTGCCCAAGGCGCCTTTTGAGTTCAGCGCCCTGCGCATTTGCACAGCTTGCACGTATAGCTTGTCCGGCCCTGATTCCCCGGGGCACTTACTCATTTGATTATATACCTGTAAATATGAAATAAGTTTTTTTTGTTAAGATTTAGAGGTCGCTACCAGCTGTCAAAATATTTACAAAATTCATTGAAGAACAGCTTAAATGATAGTTTCATTAATGTTTCATTTAGGCGTTTATATCACATTTTCCGTGCAAGTGAAACTCGCTTCTTATCCCTTCCTCCCCTCGACCTCTCTTCTGTACCGACGCGTCGAGATTTAGACCGTTCACACAATCAAAAAGAAAAGCCGTAAGACGTACAATTTAAGGCGTACGCGTGCGCACTAACATCATAATAAGTTAAAAATTGGTTTGTGCGCATGCGTAGGCGTACGTTTTAAACTGTACGTCTTTTGGCTTATCTTTTTGATTGTGTGAACAAACACCCTTATCCCGCCCCGCACTTCAGTTCTAATGAGTTATTAACGAGAGCGCACGCGTTTTATTTGTAAAAATCATAGTAACGTGTTTTAACTTGCAATGGCGTCTACAAGTAGCGGACTCAGTAAAGCTACTAGAAATCAAAGTAAAGTTTGGCTTATCGAACAATTATTATCCGAATTAAGCTAATCAACGTTGCCATCCATCGGTGAAGTTTTGCGGTTTTGCGTTTTTTTACTACAAAAATGAAGAAAAGAAAAGCATACGTGAATCTGCGACTTTGACGGCTTTCGGAGTTATAAATTTGTGAAAAAACCTGGTATACCAATTCAATTAATAAAAACATGTCATCAGTAAAATTGAAAAACTATTCAAAGAATGGCAGAATCTAAAAAACATAAAGAAAACAAGAAAAAACGTTCAGAAGCATTAAAGAAAAAAGAACAAAACTGGCAAAAAAACTTAGAAGATTTATTTGATATTGCTCATCGTGGTGCTTTAAATATTGTGACTTTAGAAGAAAAGACAAGTAGTTTTTATTAGCAGTGCAACAAAATTGACGCCAATTTTTAATTGGTTCAGTGGACAGAAAAAGTTTAAACAAATGTAAGAAAATAAAAGAGAAAGAAGAAAAGTGCTCTTTTTCTTCATTATCATTTCTTACGTCGTCGTCTACCCCCAGTACCCCCACTAGTAAAGAAGCAACTTCATCTGACTTGGAATGCATATCAGAATTGTCCGAAATGCAACCACCTCAGAAACGAGCTCGAAAAGACATTATTAACAGCCAATTAGCTTCCAGTCTTGATGTCTCTAAATTGAATGACAGACGAGCAACTATGGTCATGACATCCACTTTGAAAAGTGCAGGCTGTGATCCATCAGAATTTAATGTAAATAGATCTTCTATTCGTCGGCAGCGTGTGAAAAATCGCAAAGCTGTTGCAGTCTCTCAAAAGCGAGTTTAAACCAAATAATCATTTACAATTTATTGGGACGGTAAACGAAACACGAAACTGTAGATCGGCTGCCAATTTTGCTATCAGAAAACGGCTTTGATCAACTACTCACAGTTCCAAAATTGAAACGTGGAACGAGTGAAGCATGTGCGTCTGCTGTCTACGAAGCTATAAATTCATGGAATTTGAGCGATAAGGTAAAATGTTTGTGTTTTGACACTACTCTGCTGTAAATACCGGCTTAAGAAGTGGAGTATGCGTTCTTTTAAAACGAAAAATTGATTAAAAAAATGCTTTGGTTTGCTTGCCGTCACCACGTAATGGAAATTATGTTTTCAGCTGTAGTGGATCAATCTTTTGCCCCATCTAGAGGTCCTGATATACAATTAATTAAAAGATTTAAGAACAATTGGAACACTATTGACCAAAGCGACTTCAAAACAATAAGAGATGATCCTGAGGCAAATATTTTTGCAAAAGTGTAGACAGGATTTCGTTTGCCAAAAAGCAACTACAAGTACATCAAACCCCGAGATGATTACAGAGAACTGTTGAATCTTACTATCATTTTCTTAGGAGGTGCTCCTGAAAAAGGCGTTTTATTTAGGAGAACTGCTGGTCTACATCGAGCTAGATGGATGGCAAGAGCCTTGTACTGTTTAAAAATCTATTTATTTAAGCATCAGTTTAAGCTTACGAAGAAGGACGAAAAGGCTGTGAGAGAAATATGCATTTTCACGGTGATGATTTATGTTAAATATTGCTTTCACCCTTTACCGAATGGTCAGCACCAAGAAACGACTTACAATTATTGAAAGACCTTAAAACCTTTGAAAGCTTTAACAAAATTATAACTACTATTATGCTGAAAAAGATTCAAAATCATTTGTGGTATTTGTCGGAAGAGCTAGTTTCGCTTGCCTTTTTCGATGACGTACTTTCAGTTCAAGAGAAGAAAAAAATGGTAGAAGCACCGAAAATTTAAGGTACAGAAGATTGCTTAAAAAGAATAAACTTTGATATCACACATATCCACGAAAAAAATATACAAAACTTCGTGAGTAGTAATTCCTTAAGATTCTTCCATCATCAAATTTCATGAAATTTTTTGAAAAAAGACGTAGAAACTTGGAACGAAGACACTGATTATGTAGCTGCCAAAAATATCGTTTATTCTTTGCCACTCGTAGTAGTGAACGACGTAGTTGAGCGCGGTGTTGCTTTAATGGAAGAATATAATAAATTAATTTCAACCAATGAAGATTTGTTGGTAAAAGAATATAGGAAAAAGTACCCTAATACTAAGAAGTCAACCCTTGTATCTTAAAAATAAATTATTCAAATATCTACATAATATCTTAATTTATAACAACAATAATTTTGTAATATTTTGTATGTCCTGGCTATAAAAATAAAAGAATGTAACAAATACAGATTTTTTTATTTTTATTTAAAATTCTAACCTTAGTAGCGACCTATAAATGTCATTTAAAAAATTCCAAAAAAATATTAAAATACTTTCTTATGGTATATAATCAAATTACGTGGTGCCCCGCGAAATTAAAGAAAAAAAATTTTTCTCAGGAATAAGGACCACCCTAATATACACATATATAATACATTAAGATATATAGATCTACAAATGCATTTGTTCAGTAAACCCATATTATTTTTTAGCTTTCATTTTAAATTTCGAACATGCTTCTTTATATAAAAACATAAAAAATGCTCTAAGTCAGCCTTAAAATTTTATCTATGAAGGTTTGAATAAAACACATTCTAACAAGGAAAAGGATGCTTTATACATAACCCATATTATTTGACAATTATAACAATAGTCAACTAAAGGTAATTTAAAATAATTCAGATTTCATTTCAGAAAAAATTGTATCAAACAGTGTAATTATTTCCATTTCTTTTCAAAAAAAAGTTAAACACATAATCAGGGCTAAAGACGATTATTTCTTCAATGTTATAATTACCCAGAGAAGAGAGTTCGAAACTTCGCGTCGCCTTTGAATACAATAAAAATATTAAAAGAAAACCAATATCTATAACTTTCTTTGATTGGAAATCAATCAGGTTATTAAATATTTTAAAAATGTATCACAGAGAAAACTTGTAATCTAAGCTTTTTATGAGTGTTTTAAATTGCAACATCCTTGCCACCTACAACTGCTGTGTGATGTAGTACCTGCTTATTTTCTATAAAAAAAAAATCCTGACTTCTGCGAAAGTAAAACCTCAACATTGGACCGTAAATGGAATTATACATCTTTCACTAATACAGCACACAAGAATAGTGAAAAAAACCACTAAAGTATGTTATTAAAACTTGTTTGAACCACACGCGTCACATTTATGTACATCAATGCGTTCCCAGGAGAATTCTCATTTCACAATTAAATTCGGACGCGATTATCCATCACGCATCTCTCCATTCATTTTGCTTTTTAATTTCATCTAATAATTAACTAATGAATTTGCTATCAAACAAGACGAATTATACAAAAATATGATAAAAAAGCTGTCTTTGCAAAAGCAACTGTCCTCCCTTCTTAGCTTATTACCTGGTTAATCGATCATATTAAGTCTAGCGGTAAAGTGATCATCGTGTGATCATAAAAAATTCATCATAAGACGCGTGCGCACAATGCTGATGGTGGCTACAAAACAAAGAGCTTGAAGCGGTGCAGGTTTAATATTGATGAGATAAACTTCGAGACTCGAATTAAAACTTAAGAGATACACCAGCAAAAGACCCGTCTCGGTGGAATATTACGGCCGACGAGACGCGATCGTGGATCGGTATATATAACTCTTTTCGTATGCAAGTCGTGGCTCAATCTTACCTTGAACTCGCTACCGTCGAGACTTCGCTATTGTGAACTGAAGACAAGAACAAACCACCGATCCGCGAGACTTGTCTTTGGATTAATTTAGGCGCGGGTGCGAGATTAAATTTCATTTTACGTGCGATAAAGTGAAGTTAGGCAATAAACGACATTTGAACCGGAAGTGGTGTTAGATTGATGAAGTGTGAAAGTGACAATTTAAATTTACTTTTTCCTTTTATATCTCTGATTCCGTTATTTGGTGAATCAGTTATTTTATTTTTAAATTAAAATTCCGCATGCGATTTTGCCCGTAACAAATTAAATGGGTCTACATGCAATATTGGTGCTCGCAGTGTTGCTGCCGCTTAGTGCAAAAGCGCAAGAAACTAGAGGTAAATATTAAAACACTTTTTTTTTTTTTAAATTATATCAAATTCGATACACTCTATGAATTCAGTGTCGAAGAATTGATGAAATTAATAAATATAATATTCCGCGCTCTGATTAAAAATATACAACATTTCCTACATGAACACAACTGTCATAAAAAACCGACATGGGAACTGTCACAGCTGATTTTTTTTGTAAATTAAATTTATGGGTGAACTTAGTTCTTGTAACGGACATCACACAAACTTGATCTTGTGCGGAGTTGAATCAAAACACAACCTTGATAGATGTTCCTATTTTAGAAACGAGTTTTTTGTGACTTGACCCATACTTATTGAGGCTACGACCAACAAGTGAAATGAAGTATTTTTGGAAGTTTTTTTAGTGTCATTAAAGGAGGAATTGAGTTTGAAATGAGAACACAATAAAAATAGTTTTATGAATCAGCATAAAAGTAATTGTACCGCGATTTAAGATTTGCGGGTTTGATTTTCCAAGTGACCAAATAGGTTTATTTAGTTTTTTTTTTGTAAGAATTTCTTTTTGACTTTTGCGTTTAAAAATACAATAGAACAAGTTTCCGGTTCTTAGCATTATTTAGTTTAAGATTTTAAAATGTGTTCATGTTTATGACTTGTGTTTATTTGTCAATATTATCGTACATGTGCTTTATTGACATAATGCTAATTAAGTTATTATTAATTTTCTCATTATTAATTCAAATTAAAAGAAGTCCAAATAAGAAAGTTTTTCTAATAACAACAAAACAACAAACCCGTTAGAATTTTAACTTTGAGAAGACAGTAAATATTTCTGAAACTAAGTTCCCAAAAAATTAGTTCCATTAAATTGTAAAAAGAATAATGAAAGCCTAGGTATAGATTTTACATTGAACGATGTTCTTGATAGATTGTTTTTTTTATCTAGTTCTTATTCTACCTACATATAACTAATGTGGAAAATAAAACAAATTAAAGACACAATTCATGTAACTAATTTTATGAGATCCCATTTCTATTGCATAGCACGACTTGTTAATTTTTAATTATGCACCTTTAATATGTAATTGAGTCTTCACCTAATATTTGGAACTTCCTTCATACGCCAGAGTGTCTGGAATGTAGATAATTTCATAGTATTTACCGTTATTTTTGTGGTTATGTGGTTCTAACAGTGATATTGATGTGGTTGCTGAAATGTGAAAATAAAGAAGAAAGCAGACAGAGATTTTGTTTTTGTAAAACTCGATTTGATTGCATAAATATAGCCATGAGGCAATGTAGGCAAATGTAAATGGGCTTCGACCTTTCTAGCGCCACTAGCGACTTTTGACAAAAATATGTTAACTACTAAATTTAACTTTTTCGTTTTTGATTTAGAAAAGATTTAGGTTGTTGGTTTATTTTCTTAAACCATAAATAATTTAAGTAATTTGAAAAATCATCATTGTAACTCAATTACATAGTTTTGTTATTGTTATTGAAAAATCATCATTGTGACTCAATTTCATAATTTTGTTATTGTTATCTATCATAAATAATTTTGAAAGATACAACTTGACTAAGTTCAAATGATACGTTATTCCGAATAAGACAAACCGGACATGCAGGACCGTTAAGCGTTTCGAAATGTAGGCAAACTCTTTTAATTGAATGCAATTGAAACGCGGTCCAGAGCTGCAATGCAATACTAAAAGGTTTATCAATATGGGCGGGTAGATATTTAAATGGAATAAAACAAACTGTGTGCGAGGTATTAATAATATTCTTTTTTTAAAGGTCTATTTATGCCATTTTGTAAAAGAATATGACATTGTTCAAATCCTCGGCATCGTACGGTGGCCTAGATCGAAGTGGGTAAAATTTTAATTATTCTTCCGCTGAATTTGAGGGCATCCGTCGATTGTGGTTTATTGGCATAGACCTGTGACTTCAGTAAACCCTACAAGAAAAAGTCTAGCGGAGTCAAACGCATGACTTTAATGACCAATTCAAGTAACCTCTGAATGACATAACCTTACCCTCAAATCGTTCATACAGAATGTCACTCGTGCTGTCTACTGTTTGTCACGTAGCGCCTTCTTGCTGGAAGCACATGTCGTCTAGGTCCATGTGATCAATTTCGACCATAAGAAATTGGTTATTATCGTGCTGTTGTGCTCATCATTGACGGTGTGCGCCTTATCAACGTCTTTGACCAAAATCCACACCAAACGATTCATTTTTGGAATGCATTGTCACCTAGTGAACCTGGTGTTGGTTGGTGCTGTCTGCTGTTCTATAAACGGAAATTTTGCTTGTTAATATATTCATCATTCATCCAAAACTGCGCCTCGTCGCTAAAGATGATTTTTCGGCCTCTTCCCTACGCTCAACCAACAAATGGTCTTGTCTATTGTCATTAACTTTGAGGTCCTGGAGTAGTTGGATCTTGTATGGTGTAGTCCCGATGCAAAATTCACCAAGTTGAAGTCTGCGAAAGGCCGAGTTCTGTTTGCACATTTTCACATCACACAGCGATGTTTTTGATTGATCTTGCGGTTCCTTGGACTACCGAATGTTGGCTGATTGATAATCGAACTGTCATCTCAAATTTGGCCACCAAACGTTATAGAGTCGACGCGCGTTTCTATCATTTGGACGCGCTGTTTAATTGTGTTACTTGCCATGGTGATTAAAAATCAGTAACTTAATAACAACATGGCTGCAACGGCTCGCCAAAAATCTACTCGCACCAATTGAAAAACAAAAACTTTTTAAATATTAATTTACTTTTAAATATGAAAAACGCATTTTATAATACGTTTTCATTAATGCTAATTTATTGTTATTGAAAATTTCAACGGGCAATAAAGAGCTCGACGATGAATGCTATCATATTCGGCTTTAAAAACGATGCAAATATGGCGAGTATGGACTTGAGACCTTCAACGTCAAATTTCTTCTTCTGCGCGGTTTTAAATTTTTTCGTTCGATAACTGCCACAACTAACGGTCAGAGTCAACGTTTGCTCCACAAAATGTACGAATGTCTAAAATGTCAGATAAGTGCTTTGTGTTGATTTGTTTGGTTGTTCAAACTTCTGAAGACCAACAGGTTGCTTTACGGATCTTTCCTTAGCTAGGGCTATCGTATTATGATCTGCTGTAAGGTCTAACTGTTGAAAGCTTGGAATATTATTATTTCGTAGGGACAGTGATAGATTTTTCACCTTTATTGGTAGGTGCGCACTTTTGGTGTATGTCTTTCGGGCAATCACACAACCAGTTGATCACCCTAACATGTATAATTCTATATACGCAGCTGTTCCTCTCCTATTATTATCTCTGGATTACATAATGCAGCTTTTGTGTAGCACCTGGTATGTAAAGCAACGTGAACTATGTATATATGTATCTACTTTCAGGTCGTTATCATTTTACATTACGTGTCTTGTTGTCATTTGAGTGTCATCATTATCGAAGGCTCCTGGTGTCTTTTTCATACTCGTATTTTTCCCTTACAATTATATTTATTCCGGGACCATCAAAAAAACATTTGTTTTTCAAGCTCGTTTTGTTTACCTTAAACATTTATATTCTTACGTTTACATACTTTTTGTTACCCTCATAATTAAACAATTTACTCAAATGCTTTAAAGCTCAAGCTTTAAATTTCAAAAATATTAACCTTAAAGACTTTGTATTAACTTTGTATTTAATTTTTTTTTTAAATTTAATCTATATAAAAATAAAATGCACGACTGGGTCACACGAACTTGCTCCTATGTAATAGACTAGGAATTTTAAAAACGAATGTTATTGGAGAAAACTGCTCATAAGGATAAAATTAATTTCTTAAATTCTTTAAGTAGTAAGAGACAAAAACAGAATGCTATGCAAATATGAATTAATGCAAGAACAAAAATTACAAGTCGTTGTAGTGGTTTCTTAAAAAAAAAAGCTTTTATATACAAACTTTTTAAAAGATTTTTAAGAAAACATTTTGGTACGCCAATTTAAAGTTTTTTTTATTGTTCGAATAAAAATTAAATTTACAAAAAAAATATTGAGAAGTTTCGGAGATATCGAATTTTCAAAAAAAGAAAAAATTGATTTTTTTTTCCAAAAATTCAAAGAATACTTATTTATTTTAAAGTTTTGAAATGCAATGTGTTTTAGACTTTTAAGAAGCTTCTATATAAAAAAATTTCATTAAGATCCGTTATGTGGATAATGAGAAATTCAAAATTCGAAAAAATGGTTCTATGGTAGGTACAAGCTGTAATATCTTAATTTCAAATTTTTGCTTATGAAATTAAAGATCGTAAAAATTAATTGAAAGAAAAAAAATTTTATCAAAATTCTAGGTGCCGTTTTCGAGAAAAATACGATTTTTGAAAACCATTTTTTTTTAATTTTTTAGCATTTGTATGGTGGGTACCTTTATTTTTTGGTAAAATAAAATTTTTGTTCCCACATCTTGTAGACCATATTGAGAAACTTTCATTTATCAAGTTTAAAAAAATCTAGCATGGGGTTTTCGAAATATTGAGTTTTGAAAAAATTTTGAAGTTTTTTTTAAAAATCCAAAAAAAATTTTTTTGAAAATTTGATTATACAATTCTATTTATGTTTTTGGGGAGCTTTAGCAAAAAAAAATTATCAAAATCGGTCGTACGGTTTTTGAGAAAATCAAAAACAAAAAGAATGGTTCCATAGGGGATACCCTCAATAACCATTTTTCACAAATTTTTTTTCAACCATTACCTATCTTTAACTAAATGAAATTTTTTTGTATTTCTATTTTTAAAATCTGTCGAACGGTTTTTGAGAAAAAAAATTTGTGGGGGGAAAAAATTAAAAATGATATCTACCAAGTTCAAAGAAAATCGGCCGAGCCGTTTAGGCTGCAGTCGAACAGACAGACAGACAGACAGAATTGCGAGACCCACTTTTTTAGTCTTCTCTATAATCGTAATGTCAACTTTGATCAAAATCTCGTGTTCGGTTTTTTTTTACGAATGCATAACTTGCCTCATAGTACCTATAAGTCGCAAGTAAAAATTGAGGCTATCTATTGACCTTTAAATCAAAAGCATTTTTAATAGAGCTTAAATGCATTTCATCCATTTAACTTGAGATAAAATCGTAAAAACTTCAATTGATTCCAATGAGATCAACGCAAAAGAAAGCTAAACTAAACTTCTTCAATTTCAATTAGAAGCATATCGAAGTAAACAAATTAATATACTGCATTATTTATTCATCATAATAAAAAAAATGACATAATCCAGTTTGAAATTAAATGATTAAAACAGTATAAATTATACACACATACACAAAACAGTTGAGCACGTCAGATATGTAAGTGAAACTGAATTGTGTTTGTGAATCATTTTTTTTCTAATTGTGACTTTCCGGGTGTAACAATCTACATCATTTCAAATTTATTGTATTAACGATAAGTGAAAGTTCTTTTCAATCAATAAATTAAAATCAAATTAATAATTCGATCAGGTAAATCTTGAAAATTGCATAAACACTAAGGTCTTCTTTTTATTTTTTCCGGGCTTAAATTGTTTTAAATTTCTCACGCACGCTTGTTGCAATCAAAAGAGTTGACCAACGAACTCTCTTTCACAAAATGTATGTTTATAAAATAAATTCTCCTCAACTTCATTCGCTCTATTTGAATATCAAGCAGAAAGCACTCGGTATCTCCATATATATCTCTTATTAATTCAAACCGTTGATAGTGTATTTGCAGAGAAAGCTTGGTAAAATGTAACCAAGTGACCCTCCGAATGCATGCTTAATATAATTTGTTGATGTTAATTTTCATAGCAAAGCCGACTAAATGGATAAAAAGTTTATTGTTTTAAGATTGCACTTGCATGCACGCCCAGTTTGTTTAGGTTAGTTAACATGAACAATCCTAAACTGAGCTGCATGTAGAGCTTTAGATATTTTTCCAGTACGTTTAAAAACCACAGAATTACATAAGTTACCCTACTTCGAATTGGCATAAGGCAACTTACGAGTTACGACTGAATATTAAAAGCCAGGAAAGGTTGTTCCTTTCACTTAAATACGGAATGACTTCTGACCATACAAGCTAAATACTCGTTAAATAAAATGTTTAAATCTGACGATAAAACCAATTAAAATTGCGATTATAATCATTTTTATACGTTCAAGGGCTTACTCATAATGATGCTAGATTGAAGTAAGATATGTATAAAAAAGCCATTTAAATATCCTCGTACTCGTATGTGTTTTGAAGAAGCAGAAGTTCATAAGCTTTAACCATGCTTTTCCATAATCCTGGTATAATAATTCTTACGTAATATTGAACTAGATAAGGTTGGAGGAATGTACTAATTTTTCTATTTGAAATTCTTCTTAATTTTTTTTTTTTAGATCTTTTCAATCTTTTCATTCTTTTTAAACTTATGGCATTCTTGTCACTTTCCGTAAGAGTGAGAAATTCAAATTGAAGGGATGGTTAGCTCAGAATTGTTTCTCAACTAGATAAAGCGATTCGCTGTATGGCACGTTGCGTTGCGCTTTCCTGTTGGAACCACATGTCGTCTATAGGTCCATATCGTTCAATTTGGGCCACACGAAATTAGTTATCATAATTCTGTAGCCCTTGCCATTGAGGCTGACCACCTAAATAACGTCATTTTGGGACACTCGACGTCGCCGCCGCCGGCCTAAAATGCATACCAAACGGTAACTCTTTGAGAATGTATTGTCACTTGGTGAACCTCATGTTGGTTGAAGGTTGATGTCGTCCAATATACGGAAAATTTGCTTGTTAAGACAGCCATTCATAGAAAAAATTGTCGTTAAAGATGATTTTACGTCCGAAATTGGAATCCTCTTTCAAACTCTACGAAGCCCAGTCAACGAACAAACGACGAAGTCCATGATTATGAACCTTGTCCTACTGGGTCAACTGGGTCTAGTACGGGCGAATGCCTCATTCCCGATGCAAAATTCGTTAGGTTGAAGTTCTTGACCACGGCGAGGAATCGACTGCCTCGGGTTTTGCTGTACATTTTCACGGAGCGTGGCGATGTTCTTGGTTGATCTTGCGGTTCCTTGGACTACCGAATGTTGGCTGATTGATAACCGAACTGTCATCTCAAATTTGGCCATCAAACGTTATAGAGTCGACGCTTTTTTGTAGAATTTGGACGCGCTGTTCAATTGCGTTACTTGCCATGGTGATGAGACATCAGTAACTTAATAATAAACAACAGATTTGACAGATGTCACCAAAAACGGCATGATGGCTGCAACAACTCGACAAAAATATACTCGCACCAATTAAAGAAACCATTGAATTTCTACAATTTTCAATTTTAAATTACCAAATAGCAACTGGCAACTTAAACAGTTTTTCTGGGATCTCGAGCTTGGCCTTCGCCATAAATAGCTCGATGATTTGATTTGGCGTTAAAGACGATGAACATATACATAGAAAGTATCGAGTTCAGACGTTCAACGTCAAATTTCTTCTTCTGCGATAATTGGCACAACTAATGGTCAGAGTCCACGTTTGCTCCACAAAATGTTCGGACGTCTAAGATGGTGGATAAGTCCTTTGTTTTTATTTGCACATGATCGATTTGGTTGGTTGTTGGGCCTTCTTCAGACAGCCAGTTTGCTTTGTGGATCCTTAGCCATTAAAAGTTAAGACTACCGTATTATAGTCTGGTGTAAAATCTAACAGTTGAAAGCATGGAATATTGTCATTTCGTAGAGGCAGTGATAGTTTTTTCAGCTTTATTGGTATTAACGAGTGTGCATTTTAGGTGTATGTGTTTGGCAATCCCAACCAGTTGATCACTTCAAATCGATGATATCTTTGCTTCTTAGTCGATAACATCTCTGGATTACATATGAAGCTTTTGTGTAGCACCTGGTACGTAAAGCAACGTGAACCAGGTATTTATGTACCTACTTTCAGGTCGTTATCCCTTTAAATTCCATGTCTTGTTATCATTTGAGAGTTATCATTATCGAAGGTTCCTGGTGTCTTTTCATACCCTCGTCCTTTCCTTACATTAAGACAGGAAGCCGACTATAATTATGATATTTTTCCCGGGACCATCAAAAAAACGTTTTTTTTCAAGCTTATTTTGTTCACCTTAAACATTTATATTCT
Source organism: Chrysotoxum bicinctum (assembly GCA_911387755.1). Lineage (NCBI taxonomy): Eukaryota > Metazoa > Arthropoda > Insecta > Diptera > Syrphidae > Chrysotoxum > Chrysotoxum bicinctum. The sequence goes on from OU426989.1 coordinate 170,428,485, forward strand.
TACATGTGTACATAGTTTTTGTTGCCCTCATAATTAAACAATTTACTCAAATGTGTTCATAATTCCTCAAGTCAAGCTTTAAATTTCAAAAGATTAACCTTAAAGTCTTTGTTTTAACTTTGTATTTAATTTTTTTTAAATTTAATTTATATAAAATAAATTGAGGCTATCTATTGACCTTCAAATCAAAAGCATCGTTAATAGAACTCAAATCCATTGCTTGAATTTAACTTGAGATAAAATCGTAAAAACTTTGATTTCAATCAGATCAACGCAAAAGAAAGCTAAACTAAACTTCTTCAATTTCAATTAGAAGCATATCGAAGTAAACAAATTAATATACTGCATTATTTATTCATCATAATAAAAAAAATGACATAATCCAGTTTGAAATTAAATAATTAAAATAGTATAAATTATACACACATACACCAAACAGTTGAGCACGTCAGATATGTAAGTGAAACTGAATTGTGTTTGTGAATCATTTTTTTTCTAATTGTGACTTTCCGGGTGTAACAATCTACATCATTTCAAATTTATTGTATTAACGATAAGTGAAAGTTCTTTTCAATCAATAAATTAAAATCAAATTAATAATTCGATCAGGTAAATCTTGAAAATTGCATAAACACTAAGGTCTTCTTTTTATTTTTTCCGGGCTTAAATTGTTTTAAATTTCTCACGCACGCCTGTTGCAATCAAAAGAGTTGACAAACGAACTCTCTTTCACAAAATGTATGTTTTTAAATTAAATTCTCCTCAACTTCATTCGCTCTATTTGAATATCAAGCAGAAAGCACTCGGTATCTCCATATATATCTCTTATTAATTCAAACCGTTGATAGTGTATTTGCAGAGAAAGCTTGGTAAAATGTAACCAAGTGACCCTCCGAATGCATGCTTAATATAATTTGTTGATGTTAATTTTCATAGCAAAGCCGACTAAATGGATAAAAAGTTTATTGTTTTAAGATTGCACTTGCATGCACGCCCAGTTTGTTTAGGTTAGTTAACATGAACAATCCTAAACTGAGCTGCATGTAGAGCTTTAGATATTTTTCCAGTACGTTTAAAAACCACAGAATTACATAAGTTACCCTACTTCGAATTGGCATAAGGCAACTTACGAGTTACGACTGAATATTAAAAGCCAGGAAAGGTTGTTCCTTTCACTTAAATACGGAATGACTTCTGACCATACAAGCTAAATACTCGTTAAATAAAATGTTTAAATCTGACGATAAAACCAATTAAAATTGCGATTATAATCATTTTTATACGTTCAAGGGCTTACTCATAATGATGCTAGATTGAAGTAAGATATGTATAAAAAAGCCATTTAAATATCCTCGTACTCGTATGTGTTTTGAAGAAGCAGAAGTTCATAAGCTTTAACCATGCTTTTCCATAATCCTGGTATAATAATTCTTACGTAATATTGAACTAGATAAGGTTGGAGGAATGTACTAATTTTTCTATTTGAAATTCTTCTTAATTTTTTTTTTTTAGATCTTTTCAATCTTTTCATTCTTTTTAAACTTATGGCATTCTTGTCACTTTCCGTAAGAGTGAGAAATTCAAATTGAAGGGATGGTTAGCTCAGAATTGTTTCTCAACTAGATAAAGCGATTCGCTGTATGGCACGTTGCGTTGCGCTTTCCTGTTGGAACCACATGTCGTCTATAGGTCCATATCGTTCAATTTGGGCCACACGAAATTAGTTATCATAATTCTGTAGCCCTTGCCATTGAGGCTGACCACCTAAATAACGTCATTTTGGGACACTCGACGTCGCCGCCGCCGGCCTAAAATGCATACCAAACGGTAACTCTTTGAGAATGTATTGTCACTTGGTGAACCTCATGTTGGTTGAAGGTTGATGTCGTCCAATATACGGAAAATTTGCTTGTTAAGACAGCCATTCATAGAAAAAATTGTCGTTAAAGATGATTTTACGTCCGAAATTGGAATCCTCTTTCAAACTCTACGAAGCCCAGTCAACGAACAAACGACGAAGTCCATGATTATGAACCTTGTCCTACTGGGTCAACTGGGTCTAGTACGGGCGAATGCCTCATTCCCGATGCAAAATTCGTTAGGTTGAAGTTCTTGACCACGGCGAGGAATCGACTGCCTCGGGTTTTGCTGTACATTTTCACGGAGCGTGGCGATGTTCTTGGTTGATCTTGCGTTCCTTTGAAGTACGAATATTGGCTGGTTGAGAACCATACCGTTCGTTTCAAATGTGGCCACCAAACGTTGAAGAGCCGACTGCGAAAGGCCATCACGTCTACCGAAAAAATATCCAAAATGCGCGCAACTTTTGCATCAATAAATGAATAATAAACAATAGATTCGACAGATGTCACTAATACAATATGGCCGCCGCAGATATAGATTTACATTACATTACACTAATCCGTAGATAAATCTACGAAGTAGAGACACTGAAAGCACTGGCAACTCAGTCTCAGACCATCGGCTTAGACTTTGCAACAGAGAGAGATACACACAGAAAGAAAGAACAACAGAAGAAACACATGTCAACAGCACACGGTTGTTATTGAACGGTCCCCCATCCAAGTACTAACCACGCACAATGATGCTTGATTTCGCTGATCGATGGGAAGCGATGCTTTCATCAAAGCCTAGGCCGTTGCCATCTTTATAGATTTTTCGACCATTACATTTTGGAAGTTAATCCAAATAGTTTAAGTTTCATCGATTGTCAAAAATTATTTCGATAACAGATACTGTTGTATCTTAGAGCTTTTCACATGATCATAATGAATATTGAAGGTTTGAACGTAACAGCAACAACTTGAATGAATCACTTCCAAGTTTGTGTAGGCTGGACTTACAGCTTTTTTAAGGTTGCCCAACTGCACTGAAAATAAATTCCTAGGTAATATTGACAAAAACGTTTTGTTGACTTTTAACAAAACAATTTTATCGTTTTGATAAAATTTTTATCAATAGGAAAGAATGATTTTGTTGATTTCACAAAATTTTTATAATCCAGCATGATTTTTTGTCAGTTTAACAAAATATGCACTACAAATAATATTGACAGTTTAACAAAATATGCACTACAAATAATATTGTCAGTTTAACAAACCAAGTTTTGTTAATATAACAAAATACAACAGAGATTTTTGTCACATCGACAAACTTTTTTGTGATGTTAACAAAATGTTTGTTGTATCTACAAAAAATCTGTTTTGTAAATGTTTGTCAATATCACAAAGTTTTTGTTAATTTGTTTTTGTCAATTTAACAAAAAATGAAAACATTTTTGTTAAAATGACAAATATTTAGTTTTGGGGTTGAATTATTTTGTAATATTGATAAAATAATATTATCAGATAGATAAAACTATTTTGTAAGGAAACCAACAAATTTCTTTTGTGTATGATATAGTTCACACTTGGTTTTTGTTAAAAAATCGATGTAAGTTTAACTGAACTTAACAAAAATTGCGTATTGTCCATATGCCCTCACAGATGGTTGCATGTGAGATCGTAGGGACGAAACGCCAATTTTTGTGGACTTAAATCCCAAAAAAAAAATATTTTGACTAAATTAATTTTGTTTTTTGTGGATTCAACAAAAGAAATTTGTAAAATTGACAAAATATTTTGTTAATTAAACAAAATATAAAAAAAAATTTTTGTTAATTTAACAAAATATTTTGTTAACGTAACAAAATATTTTGTTAACGTAACAAAATAATTTTGTTAATTTAACAAAACAATTTTGTTAGTTTAACAAAAAATTTTGTTAATCCGATACCAATAAAAAAACAATAACACTAACAAAAAATTTGTTAACACAACAAAAGAATTGTTAATATGATAAATTAATTTTGTAAATTCTAGGAAATTTTGTCATATTGACAAAATATTTTTGTTATTTCAACAAATTTATTTGTTAGCATAACAAAATAATTTTGTGGATACAACAAAATATTTTTTATTACCTCAACAAAATTCTATAATTTTTGTCAATTTAACAAAACTTTTTGTTGGACGTATATTGACAAAATTTTTGTCAAATCAACTTAGATTTTTATCATATATACCTAGATTTTATTTTCAGTGTGGTCATCAGACTCCTTTGTGTGGTACTTATGAGTATGTTCTTCGCATGTTCATTTAAATCGAAAATTTTTTTGTGGTCACTCTGATTTAAAACATATCGTCTATCGTCTATCCTAAGAGGCTGTTAAACACAATTATACCTTTTTCCGATGATTCTAGTAGATTCTCCGTATCTACGAGGGCGATCCGATAAGTACTTAGCCTACAAAAGAAAAACAAACATTTTGGAAAAGTGGCGATTTATTTCTCAACATAGTCTCCTTTTAGCTCGATACACTTGATCCAGCTATGCTCCAAATTCTTTAATCCATCCAAAAAATAGGTTTTCTCGAGGTCTGCAAAGTAGGCCTCCGTGGCGTCGATGACTTCCTCATTCGAAACAAATTTCTGCCCAGCGAGTAATTTTTTTCAAGTTTGAAAAAAAAAAAGTTGCACGGGGCCAAATCTGGAGAGCACGGTGGATGGGGCAGCAGTTCGTAGTGCAATTCGATCAATTTGGTTGCGCTTGCTGTCCGGAGAGAGCAAACGCGGCACCCATCGAGCCGACAGCTTTCTCATGCCCAAAATTTCATGGAGGATATGACCCACGTGGTTTCTTGAGATACCTACTGTTCCAGTTATCTCGCGCACCTTCAATTCAATCGGCGGTCTGCCAACACGAGATCGTGGACTTTTGACACATTATGCTCCGTGGTAGCCATTTTTGGGGCACCTGGGCGGAGCTCATCAATAACCGGTGTGCAACCACATTGAAACACGTTATACCAATTTTTAATGGTCGCCATCAAAGAAGAAGAGTCACCGTACACAGCATCCAAGCGTTCTTTGATTTTGCTGAGCTATTTCCCTTCCAAAAATAAGAATCGAATTACCCACAGATATTGCTCTGTTTCCATTTTTCTAAAATTCGCAGACAAGCTGGCTTCCACCCGTGGTCAAAACAAAACTACGTGTCCGATTCGGTTGAAATTTTGACAGTTGTCGTCTAAGAGAATGTACTAAACGATAGTAAATCTCTCTTGCGATACTGGCCCCATCGGGCGGTGAGGCTAATTGATGGAAAAAATACCAATGATTTTTTAAATAAAATGCAAAAATTTGGTTCTGTACCAATTTATCGGAACATAACAATAGCCTTTAAGATTTATTAAATTTTTTCAATATGTATGGTCATATATACGGATCGCCCTTTATACATACATAAGACAATATAGTGCGAGCATTAGGGAAAGTGGAGAGAATTAAAATGGAGGAACCGATGCACATTTGTTTCGAATTTCTGTATATCGTAATAAGAGGGAGAAACAGTGTTGAATGGAGCAATCTACATTCGTGTAGTACGGCTAACAAAAGAAACTCTGTGCCTAACAGTACGTCCAAAATTGGTAGGAATTCCTAAAGGCGCGAGCACTGACTATTAAATAAACGAAAAACAAGGAGAGACAAGAGACGTAAATGTTCAATGATGTTAATATCGCCAATCATTTTAAAGGCTCTTTTCTATCCAATAGACTCAAATGAGTCAAAGGAGCACCAGTTAATATATGAAAGTTATACTCAAATTTTGTTAGGATATAAGTTTCTTATATAATAGCAGATCAGAAGGGGGCCAAATTTTGTGCACCGACAAAGAAAACACAAACACTTTGCCGCATTTTTAACGACATTGCGTATGTGCTCATTCCACAGAAGGTGGTTTGGTTCGTAATACACATATCGAGGATTGAAAATTTGTCAGTTTCTTCGATGAAAGTCCCACCGATAGACAGAAGCAAGGGGATATGTTTCGTTTAAGCAACAAGAGAGGCAATAAATTCTACACAGTTTTTTACTCCGCATTGAACAATGCTTTCAAGATTAGAATTTAACGAGCTTGCCGTTGGAGTTCCACATCCGAAGGACAGAAATATGAATCTTTGAACGAAAAGCTGAGAGAAGTATCGTCAGAAAACAATTGGATAAGAAGTTCAAAATGAGAGAGAGTACGGCTGCCACGCTTTCTGGATGAGCTTAAACGAATGTACAAATGTCTATTCTAGGGAATTACATGAAAGTCATTTTAACCAAATTTTAAGAAAAGTGGTTCAGTCGTTTAAGTTCTAGCTAGAAGTACAGCGCACATACAGACACTCAGTGCACAGCCATATGAAAGAACTGTCTGTCGGACGGTATGCCGAAAACTTATTTGTTGACCTTAAGTTTAATTAAAGCGTAGAAAAAATGTTTTATAGACGACATCAATGTTTAATCTTATAGACGAAGTGAAAATAGATGCCGCCATTGGACTTCTCGTTTTCCATAAAAACCATATACTTTCCACAGAACGGGTTTATTTTTTTTTTCTGAAATTACTTCGCAGAATTAGAATAGTTTAGTTTAGTTTAGTTCCGGACCAGGTTTTTGATCTTGATTCTCGGATGATATATTATATAAACAAAATTCAACCTGCATATATAAATAAGTTATAAGTAAATATCAAAAACTGTTGAATATATTGAAAGGCGTTATATATAGAAATTCACTCAAATATAAATATACTGGTGGATTAGTGGAAATACTTTCTGTCTCCGGAAAGAAACGTTTAGACAGGTCTTCTTCTTTATGATACAATTTAAACAACTCAAATTCGGTGAGGCAAAAGCTACTGGAGAACCAAGCAGCCCCGGATCTACGATTTTTTCGAACCGGGGTAAAACCTTGATAGTGGCGCCGCCTCCCTTCGGTGTTTGAGAAAAACTGTTAAAACTGTCAATGAGTAGCATTTTTGTGACCATTTGTAAAAATAATAATCCTTTAATAAATTTAAACTTTTTATGATATAATAACTAATAACTTTCGTTTGTGACATAAAACAGAAACACAGAAAAAATATATAACCAGGAGAGACTACAACTTTACACGGCGTGCTTTCTTTTCCGCGAAAGAATCTATTAGCTCCTCAAATTCCGTCGCATAGGCAGTTTTGGTTTCAATGGCTAGGATCGTGAGGCCAGATAGACGATCCTGGCTCATTGTAGAACGTAGATAAGTTTTAATTATTTTCAGTTTGCTGAAGCTTCGCTCACAGCTTGCAGATGTTGTTGCTAAATGGTAATGTGCAATAAATTCTTAACGCTGTACTATAACATTGGGAAACGCTTCTTGCAAGTCATGCTTGTACAGATGTTGTAATAGGTCGAAGGAACTTTATTTTTCATTAATTTCATGTACTAGCTCTTTAAATACGGCAAGTTCCTGGAAAAAACCAACTGCATTCAAGTCTTTTGAATCTTTCGGCTCCATTTTTTTGCAGATCTTCTGTCGGCATATTTAAAAAGGCGTGGCCACTGAGGAAGGCTAATTTTTCATGTAGACTCTTTGCACTCTACACTTATGTCAATTTCTGTTAAAATTTTGTCAAACACTTCTTTCATATCTTTGGAAAATAGCCTAGTCGGATCTAGCATTCTTGTTTCGTCTTCACAGATTTCGTCATGTTGCTTTTTCTTTTTGGCAATTCGTTTGTTTTTAAGAACCGGCTCAATTTCCAACTTTTTTGATACAAGTGTAGCTTCTTTGATTCAATATTCTACCGGTTTTTCTCTCATTTCTTGCAAGATCTTATCAAGGCCTTGCATTAGCGCCACAGAACGCGAAATGGTAATATCCTCTTTTTGTATTTCAACGTTCACTCTATTAATCACTCGAAGAATATTATCCCAAATTGTCAAGTCGAGAATAAATTACAAATTCATTACCGCATGTTGCAAATGACTAGCTTCGTACTTAGATTCTGCGGCTAGAGACGATTTTTCAATTTCTTCCAGAGCTTTGACAACTTCCGGTAAATTATTTAATAGAGCAGTAACAGGTTGATGTTTAGCCAACCATCTGGTTTGACTACTTCCTTTTAAGTTTGCTTTTGTACACTTTTGCATGTAGAATTTATTGAATTACAAATTTGAATGTAATAGTATTACGTTCAGAAGTCGGAATATGTAAACTAATAAAAAAGCACCCTTAAAATATATACCTCTAATATGTAATTATTTCTTACCTGTAATTCTTGCAAATTGCTTATTTCCACTACGATGATATATGATTTCACTAATAAATTACTTATTAAATTAACGCTGATTACTCGCAAACGCAATCAACCACATAAACAAACAGTGTTGTCACTTGACGTTCGACTGTTTGAATTTGTTCGGCTATTCTCGTATAGATGTGACGGGGATTCCTCTGGCAAAAAGATCACGGGCACTAGGCACGCGTTCAAAAATTTACTTGATTTGTTAAGATGCGTTCATAAATCACTTAATATGTGTTCAAAAACTTTCTATAGGCGTATGGAAATATGTAGAAAAGTTTGTTTTTCAAACATATTATATTAAGATTCGATTATTTGATAAAAACCTATAAGATTGTAGGAAAAGAAAGAGGTTTCATTTGTTCGATATTTCGAATTTTTGTCTCAAGGATTTGGCACCCCCATGAAACTGCCTCCTGGGCCAAGTGCCTCGGTTTTCCCCCCCTTACATCCAGAGCTGGAACCAAGGTCTAGTTAACTTCACCAAAAAGCTTTTGCGTGTATTGTTAAATGTCGCAAGTAATGATGGTGACTTACAATTGTCCACCGAATTTGAACGGCTTAGATGAGAGGAACTTTATCATAATTAGATAATACTCTTGGAGGATTTTTCACTTCCTTCAAAGAGGAAGTAAACCTGAAAACAAAACTTTTGTGGATCAGAGAGGATTTGAACTCACATGTTCAGCCACTAACAATTATACAAATGCAATAAAACTGTAGTAAATACAATAAAACTCACTATAGAGATTTAAGTAGCCCAAACAATTTTTTCCCACAGATATCCTCGTGATAAGAAATGCAATCCCTAGTTATTTTTTGTGAAATTTAAACATGACTTTAAAAATGTTTTAAATGCTTTTTTAAAAATATTTTTAAGCTTTAAAATGACTTTTGTTTTTTTCTATGCTTTTTATTAACTTTTTTAATGAGCAAAATAATAAAACAATCTCTTACAACGCCCAATGCTTAAGCCAAGTTAACAATAACATCCTTGAGTCTCAAGAGGTCTTTGTCTTAAATAATTAAAGGGTTAAGTTCAAATAAGTTTTGAAGAAAGTGAGTATACCATAAAATACGATATTTTATTACCTTTTGGATATTTTATATGGATACGAGTATGAAAACGTTATATGTTCTTAAACACGAGTGTCAGACTAAAATTTACTGTTAAACACTCTTAAAAACAGCATCGCCGAATGTCTTCAAGTCATTATCGTCTAACAGAAAACAGTAATCATAATGTATCTTTCCTTATTATTAACTATAATAAGTGCTAACTTTCAGTGTGTGTGATTTACTATTTTTCGGTGTAGTCAGAAAAATGCGTGAAAGTTAAAAATGTATATTTCGTTGCAAATGGCATAAGCCGGCTAATTGCTTAGACCATATTGTATAGCAGTGAATTAACAATAACTATTTTTCCAACTTATTATATTCCATCACAAAACAAGATTACATTAGCCCATACTAATACTCCACTTGTCCATTACCTACGCAATCACAAACAAACACTTAATTCATTTCATCAACAACTTTCCCAATGGCAAGTCCATTTGGATCTCGAAACCTTGTGTTTTCTATTTGATCGCATGTCGCGCCAAAATGTGCAACCACATTTGTCTATGGATATGAATGCAAAAGTCTTGGAAACCGGGTTCGCACTATGGCGACCTAGAGAAGTAGAAATTCCTCGTTGGTAATGGTATTACCAAAGCTTGAGGAAGACGAAGAGTACTGAGCTGCAACTGGCTTTAGGCCAGCAGAGATTCATACCACTACGAACTGCGGATGCTGGTTGATTGTGTTTACCTTTCAATCCAGGTTTGTGGATTTTTTTCTCTCTTCAATCTACTAGTAAGTCAGTTAGTAGTTAAAAGAAGATGATAACTTTCACTCTTCTGCTGTGGCGAAGACCGGTGAAACGGATTGGCGTTAACTAGCTGCAAACACTACCAATAATTATGGTTCTTCTAAGGTTGTCTAGGCAGTTTAAGGTTTTTCTTTGATGTTCTTTTGTTTTTCATCAGATCTTTTATATTAATTTTCGTTAACACCTTCGAACAAGAAGCAGATCTAAATGAATAGGCATTAGGTAAATATGATGTCTATTCGAGGGTCTTAGCATCTCGATAGCAGAATATCAGCGATTACATTATAAGAAGACTGCAGTCTACTCAGGGATCATTAAGTTTTAATGAGATAAGTCTACTGACGCCTGCTGGTGTTTGTAACATATTTCGCATGGCAGGCTGTTGGTTGGATAGTTCAAATCGTGACAAGGGAAAACGAAGACACTTATGACCTTTTGTTTTCCAAGGAATGCACGTGCCTCCACATCTTGAGTTTTTCGTCCAAAGGAGACAATAAAATTAATGTCATCTATGATGCTGTTTGCCAAAAGCAAAAGCATTCCAAATCACAAATAGCTAGTGAAAGTTTATTTTCATTGTTGATTCAATATTTTGATAGAAGATTTGGCCAGTGGATCTGTTTGGAGATGATGCTTCATTTGTTATTCTATGCGCAACAGAGGTCTCTAAGGATTGGGTGGATATATTTATTAATGGTAATCGTTAGTAGCATAAGATATGCCCATTTGATTGTTATCTTATGCGCAGGAATCTATGGGACATGATCACTTTGGAAGTAGAAAGTTAAAAAAAAAAACGTTTTATTGCTGGGAAAGAGCATTGTTTGCAAGTTCCTTGAGAAGAAAAAACATCATCATCATCAGGTATCAGGTGAAATAACAAAGCTTAACAAATTGCTTTCGTATAACCTTTAACAGGTATGTATGTCTTTAAGGAACATGCGGTTGGTGCTTGTAAATAAATACAAACTAAAGACGTGCCAAGTTAAAGTTTGGATACAAGCAAGTGTGAGGCTTTATGGAAACATGCTGGAAATGTCGTAAGATGTCCAGCGATTGTTTATAAAGTGTGTTTTACAAATTAAACACCTGCTGTTTACGGAAAATTATAATTAACAGCATATCAATCAAAATAATAATAAACAATCCTTATTTAGATCAAAGGAATGATAAATGTTTAGGGTTTTATTTTTTAGTCATGAATAAATAATTTTGTACCATGGTTGAATTACCTTATAAGAATATTGAATCCCAGTTTGAAGGAATGGAAACTTGTTCAATTTATTTTTTCGTGTCTTTTGGTTTTATCTTTTAAAGGGATTGGTTTAAAAATCTAAGAAGAGAATACGAAAATTATCACTTTAAATATTTATTGATATATTTGAATATGCAAAGTAATCCAAATTGATGTTTGCAGGTATCAACTAATATGTCTGGCATGCCATCATTCAATGCATAGATTCGAGTTTCAAAAAAGAATTAAAATACTGTAACAAATAATTTGATATATCGATGAATAATTTCCAAAATTTTCAAAAATTCAGTAAAAATTACTTTGGTTAGAAATATTTTGAGAACCAGATCTCGCAGAAGCTTCTGGATTTCACACGTGGATAGCAGTGGAACATTTAACTGAGGATTTTGAAAACCGGAGCCTCTTACAAGGCTTGGTTTCGGAAATAGAGCCAACCAAAGTCATTATTAGGTAGTTGGGGCTCCAAAATCTATAAAATCACTTCGGGCCGGCATATTTCGATAACTAGACCACTCAGGAGCTTTTCGTTTGGATGTGTATATAGGAATTGAATAGACCTTTCATTAGATGTGTGTCTCGATGCGATTGGATAACTTTGAAAATTTGGTGATTTTTTTAGACAAGTGGTTAGTCCATGATTTTTGCAAAATTCTCAAAAATTCAGTAAAATCACTTTAGTTAGCAATATTTCGAGAACCAGAAGTCGCAGTAGCTTCTGGTTTTCACCAGTGGATAGCGGTGGAAAATTTAACCGAGGATTTTGAAAACCGGAGCCTCTTTCAAGTATTGGTTCCGGAAATAGCGTCAACCAAAGATATTATTAGGTAGTTGAGGCTCAAAAATCATTTTTAACCGGCATATTTCGATAACCAGACCACTCAGAAGCTTTTCGTTTGGATGTGTATATAGGAATTGAATAGACCTTTTATTCGATGTATATCTCGATGCGATTGGAGAACTTTGAAAATTTGGTGAGTTTTTTAGACAAGTGGTTAGTCCATGATTTTTGCAAAATTCTCAAAATTCAGTAAAATCACTTTGGTTAGAAATATTTCGAGAACCAGAAGTCGCAGAAGCTTCTGGATTTCACACGTGGATAGCAGTGGAACATTTAACTGAGGATTTTGAAAACCGGAGCCTCTTACAAGGCTTGGTTTCGGAAATAGAGCCAACCAAAGTCATTATTAGGTAGTTGGGGCTCCAAAATCTATAAAATCACTTCGGGCCGGCATATTTCGATAACCAGACCACTCAGGAGCTTTTCGTTTGGATGTGTATATAGGAATTGAATAGACCTTTCATTAGATGTATGTCTCGATGCGATTGGATAACTTTGAAAATTTGGTGATTTTTTTAGACAAGTGGTTAGTCCATGATTTTTGCAAAATTCTCAAAAATTCAGTAAAATCACTTTGGTTAGCAATATTTCGAGAACCAGAAGTCGCAGTAGCTTCTGGTTTTCACCAGTGGATAGCGGTGGAAAATTTAACCGAGGATTTTGAAAACCGGAGCCTCTTTCAAGTATTGGTTCCGGAAATAGCGTCAACCAAAGATATTATTAGGTAGTTGAGGCTCAAAAATCATTTTTAACCGGCATATTTCGATAACCAGACCACTCAGCAGCTTTTCGTTTGGATGTGCATATAGGAATTGAATAGACCTTTTATTCGATGTATATCTCGATGCGATTGGAGAACTTTGAAAATTTGGTGAGTTTTTTAGACAAGTGGTTAGTCCATGATTTTTGCAAAATTCTCAAAAATTCAGTAAAATCACTTTGGTTAGAAATATTTCGAGAACCAGAAGTCGCAGAAGCTTCCGGTTTTCACCAGTGGATAGCGGTTTAAAATTTAACCGTGGATTTTGGAAACCGGAGCCTCTTACAAGGCTTGGTTTCAGAAATAGCGCTAATCAAAGATATTTTTAGGTAGTTGGGGCTCCAAAATCCATAAAATCACTTTGGACCGGCATATTTCGATAACCAGACCACTCAGAAGCATTTTGCTTAGAGGGGTTACAGGAATTGGAGAGGCCTTTCATTCGAGGTACCTGCTGGTCTTATTAAAAAAAAAAGTGTCAAAAGTTCTGTGACATTGACAAACATTTTCAAAATTGATTTTTTGTATTTACAACAAACAATTTGTTTACATCACAAAAAAAGGTGTGGATGTGACTAAAATCTCTGTTTTATTAACAAAACTTGGTTTGCTTAACTGACAATTTTATTTGTTTGTATCGCATATGTTATTAAATTGACCAAAAATCATATAAGATTATAACAATTTTGTAAAACCAACAAAATCATTTTTTCGTATTGATAAAATTAAATCAAAACGACAAATTTGTTTTGTTGAATGTCAACAAAAACATTTTTACCAATATTACCTAGGAATTTATTTTCAGTGTAGATTAATTTACAATTTTTTCCTACGTCTTGTAGATGGCAATACAAACATTTTTAAGTGTCAAGTTTCAAAATAATCGAGCTTTAAAAAAAATTTCAAATATAAAAAAAAAATAAATACACAATACTATTGAATATTTTAGGAGCTTTAGAATAAAATAGTTCTACCGTTTTTTTGTAGAATAGTTTAAGAGAAAAAAAATATTACCTTAGATTTTCAGAAAAAATGTATGGCAGGTACCGTTATTTTCAAAAAGAAAAGAACGTTTCAGGATGAAATTAAAAAATGCTGCTTACCAAGTTTAAAAAAGATACATTTGTTCGTATAAATTGTAGTCGAATAGACGGACAGACATGCAGAATTGTCTCTACCATCATAATGTCAAGTCTGATCAAAACCATGAGTTCGATTTTTTAATGTATAACTTGCCATTCATGCATGTATATTCTTTTACATTATTTTGAAAGTAAAAAAAAGTGCTTAGCCAAATCTGCCGAACCTTATTTGAAAATAATCACTAAATTCGCTTCTCCTTTTTTGTTTATACAAATAATATTTTTTCAAATAAAATTTCATGATTCACCATTTAATATATCAGCTTTTTTTTTACTTTATATCACTATTCTGTAAAAAAAAGGGAAACATCATTCGACCATCACTGGCAGCCGTCCTTTTATTGCTCTTTAAATTATTGGTTTGCCTTATTTGGGTATACTTACAAATAGTTAGAAAAAAATTATATTAAGTACAAGATCTTCTTAAGACTGACAAGACCTGACCAGAAAAATCTAGGTTCGTGACATAAAAAAAAAACAGATTTATAAACTACACCTACTAAATGTCGAGTAGCCAATATTTTAAAAGAAATCATTAAAAAATGAAGTTTAATGATTCATTATTTTAACTACTGCTGTAAAAACATTCTTTCTACCTACCAAACAAATGAATGTTCTTATTGTTTATTTGTTTTTTTTTTTTTTTTGCCTGAAATTTGATTTACTCAAAAGTTTCATATTCACTTCACCTGAGTATTTTAGTTCTCGCCTCATTACGGAATTGTTTTTGTTCATACTTTCTCTCATTGCTGGGTCTGATTTATAATTTAATTACTACTACGCCAAAGTTCTGATGAAAATGACTCCTAATCTTTTTATTTCGTTGTTTTTTGTTTGTCATTTCAGAAGTATCGCCATACATAGATTTAGTATTTTGTCCCGCAAAATCACAACCATGGAGCTGTGCGCGGCAGCACTCTGGACGCATATTGAACTTATGGAGTGATCAGTTGGACTCAGAATGGCGGAAATTTAAAGGTAAGTTTTGGCAAATTGAATGAATATGCATCTTTATTAAAGAAAAGGTACTTTAACGTATATATACATATGTATAACAGAAAGATGTGCAAAAGATAGGTATCACTATTGCGGTTTTGGATCTGTGTCAGTTTTTCAATTATTACGTTGAGTAAGCAGCGTGTAATAGCAAGTAGTGTGCTATTAAACTCTTACCACTCACAACGGAATGTAATCGATGTGGTGCACGCAACTTTTCGTATGTATGTTAGTGTTAACACTTCGCACATTGACTCTAATATGTTTAATAATAAAAATCTGGATTTTGCTACAAATACGTTACAAATATTTCACGGAGAATTACCATTGTTATTAAGTTCAAATAACTATTAAAAACGATTAAATAACGGTTTTGTTTAAACTTTGTCGTTTATTATATTTTTAATTAATATGCAGATACTCAAAGTTTTGGAAAAATAGTATTTTGTCCCTCCGAAAAAAATATGAAACTTACCGCACCGCCTTGAAATCCTGAAAACAAGTTTTTGTATTGAATCGATTTAAGTTATGATCTTCCAACTGATATAAGGGCTACGAGTATAAAATTTGATTCGTTAACAGAATTTTCCCTATCAAGCTACAAAATGTTTAAAAGACCTTCTTCACTGATTCAAACAATCAAAATAATGGTTAAAACAAAAAAAAAAAACGTTTTGACGTCAGCTCTTTCGTTTGAAGAATCAAACTAATTGTGTATTTTCTATTTTTATGCGAATAATATTGCCTCCTCTAATACCAATATTTATTTCAAATTTTCCAGTTGAAGCTGATCAACAATTTAATGCTACTATGGAACGAAGAGGCTACAGCCAATCAGAGCCCTTAACCAAAGAAAAACCATCAACACTTTTGAAGAAAATCGAAATAGGTACAAATTATATGAAGGACTATCTTGCGTATACGTTTGATGGGTGAGTGTTTGAAATAGAAAATTTATCTGTCGTCCGTCCTCTTGAAATAGTTTTCTTTTTCAGATTCCTAGGACGAGAGTACTATTCTGATGTGGAGCGAGACGAAGATGAGCAAGTCAGTGACGAGTTTGTGGATGTTGAAGGTGAGACTAAAAAAGGGAGTAAAAAGAAAAAAAAGAAGAAGAAAAAGAAAAAAAAGAAAAAGAAGGGTAATAAGGGGCAGAGCGAAGAATATTATGCAAATCATGTGCAACATGTTACACCAGCTTCGATATTTCTCTTGCCAAGTCCTGAACAGACTCACAGGCCACAAAAGTGGCATGACGAAGAAGAAGAAGAAGCCAGACCTCAGCAAGTGTTGCTTGTTCAAGGTACTGACAATGACCATGGACATGGCGGAAAAAAGAAACGAAAGAAAAAGAAAAAGTCCAAAAAACGCAAACAGTCCATGTTGACAGCTATCCCGGCTTTGTTCGGTGTAAGTGAAAGCCAACATGACTACGAAGAAGATAGCTATGAATACGAACAAGATCCTTCTATATTTAGTTTACTTGGGTCATTTGTTGGAGACTTCCTTGAGGGAGCCGAAGACTACGACGATGACGATCACGGATATATGCTGGTAAAAGAAAAGGGCAGAAAGAAAAAGAAGAAACGGAAGAGAAAGAAAATTAAAAAGCCGATCAAATATGGTAGAGAATTTTCGAGGTATCTTGGGTGTTTTGGGATAATGCCTGTGGTCGCAACATTTACTTCTTCTTCCTTGATTTGGTTGAGAATTCAGTTTACTTGGAGGTTTTCATCCAATCTAAACAAAAATCGTAGAAAATTTGATGAATTTTGTATTGCGGTTCGTGTATTGGTTATTTGAAATATTTTGTATCGTAGGTTGGTGCCTTGCTTTACGATATGAAATTGGTTTGTGTCATGCATGAAACTACATTATCGACTATGAGATAATATAGAGTTGTCTCCACAGGGCTCTCAAACTGTTTTTGGTATTTATTTGAGATGCTTTAAATCAAATAAAAAATTACTTTTCTTTCTTTCTTTTTTTAAAAAATAGTATAGAATAGTTAGTTTTAATTTATGTAAGTTTAAATATTATTTTATATCGAATTTCGTTAGCTAGACAAAATTGATAAGCACATATTTAGTTTTGTGCATGTTTTGTATATTTAAAACAAAAACCATTCGGTATGCCTTAAGGTTATAGAAATCAGTAACTTTATTTTAATTTCTATATAAATACTTTCTTCATGAGCATACAACATATATTTTAAGTAAATAAAATGAAATTAAAATAAATATTTTACAGGTTTATATTATGTCCTATTCGGATTTTTGTTCAATAATACAAAAATTAGTATATAAATTATTCAAAACTAATGAGTATATTAACTATATTCTTAATTAATTTTCTTGCAATAATAAAACGACTCAAACAGTATATAATTTTTCATGTTAGATATTATTGACGAGCGGTCCACAAAACTCGATGTTTCGTCTCCACGACGATCTCAATTAGACTTATTAATTAACTAACATGGCTAATTGTGAATTTTTGTTAATTTCAGTTCATGTTTCTTCGATTTTTTGAGAAACACCCACTGTTACAGTTCACATAGCCTAACAAGGTCAGTCATTAAACTGGGAAGGTTTTCAAATGAAATATTATCTAAATTTTGAATTTATAAAAATATAATATAAAAACTTATTTTGAAACAATTTCTTCCATACTACATTAAAGTATTGGCTTTGTTATATTTTCGATGTTTAAAGAAATTACCCTTTTCCTTTTACTCTTTCACTTGTTTTCTTTTTCTTATTCTTCTTCTTTTTCGTTAAGTTTTTAGTTTAATAAAAATTTGTTTATGGAATAACGATAACAAAACGTTGATAAATTCCTATTTGAATATATATATTATACATTTTGAAAAAAAACTTTAAATTTTTCTTTAATTATGTTGTACAACTTATTTATTTATTTTAAGAAAACTTTATTTTGTTGACATTCAAAAAATATTGATTGTATAAAGATGCCACATAATTAATTAATTATTTTGTATATATATATAAAAAAAAAACACTTTGAAAATATTCATGGCATGTTTGTAAGCAATTAAGTTAAAGTTAAAAATACAAATTTAAAACTCATACTAATCCTTAATATTCCTGTCATTTTATAAGATTAATTAATATATAATTTTCTTCTTAAAAATTTTATAAAGTTACTCGTGGTAAAAAGAAGAAGAAGAGGAAGGCTCTCATGAAATTTGCTTTGCTTGGAGGTTTTTTAAAAGCAAAAATTGAACTTTTGCTTAAAATTCTTGGAACTCACCTGCAAATTAAATTCTTGGCCATAGCAGCTGTGGGTCTTCTAATCAATATAGCTCGTTTTTGGATTGATCTTAAACGAGGAGGAGGTGCTCCACAAAAGGTTAGTATTTATGATTATTTATATAAATTACTTAACCCCATTTACTTAACACTGGATTAATTTTTGTTTGTTATAAATAAACATGCACTTTTCAGCACTATTATCACTGGCATTAATTATTATAAAAAAAAATCATACAAAATGATCAAAAGCGCTTTACAAAAACACGAGAACTTACACGCTTAACCCTAACCAAATGCAAATATAGGTATTATTTGAATATAAATGTATGTTAAAATTATTTTGGAACTGGTGTTTTACCTATTTCTGCTTGCATCCTAGGAACAGTATTGGTTTTTATTTTAATAAATCCTTCAGTAAAAATTTGAATGTATCTTCAAAGCTTTCCAAAAATTATGAATAGAGTCTGAATTGTATTAAATGTTGCAAAAAGTTGTTCAAGTTTAAAAAAGAAACTTACAAAATAAGAACTTGAAAATTTAAGACAAGTAACATTTCTTTCTCTTGATAAATAAGAGCAAATAAGAGAGAGGTAGTGGTGCTCAAACTAGATTTTTTTTACTTAAACATAAAAAACCTTTTTATTTGCAGTTCTATAACAATTTAAAGATCTATTATTCGAAAAATTAAAAAAAATTTTTTTTTTAATTGTTACTTTTTTTTGTTTGCCTTAAAATAAGTTTAAAAAGTGCTATGCTTTTGTTACTTGCTGAATTTTCATTTGATTTGTGATTTCTTGATCTCTTCAACTTCTCGTTCTTTTACTGCTAACTATCTATTCAAGCTCTTAAAATTAACTGGATTTAATAAAACTCTTACAAGTAGTACCTCCTGGCGTAATGTTTATTGCATTGAAATGTCACGCCGAAAGACTGGGACCAATTCATATCCTATTTGAAATTAAATGTTTTTGGGGTGTACTACATCTTGCGAAGTAGTATCACTTGTAAGAAAGTAACATTACCCTTCGAGAACATCTGTTGTTATCATGTGGTGCCTCTGATTTTAGGTCTTCTGATTCGGCAGAAAATTGTAAGTCTCCTAAATTTCTTTCAACTAAGAATACGCTCGGGAACAAGATTGATTAAAATTATAAGTCACTATTTTACTCCAAAATGAGCAAATGAAGCTGAACAAATGTAAAAACTTTAAACTTACTAAGTTCTGTTCCGATTTTAGTGATTTTTATAAAATGCTTGTTTTTTTTTAAAGATATTATTTAAATGCATAGAAGTTCTACTTAAGTAAATTTTTATACTTTTTAAATAATGATGTTTATTGTCTTTGAAAAGTAGCCCGCTTCCATGCTGCTTTCCATGACCCGCACTACACGAATGTGGAATGCTTCACCCGGCTCAATATTTCATTTCCATTGCCATATTTGGAAATTCAAAACCAATTTGCATGAATATTTCTTTTTAAATACCCTCCATCTTTTCTAATTGTTCAACATGTGATCAAACATTTTTAGAGTATTCAGAATTCAATGTTTTTCAAAATTTAATATTCCTCAAAATTCTTAAACATTTAAATGTATCTGTTATTAAGATCTCGACTTTAAATTAATAAGAAGAAGAAAAACGAAAAATATAAAATTATAATATTTGTTTTTGTGAACTACTCGAATATTGAATATGTAAATCAATTGAAATCTTTTACAACCTTTAGTCCAAATGCACTTCACCCCAGGCATGACAGTTGGGTTCATCACATAGATGCTAACGAACCTTCTAAGATGCTATATAGTTGATGGTTATCGACACAATTAAGACTTACAGTATCAAGGAAAGTTATATTATTCTAAATGAATTCGGTTAAATTTACACAGCTAGAAAATAAAGCCTGTGGTCTGATTCAAGTGAGACGAAGAAAAAGTCCAAATACATTTCGCCTAGGCATGACAGTTGGGCTCAACACTAAGTTGCTGTTGAACTCTTCTAAGATGCAATATATGGTTATCGACACATTTAAGACTAAAGGAACTTGGTTAAATTTACACAAATAGAAAATAAAGCCTGTGGTTGAAGTAAGAAGCTGAAAAACGAAAAATATAAAAATTACAATTTTTCATTTTGGTCTTGTGAATTTGAATGAATCATTTTTCTTTTTTCTCCTTCTCCTTCTTACTTCAGAGTCTTACGAGTATTTTCTAGGTGTGTAAATTTAATCAAATTCTTCTAGAATCATATAATTTATTTATTTATTTATTCATCAAACAGGGAGAAGATCCCTTTTAGATTACAGATTTACATAAATATCATATTTACATTGGTTAACATAATATAAAAATACAATAAGTTACTATTCACATTAAGCGGATTGTATAACTAAAATATTTAATAAATTCATTTTGAAAGTATCTCTTGTACAATTACTGAAAATATCTATTTTGGAACAAACAACGTTAGTTTCCCTGATAAAATGTGAAATTGGTTCGTTTAGACCATAATTTGTCCAATGGAAATATTCAAGTAATAAATTTGAATTACGAAAATCTCTTTGAGGAAGGCGTAATTTTACAAAACTAAGAAACTGAGGACATTTTATATGATAAGATAAAACATCTCTAATGAACATAACAGAAAAGCAAGTACGCCGATTTTCCAAAGTTTTAATACGAGTACCAAACAATAAACACCTTGTTTCGTAAGTTGGCATGTCCATACGCCAATTCAATTTGAAGATCAAATATCTAGTAAATTTCTTTTGAACTTTTTCAATTCTATAAGATGAGTTTTTATAAAAGGGATTCCAAACCGTACTAGAGTATTCCAACACAGATCTGACCAGGGAATTAAAAAGCGTCTTGAGTGAATATGGATCTTTGAATTCTCTTGTTTTTCTCTTTACAAATCCAAGAATTTGATTAGCCTTATTAACAATTTAATCAATATGAGGTAAAAATGAAAGCTTTCTGTCTAAGATAATCCCTAGATCCTTTTTACGTTCAACGCGCTCAAGACATTTATTATTTATTTCACAATTGAATAAAATAGGCGTTACGTGTCTGAAACATGACATTATTTGACATTTTGAAACATTTAAATTTAAATTTAACATTCATACTGTAAGTTTTATTTTTATCGATACCGATCGACTAATTTACTTCATCTTAGAAGGGTACGACATCATCTAAATAAAAATTAATAAGATGATTCAATAGTAAAATCATAATCAGTATGTACATTAAAAGGTAAAATAAAAAAGAAATTAATATAAAATGCTATTCAACTATTTTTTTTTTCAAAAATTTTGAGTACGCGATTCAAATCAATGTTGTTTTTCATTCGTAAAATAAATCAATCTATTTTCGGTTAAGATCTGTCAAAATGCCGATTGTGGATAGTTTTGCATTGCATTGAATTTGAAATTTGATTTTGAAAATCTTAATTTTTTGGAAGATTAACCCCTACCTGAAATAATATTCAAAAAATATCCATCAGTCAGTTTGCAAATGTGGTTTGTTTGCTTTATTACAATTGTGAAAATTAAATCTTAATCATTTTCTTAAAATAGGTATTATTTTAAGAATTCAAATTCAAAATTTGTTCAAAATAATAAATACATATATAAAAATCCCTGATGAAGCTGAAAAAAATCAATGGAACTTCGGACAAAAAAAAAACTAATTAGCTTTTTATGTTACATATTTATTTTCAATTATTATTCACTTAAGCCTAAGAAAACAATAACTAGAAGGTTCCAATGTGTGATCAACTAACGTTACTCACAAACATTAAAATAACTTTAAATATAAAATAAAATAATACATACATATATATTTCTAGCTTTAAAAACTGTCCCTCATGCTAAATCTGCTAAATCAGTCTACATATTCTAGCGTTTTAGCCACGAGATCAAATACGACTTTTAGTTAGTCTCTTATCTTATCTTAAAATAATTTTAAAGCAAACGTCGATTTTTTGTTAGTCTTAAATGTTTATTTTACACTTTAATTTTAAAGCACTTGTCTAATTTTAACAGTAGCAAATAGCTTCTTTATATTTTAAAATTATATTTTATGCAGATTGATAATAGTTTAGTTATTTTACAGCAAGCTAAATTTAAACAAAAACGTTTAGTGATGTTTAATTTAAGTTTTCTTAAAATCATATTTTCAATTTATTCTTAACTTGCTTTCAGTGACTTGAGCACTAACCACGATTTTCAAATTATTTAATTTCAAGTAATTTCTTACCTTTTCTTATGAATCTCAAAGTTTTGGAAGGGTAACTCTTTTTTTTTTACATAAAATTGAAAGACTCCGAAATTTATTATCGATTTTGTACTTTTAATGAGTACTTTACAAAGGGAGCAATAAAAAAAACAGCTACTCAAATTACTGCTTTAAACAGTTCACACAATTAAAAAAAAAAAACAAATATGTATAAAATTTCTAGATTTAACAAAATTAAAAAAAATATCATAAGTACTCGTGTGTACATACATATATGTATATTGTTAGAAAGTACTTACTTTCATGTTTTTAAAACCTTAAAGAAAACTAAAATCTATTACAAAATGACTGAATTAAAAAATCGTTGAGTGCGCGAAGACACTCATAAACGGATTTTTTAACAATAAATTCTCAATTCGAGGATATAGACAAATTTTCAAGTTTAAATTTCAACATTTTTAACATTTCCGTTTCTGTGTTGCACAAACCTACAATCAGTGCAAAAGTGTTTATGGTCAGTAATGAGTTTAATAATCTAATATAATGCTTACAAATAAAAAACAATTAAGTACGAGTACTTAAAAGTTATATTTTTGTTAGACGTTCATGTATACATAAATAAATAAACAACAATATAAAAATTAATATAATAATTTCAATAAAAAGAGTACCTACTCAACCAGAACTACAATAATTTAAAAATTTACGGAGCACCAGCGTTACTTTTTCTTAAAAAAAATAGGTTTATTTATTTCATTGATTTGAGACTTATAAGTTCAAAAAGGAACATACATTTTGTGCGTTATCCTGAAAAATATGTATCTTTATAAGGAACGATGCGATGTTTTTTTCTTATTACCTGTCCGAATATTTGAAAAAACATATATTTTTTGACTGTATCGAACTTATTTTTAGTCATTTCCTGAATACAAAAGATTCAGTTCTAAAAATGGTATTTAACACAGATATTTTTAAAATATAAGTTACAGGTATCCATTCTTAAAGTGTGCGTCGATATTAGAAAAACTATATCTAGGAATCTTTTCTTCAGTCTCATACTCAATGATTTTTTAAATTTTACTAAGCATTAAAAGTTTTAAAACAGTGTTTTCTATATTTCGGAGATTTATGGATTTTTATACATAAGCAAATACTCTAAAACAGATTTCAATTTTCCATACCTAGTTAGAGCTTAAGTAAACCTTATAAATATTTTTCTTATGTAAATAAGAATTAACGGCATGTTTTTAAAGGCAAAATATACATATACATATTTATATATTCTTCTTCTTATAGATATTTAGAAATACCTTTACCTATGAAAAACCTACCCACAGTTATTGTAAAATAATTGCATGGTATCCCTTGGTGTCTGTCCATATTTCACTTCAAAGAATAAATCTTTTTAAACGCAGGTTGTCTATGTTGAACATGCACACCATCAGCATCACTATGAAGACCATGGCGATGATTGGGGTGATCAAAGTGGCGGAAATAGCGGCAGCTATTGGAAACGATCCATACAAACAGATCCAGCTCCAGTTCCAGAACAAACATCAGATAATATTGGCTACTATCATTATCAATCGAATGATCCGAATTACATGGCATATCATTCTCAACTTCCTTCCTATACATAAAGCTTATAATATAAATTGTGTAATCCGATTTTCTGGGATACCTACGAGTAGTTTTTTTTATAAATTAATTCCATATTATTTATTTATATTTTTAAGTGTAAATTATTATTTAAATAAAAAACACCAGTGTTACTTTGTAAGTTTAATTTATTGAAAAAAAAAAAAAAAAATATATAAAATCATTGTTAATCATGTTCTTTTCCTAATGAATTATAACGGACAAGGAGGAACAAGCTAAATGCCAACTGAGACCATTTACACGTTCAGGCTATAAATAAAAACTTTTGAAATGTAGAGACACAGACAAAAACGGTGGTCTGATCGCAGGCCAGTACAGAACGATGAATGAATTCGTAAATTACGCGACATGGTGTCCAAATTTGTTTACAAGTTAATAAACTATTTAGAAGTCTCATTGCTCATTATTTCTGATACATAATGATACTATGCCGAAAATTCGCACCTACCCAAGAGAGATAAGTCATTTGAAACGTGCAATGGCAATAAAAAATACTGAAGTGTATAAAGGGTGTTGTTTTTGATTGGACTCTTTGAAAGTAAGTATGTAGGTAAGATGGTTAATGATTTTGTTTCAAAAAAGCAAAACAAAGTAAATTACACAAAAATAAAATAACGAAACGTTTTTAAAATTAAAGTTACGGAAATTAAATTAAACGATCGATGTGAGAAACCTTTGGGAACTTTATTTTTCATTGAACTTTTAATATTTATTAATTTCAACTTAAATCAACGCTAGATCTTAAATCTAAGAAATATTGAGTTTCTTACACTAAATACTTTTTGAAGATGTTTAGCATTTTAAATTTAAATTTTGGTGGGGGCAAAAACCCCCATTTATTCGGCTTAATTACAAGCTAATGCTTAATCTAACTTAAGAACTTATAGCTACGTTTTGTGGTTATTGAGGAGGTTGATTCAGGAGACGGAATTTTAGGCAAGGGGTACTGTCGAAGATGCTAGTGTTTAAGTTAAAACTCCGGAGCATACGAGATACTGGTTCATGAGAGCCATAAGACGTACAGTGGGTTTGTATATAAAAGAGAGGGGGATTTCGTATGTTACGAGGGTTGATCTTAAGGAAGATAGAGTTATAAAGAGTATAATGAAGTCAACTGAACCTGTAAGTAGTCAATGAATGAAGATGATTTCATAAATTTTTGTTCGTTCTTCTAGTGATTAAGATTGATTAGTTTAAGGCGGTCTTGATAGGGAGGTAGGAATAAGGGACAGACCGCGAAGAGCAAAACGAAGGAATCTACGTTGAATACTCTTGATTCTGGCGATGTGAATTTGTTGGTAAGAGGGCCATACTTGACAGGCGTATTCTAGCAGAGGACGAACAAAGTTTATGTAGAGGGATCGGGTCACGTATGGGTTGGAGAATTGCTTGGACCATTGTTTAACGAAGCCAAGTGCTGAAATTGGCCTTAAGAATTATATCGTCATAATGGGAGATGAAGTTAAGTTTCTGATCACATAATATACCAAGGTCACGTATCGATTCGACGATAGATAGGGGCTGATCATGAAAAATGGACGGGTAGAAGATTTAAAACGTTTTCGTGAAAAAGTGATTGAATGGCATTTGGCAATACTTAAATCTAAACTGTTTTTGAGACACCAAACTGAAAAATTATCGAGATCGAGTTGGATGAGAGCAGAGTCCTGTGAAGAAGAAAAAGTCATGAAGAATTTGATATCGTCGGCATAGAGAGAGATATGAGAATATTTTATGACCATTTCATTAATAGCAAGAACAAAAAGGACCTTAAGGGACTCCGGACGTTGGTTGCTAAGAAAGGGCAAGAGGATGTAGATCTAAAACGAACACTGTAGTAACGGTTTTTCAGGTAAGAAGAAATCCATCTCAATAGAATGGGTTCAAAACCGAAGGTGGATAGTTTGAAAAGAATAAGACTATGAGAAATTTTATTGAAGGTCTTACTAAAATCGGTGGACATTACATCGACTTCTTTATCATGCTTTAAGGCTGACAGGATGAAAGACACAAATTCAACAAGATTAGTGGTTGTTGATCTACACTTGAAAAAGCCATGCTGTATAGGGAAAATGAGAGATTTACAGTGAAAGCTCAAGAATTCATACGGTATGCTTTCGCAAAGTTTTGGAGTTTTCCTTGGGTTAGAGATAAACTGAAGATTGTTGAGAGAGGAAGAGATAGTGATGAGGAACATTTCTTTAAGAGAATTGCTGGGAGACCATCGGGACCTGTAGAGAATTCATCATTAAGCTGATTTAATTTATTCTCCACGAGAAATGGGTCGACAGTGAAAGGCGAGATGGCCGAAGAGAGTAAATTGGTAAATAGTTGAAATATGCAGAGTCAGGTACGAAAGTGTTATCTGTGAAAGATTGTTGGAAAAACGAGGCAAAAAAGTTGGTGATAGTGTGTTTATCATTTGATTTTTCATTGTTGAATGATAGAGAGGTTGGATAGCCATCGAATTTTCTTTTGTAATAAGGTTGTTTTGTGTCACAATTATTTAACGTTGGAATGAAGAGTTGTAAAGCTCACTAAATTGGAGATACATACCATAATAGTTAGAAAAATCAGTAGGAGATCGAGTTCAAACAAAAGTTGACCATAATTTATTTCTTTTGTTTCTCAGAGAACGGACTCTTCGATTATACTAAGGTGGGGGAGGTAGTCTAAGTTTTATGACGAGAGAATGGAACATATAGAGAAATAGAATAATATATTTCTCTGTAGTCATTCAAGTAAAATATTCAAAAACATGAAATTCATGTTTTTAAATCCTTAAATGGTCTTCTAAAAAGTTGTTCAAAAGAATTCCATCTTATTTTTAAAAAAATGTGAATTTAAGAATTTTAGACGAAAAAAAAAAAAAAATAAAAATCGTTGCAACGATTCTCTTAAAAAATATTTTTGTATGCTACGAGTATAAATATAATTTTTAAAACCTTTCTTAGAAATAATTTGGTAATCGAATTTGAGGTCGTTTATAGTTTATAAATAAGAATTAAATTAAACAGAAATCACTTAACCCTTTTATAAATACAAAACTTATGTTTTTTACTTGTGATGTGTAAGTTTGTTTAACTTCATAAAAGCTTCTGTATTCTGTAGTCAAAAGTAAAAAAAAATGTTCTGCTGTTGATAAAGGTTCTTGGAATTTTTGTTCAAGTCCATTATAGATTGTCCTAAGGCTAGAACACATAAAAATTTGTATCAAGATCGTAGCGTCTGCTTTCTAGAAAAATAAAAATTTCTTTAAAAGTTATTTAACAGTTGCATTGCAGGTACCAATAACCAAAAACACTTTGTTTTTTAGTATTTTTGATAGTATTAGAAAATCTACAAATGCGAATATTTTCCAAACCAAAAATTGAATATCAGGAGAATTTCTGTTGATTCTGTAAAAAAAAACGAAAAATTCTTGTTATATGCGAACAGATAGACGGAAACGGGATCAATTTTTGTCTTTCCTTCCATTGTAATATGAAGTTTTATCAAAATCTCAAGTTAACAGTTTTTGACGAATCAATAAATTACAATATGTATACTCGTAGAACGCACCAATTTTTGGAGCAATCTTGTAAGAATTGTTGTTTGGCCATTTTCTTTACGGTACATTGGTTAGAAGAAGGTACAGAAGAATGTTGAACCTCAGATGACGATGATTTGTGTTCCGTTTAATTTTGTCAAGTAGGCTCACGATTTTAATACTTCGAATTAATAGCTGATAAACGGCACTATTAAGATGTACCTATCCAATTTCAGACGTTTTCCGTGAAGGGATAAATGGTATGGATCATCGATCATGCCAAAAAAACCCTGCAAAGACCATTGGATAAATCTGATTTGAAACTGCTTCAAAATTTTGGAGGTGGAAGCATACGAAGAATAGAAAAGGCGGGTTGTAAATTTCCCACTAATTCCATTTTTACTTGCGATATACATATGTACATAGGTATACTATAGGGCAAGTTCTGCATTTGGAAAAAAAATCGAACTCGAGATTTTGATCAAAGTTGACATTACGATGATAGCGAAGACGAAAAAAGTGGGTCCGGCAACTCCGTCTGTCTGTATGTCTGTATGTCTGTGTCTGTATGTCTGTATCTCCAACTACAGCCTAAACTACTGGAGGTATTTTCTTCAAACTCGGTAGTTAAGGGTCTTCGGTGATTCCCTAGAGGAAAAATTGAAATGTTTTTTTTTAGCTCCAAAACTAAGGGTACCCACCCCCCATACACCCGTAATGCAAAATCTTATTTATCTCGAAAACGGCTCTAACGATTTTGATAAAAAAAATTAGGTGTGATATTATAGACATGGACTACATTTTGGTCAAAAAAAAAAATTTGGGGGGAAATGTTATTAGGGGTACCTGTCATAGAACCGTTTTTTTGAGTTTCGATTTTCTCACCAACGGCTCTAACGATTTTTACCGAAATTTGTATGCAGGAGCTGCTTTGCATTTGAAAAAATATAAACTAAAAATTTTTTCGAAAAAATAGTTTTTGGATTTTTAAAAAAAACAATACAATTTTTTTTTTGAAAATTCGATATCTTGAAAACCGATACACGATTAAATTTTTAAATTACGTTTTAAAATGTATTTTATTAAATACTAACAATTTGCATAACAATTTTTTTATAAAAATTTTAAGGAAAATTTAGTACACAAAAAACTTGTTTCAGTGTGTCTGTATGACTGTACCTCTCACTACAGCCTAAGCCACTGGACCTATTTCTTTCAATCTCGGTAGTTAAGGGTCTTTGGTGATTCCCTAGAGGAGAAATTGAAATTTTTTTTTTATCTTATTTATCTCGAAAACGGCTCTAACGATTTTGATAAAAAAATTTAGGTGTGATATTATAGACATGGACTACATTTTGGTCAAAAAAAAAAATTGGGGGGAAATGTTATTAGGGGTACCTGTCATAGAACCGTTTTTTTGAGTTTCGATTTTCTCACCAACCGCTCTAACGATTTTTACCAAAATTTTTATGCCTGAGCTGCTTTGCATTTGAAAAAATATAAACTAAAAATTTTTTCGAAAAAATAGTTTTTTCATTTTTAAAAATATGTAATACAATTTTTTTTTGAAAATTCGATATCTTGAAAACCGATACACTATTAAATTTTAAAATGTATTTTATTAAATACTACCGATTTGCGTATCAATTTTTTTTATAAAAATTTTAAGGAAAATTTAGTACACAAAAAAAATGTTTCAGTGTGTCTGTGTGTCTGTATGTCTGTACCTCGAACTACAGCCTAAACCACTGGACCTATTTCTTTCAATCTCGGTGGTTAAGGGTTTCCGGTGATTCCCTAGAGGAGAAATTGAATTTTTTTTTTTAGCTCCAAAACTAACGGTACCCCCCATACACCCGTAATGCAAAATCTTATTTATCTCGAAAACGGCTATAACGATTTTGATAAAAAAAAATTAGGTGTGATATTATGGACATAGGCTACATTTCGGTCAAACAAAATTTTAGGGCAAAATGTTATTAGGAGTACCTGCCATAGACCCGTTTTTACTTGCGATATAGGTACTATAGGGCAAGTTCTGCATTTGGAAAAAAAATCGAACTCGAGATTTTGATCAAAGTTGACATTACGATGATAGCGAAGACGAAAAAAGTGGGTCCGACAATTCCGTCTGTCTGTCTGTATGTCTGTATGTCTGTACCTCGAACTACAGCCTAAACTACCGGAGGTATTTTCTTCAAACTTGGTAGTTAAGGGTCTTCGGTGATTCCCTAGAGGAGAAATTGAAATTTTTTTTTTAGCTCCAAAACTAAGGGTACCCCCCATACACCCGTAATACAAAATCTTATTTATCTCGAAAACGGCTACAACGATTTTGATAAAAAAAATTAAGTGTAATATCATGAACATGGACTATATTTTGGTGAAAAAAAAAATTTGGGGGGAAATGTTATTAGGGGTACCTGTCATAGAACGTTTTTTTTGATTTTCGAATTTCTCACCAACGGCTCGAACGATTTTAACCAAAATTTTTATGCAGGAGCTGCTTTGCATTTAAAAAAATATAAACTAAAAATTTTTTCGAAAAAATAGTTTTTGGATTTTTAAAAAAATAATACAATTTTTTTTTTGAAAATTCAATATCTTGAAAACCAATACACGATTAATTTTTTAAATTACGTTTTAAAATGTATTTTATTAAATACTAATAATTTGCATATAAATTTTTTTTATAAAAATTTTAAGGAAAATTTAGTACACAAAAAACATGTTTCAGTGTGTCTGTATGTCTGTACCTCGAACTACAGCCTAAACCACTGGACCTATTTCTTTCAATCTCGGTAGTTAAGAGTCTTCGGTGATTCCCTAGAGGAAAAATTGAAATTTTTTTTTTAGCTCCAAAACTAAGGGTACCCCCCATACACCCGTAATGCGAAATCTTATTTATCTCGAAAACGGCTCTAACGATTTTGATAAAAAAAATTAAGTGTGATATTATGAACATGGACTATATTTTGGTGAAAAAAAAATTTGGGGGGAAATGTTATTAGGGGTACCTGTCATAGAACGGTTTTTTTGATTTTCGAATTTCTCACCAACGGCTCTAACGATTTTAACCAAAATTTTTATGCAGGAGCTGCTTTGCATTTAAAAAAATATAAACTAAAAATTTTTTCGAAAAAATAGTTTTTGGATTTTTAAAAAAATAATACAATTTTTTTTTTGAAAATTCAATATCTTGAAAAACAATACACGATTAAATTTTTAAATTACGTTTTAAAATATATTTTATTAAATACTAACAATTTGCATATCAATTTTTTTTATGAAAATTTTAAGGAAAATTTAGTATACACCAAAAACATGTTTCAGTGTGTCTGTATGTCTGTACCTTTCACTACAGCCTAAACCCTTGGACCTATTTCTTTTAATCTCGGTAGTTAAGGGTCTTCGGTGATTCTCTAGAGGAGAAATTGATTTTTTTTTTAGCTCCAAAACTAAGGGTACCCCCCATACACCCGTAATGCAAAATCTTATTTATCTCGAAAACGGCTCAACGATTTTGATAAAAAAAATTTAGTGTGATATTATGGACATGGACTACATTTTGGTCAAAAAAAAAATTTTGGGCCAAAATGTTATTAGGGGTACCTGCCATAGACCCGTTTTTTCTATTTTCGACTTTCTCATTAACGGCTCTAAGGATTTTAACCCAAAATTTTCAGCAGGAGTCCCCTTAAGTTTAAAATAATATTGTATATAAAAATATTCGAAAAAAATATTTGTTGGGTTTTTTGAAAAAAAAAAAATTTTTTTTAAATCAATATCTTCAAAACCTATGAACGATTATTTTTTGAAATTATTTCCTAAAATCAATATTATTTAATACTTAAAATTCGCATCCCACATTTTTTTCTTGAAAAATTTTAGAGAGATTTCTTATATAAAAAATTTATTTAATAATAAAACGTTTTTTTTAAGTTTATTTGCATAAATTCATACTTTTCCGGAAACCAGACGGCAATTTTATGCATTTCAACATTATTATCTCATTAAATCCATGTTTTATATTTATAAAATGTATCTTAAATTCCAAAGTACTTTTACATAAGAGCAAGTTCGTGCGATCCAGTCGTGCATTTTATTTTGTTGAGGAAATAAAACAAAATAAATTTTAAATATTTCAAATATTGATTCATACAGGGTGGGACATGTAGTGGTTTCTTTTTAAATCATAGGTTATTTTGACACTGACAGCTGTTTCTCGAAATCTTGGCACCATTAACACCAGCAGCCACAAAAGAACATGTGGCTCAAAAAATTATGTGAAATCCACGTAAATCGATAACGAAGATTCTATTCGCGCTATTACCAAAAAGACGTAAAGTTGCTTCCATGGAACACCGAATATTTAAGTAATCGATTCTTTTAGACAATGTCAAAAACGAAATACCTGCTCAAATTCCATCTAAAGCCTAGTACTCACCTAGCGTGAAATGAAAAATAAATACGTTCCAAATTACACGCTGAGAATAAAAATGAAAATATAGGGTTTTTCAACAGGGACGCTAAAAAAGTAGAGCGACAGGGACAGCAAACGACGCCATATTTCTTGCCGCTCTTTTGACATTTCTCTTCAGTAAGGTTTGCCATTTCATGATGGGAAGATATAAGAGTCAACAACGAGTCGAAATTATTAAAATTTACTACCGAAATTTGGAGTTAGTGGCCTCAACGTTAAGAGCGCTACGTCCAATATATGGTCGTCATAATGGTCCTAACAGATCAACAATTGAGCGTCTAGTGGAAAAATTTTAATCCACAGGCCTCGGTCGTGCGCAAAATCGTCGAAAATTGGGTTCAGCGCCTGGACTTTTGCAAGCGTGCCCGTGGTGGCCATGCAAAAGAAATCGAGTTCCATACATAATGGCATCGAACGTACTTTCACAGGAATAAAGAATTTCATTGATATCCAAAACCGTTTTTGTTTTATTTAAAAAAAAAAACTTTTGTAGCGCTCTTATTGAACTTTTCCACGTAAATTTTTGATACTCACCTGAAATGCTGAATACGTTCATTAAGTAAACTCTCGAGAGCAGTATCAAAAAATTCGTTATCCATTCTTTAGCTCTGTTTATAAATTTTCAATTTTTTATTTTGAAACAAAATATTTAAATTTACTGACAAATGTCACAGTTTTCCACGCTGCCTTAAACTTTTTCCTGATGGTTGTACATTGAGAAATGAAAATTTGGCATGGAAAAAGTTGTGGAACATAATTGTTTTTCCAATCCACATTTTGGTACTCACCTCTCGTTGGGGATTTCATGCGAGTGAACCAGCCGCCACATTTATATGAAATTTTCATTTTCACTTGAACTGAGTATACTAGGCTTCATTGTTCATGTCAAAATTGTATTTCTATACAAATGCCACAGAAATATATTCGTTGTATGTATGTATGTCTATTTTCGGGCAAAATTCATAAACAGATTTCTTATTAGAACTTCGGACATTACGTCACAAAACTTTTGGATAAAGAGCTGAGAACAAAGTTCTTTTCAATCAAGGATTTTTATTTTCTGAATTCTTTAGACTTATGTTCTCAGAGGTTGATTTGAACCCACCCTGAAATCGACCTTGGTTTTTATAAACACACAAAATCTTTATTTACGTTTCGTGACGACCTGTCGCGTGATCTTTGTCATCGTATCCTTTTAAGACTTTTCAAACTGAGAATAGGCGTGTTTTATTAGTAATCTATATATCTAGCGTAGTAATGCAAACATAAAAAACGTTTTATTCCCTCTTTAACCCACTCCTAATAATCTGCCAAAGTTGGCATCAATTATGTGCCAAAACCTTCCTACTTGGTGAATTAACTTACACGGATGTGTTCGAAAGCTGGAGTTGAAATATTCATGAAAATGCAGATCGAGTTGAAATATTTATGAAAATGCAGATCGAGTTGATTTAGAGTATTTCTCACTATTAAATTTTGCATTAATACTTACAAAAGTGCGAAAATATATATTTTTTCTACAATCTACTCAAAATGTTCTCGTATTCCTATTGTTACTATTGTATTTCTTAATTGCGTTATACTGAGATTATAAACACAGCCTATTATTAAGTTAATAGTATAATACTTCTTATATTTCCTAACTTTAAAGTAGTTTTCTAACTTATTCTTAACTTTAAACATTCACTAACTAATATCGAACTAAGGCAATTAGTTTTAATAAATTGCTTCTGGATACACCTAACACAATAACAGTTTGTGCAAAAAAACTAAGTAAACAGACCTATTTTGACGTTTGTAAATGTCAAATAGTTATGAAGTAAGCACAATACTAAAAAATTAAAATAGGTATTAGGGTGGAGAAAGTATGATGCTGTATTCCATTAAAATTTTGCAAAATCGTTCTCTTAACCTAGTTTTATACTAAAACAGCTTTAACATCGTATTAATTCAACTAAATTTGTGTGCAAATTTTGTCAGTTGTCATATACATTCAGCGTCACAGAAGTTATACGACATTTCTGAACAAATGCCAATGTATTGTTAAAACATACCAATCGAAACTATTCGCCTTCTTCGTGTAAATTGATTCAATATTTTGTGACAAAATTAATGACAGTAGTGTAAAACCAAAATTATGGTATGAATTAAAATTTTGCTTGTTCTGTAAATTGCGGAGCGATCACACTTTGGACTAGTAAAGGCAAAGTATGACAAAATAAACACCAACGAACACACCCTCAAGCATGCCAACATATATTTTTTCGGACACCGAAACTCCATCTTCACTAAAATATTGTTTTCAATTACTAGCTTATTTTTAGTCGCTTATCGTTTGTTGTTGTTTTCCATGTTAAATTTTGCGATGTAGCGTATTCACTAACCAATAAAACACGGCTAATGATAGTGCCTATAGTCATAACGGCTAAGTTAACTGCAGGTAAGTTTAAAGATTTCCTGAACGACATGGCAATTCAGCTGGAATATTTTTAGTATAGTAAAGATAGGTTTCGAAATTGTACCTTTATCCACCTTTTGATGGAAGACACAAACATTCAGTTTGCAATTTAGATTTTGTTAATCATAAAGCTGATTCCCTGTGGTAATTATCAAAAAGATATAGGATATCAAAGTTTGCAAACATCAGTTTCTTCATGATTTTTGTAAAATTCGCCTATCTCTTTCTTTTAGGAATTACACCAGGAGACCCTGACCTATGAAAACTAATGTTTAAAATTGTAGACGGACTGTTGCCATAAAATACCATATGGGAAGTTTATTTTCTAAAAACAAAAATTGTTTTGAGTAAATACGATGAACAGTTTTTGGGTATACTTTAGGCCATCAGAAGCTTTACCATCGCTTCTTGGGTTCTTAGCTCATCGGTTTATTGTTGGAATCTCATTAACTTTTTCGTTCTATAATCCTTCTGACTCTTACAGTGGGTTTGATTTTCCATCAAAATTGCCACTGGAGGCTGAAATGAATCCCAAGAATTTTTCTATTCTATATTTTTTCTGAGTATATTATCATGATAGACACTGTCTGTAAGCCGAGTCCAAACGACTCATAGATTTTCTTTAATCTTGCGATTAGAGTCAGTGATTTAGTTCTATTTTATTTTTGTTATTCTGCAGAGAATATGAAATACTGTGTTAGCGCATGAAGATATTTCTATGGTTAACATTTTATGATTCCGGAGACGGTACAATCATGAACTGTACGCAATCTACCTAGAAGCAGATATCGTGACAAAAATTAAGCTCGGTAGACTCCGGTGGGCAGGGCACCTAGCTCGCATGAGCGAAGAGGAACCTGCTCGGAAAGTTCTTTGTGGTACATTCTATGGTAGACGACAGCGTGGTAGA
This sequence comes from Chrysotoxum bicinctum, assembly GCA_911387755.1. NCBI lineage: Eukaryota > Metazoa > Arthropoda > Insecta > Diptera > Syrphidae > Chrysotoxum > Chrysotoxum bicinctum. The sequence goes on from OU426989.1 coordinate 170,464,070, forward strand.
CCATGCTTGCGCTGGAGAGATGGCGTAGACCAGGACGCCCGAAGCCTTGGGGTGCGCAACTGGATGGCGTCGGCTAGAGACCGGGATAGGTGGAGAGACTTGTTGAAAGAGGCCAGGACCGGAACCCGGTTGTCGAGCCGATGATGATGATGATCAACATTTTATGAAATACTTTGATAGTTATGTACATATATAAGTTGATGAAATCTGTGTAATATATTTCGAACTCAAAAACAATATTGAGTACAAATATTTTAATTCGGATTTTTTTGGAAACTCTTCACTCAGTTTTATTTGTCCGCTTTCTTTAGGACAGGACCAGAACATCGACGTGTCTTAATAGCCCCCCACAAAAAGAATCGCAAAAAATATAAATTTAAAGAACAAAAAAGACTATTCCATTGAAATGTTTTTTTTTTTTTTTTTTTTTTTTTTTCTACCAAACTCTTAGACACCCTTTATTTTATGTGCGTGGATGAGGAAGCAATTTTCCAATTGCGTATGAGACATACCTCTTCTGAAAATTTGCATAAATATCAAATTTGGAAAGCGAGTGTATTCACCTCCTTGGTTTTTTATGCGAATATCGATTGAAATTAGGGTTCTGAGTCTTCCGTGTTTTATAGGTTTTTTATCGGAATTTTATTCCTTAGTGATGTGTCTCAAAAATAGAAGGAATTTAGGTCAAAGACGAGAATAGAAGATTGAAATAGAAAAAAAAATATATATTTTTCTTATTGCTTGGTCCCGTAATATTGAAGACCCAGAAAATAAGACCTCAATATTTGAATGTAAAATCATTATGAAATATAATTCAAGCAAATTATATATTTGTGGAATATATTTCAATCTTCTTTAAATACCTACAAATTGAGCCATAGGTTCAATGAACTCACGACCAATAAAACTGACATTTTACAACTTGTCTGCAACAATGATACCTGTGGTTCTTTTGCCCTTTAGCAATCGATTCCACTAAAACTTTGAAATTGTATTCAGCACGAAGTTATGAAGTTCTAACTTGCAAATTTAACGTTCGCCCCTTGGCACGGTGTTTAGTTACATAGCTTCTTACAACTCAAAAACGTATGCTGAACCCAACTACAAACTTGACTGCAAAGAAAATGCAGACTGAATCGAAAAATGACGAGAAAGATATTTGTATCTGTATACCAGAAACAATGTAATTTATGGATTTGCATGAATTTTCGGACTTTGGATGTTTTATTTAATTTTTGAAAGTAAATAGGTTTTGTTTATGTGCCAATGTTATGTCAATGTTTTTCACTGTAAAATTGTATCTTTAATGAGAGATTTTTAAGTACCTTATACAAATCGCGTATCTTTACAATAAAGTGTTAAATAGATTCGTATGAAAATAAAATGCACGACTGGATCGCACGAACTTGCTCTTATGTAAAAGTACTTTGGAATTTAAGATACATTTTATAAATATAAAACATGGATTTATTGAGATAATAATGTTCAAATGCATAAAATTGCCGTCTGGTTTCCGGAAAAGTATGAATTTATGCAAATAAACCTTAAAAAATCGTTTTATTATTAAAAAAATTTTTTATATAAGAAATTTCTCTTAAATTTTTCAAGAAAAAAATGTGGGATGCGAATTTTAAGTATTTAATAATATTGGTTTTAGGAAATAATTTCAAAAAATAATCGTTCATAGGTTTTGAAGATATTGATTTAAAAAAAAAATTTTTTTTTTAAAAACCCAATAAATATTTTTTCGAATATTTTTATATACGATATTATTTTAAACTTAAGGGGACTCCTGCTAAAAATTTTGGGTTAAAATCCTTAGAGCCGTTAATGAGAAAGTGGAAAATAAAAAAAACGGGTCTATGGCAGGTACCCCTAATAACATTTTGCCCCAAATTTTTTTTTGACTAAAATGTAGTCCATGTCCATAATATCACACTTAATTTTTTTTATCAAAATCGTTATAGCCGTTTTCGAGATAAATAAGATTTTGCATTACGGGTGTATGGGGGGTACCCTTAGTTTTGGAGCTAAAAAAAAAAATTTAATTTTTCCTCTAGGGAATCACCGAAGACCCTTAACTACCGAGATTGAAAGAAATAGGTCGAGTGGTTTAGGCTGTAGTGACAGGTACAGACATACAGACACACTGAAACATGTTTTTTGTGTACTAAATTTTCCTTAAAATTTTTATAAAAAAAATTGATATGCAAATTGTTATTATTTAATAAAATACATTTTTAAACGTAATTTAAAAATTTTATCGTGTATCGGTTTTCAAGATATTGAATTTTCAAAAAAAAAATTGTATTATTTTTTTAAAAATCCAAAAACTATTTTTTTTGAAAAAATTTTTAGTTTATATTTTTTCAAATGTAAAGCAGCTCCTGCATAAAAATTTTGGTTAAAATCGTTAGAGCCGTTGGTGAGAAATTCGAAAATCAAAAAAGCCGTTATATGACAGGTACCCCTAATAACATTTCCCCCCAAAATTTTTTTTGACCAAAATATAGTCCATGTCCATAATATCACACTTAATTTTTTTTATCGAAATCGTTAGAGCCGTTTTCGAGATAAATAAGATTTTGCATTACGGGTGTATGGGGGGTACCCTTAGTTTTGGAGCTAAAAAAAAAATTTCAATTTCTCCTCTAGGGAATCACCGAAGACCCTTAACTACCAATTTTGAAGAAAATACCTCCGATAGTTTAGGCTGTAGTTCGAGGTACAGACATACAGACATACAGACATACAGACATACAGACAGACAGACGGAATTGTCGGACCCACTTTTTTTGTCTTCGCTATCATCGTAATGTCAACTTTGATCAAAATCTCAAGTTCGATTTTTTTTCCAAATGCAGAACTTGCCCTATAGTACCTATGTATATCGCAAGTAAAAATGTCAAAGCACGAGTATACACAAGCAAAATATGTCAAAGTTGGAATATAAATTAAAATTTTGTTTGAACCTTTAGTTAACATTTTCTGACACAATTGCAATAGAAATTTAAGATATAGGATTTAAAATTATTAATATTTTAAGTTTCAACGAAAAATAAAATTATCTCAGTATCATTTTTGGTTTGTAAGTGATTTCGAAACGGTGAATGAAGTTTACAAAATTTATTAAAATACATGGCATTGTATGTGTTTATTGGAATGAAAAGAACAAATTCGGTGCTTCCGATCCTGAACCAAGTTATAGAAAGTTTATAAAAGTATTTAAAAGCTGATTTTTTTATTGAAATTTAAAGATTTTCTTAAATAAATAAATATTTCAAGAACAAATTAATTAATTTAGTATGTTCATTTATTTGAAGTCAAAAGTTGTATCCAACCTATGTATTTTTACTTTTTGGAAAATTGATTATTACGAAAACGTTAACATCCTACAAATATTTGTTTTGTTTAACTATTTGAACTAACACTTATGTACATACATATATGGAAAATTTCTTACTAACTCGTGAGAATCTTTGAAAAACTAAGATTTTCTTTAAATAAAAACTCTGTGAATGAATAAAGTATTTGTATCCAAATTTTAGTTTTGTTTCTAGCCACGGTCTTACGTTTTCTTGCGGAAGGAAATTTACATAGATCAGTTGGAAAAGATTTTGATATTGGTCTTGGTCGAAGTACTGTTTCAAAGATTTTCATTTGGAAATCACACGGAAATTCGCATTAATTTCACTTCAAAGAAAATGAAATCGATATCAGTAATAAATAAACAATGGAGGTATCATCGTTTCAGTCGTCCGGAGGCGACTATTTGAAGATAAGTTGAAGACTGCATAGTGCATCGTGCAGAGGGTTGAGTACCCTGCTAACATAATGGTGTGGTTTACTATCTCGGCCAAAGGCATTGGATGCCTTAATATTGTCGTAGGAAAATGAGTCAGGACCAGAACATACAAGCCAGCTTCTGTCCCAGTGTATGAAATGTTTACAAAATGATGACTCCTATGTTATTATGCATGACTCGGCGCCCAAGGGTATTACTTCATGCCTGAAACATAAAAACGTCAATGCACCGGGCAATTCTCCAAACATAGATCCGAACAGGAAACCTTTGGGAGCTAACTTAATTAGTTACTTATAAGCAGTAACCTATAGTACTCGTAAGATTATAAACGTTTGGACCCACGACTCAAATCTACTGGAACTTGGGAAAAAATTGCATTCTCTTAGCATGTCCACACGCCTGGAAAGTGGTATCGCTGCAAAAGGGGGCATATCAAAATATTGTCTCCGTTTTTTAAATTTTTGTTCAAATTTGTATTTGTTTCTACTTAAAAAAAAATACATACATACATACATATGTATATACGAAATATTACATCAATAGAGAAATGAAAATTATTATTTATATTACTACAGTAGAAAATTTAGTTGCAAGTACTTTATTCGATCATAAAGTTGCTTTAAGCATTAAATTAAAAAAAAAACGAGAAGTGTCTCTTATAATTTCTTATAAGCTTACAGAGGGTACCCGATTATCTCTTCCCCTTGCATTCATCTGCCAAAGAAAAAACACAAAAAATAGCGAGTAGACAGGTGAAGTCTCCCAGCTCAAGGAGAAAAGATAATAGAGTCTCATGATCGAAATAAGACATAGAGGTTTTATAAAATAAAGCTGTTCACTTTTGGACCGGAATAAAGGTTCTTTAAAACAATGGTGGAATAACCTATTAATATTAGTTGCCATTTTAACAGCTGCAATTTTGGCATCATTTAGAACGAATAAAAGCCTAAGGAGAGAATCCATTTCAAATAAATTATGGACCAGTTCTCAGTCCGCAGTATAGAAGGAATATGTTCAGCACTGTACCCAAGGCAGTCCTAGGTCATACCAAGAAAGGTAGTACCCGCTTATATAATACTATACAACAAACTTAAACGTCTTAAGTCATTCAGCAATATTAAATAATGATGTGAATATCTCCTATCAATTTGTCGGCCTTGGAATTAATGCCTATAAGACAAGAGAGTGCTTAAATCCTGTTCGATGTGACAAGCAAAACTCACATCTGGTTAAAAGACAAAACTATCACAGATTACAGAGTGCTTGATCTGGAAACAGCATTCTCAGTATAGTCCAACCTGTCTAAAGTAGCGACCGCTTATGGAACGGGAATCGGATAAGGAAATATATTATATTCTCGCGTCTTGATTCTAATATGTGGTTACATTCTAGAGGCAAGATTCCAGCCCTATTAATTCCAAAAGCCAAATTTTTGGTGTCATCGCTTAAATTCTAAGGAATAGTTTGCCTGTTTGAATCTTACCACCAGAGCTTAGCCAGCTAGAATCTAGTTTTGTGTGTAGTAATGTTTGGGGAAATGAAGGAACACTATTTTATGAATACATAAGTTCCCTTAATGACTTATTGGAAATTAGTAAATTTGGATTTTAACGTAGCATTAGGATTTTTACTAAGAAGTGTTGAAAATTATTTTCAATCTATTCACATCTGTAAATCCTGCAAGTAAAAAGTCGTTTCTGTTTGTATCATCAAACACTTAAAAGTTTCAACAACTTAAGTTAGAATTTAATTAATAGAAAGAAAAAAGAACTGGAAGTTCATCCTTTGATAAATCTATTTTTAGAGAAAGCCTTTCCAACAATTTGCACGTGCTAAATGCAAAATCAATGATTCTGCCAAACGGAACTGAGCGTTTAAAATAATAATTATTACTCTTCTCGCCTTATTATTCATTGCGTGCACAATAAACATGTTTATCGTTATAATTCACAAGTCACTACACTTGTACACGCATCTTTCCATGTCCTGTTCCTGTCCTCCAGGTAAACACTAACAATATGTGTGGTTTGTCTTTTCCTACATCTACATATTCTTGGCATTCTTAGAAATATCAATTGACTTTCCTGGCTACAATGACTACGTTTGGCAATAATTAAAATTAGCATTCCTTCAAATTTACTTCCTTTGCCATAGGTATAAAGTTGACTGTTGCACATATCTATCACGCAGAAAAAGACTTCTATACGGATTGAAAGGAATGAACAAACACGTGTCGTCTGCCACCAGGCAGGAACCAAACAATTATTCCCGAAGAGTCTCAATGATACTGGTCACAGATAAGCCCTTCTTCATTCGTATTCCAGTGAGCTAATAGCCATTTTCGATTTCTCTTTCGGACAAAAATTAATACTTAGAACAAAGTTCACGTTCGATTGAAGAATGCGTTTTAGGGAAACCATCAGGTCTTGCACCTTGCTCCAGCTCCAGAATTACCATTTAAATAAGTAAAGTACATTCTTAAAATAATGACCGGCTGACCAATTCTAAAGTCGAATAGAAAGTAGGCCAACAATTCCAGTCACGTGTGTATATGTGCAACAAAATGAGATACTTTGATGCGAATTAAAAAAGACCCAATTCGGTAAAGCGTTCGATATTGGGCCTCATTTGCTTCCGGAAAAGCAACACGTTCGCCTTAAGAAAGGGCTTATGTATGTGGAATTTACATAGGGATCTAAAGCGAGTGGAGCATATTGCTTAACAGTCTTCATTTCCTCATAAGACTAACTCATTTCTGATCAATTCAAGAAATCATCTCATGTCACTTAAACCTTCATGACATAATTTAGTTTCAAGCACCTGACAAGAATACTTAAGCAACGTTCACACTTTAACTAGAGCAAAGAGAACGTCAAAGTACACTACCCGGTGAATAAGAATCGCTTTTTTTCTTAAAGAACAGCAAATATGGAGCAATGAGATTTAAAATAGATAAGATAAATTTATTCTTTGAACAAAAACCTTGAAGATACTTTGGAAATGGCACATAATATGGTTTAAGTATATGAATGCACCTACAGCATTTTGGCAAGCTTTCAAAAGGTTTCGATAACAATGTTGATTTTTGAAAAGAATTTCTAAGTCAATTAACGGGTGTTGTAAGGAGTATAGTATGATCTATCCGTATGAGATCATTGGTCTGCATATAGTACAATCATATTTAATTTACGAATGGCCCGTTTGTCCCACTGATTTGTCGGTTTTTGTGATATTTAGTAATTATTTTGGACAACTTTTATAAATTGTTGTTTGAAATTGTTAAGGCTTATGAAATTTGGAAGCAAGCAAAAATTCACAAAAAAAATATATCAATATCGACAGCAAATTATGAAGTTTTAAACGTCCGAGCTTCAATGTCATAGTCTCTCAATGAAGGTGAAACATCGGACTAATAATTATTAAGCGATTTCAAAAAAATTCAAACTAGTGGGTTGTTACTGGATGACATTACAGAATTTTGAAAAACAATATTCCAGTGATTTTTGGTTAAGTCCGCATAGAAAGTGAGTTGAGAAGATCATAGGTTAGGTTTAGTAAGATTAGAAGATCTAAAAATAGGATAAGACGTAGTCGGATCTCAAAAGAACCATAAACTTCTCCGGATTAAAAGTGAGATGTAGGAAGGGGAAAGGAATAAGTTCAAAATTAATTATGGACTGTCTCCAAGATCTATTCCGAGTCCTGCATGAATTTTAATATGTTCTTTAGTCTATATGAAGGTTTTTATAATACAAACTCTGTATACTACTAAAATAAATCAGCCAAGTAGAAGACTTAGCACTATTATTGGACTTGTTGAATTATTGATTCAAAATAGCTTTTTTGGCCTTAAGTCCTAAAGTCCTTAACAATTTTAATCTTGGTTGGATATAGTTCACACTGGATTTTTGTCAAAAAATCGATGCAAGATGAACTGAATTTAACAGAAATTGCGTATTGACAAAGCCCTCACAGTCAACTGATGAGTCCATGTGAGATCCCTGGGACAAAAAGCCAATTGTTGTGGACTAAAGGCCAAAAAAGCTATTTTTAATCTATGTTCTTTAGTGTTTTATTAACTTCCCATAGGGAGTTATTGTAATCGGTCCGATTTGTCAAATTGGAATTTTTGACATTTCTCGACGTTTGAAGGTCCCTAGAGGCTATATCAATCATTTTTAGAGAGATGTCTGTGTGTGTGTGTGTGTACGTACCCAGTAGGAAAATTCCAAAAATTCACTAATGAAGAAGTAGGTGTTTCATCATGGAAAAGGAGCTGCACCCATGAATTTCCTACGGAATTCTATGAGGAATTTAACACAGGCTTGTCAATGGAAGGAGGTACACACTTTTTTGATGCATATTTTGTTGTGAAATCACTATGCTCACGGCATCTTCGATTTCATGGGTAATTTTTGTGTCTGAAAAAACTGGTGCTATTGATGTGATGCTTTCCTCAATGGAAATAAAGTAATGAAAAGTGAGTCAACATTTAATCAATTGCCTCAGGGAAAGAAGCATAGAAAATACTGATTTATTCATTACAGAAATGTGTAAAAAGGAATGCATTTAGGCGATGTTTTATTAAGAGAAGGAATATGAATGAAATCATTATCCATTTCTTTTCTTATTTCATCAATAGAAGAAGCGCCTGAAATGTATAGGCAAATTTATCGCTTGAATGAAAAAAACCAATTAAATTTGTGTTATGTACGTATTTATTTTATTAACTAATACAGTACATTTTAAAGAAGTTAGTAGATATATATGTCTTACATTGTCTTGTCTTGTTGTAAGACGTAACACAAACAGTTGGTCGAAAAACTCTCCTTTGACACTTGGGAGCAGCTTAGGGCAGTGGCGTAGCGTACCATCTCGGCGCCCGGGGCGGGAGACCCATTTTGCCGCCCCCATTCAATACTAAATTAAAATTAAACTTCTAAACATCATTTCACAGGCAATGAAGTATCTTTTATTGAAAGTAAAATAGAATTAGCGGTTTCATAAACGGATCTTACGAGCCTTACGAATGAGGCTCGTGAGACAAAGCTGCATCTGCGGATTCATCTCCATGCATGCGTTTTTTCCTGCGAATTGTACTCGTTTTGAGATCTATTCCGAGTTTTTTCCAAAAAGTCTTAGAAAAGTCGATTGCGGCTTGGACGAAACGGTCTCTGCTCTCCACCAGGAGAGCTTTTAAAACGCAGAGTTTCTGAGCACACTTATCCACACTCAGTCCACATTGCTGCAGGTAAATCTGTGCGTCATCTTCTTCAGGTAGCTCTGCAGCTCAAAAGCCAAGAAAAGTGAGGAAGTTGAATGACTGCATGACTGTCAGAAGAAGACTGGCTACCGATCCGTCAATTCTTCCAGTACCTCAAGAACTTCCACAAACTTATTTTTAAGCGTCTTTACAGCTTCACGAGGTTCACTTTTTCTGCAGGCTTGTGACTAGATGCTTGAGATACTTCTGGTGAGTCGACTTCGTCTTGACCCTGCTCTGTGGTGGGACCAGAACGACTTCCAACTTCGACGGCAGGCACGTCTTCTTCTTCTGCCCGTAAAATAAGTTATGCATTCCCATGAATATTGGCCGGAGGACAATTCTAGGCCACTCACGATTGTAGATGGAGGAATCCTACTTACATTGGAATCACTTCCGCTGCTGCTGGATGCCGCCGAAGACGTTAACGTAGCTTTTGAACCAGAACTAGAACTGAAATATTTCGCGTCTTCGCGTCTGCTTCTTTCTTAGCCTTTTTCTTGCGGTATTCCGCGCCGCTTCCTTTAACTCTTTTCATTTTCAAAAACTAGTTCAAACGTTGAGTGAAGTACTAAGTGCTTACACTCAGAAAAAAAATAGTTATTTTTATAACTATTGCAATATTCATTTGATAATTTTCCATGAAATTTATGAAATGACTATTTTTCATCAGAAATAATTCAAAAATCGTTAAAAAATATTCAAGCATAGTTAGAATTAAGCTATGAAATAGTTAAAAATATGAATGACTATACAAAAAAGTAATGTATTACTATTTTGAATAGTTATGCTTTGCTTGTAATAAACCACTACTAAGAATAGTTGAATGCGACTATGGAGAATTCTGACTACTTAATAGTAAGTTTTAACTTTCCAATAGTCAAAATAAGAAAATCTTGATTCTAAACAGAATAATACCTACTTAGAATAGTTCAATATGACTCTGACATAGTAGATAAATAAGTACTCAATTCTTTAACATTTAATAACATTTTAATAGTCAAGAAAATAATAAATTAGTTTTAAATAGGTAGTATAAATTGTTTTCACAAAAGATGTCTTTAAATAGTTGAACACGACTATGGTGTGGTAGATATTATTATGTAATTTCAAAAAAAATATATGGTAACCCTTTGTCTGATAAAAGTTATAAATAAAATAATTTAAATATGCATCATTTTGAAGGCGCTTTGTTTTTTTCGACGTAAAATATTAGAATTAGTAAATAAAATTTCAACCGCACTTATATTTCGGGTCCCACATGTGCAAAATAATAAAAAAAAATACATCGCTATTATATTATGATAATTTATCGACTTACAAAATAAATACTTCCACAGCCATGAAGTTGTTGACTTAGCACATATCGTTTACAAATACTCTGTTCTCTTTTTACCTACCTCTGGAGGTACTCGTAACAACAATGTGCGTATAATAGTCAAGTTGAACTGTATGTATAGTTATAGATAACTATTCGATATAATCAAAATAAACTATGTGCAAAATAACTATTTGTAAAAGTCGAATGTAACTTCTTTATAGTTAATATTAACTAGAAAAAAAGTAAAAAAAGTTAATAACAAATAGAAATAGTCATAAATAACTATTTTGTAACTATTTTGCATAGCTGTCGCTATTCGGACTATGGAAATAGTCAAAAAATAGTCATTAATGACTATTTATTTCTCTGAGTGTAGTTTTAGAAGATTCAACAGTATTTAAACTATAAACAACACAATCGAAATAACTTTCTGTGATGCGGGAGGGAGCAAAAACATTGAGCTGGCTGAGACTAGAATAACGTTTCCGTCGAATCCTAGTTATCTTATCATATCTCGCATATGCATATCATATGTTTCAGTTTCGCGAGAGTTTCGGAACGTTTTGTTTTAGTTTCGCGATCAGCGCGACAATACGGAATGCACTCTTACGGCCCTACTCACCGTCTACGAATTCACGAAAGCGGTCAACGACGAACCACAGATAGGGTGGAAAATTTCAAATTTACATCATTGTTGTTTGTTGACTTGTCAAACGATCTGTCATGAAACATATGATTTCTACTCTACCCGCATCACCGGCGACATTTTGCCGCCCCCCTAGGCCTGCCGCCCGGGGCGGACCGCCCCCCCCGCCCCCCTACGCTACGCCGCTGGCTTAGGGATTAATCATCTTCATTCTCCTGTTCATTTGAGATCTAAGAAAAAGAGGAATATTTACTTTTTGCAAATCATTCAAAAGAATATAGGGAATTTACCGTTGGTGAATTGTTTTCCTTCCGTATGGTTGTTATTTAATCTTTAGTAAATTGATTGAAAACCCCGCACAACCATTTTCTTTGATCACAAAATTGACACTAAATCATTCCAAAACAAAAGAAATAACTCATGACAAAAAAAAACCTATTGAGCGTCGCGACTCGCGACCCATCGCGGGAAAAACCCAAAAAAAAAAAGGATTGTTTATTGCAGGTCAAAATCTCTCTCTCTTTTTCCTCTCAGCTCGCAGACTATTTTGCCCAGTAAACGAAGTTCATGAAAAAATACATTCCTTTTCCCTAGCGATATGCGATATCACCTGATCACCATAGTTTTGCTCTATTGAAAGGTTGCTTACTGATTTTCAATTCCAAAGAAAAGAAAGGGTTGTTTTCTCTTTCACATCGCAGGCATTAAACACTCAATTGTGGATTACAATAACCACTGAAAAGATGCAGGAATAATTTTAACGTGTTCAGCATTGTATTCATTAACATTAAGGATGTGTAAGAATGATATTGTTTTGTTTCATGTTTTCTTTACCTTCTTTCGAGAACAAAGCACAAGATGCAACTGGGATTGCAAACTACTGACTCATTGCATGACTTTCGATGAATGAAACCAATGCAGACCTTCTACTCAATGAAAGTGCCACGTGATTTCTACGAGGAATTCAACTTTATTTTTCCTTGAGGAGCAAATTTCCTACTGGGTACGTTCGTACGTTCGTACGTCCGTACGTTCTTATACCATTTTTCGTCGTCGATATCTCAAGAATGAGTAAAGATATCGACTTCAAATAAATTTTGTTTAATAGATAATAACTTCGAAAGAGGCTGAAAGGGCGTTTATTAAAATTCAGTGAGTAGTTTTTTCACTATAACGGTTTAAAAAAAAAGTAAAGATTTTGGTTAGTTTCAAATATCTCACGAAAAAATAATGCTATTGACTTCAAATAAAATTTAATGTACTCATTATAAGGTCATACAGATTTGGTATGAATTTGGAAAAAAATGAACATAACGTTATTTTTTTAAATAAAAAAAACTGAAAAAAAAATTTCATAACCCAGATATTCTAAGAACGGAAAACAATTTGAAACTCAAAATAATTTACGAAAAATAATGTGTTTGACAACTGGTGTAAATATCAAAAAAAATCAGTTTACAGTTTTTTTTACAAAAAATAAAAAACTATTTAAAATTCTATTGAAAATTGGTAGTGATATTGACTTCTAATTTAGTTTATTTTATACATAGTATAATTTTGTGCATTTAGTAAAATGTTGACAAATATTAAATTAATAGTTTTTTTAAAATAAAAAAACTATTAAAAATTCTAGTGAAAACTAGTTAAAATTGTATTTCAAGTCGAATTTCTTGGGAATGAACACCGATAGTGCCTTCTAAAGTATGTTGTTTTATACATCGATACCTTCCCCTAGGAATGTATGTTAAGCGACATTTCTAAAATTGTTCAGGAAACGAAAAAAACGAAGAAAGTTCTAGTTGAATCATAGTGTGCTAAGAGAGAATTTTGGTTAAACTAAGTGACATCTAACAAGATTTTTTGCTGCTCACGACAATGAGATCTTTATTAATGCCGCTTAGCATAATTTTTTTGGCGGATAATACAAATTTCAGGGGCAACATTATTTTAATGAGAAAACATGGCAGTTGATAAATTTTTTTGTTTGTACTCTAGTTTCCTTTTCATGCATAATAGGTTGACGAAATCCAGGCCAAAACGTGGCCCTTAACATATAGTATATTTTCTCATCAAAAAGTCATTTTCGAAAAAAGTGTCACTGAGTACATTCTTACGGGAAGGTATCGACATAATATCTACAATTATTAACATATGGTTAAATTTTGACAAGTATCGAATTGACAGTTTTAACAAACAACAACTTATACATCAAGAATATCAATTTCAAATCTCTTTAAATAATTAAAATGCTTTTCAATCTTAAAATAATGTTTGTTTGAATTTTACAGCTAAAGTTTGTTTCGCTGAAAATTTGGTTATTTGAAAAAAACTAAATATAAAGTTTTCAAGACCACAAATGGGAAGTTATCAGTGTGGGTCGCACCCAGCCTCTTTTTTAAAAAGTCTTCAAGTTTTTCAACCAAGTACTTTTCCAGGGCAGCTTTTCCAGTCTGAGATAGTAATTGGTGATTTTTTATATTTTACAATTTTTACTTGTGACATATGCATAGGTACTATATGACAAGATATGCATTCGTAAAAAAATCTAACTCGGGATTTTGATCAGACTTTACATTACGAAGATGAGGAAGACAAAAAAGTGGGTCTGTCTGTCTGTTCAACTACAAGCCTAAGCAGCTCAGCAGATTTTCTTTAATCTTGTAAGATAGCATTTGGAAATTCCTCCCACGCTTTTTTTTTGCCTTTTTTTTTTAATTTTTGTTTCTCAAAATCTGTGGAACGGAGATTTAAACAAAATTTACAAAATTTCATTTAGTTAAAGCAAGGTAATGCTCGAAAATTTTCCCACTATAGAACCATTTTTCGAATTTTGAGTTACTCACTATCGGCATAACTGATTTCGATGAAAACATTCCATTTTAAAACTTAGGAAAGTATTTTTTGAATTTAAAAACAATTATTTTTGAAAATTCGATATCTTGAAAAATGGGTCGATACTTTTTTTTGAAATTTTATTCTTACAGTAATAAATAAAATGCACGATTGGGTCGCACGAACTTGCTCCTATGTAATAAATTAGGAATTTTAAAAACGAATGTTATTAAAGAAAACTGTTCATAAAGATAAAATGCATTTTTTAAATTCTTTAAGTAGTAAGAGATAAAAACAGAATGCTATGCAAATATGAAGTTATGCAGAACAAAAATTATAAGTCCTTAAAAAAAATAAGCTTTTGTGTACAAAATTTTTAAAACATTTTTAAGAAAAAAATTCGGTACGCCAACTTTAAGTTTTTTATAATTGTACAAATGAGGATTAAATGTCCAAGAAAAATACTAAGCCGTTTTTGATACATCGAATTTTCCAAAAAAAATGACTTTATTTTTTCCAAAAATATTTTTCTTTAAGTTTTGAAATGCAATGTTTTTTAAATTTTTTAGGAGCTTCTTTATACAAAATTTCATTAAAACTCGTTATGCCGATAATGTGAAATTCAAAATTCAGAAAAAAACCGTTTTCGAGAAAAATACGATTTTCGAAAACCGTTTTTCTTTACATTTGTATGAAAGGTACCGTTATTTTTAGGTAAAATAACTCCTTTTTTCTCATATCTTGTAGACTGTATTAAGAAACATTTATTTATCAAGTTTTAAAAAATCGAACATGGGGTTTTCGAAATATTGAGTTTAAAAAAAAAATTTGAAGATTTAAAAAAAAAAAAAAAAATTGTTTGAAAATTTGAATACGCAATAATCTTAAACTTGCTAGGGAGCCTTAACATAAAAAAAATTATCATAATCGGTTGTACCGTTTTTGAGAAAATAAAAAAAAATGGTTCCAAGGGGGGTACCAAAAATATCTTTTTTTTGGAATTTTTTTTTCAACCATTACCTAGCTGTAACTAAATGAAATTTTTTGATTTTTTTAAAAAAAAAACCTGTGGCACAGTTTTTGAGAAAAATATTTATAAAATTTTTAAAACAAATTCGAATGGCAGGTACCATTATTTTTTGTCTTAAAAAAAAGAAAAAAAAAAAACAGGGGGGGGGGGATTAAAACCCATATCTACTAAGTTTGAAGAAAATCGGCCGAGCCGTTTAGCTGTTGTGGAACAGACAGACAGACAGAATTGAGAGACCGATTTTGTTGGTCTTCGCTATCATCGCAATGTCAACTTTGAACAAAATCTCGTGGTCGATTTTTTACGAATGCATAACTTGCCTTATAGTACCTATAAGTCGCAAGTAAAATAGGTATTCGGTGATCTTAAATTTAATACAAGAGTAAAGCTATATTCAATTAAAATTTGCAAGGGAAAAGCTAATGGGGAATTTTGAAATGCAACCTCTTGCAAAGCTTGGTCTCTGAAATAGCGCCAATCAAGGACATTGTTTGGTAGTTGGAGATAGAAAATCAATTAAATCACTTTGGGCCGGCATATTTCGGTAACCAGACCACCCAGAAGTTTTTCGGTTAGACGTGTATATAGCACTTAAATAGACATGCATTTTTCAAAATACTCGAAAATTCCGTAAAATCACTTTGGTTAGAAATATTTCTAGAACCAGACCTCGCAGAAGATTCAAATTTCCAACCGTGGATAGTTGTGGCAAAGCTGAAATTATTCTTAACTTTAAAATAATAAGTCTTAATCATTTAAAGAAAAGGTTAAGATGAAAATGAAAAAAAAGTCATGTATGTATAATAAAAGAAATAAGTTATGAAAGAAAAGAAAGAAAAATCTTAACCACAATAATGTCTCCAAGTACTCCTTGAGTTTCATTCTGAATAGTCTAGTACAGCTTATCATACTTAAACATCGCGGTGGAGAGTTCCATAGATGTATAGCATTTTTGAAGAATTGGCGTTCAGATTTTTTTTTGTCAAAAAAATTGATTTGTCCGCGAATTTTAAAAAATGAAAGAAGAGCAATATTGGTCGGTGATTCGATTCTTGTTTTTGGAAGGGAAATCGCTCAGCAAAATCAAAAAACACTTATATGCTGTGTACGGTGACCCTTGTTCTTCGATGGTGACCGTCTAAAATTGGTATAACGAGTTTCAACGTGGTCGCACATCTGTTTTTGATGAGCCCCGCCCAGGTGCCCCGAAAAAGGCTACCACGGAGGATAACGTGTCAAAAGTCCACTATCTCGTTATGCAAGACCGCCGATTGAATTGAAGGTGCTTGAGATAACTGAAACAGTAGGCATTTCAAAAGACCGCGTGTGTCATATCCTCTATGAAATTTTGGGCATGAGAAATCTGTGGGCGCAATTGGTGCCGCGTTTGCTCACTCCGGACAAGTCAAATTGATCGAATTGCACTACGAATACGAACTGCTGCGCCATTCACCGTATTCTCTAGATTTGGCCCCGTGCGACTTTCTTTGCTTGCAAACTTGAAAAATCACTCGCCGGGCAGAAGTTTGATTCGAATGATGAGGTGATTGCAATCACCGCCACGGAAGCCTACTTTGCACACCTCGAGAAAACCTCTTTTTTGGATGGATTAAAGAAATTCGAACATCGCTAGATCAAGTGTATCGAGCTAAAAGGAGATTATGTTGATAAATAAATCATCCCTTTTCCAAAATCTGTGTTTTTCTTTTGTAGGCTAAGACCACCCTCGTACATATACAGATCATTTTCTTGTGAGATCATCTAGAACGGGTAGCTGTCATGAAACAATTTGATCTCATAATTTCAGTTCTCAAAATATCCGACCTGTTATTTACTGATGATGAATTAGAAGTGGGTCTTAAATATTTGGCGTATTATAGTATTTCTGAGCTTTTGCATACTTTTCTGGAAATAAAATACAGAAGTACGAATAATCTTGTACTTTATGTCTTCAAGGCTTGGCCAAATTATAGCCTTGAATTTCAAGATCAAGTAAATACGTTTTTTAAATTTGGAATAGAAGCGCGAGTTTAACAAGTGACATCTGCTTGCGTCTTTAATAAAAACAACCAAGGAGATTTTTTTTTTTTCTTAAATTAAGTCACTTCATTTTAATGAAGAAAAAAGGTATATTTCTTATTTAATCTTATTATAGATGTCTGTATGCTTAGTATATGTACTAAATTGTCACTCTGCCCACTACTTAATCTATGTATGTCCATATGCATTGCTTATTAGGCTTGCAGACATTGAAGTTTTGAATGCTTTAGAATATTAATGTGATTCTAGTCAGGTAGAAAGTCTACTTACACGTACTTTTCATAAATTTTTCTGAAAATAAAAACGACCAAGCCGTGAAATGATCGATTGTCATAAATACATTTATGTGCAATGTATAGTTGGGATAGCTACACTATACCGCGCACGTTGCCGAAAGCAAACCGGCTGACAGCTCAAAATTACGTTGTTCTTGCAGCAGACTTAGCAGTTGCTTCTGCCTGCATACTTCTCTGTGACGCCTTAAAATGCATTCCACTCCCTTTAGTTAGAATTTATATTTTTTAATAAAAATTCATTCAAGAAGAAACCGCATCCGAAAGTCACAATGCAAAATTCAATTTCACTTGGAAATAGCACTTTAACCGATTCGAAGAATACATACATACTATATCTACCTATGAACGAGAGCCAGATTTAGATAGTCAGAAGGCAATTTATCACTGTTTTGGTCATTTGCATATGAGGAATGCATATTAAAGTCTATCTACGAGTATCAATGGAATATAGAAACCTGCGGGAATTGGGAAGGTATTGCTGGTTAAAAATAATAATTTCCTCCTGGCGCTTACTTATTCTCCATTTTGGATACAAAAACAAATAATATAAGGAAAATTAGTTGAAGCAAAAAATATATGCGAATTAATTGCTCGATTTGATTGAGGTAATTTGAAAAACTTGAAACCAGGAATAACTGAAACAAAAAGGTATAATGATTTTAGAAATATTGAATCGCATTCTGCAATTCGCGATGGTTTTTCCGCCGGAGGTTCGGGCTTCCTTGTCCCCTGGAACTTGAGGACTAGGATTCGACTGGATTCGATCTCTTGTGGAGCATTGTTGTCTTTTCACTCCATTCTTCTATTAACTTTATTTCATTCATTCGTTCTTCTCGCACACAGGACCAAATATTCGTCGAAGAATTTTTCTTTCGAAAGCGCTTAATATCAGCTCTTCTTTTCAGATAATCATCTACCACTCACCGCAGTAATGCAGGGCTACTATGGTTTAAGGGTTTTGTCGAGCATGGGCTACGCTTTAGGTTTTGAACCCATTGCTTTTGCCAAACCGAAATAGGAGTAGCTTCATACATTAATTCGGATATCGTCAAAGAGGCCGTTTGTGTAGTAAATGTTTACTCGAGGAAAGATAAGCTCCTTAACCACCTTCACGTAGCTACTTTCAATAGTTTTAGTTAAAGTTTAACCTAGGTTTTGGTTTTGTCCTCGTTCATTTCAAGACCAACAAATTTTGCTTGTTTTCAATAGAGAAGAAGTACTGGAAGGTGACTGAAGGTGGCGCAAAATTAATCACCCTAGCGGAAGATGTTATAATTTTTGCAAATGGCGTCATACGTCAATCATATAGTGAAATAGACAGCTGCAGTATACAAACAGACAAGCAATAGAGAGCAAGAGCCTGGAATAGTTATGTCGATTTTTCGACCAACAATCGGTTGGTGGTGTTAGCACAGCGTGAATTTCAACGTCGATTTCCTAATCGTTTCTCGCCAACAGGGCAAACATTCCAAAGCTTAGTTACTCGACTCGAACAATCTGGAATCACGGCAGAGCCAGCAGGGCGTTATCCGGTACTGGTCGCTTGGCTGAGAATATCAAGGCTGTGTAGCTGAGAACGAAGAAACATCAAGCAGACGACGACGCACGGGCCACGCAATTGGACTTCAATCGACGACAGCGACTTTTAGTGAAAGACTTGCACATGTTTCCGTGCAAAGTGCAAACAGTGCATCAGTTAATGCCTTCTCACTATCTGTCGCGAATGAATTTCTGTCAATCCATCCTCGATCTCAACAATAAAGAGGAGGATCTTGTGTCGAAAATCATCATGAGCGACGAGGCGTTTTCACTTAAGCAGTTACGTCGATAAGCAAAATCTTCATTTATGGGTCACAGAAAATCCGCGTGTAATGCACGAAAAGCCATTACATCCACTCAAAGCTACTGTGTAATGCAGAATTATGTCACTTCTTAAGCAAAGTTAAGTTTTTAAATTTAAGTTCAAATATAAGTTTTTTTCTCTTCCTTAACTTCACGCCCGCGCTGTGGTGAAACATTTAAAGGGTAATCATAATCCCTTGAGCGCGTGTAGAATATAAAAAAAAAAAAAAAAAAAAAAATGTTGTGTAAGTTTTTATTTTTGTGCAAAATAAAATTAAATTAAAAACTCATTGTACCTTTTTCGAGACATAAAAAATTTTCCAAGAAAATAAATACATTTTTATGTTAAGAAATCCAAACGAATATTTGTTTTGAAGTGTAATTTTTAAGAAAAAAATGTGGGTCTCGCAATTCTGTCTGACTGTCTTTTCAGAAACAGCCTAAACGGCTCGGCCGATTTTGGTAGACAGTATTTTTTTATTTTCCCCTCTTACAGGTTTTTTATTTTTTTAAGACCATAAATAACGGAACCTGCCATAGGAATGTTTTTTTAAATCTTATAAATATTTTTTTTTCTCAAAAATTCGAGAGATTTTAAAAAAAATTCTAAAAGTTTAGTTAAGGCTGGGCTATGGTTCCGAAAAGGTTATTAATGGTACCCCATTGAAACCATTTTTTTGTTTTTGATTTTTTCAAAAATGGTACAACTGATTTTGATAATTTGTTTAAGCTAATGCTCCCCAAAAATTGAATATTATTAAAATTTTCGATGCTCGATTTTTTTTAAACTTGATAATAAAAGTTCGTAAATGCTGACACATGCTGTTATTCAAAGCGACATAATATTTTTAAAAGAAGATCTACTTCATCCTGCATTGACAATTTCCCTAAACTTAAATTTATATAATCTTGATAATATGATCTGTGATAATCAAATTGAATTTGACTTCAAAAAATGTAATTTCACTCAACTTTTTACCAATTTAAATGATTTGGACTGGGATACAATATTTTTAAATTTAAACTTATATGATATGGTTTTGAAATTTTATAAAATATTATTTAATTGTTTTTTAGAAAATATACCTCTCCGTAAAATAAGACTTAAAGATAACAATCCACCATGGTTTGATCGGCATCTTAAAAGCTTAAAAAATAAAAGGTATAAGGCTTGGGTAAAATATAGCAAGTCACTTAGTGATGTTGATTATGATGGTCTCTATCTAGTAATCAGAAATGAATTTGTAATTTATTCAAATTGTATTTATGACGAGTTTGTTGCAAATACTGAACGTGAATTTAAGGTGAATCCACGAAATGTTTGGAAATTTTGACTGTAAACGAAAATTTGACGGGTATCCTCCAAAAATGACATATAAAGAAGAAACAAGTCACAATCCTAAAGTGTTGTCCAATATGTTTGCTGATTTCTTTAAAAGTGTCTATGAAGACTCTTTTCAAACTAATGATAACTCAACAGTTCTTATTACTAATACTGATCAGTTTCCCCACTTAGCTCACATAAACCTAAGAATCTCTGAATCTACTATACTTGACAAAATTCTAAAACTTGACGAAAACCTCAATCCTGGTCCTGATGGCTTGCCATCATTTATGCTAAAAAGATGTGCAAAACAACTCTCATACCCATTGTTTATTGGAATGGTGCAATACAAACCGTTTAACGTTAAATATTGACAAGTGTAAAACAATGAGTTTTACACGCAAGCATAATGTTCTTAACTGTGACTATTTGTTAAACTCTCGTACCTTGAAAAATTGTCTATCTTTTCAGACCTAAGTATCATTTTGGATTCAAAATTATCTTTTACTGACCATTTTAACTACATTGCAAAAAAAGCTAATAAGACACTAGGCTTTATAAAAAGATTTGGAAGGGAATTCCAAGATCCTTATGTCCTTAAAACTCTATATGTATCATTTGTCAGATTAATCCTTGAATACGGTTGTATAATTAGGGCCCCTTATTACTCGAATCATATTCACAGACTTGAAGGTATTCAAAGAAGGTTCTTAAGGTTTATTCTGCGTTTTCTCCCATGGTCACATGAATTAGCTTTGCCTCCTTATTCTGATAGGCTAAAACTCATAAGTCTTCCAACGCTTACTAATCACCGTAAGTATTTGCAACTTTGCTTCATTGTTGGAATTCTAAACGGATCCATTTCATCACCATCAGTTCTGTGTTTTAATGTTAGCCTAAATATCTTAAGAAATCGAGTGCCGATTCGAGCAAACTTTAGCCGATCAAACTATGGTTGTAGCAGTCCAATTAACCAGTTAATAAACATATATATACATATTATAATGATAGTAATTTTCTTTTAAATTCTGTAAATCAAAATGTCAAATCCAATAGTTTCAAAATTAGTTTTTTCTCACATTATTTAAATTCTTAATTTTGTGTTTATTATTGTATCACTAATGTTTAACTTATCTTTATATATTTGAATGTTATACATAAATCATTTATTTAGTTATACGTTTTTGTTTGTTAACTAAGCGTTAGTATTTAGCGTAAATAAATAAATAAATAAATAAATAAAGTTTCTTAATATAATCTATAAGATGTGCGAAAAAAAATGTATTTTACCTAAAAATAACGAGACCACCATACAAATGTTAAAAATGGTTTTCAAAAATCGTATTTTTCTCAAAAACGGCGCCTTGAATTTTGATTCAATTTTTTTTCCTTCGAAAAGAATTCACAATCTATAATTTAATACAAAAAGAAATGAAATTAACCATTTTTTCAAATTTTTAATTGCACATTATCGGCGCAAGGCATTTTAATGAAATTTTTGTATAGAGAAGCTTCTAAAAAGTTTAAAAACATTGCATTTCAAAACTTTAAAAAAAATATTTTTTTTTGAATTTTTGAAAAAAAAAAATCATTTTTTTTGAAAAATTTGATGTCTCAAAAATGGCTCACTAGTTTTTTTGGAAATTTAATTTTTATTCTTACAGTAATAAAAACTTTAAGTTGGGATACCAAAATTTTTCTTAAAAATGATTTAAAAATTTTTCTATATGTATATGTATAAGCTTATTTTCTTAAGCTAATATTTGCTTATGATATAACTCATGGCATCTGGTTTTTAGCTCTAAAGGAGTTGTTTTAGTAATTTTTATGCTTATGAACAGGTTTTCTTTGATAACATTCATTTTTGAAATTTTTTAGTCTTTTATATAAGAGCAAGTTCGTGCGACCCAGTCGTGCATTTTATTTTTATTGATCTTAAAATTATATTTCTTAAAAATTAAACGAAACAGAAAAAATGTAGTCAATTTTTTCGTGAAAACTACGATTTTCCAATTTTTTTTTTATTTTAACTATGGTTTTTGTATATACAACAACAATTTTTTTCAACTAGATTTTTTTTTATCTGGGGCATAGCGTTTGAGAAAAAAAATGTTTTACCAAAAGTTTGGTCAAAATCTCAAGTTGTTTTGTTTTTTTTTTTTTTAATAAATACATTACTCGCCATATTACATTGAACATACATCGCAAGTAAAAATGCATACTTTTACTAATAGTTTCAGTCAAGCTCTAATGAAATCTGTCACCGAATTATTCACCTCAATTTAGGATCGTATATTCCTGTTTGCAGAAATTCAGATTTTAAGAAACTTCACGAATTATAATGCTATTGAATTTATAAAAACAAAAAATATCTACCCCTATAATTGTCACGCACTCCAAAACAACTTTTTTATTCTCTATATGATGAGAACAAGTCTTATTATATCTTAACGTCTGATGTAAAAGCCTGTTCAAAATCTTAGGTCGAAATACATATCTACCCAAAATCTTCTAATAACCTAATTTTATCATATCTTCGAAACGAACCTGTTTCTTTATAGTAAATAAATAAATAAATAAATAAATAAATAAATTTGGTGGTGCAACAGCTCGGAGTGAACCAGGACCTTGTGACTTACAACTCTCAACCATTCCTGGGTGCGTGTTACCAGGAACGGAGGGGACCTACAATTTTCTGCCGATTCCGAACGGCTAATGAGCAGCACTTTCCATGACAAGAGATACTCTTGGAGAATTTGTCAATTCCTCACAAGAGGCAGTACACCCATGAAAAAAACTTTCTTGCAGCGGCTGAGAATCGAACTCGAGACCTTCCGTTTCTTTATAGCCTTCTCCATAATTAATTGATCTTTGAAACTTACTACGGGTGTTTTGAATCAATCTTCCTACAATTGTATTTTCTCTTAACCTCTTTCGCTTGCCTTAAGTTTGTTTAATTGCTGCTTTACGTTCTGAGATTAAGATAATCAAAGAAATAAGTATCACCCAAGTGAAGTCAGATCAAATTTGAGAAGCCGAATTGCCCCACGTGTATGTCCCAGCCTTAGTAAAAAATAAAAATAATTACATAATTTGTATAAATTTTGAAATAATTTGCAATCATCCACTGTACCACTGCACCTGCTTATTAATATAAGGGCTCCCAAAATCACCGGCGCGCCGCAAATAAAAAACCAACTGTTCCTGAAGTAATTTCAAGTCGAAAAACTTAAGAGGTAATATTCTCCTTTTGGCTTCGCTTTGGAATTATAACGACTTTATATTCCGTTTCCTTTAACTGAATTGGCTAACCTACGACTTATTTAAACATATTTTTCCAGTGTGAATAATTGTAGACTTAGACTTAAAATTACTCCAGAAATCCATATTGGAAAAAATAAAATAGCAGATATGTATGTGCAACTCAGTTTTTGATTTTTGTTTTCAATTTAAGAATTTCTGAAATTCCTTAAATTCCTACAGGTTTCAAAAATATTTATAAAAATTTAAGCAGTTCCGTATTTTGTCTTATAGATCTAATCCAACATTTTATAACTACTTATTAGATCTGTTTATTGACTTTTTTTCATCCCAAGGTCTTTGCGTTCGGAAGACCTCACACAATCGGTGAACTTAAGCCTACCATAACTAAATTATTTTGTCTCATTTCAACGTCAAGTGTGGGAACTAGGCCCTCACAAGTTACAAACTGGATTTACCCGAACTGATGTTGCATACAAAGTTTACCCTACAATTCTAACGTCATTACACGAGTAAGGTGTAACAGAAGCACAACAAAAAAGTACGCACTTTGAGTGACAGGTGAACAATACTATTTCCAACTAAAAATTCTTCCTACAAAGATTCCTTTGCAAATGAACTACTTCGTGTGATTGCGATTGTGGTTATCTGACACCAAGTATTCCATTTTTTGACACAAGCCAAAAATGGCACTGAAATCTAAACAGTTTTGCTTTGAATCAAATTATCGATTCTACCTATTTGGCATTATTTTACGACAAAGAAATTGTCGGAAAGAATTAAAGTATAATATTATCTCTGCATACCTCACATGCCAAACAACGTGCCACTGCCTCAGCAACAGCTGAATGAATCTGCAGAATGATTGACGTATAAGTCAGACAACCACGCCACACCTTCGGTTTTCTACTCTATATATACGCCATCGTGACCCAATATAGTTACAAAAGTCCCATCTATATCGCTGAATAGTTCCAAATATCATTATGCTTTGTGCGACCAAAGAACAAATTCTGAAGAGTACGTGCTCAATTTATAAAGAAGCCTAACAACCATTTGACAAAATCGCAAACGATTTATGCGCAATATTTTAAACGGTACCCAGTTTTTGCTTGCTTTTTTTGTTGCTGCAACGAATGAACGACTGTTCGATTTTGGAATAATTTTGGTGATTTCATTGATGGTAAATTTTAATTTAATGTGAGATCATGAGTTTTGACAACAATATTTACATATTGGTGATAAACTGAACGTGTTGGAAGAAGCTCGCATCTTGATGCAAAAATTAAGTGGGCTAAATAGAAATATAGTTCTATTAAGGAACCGATACCCAAACGAACAAAATGGCTAAATACCATCACTGATTTTAATCAGAAAAGTATCTAGATATATAAACGGTGGTTAAATTTTAAGGGCCGATGTTGAATGTGAACCTAAACGTCAAGTTTTTTTCTGCATTTCATCTGACATTTCTCAATTTGAGACTAACTCAATTTGAACCATGATACACAATCGAGCAACGCGTTAAAGTTATTCAGGCTTATTGTGAAAATGGGCGTTCAAATCAAAATGCATATCGTGCACTTCGTGATTTTTTCCGTCAATTTAATCGTACAAACGTGCGTACAATCGGAAAAATCGTGCACAAATTTGAGCAAACCGGGTCTGTGGGAGATATGAAAACACCAGTGCATGCTCGTACAGCTCGTACTGCAGAAAATATTGCTGCTGTTCGCGATAGTGTGGCTGAAGAGCCGTCCACCTCAACTCGTTGTCTTGCCCAACAATTGCACCTCTCACGCTCGTCGTTGATGAACATTATGAATAAAGACTTGCATTTACACGCTTACAAGGTGCAATTGACTCAAGAACTAAAGCTTCTTGACCATTTCAAGCGTCGTCAATGGTCCGAATGGTGGCAAGAAATGGCAACAGTGGATGATCAATTTTTGAAGAAAATCGTCATCAGTGATGAGGCGCATTTTCACCTCAATAGATTCGTCAATAAGCAGAATTGCCGCATTTGGGCGAATGATAATCCAAGAGTGATTGTCGAAAAACAAATGCACCCACAAAGAGTGACTGTTTCGTGCGGTTTATGGTCTGGCGGCATCATCGGGCCGTATTTTTTCCAAAATGAGGCCGGTCAGGTTGAGTTACTGTGAATGGTGTTCGCTATCGTGAGGTGATAACGAACTTTTTATGGCCCGAATTGGAAGATATTTATGTGGAGGATATGTGGTTTCAACAGGACGGTGCCTTTTGCCACACAGCTAACGAAACAATGACTCTTTTGCGCGACAAATTCAATTGCCGTGTCATCTCACGTGGTGGCGATGTCTTCTTTCTTTGGGGTTATTAGAAAAAAAAGTGTACGTCGATAATCCATCAACAATTCAAGAGCTAAAGGATGAGATAACTCGGCACATTAACTGCATAGAACCTCAATTATGCCTCAGCGTCATCGAAAATTTGGACCATCGGATGGAGGTGTGCCGCCGAGGTCGCGGCGGTCATTTGGCCGATATTTTCTTCCATACATAATTGAACCATACCAATATTATCATAATAAAAAGAAATGACAATAATTTCTTAAATAATTTGTGTTTTATTCAAAATCAACATCGGCCTTTTAAATTTAACCACCCTTTTTAATACTTGAGAGTTAAATTGGTACTATGGGAAAAATATCCTCTGGCACTCGCAGAATAGTCAGAAGATCTCGAAGTACACAAATTAGCTGGTACAGCTTGTATACCTCCTTTAGTTCTGAAGAGGTGTTTTTCGTTTGTAACAATACCATGGCGTTAGCTTTCCATTCTCCACTACACTTCACTAAACTTCCCGAGAAGATATAAAATGATATTTATACATACAGTCCCGTTTTTGCGTTAAATTACCGACCGATTGAACTGCACAAACGTTCCTACTCTTGTGGGCACAAAGGCGTTTTTCTTTTTTAGTTCAGTATAGAGCTCGGAACAGAGTCCGAGCATGACGAGCATGTTCCGAACATCCTCTGAAGTCTGAACCAAGCGTGCTCTGAGCACTCTGAGTATTTTTTTGAAACACACCTGAACACTTAGCTGTCGCCATTTTTTTTTAAATTTCCATCTGTCAAATGCTTGTGTTATGCGCAAAACAGATTAAATCAGCAACAGCATCGTCAACAGCAAACAGCACGCTGCGCTGACCAGCAAACATTTCACAAACACATTGCCACCAGCAACGTCATTTCATCTGCTTGACATTTCATATCGAAAAAAAGTTTTTCATTGTGGTGCCACTGAATATTACAGTGGGAAAGTTGACAAAACTGCACAAGCAACAGCAAATTTAGGACTTTGGATTAACGCTGTTGGCGTTGCTGTTGCTGTTCTTATGTGTGTAGTGTGTTGAACAATTGAAATACATTGGCCCTAAATTAATGGCGGCCTGTTGACGGTGCTGTTGCTGGTTCAATCTGTTCCGCGCTTTAAGCATTTTACTCTGTCTGCTCAGTTATTTTATTCTGAGCTCATAGAGCGCACTCTGAACACGCTTAGAACATGCTCAGAACGAAAAAAGAAACACATTTTTGAAACTCTGAATTAAAAAAGAAACACAATTTATTTTTATAAAACTCAAGCTCTGTTCTGAACTAAAAAAACGCCTAATGTAAAATTCTTCCGAAATAATTGCTCGACTCGCTTCTAGAATGGCAACACTTCTCGCACTTCTATGCGAGTTGCGAGAAGCCTAAAAAAATGTGTGCATACTAACAAAAAACACAACTTAAGATATTACGGTCAGTAGAACTGTCATTTCCTCATTTTCCTAAATTAAATAATAGATTTAAAAGAGATTTCAAAAAAAAAAAAAGAATCATAGGCTTAAGAACTTGTGCACTTTCAATTCGACTAACAAGTTAATAAAGAAATCTTACACTTCAAAGTCCACTGAAAAGCCTGTAATTTACATAATAGGCTTTCGCCTCAAGTCTCATCGTTACTCCAGCAGCAGAACTCCAAACTTCCAATTTCCCACATGAAACGGCCGGCGCGGCGAGAAAAAAATAAAATGCACGACTGGATCGCACGAACTTGCTCTTATGTAAAAGTACTTTGGAATTTAAGATACATTTTATAAATATAAAACATGGATTTAATGAGATAATAATGTTCAAATGCATAAAATTGCCGTCTGGTTTCCGGAAAAGTATGAATTTATGCAAATAAAGCTTAAAAAATCGTTTTATTATTAAATAAACTTATTATATAAGAAATTTCTCTAAAATTTTTCAAGAAAAAAATGTGGGATGCGAATTTTAAGTATTTAATAATATTGGTTTTAGGAAATAATTTCAAAAAATAATCGTTCATAGGTTTTGAAGATATTGATTTAAAAATTTTTTTTTTTTTTTTAAACCCAATAAATATTTTTTCGAATATTTTTATATACAATATTATTTTTAACTTAAGGGGACTCCTGCTAAAAATGTTGGGTTAAAATCCTTAGAGCCGTTAATAAGAAAGTCGAAAATCAAAAAAACGGGTCTATGGCAGGTACCCCTAATATCATTTTGCCCCAAATTTTTTTTTGACCAAAATGTAGTCCATGTCCATAATATCACACTTAATTTTTTTTATCAAAATCGTTAGAGCCGTTTTCGAGATATATAAGATTTTGCATTACGGGTGTATGGGGGTTACCCTTAGTTTTGGAGCTAAAAAAAAAATTTCAATTTTTCCTCTAGGGAATCACCGAAGACTCTTAACTACCGAGATTGAAAGAAATAGGTCCAGTGGTTTAGGCTGTAGTGAGAGGTACAGACATACAGACACACTGAAACATTATTTTTGTGTACTAAATTTTCCTTAAAATTTTTATAAAAAAAATTGATATGCAAATTGTTAGTATTTAATAAAATACATTTTAAAACGTAATTTAAAAATTTAATCGTGTATCGGTTTTCAAGATATTGAATTTTCAAAAAAAAAAAATGTATTATTTTTTTAAAAATCCAAAAACTATTTTTTCGAAAAAATTTTTAGTTTATATTTTTTCAAATGCAAAGCAGCTCCTGCATAAAAATTTTGGTTAAAATCGTTAGAGCCGTTGGTGAGAAATTCGAAAATCAAAAAAACCGTTCTATGACAGGTACCCCTAATAACATTTCCCCCCAAAATTTTTTTTCACCAAAATATAGTCCATGTCCATAATATCACACTTAATTTTTTTTATCAAAATCGTTAGAGCCGTTTTCGAGATAAATAAGATTTTGCATTACGGGTGTATGGGGGGTACCCTTAGTTTTGGAGCTAAAAAAAAAATTTCAATTTTTCCTCTATGGAATCACCGAAGACTCTTAACTACCGAGATTGAAAGAAATAGGTCCAGTGGTTTAGGCTGTAGTGAGAGGTACAGACATACAGACACACTGAAACATTATTTTTGTGTACTAAATTTTCCTTAAAATTTTTATAAAAAAAATTGATATGCAAATTGTTAGTATTTAATAAAATACATTTTAAAACGTAATTTAAAAATTTAATCGTGTATCGGTTTTCAAGATATTGAATTTTCAAAAAAAAAATTGTATTATTTTTTTAAAAATCCAAAAACTATTTTTTCGAAAAAATTTTTAATTTATATTTTTTCAAATGCAAAGCAGCTCCTGCATACAAATTTTGGTTAAAATCGTTAGAGCCGTTGGTGAGAAATTCGAAAATCAAAAAAACCGTTCTATGACAGGTACCCCTAATAACATTTCCCCCCAAAATTTTTTTTCACCAAAATATAGTCCATGTCCATTATATCACACTTAATTTTTTTTATCAAAATCGTTAGAGCCGTTTTCGAGATAAATAAGATTTTGCATTACGGGTGTATGGGGGGTACCCTTAGTTTTGGAGCTAAAAAAAAAATTTCAATTTTTCCTCTAGGGAATCACCGAAGACTCTTAACTACCGAGATTGAAAGAAATAGGTCCAGTGGTTTAGGCTGTAGTGAGAGGTACAGACATACAGACACACTGAAACATTATTTTTGTGTACTAAATTTTCCTTAAAATTTTTATAAAAAAAATTGATATGCAAATTGTTAGTATTTAATAAAATACATTTTAAAACGTAATTTAAAAATTTAATCGTGTATCGGTTTTCAAGATATTGAATTTTCAAAAAAAAAAATTGTATTATTTTTTTAAAAATCCAAAAACTATTTTTTCGAAAAAATTTTTAATTTATATTTTTTCAAATGCAAAGCAGCTCCTGCATAAAAATTTTGGTTAAAATCGTTAGAGCCGTTGGTGAGAAATTCGAAAATCAAAAAAACCGTTCTATGACAGGTACCCCTAATAACATTTCCCCCCAAAATTTTTTTTCACCAAAATATAGTCCATGTCCATAATATCACACTTAATTTTTTTTATCAAAAGCGTTAGAGCCGTTTTCGAGATAAATAAGATTTTGCATTACGGGTGTATGGGGGGTACCCTTAGTTTTGGAGCTAAAAAAAAAATTTCAATTTTTCCTCTAGGGAATCACCGAAGACTCTTAACTACCGAGATTGAAAGAAATAGGTCCAGTGGTTTAGGCTGTAGTGAGAGGTACAGACATACAGACACACTGAAACATGTTTTTTGTGTACTAAATTTTCCTTAAAATTTTTATAAAAAAAATTGATATGCAAATTGTTAGTATTTAATAAAATACATTTTAAAACGTAATTTAAAAATTTAATCGTGTATCGGTTTTCAAGATATTGAATTTTCAAAAAAAAAATTGTATTATTTTTTTAAAAATCCAAAAACTATTTTTTCGAAAAAATTTTTAGTTTATATTTTTTCAAATGCAAAGCAGCTCCTGCATAAAAATTTTGGTTAAAATCGTTAGAGCCGTTGGTGAGAAATTCGAAAATCAAAAAAACCGTTCTATGACAGGTACCCCTAATAACATTTCCCCCCAAAATTTTTTTTCACCAAAATATAGTCCATGTCCATAACATCACACTTAATTTTTTTTATCAAAATCGTTAGAGCCGTTTTCGAGATAAATAAGATTTTGCATTACGGGTGTATGGGGGGTACCCTTAGTTTTGGAGCTAAAAAAAAAATTTCAATTTTTCCTCTAGGGAATCACCGAAGACCCTTAACTACCAAGTTTGAAGAAAATACCTCCGGTAGTTTAGGCTGTAGTTCGAGGTACAGACATACAGACATACAGACATACAGACATACAGACATACAGACATACAGACAGACAGATGGAATTGTCGGACCCACTTTTTTCGTCTTCGCTATCATCGTAATGTCAACTTTGATCAAAATCTCGAGTTCGATTTTTTTTCCAAATGCAGAACTTGCCCTATAGTACCTATATCGCAAGTAAAAATTAAAATTCTGGATCAAGCACACAATTGGCAAAGAACACACTGCACGAAGAGAGGGAAATCGGTGAAATAACGGCAGCTAAGATGCGTCTCTGCATGAAGCGTTATAAAGTTCGTGTCTTAACTCAATGACTCCCGCTTTGAATTCTGGTAGCTTGTACGCAAAGTAAGTCGTCAGACTGACGACAGTAGTTTCAGTACTTTGGTAGCTTATAGATGGAAGATAGTTGGTGCAAATTTTTCCTCAACCAAAGAAACAAAACAAAAGAAATGCAATGATACGAGTATACATTTAAATAGTCGAATGAGTTGAACGAGTTTAAGGGTGACTGACATGAATTCGTGTGCATATTTTGCATTTGCGCGATGCATTATAACTTAGTGTCCACTAGAATACGTTATCGTTAACAGATGCATATCAGACATATAAATACCTTTGGAACATGTGTCAGTTGTTCTGGAGATTATAAGCCTTTGGAATGGGGAATATAATAAGAAAATCATATCGCCCATGTGACGCCAAAACTTGACATGGGAATGCACTGTTTAATGTGAATTATTATGTTAAGGAATAGCCAGCTGATTTATTGCTCCACTGGCACACATTATCGCGATAAGTAGCTTCATTGTTTTTGTTGTAAGACAAATATTTCAAGGTGTATGAAAGAATTTGACCACCTTGTTAACTACGGCTGAGTGCATTGAAAACGTGAACAAATTTGAATCTCAGATTTGGGTATTTGAAAACGACTTGGTGGTAATATTAAACAAAAAATATGGGTGAGGCAGTATATTTCGTGAGGTAGTTACATTTGCATCGCTTTTTAATTTGCAAACTGGCTATATTCACTTAACACCAGCGTTGCCGATGTGGCACAATCGTGCCATTTTGACACGGAAATTTTCTCGTGGCACGGTGGCACGAAAAGTTTCAATATGGCACGTTTTTTTTTTATTATTTTACCTAAATGCGTTTAAGATAATTGATTCAACCTTTTTAAAAAATAATCCAAACATACAAAGTATTTTGCCACACTTCAATATTTTGGTATCAGAATTTTCTCATCTATTAGAGTGCGAGAAAGATGTTCTTTTTGGCGAAATAAGAAACATTTTTGAGATTGTACTAGCCGAAAGTATTTTTCTTGAAGATTCAAAAACGTTCTAGGTTAAGTTGTAAAAATTAAAAAACAATATTGACGAATATTAATATTTCAAAATTTATGTTGATTCTTCTTAGTTTGCCTCACGGTAGTGCATCAGCAGAGCGAGTGTTTTCAAGGCTAAATAATATTAGAACAAACAACAAAAACAGACTGTCATAGAAAACAATTAATGCTATAATGTCATATAATGAAATTATTAAGCCTAATAATTGTCAAAATTTCAAACCTCCAGCTAATTTATTTATTTTACTTATTATAACAAAGCTTTATTGCGTCTTTATATTTTTAAATAATAATAATAGGTATTCACCATGTGATGTGAAATTGGTAGTTACATAATACATACTTATTACTTACGAGTATTATGAACCTGCCAAAAACTCCTATTTCTGGAAAATACCTATACACGAATAGAGGAAGTGTTTTTTTGTTTGTTATTTGTTTGTAATAGTAGTATTTAATTGAAATTTATTTTTAAAGAATAACTTGAGTTTTTTTTCATATGGCACGAAAATGTCATAAATGGCACTTTTTTTCAAAGAGTGTGACACGAAAATTTTTTTTTTGGCGGCAACGCTGCTTAACACCGCCCTTAACTCTAAGTCATTTGAAAATATGCACCTCTTCTTCATTTATTAAATGAACTTGAGTCCTATCGAAATCTTCACTTTTATTTGTCTCTTTACCTTTAAATAATTTGTTTCGTTAATATAAAATTTTCTTCAGGAAAACGCATTGAATCGAAAGTTGATCGGAAAATTGTCCCCAGTTTTAATCCTTGTGGTGAATCATTTCAATGTACTCGTAAATCTGTTAACGTCGTTCATTCTCAAAGAAGTATTAACCGATGTTCCTGCCGGCCCAAATTCCACACGAAATAGTGACTTTCCCTGGAAGCATTCATTCATAGATCTCATGTAGATTGTGATCGTCCCAAATTCGATAATTTTGCTTTTAGACGAACCTATTCATCCAGAAATGGATCTCTGACCATTATGGCGACTATAAATGGGCGAAACATATTGATCGAAGAGAATACCCGCCTTCATATGACAATTTAATTATTTGCAAATGTTGTTGAATTGACAAATCCTCCAAGAGTATCTCTTGTCATAGAAAGTGCTGCTCATTGACGTTCGGAATCTGCAGAAAATTGTAGGTCCCCTCCGTTCCTGGTAACACGCACACAGGAATGGTTGAGAGTTGTAAGTCACTAGGTCCTGGTTCACTCCGAGCTGTTGCATCACCAAATTTAATTTTAATTTAAATGTGGTTGAATGCTCTTACTCTCCATCTTGATTTGGTAAAACAGACTTAATAAATTACAGATAATTTGACAGATGTTACTTCAATAATATTGTTGCACCATATGTCAAAGTTCGAAATTCCCTAATGGAAAATAAATCATGTAGGTGGGCCATCTAGTGGTTTATTTTTAAATCATAGGTTATTTTGACACTGACAGCTGTTTTCCGCTCGAAATCTTGACAGAAGGTCGGTATCTTACCTCCGCGGAAGGAAATGAGTCGCCTTACGATTGAAGAACGTTGGGAAATATTGAAAACTTATTTCCAAAGTGAGTGCTGTGTAGCGTTTTTGAAAAGAAGTTTTGGCCGAAATGAAGCACCCACCGCGCCTGCAAGTACGCAATTTGTGCAAAAAGTTCTTGAGACTGGAATGCTAGTGGACAACACTCATGGTCCCCGTCGTCGCACGGTGGGCACAGATGAGAATGTGGCAGCTCTAGCTGAGAGTTTGAGACCCACTTCAGGAACATCAACTCGCAATCGATCTAAACAGCTCAACATTTCACGCACTAGCCTCAGGAGAATTCTGCACAAAGATTTTGGATTATTCGCTAGCAAAGTCAGAATGCGCTACTGCGAAGCCATGCCGAGGCAGCCACTTGAACGACGTTGTATTCTATAATTAATGGGAATGTTTGCTCTTACTAATAAAGCCATAAAAAATGAATAAAATTAATTTTGGTCATTTTATTGTATTTTTTATTGTATTTTTGTATTGGTTTTCTAAAACTTGCAGGAATGTTTTCTTCTTCCTTGATCGATTTTGATCAGACTTGACATTACTATGATGGGGGTAAGACGAAAAACATGGGTCTAACAATGTACTTTTACACAAGAGCAAGTTCGTGCAATCTAGTCAGGCATTTTTGTTTTTATTACGATTAGTTTTAAGGAATTTTTAAAACTAATATATAACTGATTTTAAGAAATTTTTCAAATAGAACTTTCTAAAAAGATCGAAAAACATTGCATTTTAAAACTTAAAAAAAATATTTTTTTTTTAAATTCGATATCTCAAAAACGTCAATATATGTTTTTGAAATAATAAAAAATCAAAGTTGGCGTTTCGAAATTGTTTTTTAAAAATTTTGTATATTCTTATCTGGTTCCAGGTCAGGCCAAAATTTTCTCAATTTTGCTTAGCGAATCAAACCGTAGAATGAGTAGTTTAACTAGCTGCATTATGCCTAGAAAGATTTGGCCTACCTGAATTTAGAAAATTTGATCTGATATGCAGACCCAGGCAAGACATAGCCAGGATCGTAGCTACCTGTAGCGGATACTGGCCATTAGGAGAGCATGCAGCATTCCTCACAACACTCACTGTCATAGCTGTGGAGACCAACGGAAAAAGAAAACAGACCTCCATTTCTTCTGCAATTGCCATGATCCTCCCAAATTTAGAGCGCAATCATTAGGAAGGGCTTTTTTGACGAACTTTCGGAAATGAAGATAAAAGACTTGATATCTTTTCATAATGTGACGAAATGGCTCTAGGATACACTTCTGTTACTTCTGTGCCGTATGCCCTCCGTTTGAGTCCTTGGATTCTGAGCTAGTGAACTGAGAGCTTTGACGGAGGCTGACGGATGATCATTCTATCGGATTTGCTTATGTTTCAGCACCAGTCAGTGTGCTTGGCACAGTGTAGATGGTGTCGGATGAGTGTGGTGGTCGGGTTTAGTCACTGCTCCAATTTCCGGAAGATTCTGCAACAGCAAACACTCAATAAGAGACATCAAAACCTACTAGATCCATATTTTGGAACTTAATACAAACTAAAGGGTGGTTAAATTTTAAGGACCGATGTTGATTTTGAATAAAACACAAATTATTTAGGAAATTATTGCCATTTCTTTTTATTATGATAATATGGTATGGTTCAATTATGTATTGAACAAAATATTGGCCAAGCGGTCGCCACGCCGCGACCTCGGCGGCACACCTCCATCCGATGGTCCAAATTTTCGATGACGCTGAGGCATAATTGAGGTTATATGCCGTTAATGTGCCGAGTTATCTCATCCTTTAGCTCTTGAATTGTTGCTGGCTTATCGACGTATACCTTTTCTTTCAAATAACCCGAAAGAAAGAAGTCCAACGGTGTCAAATCATCCACCAAATCTTGCCACCATTCTGACCAAGGAATGGTCAAGAGGCTTTAGTTCTTGAGTCAATTGCACCTTGTGAGCGTGTAATTGTGCAATTGTTGGGCAAGACAACGAGTTGAGGTGGACGGCTCTTCAGCCACACTATCGCGAACAGCAGCAATATTTTCTGCAGTACGAGCTGTACGAGCATGCACTGGTGTTTTCACATCTCCCACAGACCCGGTGTGCTCAAATTTGTGCACGATTTTTCCAATGGCAATTATAATAAATTATACCATTCGGAATGTCTATGCAACATAGTCTAAAAAAATATCGGATTCAGTCGTGGAAATGGATTACATACATATTTATCGTTATTCAATATTAAAGCATTCTAAATCTTGTTGAAAATTACTGACTTCAAAATAATACTTTTCTTTCAAAACCATTGACAGCTTTAATGTCATTCAAATATCAGTGCTGCTAAGATTTAAGAACTTACTAACAAATATATTGAGAAACTACACCGTTAAAGTAAAAATCGTGCTTATTCTCCTAATCAGGACATCTTGGTTGTAGAAAACAAGTAAGCGTCTAAAAATTCGATCTGGGTGCTAATTTTCATTTGAATGACTTCTGAGGTCTATATTTTGGTGTAATTAGAGTGGCGTCTGCTTGTGCTCAATAAAAAACTTAACATTCAAAAACGGCTTTGTTTTATGGCCAATATTACTTAGCCACGTTTGGAACCCGATTGGCCGACAATTGTCATTTGAATGAAACAAAATCTAATGTATAAATATACCTATTTGACGAAAATTGTCCACATCAAAAACGTTTGTTAAGCTCTTAGAATGTTAACTTTAATTGCATGAATAATACCAATTTGTATATTTGAAATCAAGAAGTGATTTTGTGGCTTGTAAGAAGCGCCATCCCGGTGCCAGATGCAGCCGTTGCACAAGCTCTGAATAGAATATTAAAACTTTTGACAGCCATAATAGTGATATACCCAGGCTTAGGCAGACTTATACCAATATCGAAATAGAATCGCGGCGTCAAACTGATTTATTTATTATATAGTTTGCACAAAAGAACGGCTTATTCATATACAAATAATTCGCATTTCAATGTTGGAATTTGCGATATATTTGCATAAAATGGACTTGAATTTGGTGTGGCCGGGCTAGAAGCAAACACACCTACACACGCACGGACAAATATCGAAAAAAGGAGAGCACTCTTCGACCGAACACTTTATTTATAGGTGGTACCATAATTGGACATTCCATCTGAATGCTAATGAGACGTCCGTCGGTCGTCGCTCGTAGTCGGTCGGTCGCGGTGGTCGCGTGGTTTCTGCTATCATCCATATACAAGTTCTCAACTACTGGTTGGGCCATTTTCTTGCTATTCTTCTGCTTTTTTTTTGCATAGACCTAGATTAGGCACTTATTTATCCAATGGTTTGAGGCTTTGAGTCCTACAAATCGACCAACTATTCAATTATTCCAAAACTAAACAAACAGAATGAAAAAAGAAACGACGGCCCAACGAAGAAAGAAATTCTCCGAATGACCATCTTTGCATATCAACTAGAAGCCAACACAGATATACGTCAAATGCATCAAGAATCCGTTGACAAGAACAGAGGAGGAGGAACTTTCAAAAATTTCTACAGCCCCACATTAGTTGAAATTCCCTTGAGTTTGACTGTTGCAAATGTTTAACTATTTCAGGGCACGATGCGAAGCTGATCGAGTCGTGTCAGTCGTTTTGGCCCGCCATTGTATTGGAAGTCTTTGAAACCATTATTGTGATGTCTCTGGGTTGCCGTGTTTAAAGGGCCTCAATTAAACGGTTAGCAGGCAGAATAATTCACTTTTTAACTAGTACCGAGCACGTTCCTTCCTCATACCTGCTGTCGAATGTGTTCCAATGGGTATTTTGTTCAATATATTGTTCCCATGATGGCAAGCGCTAGGCTCTGGTATCACATATAGTAAATACAAGCGCATTCTGACACGTTGGGCCATCTTTGATATTGACCTTGTTTAAATAGACGTTTAAATTTTAATATTGGAAGTTTTACGATCGAGTGGTTTGCTTGAATTGCCAAATAGAAGTGCTTTTGGATCGCAGTTATGGGGAAATTGAAAAAGCACAAAAGCTTGTAGGTTGGTGTTAACAAGGAAAAAGTGATTTCTTAACGCTTTGCAAAGTAACACCTCGATAGGTGTTTAAATTAAATAATTAACAGCTAGATATTGAGTATGGGTTAAGTTCTCAGTAAGAATATGTCATGTTAGAAATCTGCTCTCATTTAAATTTATTGGTTTTTGAGGCCCACTAAATAATAGAAAGGTAGAAAGGTTTAAATGGTGAAATTTGTAGAGACAAATGTAAATCACAAAATACAAAGAGAGAAAATGTTGATAGATACTAGGTTTTTTGATTTGGGTTTTGGAACTTAAAATAAAGCGACTCTCACACTGCATATCTGGGATCGAATTCCAGTTGAGCGATGGACTGTGTTATTTTATTATTAAGACTTCAGGAAACCCCACAAGAAATAATCTAGCGGGGTCAAATCACATGGCCTTGATGGCCAATTCACGCCACTTCTGTGAAAGAAAACATTACCATCAAATCGCATATGCAGAATGTCAATCGTGGTGTCCAGTGTGTGGCACGTAGCGCCATTCTGCTGGAACAACATGTCGTCTAGGTCCGTATGAATCATGGTTCTTTAGCGCTCGCCATTGACGGTGACCGCCTTACCAACGTTATTATCGAAAAAGTACAGAACAATGACGTCTCCGGCCCAAAATCAACACCTAACGGTATTCTTTTGGGGGTGAATTTACACCTGGTGAACTTCGTGTGGGTTGGTGTCGCCCCATATATGGCAATTTTGCTTGTCACAACTATTTATTTGAAAATGTGCCTCGTTGGTTGGTAAAGATGATTTGTCGGCTAAAATTGGGGTCTTCTTCCAAACGCTTCGTAGCCCAATCAGCTAGAAAAGACCGTTGTCTATGGTCATGAACTTCGAACCACTGGGTCATTTGGATCTTGTACAAGTATATGCCGAAGTCCTGACGAAAAAGTTGAAAGTTGAAGTCTGCGAAAGGCTAAATTCTGCAAGGAATTGACTACCTCGGGTTCTGCTGTACACTTTCCTGAACGGCGGTGATGTTTTCTACCGATTTTGCATTCTTTTTCGAAATTGGATACTAAAAGTCGAAGAGACGAATTTGAATGGCCGCCACGCAAAAGGCTTGCGCTAGCGATCAACTTGCTGTTAAGTCGGGTTACTTGCCTTTGTGATTTGGAATCAGTAACATTGATTAATAAATAACAGCTTTGATAGATTTCACCAAAACAACATGGCCGCCACAGGTAGCCGAAATTAACTACAATGAATGTCATTTTGAATGGATACATATTCGGATTGGCTTGCAATAAGTACGTCAATTGATACCAACTATAAAAAGAAGTGAACCAACGACATAATCTTGAGGTACACCAGAGTCTAACAATGAGTAGAGAGAATCGGCCCAACTCTAGTAAGCAGAATTTAAGTTTAAACTTCTCTCTTCTCTTCCGAAAGACCACAATTTACAAAACGTTTTCTTGAAGCAATTATGACCACTTGCAAGTAATCCGACGTGAAACTTTAGGAGTACTTATATATCGGAACAGAACAAGACTTCGAGGACATAGCTCGGAACAGATAGAGAATAATCGAAGGCTTTTGAAGTAATAAACGTGCAAAAAGGAGTCAATACGCTAAGTACTAAGCATTTAATTTCAGATGGTAATAATAAATGTTCACGGCGTGGCAATATAACTTCCTTTATTAAAAGGAAGTCATTCAGGATTGTAGGTGTCGTAGAAGGGCGAGAGTAAAATTATTCGGATAGACACGATTCAAAAGTTGTATGTCTTTTCAAGTGAATCGTAATCATGCGTCAAAAGAGTGAGGAGCTGGCATTTACCGTCGTAGAATACCTTGGAAAGGATCTCCATCTAACGTTCTTACAAAAAGTAGTAGAGGTAAGCCAGCTCTTAGAGAACCTAAACCTTGTGACCTAATACTTTCAATCACTCGTGCGTACGTGACATCCGCAAGAAAAGAGGGATCTTTTATATTTTACCTAATCTAAATTGTTGACATGTGAGAACCAGCGCTGCCAAACTTACTCCCATAGTACTATTTTACTCCTTTCGTGGAGTCGATGCTCCTATACTCCCCAAGTTACAAAAATACTCCCTAAAAAAAATAAATAAAAATTAAAAATAAAACAAAATTGCAACAAGTCCACTTAAAGCAAACATTTTGTTTTTTCGACAAATTGCACATCTTTGTTCTTTTTTCCCTACAAGATCGCATATCGTTGAACTTGCAAACAAGATAAAAAGACAGAGATAATAAATATTGTTTCCTCTTTTTAATTTATCAAGTGCGAGCGAGATAGTAAAATCATACTTCGTTCAATCCAATTTACCGTTTGTAAAAAAATACAAATTGATCGTTACAAAGCAAAAAAGTACAGATGAAAGTTATTTCGCAGTTTTTCAGACGAACATTTTGTTAAAACAAGAAATATCAACTTACTCTAAGAGAATTGATTGATTGATTGATTAAACATTTAATTTCTTAAAATCCAAATAAGTACATTATTTATTAAAAGAAAGAAAGACATAAGTGACAAAAGTATTTTTATAAAAATAGAGTTATTGTCACTCTTAGTAGAATGATTTAACATGTATTATTTTAAATGGGTGGGGTGACCTTTAAAAAAAAATATTAAAAAAGAAAGTTAAAATATCATTAAATTAATAATGCATACAAAAATTAAATTGAATTAAGTTAAATACTTATTTCATGAAAACATCAGGTAAAACCATTTACAAAAATTCGATACTCTCATTATCAAGACTAAGGAGCCAGTTTTTAACTCGTTTCATAAATACAAAATGAGAAGTTTGCATCCTGATAGAATAAGGGAGTCTATTAAATATTCGACATTAGGAAATATTATAAAAATTTCAAAATTTTGAAACACCAGTATAGACACTTGGTTCAAAAAATGACCACGTAAACTATAACTATCAATTAATCTAAAATTAAGATTACCTGATCTTTTAAAGAAAATTTTTAGAACTTTATAGCAATACATATGTCGCACTGGAAGAATTTTCAAATTCCTAAATAGTGGAAAACTAGGGTACAAACGAGGCTTACTACATATTTTCTTCAGAACACTTTTTTGTAAAACTAAAAGTGGCTGTATTTTGTTGTAATAGGAACCTCCCCAACAAGAAATTCCATATTTTAGTTTGGAATGAAAAATGCCATAATAAATTTAAAGGAGCAGTTTAGAAGCGCAAACTTTACGCAAAAAGAAA
Source organism: Chrysotoxum bicinctum (assembly GCA_911387755.1). Classification (NCBI taxonomy): domain Eukaryota; kingdom Metazoa; phylum Arthropoda; class Insecta; order Diptera; family Syrphidae; genus Chrysotoxum; species Chrysotoxum bicinctum. The sequence goes on from OU426989.1 coordinate 170,505,079, forward strand.
AAAATTCTAAGAGTGCACCGAAAATACTGTATAAAATTTTCTGTGTGATTATAAAAACTCAATCTAGAATCAATAATCAATCCCAAATACTTGAATTCATTTACTATTTCTAATTTAAAACATTTATCACTACAGCTCGTGGAATCAGTAAAGTTTGTAGAAGTATCCATAGGACTACAGGTACAATTAAAAAGTTTAAATTTTTGACACTCAGTAGCATGGAAAAAGAGATCAGCATCAACAATCTTTTGGCCAGACAAACTCAAAAACATTACCTTAGTCTTAGAACTAATTATCAGTTTGTACTCTGCAAACCAGATTCTTAACCAGCTGAGATCCCAATTTATATCAGATATAAGATTAAGACGACTATCTGTACCATAAGAAAAGCCCACATCATCTGCAAAAGCTGTCAAAGAACCCCTAAATGGCAATCTGAATAAAGAATTGATATATGTATACCAAAAAAAGTATTGGTCCCAAAACCGAACCTTGTGGCACCCCCAACTCGAATGTCTTTGTATCACTTCTAATACCATCAAATTTCACTCTTTGGGTTCTTACATTTAAATGTGATCTTAACCAATCACTTATGAAACTTTGAAGCCCAGCACTTTCAAGTTTGCTTATCAAAATTGCGTGATTAACCATGTCAAAGGCTTTTGATATGTCAACAAATAACGCGGCTGTCTTCTCTTTCTTATCAAGGCTTACAAATATTTGAGAACAGAAATGTAACAAGGCAACTTCGGTTGATTTATTACTTTGAAAACCAAACTGAACACCACTAAAAATTTTCGTTATCGTTAAAAACCTCACCATTCTATTTTTTACAGCTTTTTTCAAAAATCTTACTAACTAGATTCTTTGGTTGATCTTTTCCCAAATTTAGTAAATGAGTCCGAAGTTGAGGAGCTTGATAATGAATAGCGTATTTTAAGGATTTAGACTTTGCCGGCAATTTAGCAGAAAAGTGGGAGCCATTGAAAGACTTGATTGAAAAATCCAAAAAGCAAATTTAAGTTTTAATTTTGACTTTTGTTTTTCTTTTGTCAAATTCTTGTTTAAATAAACAAAATACAAAAATTAATATTAATATTAATAGATACATAAGCAATAAGTTGCTTGAAAATCAATTAACAGTATATATCTACATAGTTTAAGTTAGAGTTAATATATTACTAACTCTCTGCTTATTAAAAAACACAAATATTGAAGTTCCTACTTTTATTATAAATGAATTAAGAAAATTTAATTTATAGAAAACATTTATGTGTTTTTTTCGTTGAACTAATAATTTTCTTGATATTTTGGCGATACTCCTCAACTATCGTAAATACTTCCCAAAAAATACAAAAACTATTCCTCTGGAAATTTTTAAAACGGCAGCACTGGTGAGAACTACTTTTTATGCCAAGAGATATATTTCTGGGGGCTTATCTCCTCGTCGCAAGAAGCAGTACCCCTGAAAAGAATCATTTTTTTTATTTATATATTTATATTTATTTACATACATTTTTTTTTAATTTTAATTTAATTTCTCTAAAGTTCAAAAATACAATTTGGAAATTTTGAATCAACCAGTTTAGTTTTCCAGGGATTTAAATAAAAATGTTTTGTACCAAATTTGGATTTGATTTATGCATCCTTTAGGGACTAGGACGCTTAGAACAACAGAGGAACGTTATATACGAGTCTATCAAAATACTCTTTTTTGAACTTCTTAACCATACTTCTTAATCAAATACGAAGACTAAGAAACATAATATCAATTTATAAAGCTTGATAAGCAGGAAGTTAAAAAAAGGTGAACTTCGAAAGTTTTGGCAACATTTTGGATAATTAGTTTTATATTTAAATTCGAATTAGTCTACGTTTATATAGACAAGCTTGAACATTACTTTCGTCTTTGTGCTTGAGATAAGATCTAATCAAAACTCTCAGAATGTGCTTATGGAAAGTATGACAATTATGTCTCACCTTAGTGAAAATTCAATAAGCAATCTTCAATGGCGGCGGCGCTACTTAGTTGTTTCCAAAACGTTTGCCTTATTCATTTCCCGATAACACACTTATACATACATATGCTAGCCAAATGTCAGTGTTCAGTTGTTGTAAGCTTACATTTTGGATATGCCATTGACTTTAGCTTTCGCTTTTCGTGAGTACGTGCGTCTAAGTTTATTTAAAAAAAAAATATATATATTTTTTTATTCACATTAGATGCATCCGTTGGAAATTATTAGAGCTGAGGTACCTAATTGTGCACGTGAGAACATTGACAAATTTTTTTTTAATGTTCGTATGGAATATGTGAAATCTTATAGTAGCATATAGAAGATTGTATTACAAACACAAAAGGTATGGAAATAAAAATCTAGATAAAAATAAAAAAGTATTTTATTCAAGATAAATATGTATTTAAGTATTATATGGTGGCATAATTTAAACTAAGAACTTTAAATTTAGGTTAATTCTAACGTTAAATTTGCTTGTTTGGATTTTTTAAAATTCCTAAAATTATAACAGGTACAAATAATTCTTATGACTTTGAAATAGAATTGATATTCATTTAATTTATTTCAAGAACATTTACATATTTTTTATTTAAAAGTAAACCAAATTTGTAACTTTATTAATTTAGTTTTATACAATAAATAATTTAAACGTCAGGGCTACATATAATCCCCCTTATGTTTAAGAGGCTCAGAATTAAAAAAAAATTAATATACAAGGTGGTGCAAAATCAATCATACAATTTTGTTTTTTTAAATACTTTTTTACTAAACAAACAAAATGATTTTGATTGATGGAAATCTTTATTTGGAACTTTACAATTTTATCTGTTGATTGGAAAAAATGGTATCCGTCAAGTGGCCACCACCAATATTGATAAAAATTTGTTCCCATTTTCCATGACTTTCCGCAAGATTTCTTATTGAATATTCTCGTTAAGGGCTGCGACTGTCTGAGGCTTGTTGGCATAGGCCCGGGACTTCAAGTATCCCCAAAGAAAGAAGTCTAGGATGGTAAAATCGGGTGATCTTGCTGTGGCCATGTCAAGTCGCCAAAACATGAAATTACGTGACCAGGAAAAGCTTCCTTCACAATAGTAATTGTGGTTTGTGCTTTGTGTGCATGTTGCAATGTCTTATTGAAACCACATGTTCACCAAGCCCCGTTCAACCAATTCCGACAGTAAGAAATCGTGTATCATGACCCTGTAGCGTTAGCCAGTAACACTGACCGTTTTGCCGATAGCGTCTCAAAAAAATGTTACCCAATCACTCCTCCTGCGTGAACGCTGAACACCACAGTGGTTTTGAGTGGATGTAATGGCTCTTCGTGTATCACACGCCCCAAGAACGAAGATTTTGATTATTGACGTAACAGCTTAAGTGGAAATGTGCCTCGTCGCTCCTGATGATTTTCGACACAAAATCGTCCTCTTCGTTGTTGAGATTGAGGATGGCCTGACAGTAGTTCACATGCGACGGACGACACGGTCAGAAGGTATTAACTGATGCACTGTTTGCACTTTGTACGGGAACATGTTTAAGTCTTTTACTAAAATTCGCTGTAGGGTCCGTCTGGTAATGTCCAATTTCAATGCCCGTCGTCTGGTTGATGTTTCTTCGTCCTCAGCGACATCAGCAGCCACAACTGCGATATTATCGGAACGATCGGTCCAGTACAATGCCGGCTATGCCCTGCATGTTCTCCTGTGGTTCCAGTCTGTTTGCGTCGAGTAGTTAAGCGCCGGAATATTTGTCCAATGTGTGTGACACAGTTAGGAAATCGACGTCGAAATTCAAGGGGCGCTAACACCACCGATCGATTATTCGTCAAAAACATCGACCTCTTGCGGATTATAGCTTTCCATTGTTTACCTGTTTGTATAGTGCAGCTTTATAGTTCACCGTTAATATGAAGTAGGTACACGTTCAACGCCATTTGCAAAAATTATAACATCTTCCGATAAGGTGTTCTTAGAGAAAAATGTCCATAATCAAGATATTACTTTTCAAATTTGCTAAAACGACACCCTTAATAGTTTTAGCTCATAAAAGAGAATTCCGTGCGATTTCTTGAATAAATGTAAATTTATAAAACAAATTTAAAAAATCCTTGGAGATTTTTTTTGTTCCAATTAATTGTGTAAACATTTACTCGTATAGTATTTCCAATTAATAATAATAATCAATAATTATAATTCCAACTTTCTTACTGAGGAAATCTTCAAATAAAAAGCAAATTTTCAATGAAAACTTTTGCTTCGTAAATTAAATCAAATGAACTGACTTAAACGAAGATTTTAAAGTTTTTCTTAAAAATAAAACCTGATATGAATCGTAGATAAAGATAATTTTACAAAAAATGGTCAGAAGTTGCTTTTGCAAGTTAAAAGAAATCTAAAAACAAAAGTATTTTTCCCAACCACACAATCCTTTTACGAAACTTACGAACTGTAATAATCCTGTCTTTATCCATAAGTCCTAGTTTAAAATGTAACTACAGTTGAGTATCAAAGTCTAACTGTTTCATGGAAGATCGATTTAATCCAATTGAATTCCTGATTTCACTGGCGCAAAATTTTAAACAGCCTATTTTTTTAAAATGACTTTTTTTTTCTAAAAATTGAAAAAAATATTTTTTTTTAAGTTTTTAAATGCACTGTTTTTTAAACTTTTTAGAAGCTTCTTTATAAAAAATTTCATTAAAATTAGTTATGTCGATAATGAGAAATTCAAAATTCGAAAAAATCGTTCTATGGTAGGTACAGTCAGTTATATCTAGATTAAAAATTTTGTTTTATTAAATTATAGATTGTAAAGATTAATTAAAAGAAAAAAAATTTTAGGAAAATTCTCGGAACTGTTTTCGAGAAAAATACGATTTTCGAAAACCATTTTTTAAAATTTGTATGGAAGGTACCGTTAGTTTTAGATAAAACAATTTTTTTTTTTCAAATATTGTAAATTATGTCAAGAAACTTTTATTTGTTAAGTTTGAAAAAAATCGAGCATGGGGTTTTCGAAATATTGAGTTTCCAAAAAAAAAATTTTGAATTTTTTTTTTAAAAATCAATAAAATTAAAAATTGAAAATTTGAATACGTAATAATATTTAAACTTTGGGGGAGCTTTGGCATAAAAAAAATTATTTAAATCGGCTATACCGTTTTCGAGAAAATCAAAAACAAAAAAAATAGACCCAGGGGCGCTACCAAAAATAACAATTTTTTGGAACATTTTTTTCAACCATTACCTAGTTTTAACCAAATGAAATTTTTCAATTTTTTTTTTTGAATTCTGTGGGACAGTTTTTGAGAAAAAAAAAATATTTATAAAATTTCGAAAAAAAATCGTATGGCAGGTACCGTTATTTTTGGTCTTAAAAAAAAACAGAAAAAAACGTCCAGGGGGAAAAAAGTAAAACCCATATCTACCAAGTTTGAAGAAAATTGGCCGAGCCGTTTAGGCTATAGTCGAACCGACAGACAGACAGACAGACAGAATTGCGAGACTTTGATCAAAATCTCGAGTTCGATTTTTTTTACGAATGCATAACTTGCCTTATAGTACCTATAAGTCGCAAGTAAAAATAAAATAGGTATCCAATGATTTTAACTTTAATAAAAGGTTAGAGAAATTTGCAAAATCGTTGTTTTAACCTAGTTTCATACTCAAAACAGCTTTAACATCGTACTAATTCAACTAAAATTTTGTGCCACTGTGTTTACCAGGAATGACACCGCACAATTTGCAGCTTAGGGTCGGTTCGGTTAAAATCTTGTCACGCATGCAACCAAAACCAATCGAAATTATGCATTGGAAAAAGATTAGCAAGGGTTTTGTGCTTTCAAGAATACCATTAATTCAACCGACTTACTCAATTTAAGCGTTTCCAGTTTTCGGTTTGCCCTGCATTCACAATAAAGATACATAATTAAAAATACTAATCGTTATAGTTATATAGTTGTACATGGCGTGCTCGAAAACGCAAGAGGTGCGAAGATCGCATTTAAACATCGCATTTTTGATTTCACTAAATTTATGATTTTACTGAAATTTTATTCTTTCATTTCCCACAAATTCAAGGAGAGATTTGGTTGAATCAATCTCTGAATCTGAAGCGACTGATAACGCATAGGTTTAATTATTAGAAATAAAATACATTTCCAATTAAACATCTGCCGGAGGAATTGCAAAATATGTTTGATATTTTTTTGAAAACACAACTGACAGCTTACAACTTTTATTAATTGCAAATAAAGCTCTGCACCAAAATTCCATTTTGTTTCATATTTTTTTATGAAGTGAACTGTGATGGTATTTTTTTGCTGGGCTATGTGAACTTTAGCGTTTGATCGTACAGTATGTCACTCCTATTATGGTTGTCAATTATCAATTGATAGCACGAATAACTTTTTATTTTTTCTCTTTGCAGATTATAATTGAATTCTTTTCAACGATCAATTGTTATATGACACAACAAAAATATCGCCAATATCTTATATCAAGATCAGTTTGATCAGCCGAAAATTGTAAATTGTGAAACTTCGAAAATCCAATGTCAACACACCAGCATCAGTTACTTCCATCCATATGCACTGTTTGGTGTGGTATTATAATCGAAAAAGCTCAATTTTCTGCGAGAATGAGGAAAGGATTTCCGGCATTTCTTATATAAAAATGATCTACAACTTTTAACGGACAACAGCTGAGCAGCATTATAGTTTGTAGTTCCCAAAAAGAAAGAACTATTGAACTACTGCTTGCTAACGTTTGATTTAAAAAAATGACATTTCAATTGGCAACATCATCAGATTTAACTACATCCGATTTAAAAGATGGTGTGTGTATCGTGTCGAGCAAAATGGAGGACTTTGTTTGATGTCATATTTCATACGTGTTTAACAGTCAATTGATGATCCTTAGAGAGACGAAATACCAATTTTTGTGAACTAGAGGGCAAAACACTATTTTGAATGTAAATGAAAATCCCCATCATTTGGGGGTGGCCGTGACGCGATGGTTGTGTACTCGCCTGTCAACCTCATGATCACAGGTTCGATCCCTGCCGTCGTCTATATCGCTTTAACTCAATTAAAACCTTTCTTAAAATTGTCATCAATGGGTTTAATGGTTTACTCATTACAAGTTGTTCAGGCATAACACTAACAACATGTAATTGAGTTAAGCTAGTATGCCCATCAAGGATGAATACCAATAAAATAATGTGAATTATAAGTGACATAGAATAAGACGCGGCATTTCTCCGCTTTAGTTCAGCCGCCATCCCTGGAGATAAAAATATCTGAGACAACCACCTTAAGTCTCAGAACATCATGCCACACATCTTTCCTATCCTTCTTTCTCTTCATTAACATCACGCTCGCGCTGTGTTGAAACATTTAAAGGGTTATCATAATCCCTTGAGCGCGGGTAGATTATAAAAAAAAAAAAAAATCCAACTTGCCAGGTTCAGAGAATAGAGAAAATGTTTTTCAGTGTATTTGAGTACCTATGTCCTTTCCTAAAAGAATAAGTCGATTTTTTTTTTTAACGCAAACATACCGGAAAATACTATTTCATTACAAGTTTTTGACAGAATAATATTTTTGATATTTTTTTTAATTTATAAAAATTGAAAAATACATTTTAATTTCTTTCACTGTCCTTCGAAACTTTATGGTTCTTTTTAGGAAAAACTTATGACGTACAATTTACAAACTAATCTCTTCACCGAAATTCGTTTTTTGTAGGAATTTTTGGAATTTTATAGCTTGATTTTTTTGGTGCGAAGCTAGCCTAGAGATGGCATCACTATTTGCAAGGTTTACGATATAAAATAAATTTTATGATGCGTGAAGTTCTCACCGCGTTTTCGATTTGCTAAGAATGTGACTTGTGCGGTTATATCAGTGCTCAATTTGGAGATTACAAAAATTTCGCACGTTTGTGAAGTTGGTCACAAAACATCACAACTAGCTTTTTTTACCAAACCTAAAATGGTGGTGTTTACTTCACAATTCACAAAATTTATTGGCGGCCATAAAAGTTGCAAAACGTGGTATTTTTTCGTATGTAGATGAAAGTAAAAGTTAATGACAACTTCTGTTATTTCTTATCTGGACAAAATTTGCGAAATTTGTTGTTTGCAAAAGGTTGGTCACTCCAAGTTAAGAAAATCCAAAATGGCGATGCAAGTATTACGCTTCGAAAAGTTTTTTAATGCGGTAAACTACTGTAAGTAATTGTGTTCATTCTCGAATTCATGATTTCCTACTTTATTTCTTTACCAACCAGAATTTCAACTCATGTAGTTGATAAAAACATTGTAACGTTACAAACATTGTAATATGCTAAAATAATTAAATCGAAACGATCTCAATTGTTTAAAATTTCTCCGAAATCAACAACTACAAAAGCGGTTCCATATATTTACATATTCAAATCCTGTCTAGTAAATCAAGCCAATTTAGCTACAAAAAAAAAAATACTGCTAGAATCAACCAACTTTCGGCACACTCAACACACATGTTAACAAAACTTCAATCTGATTGAATCTGGCGCGTATCTAAAATTTCTTCAACAAGGGGCGACTTATGATTTGAGCAGTGTATCAAAAACTGAGTAAAAAGATTTACAATCCGAACCTGAAACTTTTCTCCTATCGAATATTGACTTTAAGTGAATTATCGTGCTACAGTAAAACCCGCTTAAGAGAAACCCGCTTAAGAAAAAAACCCGCTTACCTGCAACACTTTTCTCATCCCCAAGTATTTTCCGACCAATTTCCCGTAAAACACTCCGCTTAAGTGAAACTCGCTTAAGTGGAAAACCCGGATAACTGAAACATATTTTCAGTTAATTTTTAATATTTTTCATTAAAAAAAACTCTCTTAACTGAAAATAAAAATTGAATCGAACAGAACAAAAATTTGCTCGTTTTCGTTTTTCAATAAATTATTTTTGTGTTATTTAATCGTCGTTTTATTTGATTTATTTCAAGGCAAGTCCAAAAGATAAAAACAATATTTGTTCTAGCATTAAATCTCCGCTTAATGGAATTTTTAAATCCGCTTGAGTGAAATTCTTTTTTTCACTTATCCGAACTCCGCTTAAGTGAAATTATTTTTCACTTAAGCGGGGTTCGCTTAAGTGAAAAACCCACTTAAGAGAAAGAAAGACTGTGACATTTTGCCGTTTCTCTTAAGCGGGTTTTACTGTATTAAGCTAATAATGCTGAGATAAATGTTTTTTAATGAAATAAAGTGGTCAAGATTCGAATTTTAAACTTATAGCTTGTTCAACATTTTGTGGAAACTTAATCTTCAGAAACAACTACCCTTGCTACTTCTTAAGAATCCAGAAATCATGTAGCTCTGTCAAAACTCAGGGGGTGGTATATTCACTTATTGAGCCCCCTGCACGATTGACTGTATATCCGAACCTGAAACAAGTACAGATATTCAAAACACATCCTTCCATGTTTCTTCATCTATCATTTCACAATAAGATCTCCTCGTCTAGAAATTGCAAATTCAAACGTTGTAATAGTCGGTGGTAGTGATATCCCTTAAGCATGAATCACTTCGTGTGTAGCTCAGGCACTGCAACAAAAAGTTATAATTCATATTTTATAAATAAACATACCTACTTACTTATATTTAAGGTATAATCTTATCTTTAAGAAAAGATACAACAAAACAACTGAAAATTTCGCTTGACTCTAATTTATTCGACAAAAAAAATGTTTGTCTAGATGATCTGCACTCTGCTCCACCCGCCTAGCTGATTTTCTTTTTGTCATTTGATTTTAACTTGGTAAAGATTAAAAAAAAAAAGACATAAAATATCTATATTCCATAAGAACAAAATCCTCTTGTGCACCATAGATACAACTACAAAATAAAATAAAGAAGAGCGCAAGAGGCTTGACGTCTTCAATACAATCAAACGGCGCATGCGTAAGCCACAAGCTTACCACCAATATACACGCAATTCTTTTTCTTCTTCCATCGTGTCTTCTTTGAATTCTTAATAAATCAAAGTGAAGAATATAAATTGGGACCTCCACACCTTGCAAGATCGCAGTTAGTGATTTTCAGCCATCGGAGCCTCAGTGAAATTTCGTTTCGTTATTTGAGGAGTTCGAGCTTTGGATTTGAAAAAAAAAGAACAAGATACACATCCACTACAAAGATTCATAGATATTATATTCTAACATATAAAAAAATTGCTTCAACGGACAGAAAACAGGATCTCCCGCCAAAAATTCATATCAAAAGGATTACTCACATATGTGGATGAATTATTTTTAAGTGAACAATTAGTAGATAAATTTCAAAAGTGTTAGATTTAAAGTCAGAATTTTTGTATCCGAAAAACAAGTGATAACATCTTTGGATTGACTTTTTTAAAATCCTTGATAAAATTATGAGGAACCCTTTGGTGATATTAGTGCTGTGCTTGTGCAGTTTAACAAATGCTGTGCCACTTGGATTAAAGGTTTGTTTTTGGATCCTAACACATAAAAAAAAACACAAAACGATCAAAGAACAGACAATCTGCCACCCGAGAGTGCATATCCGAATTCTTTCAAGAATCTTATTTAAAATTCACTTCAGTGCTCAGAGATTAAAAATCGAAAATTTTTTGTTTATTTTTTTTATTATTAATTTTTAAGGATCGTCTTGAAAAAAAAAAATAATCAAAAGAAGCGACAAGCGTGATAAAATTTGTTTCGGCAAGAGGAACTTTGTCATCATTTTTTTCCCCCTTTTGAGTGTTCTTCCGTACTTAACCTTCGCCTGACACTCTTTTGTTAGTTTCTTGGGGCAAACCCAGCCGAAAATTTGTTTTATTTTTGTTTTAACTGATGGATTGGGTTCTTTTTTTTCCTTTCGGCGATGGTGAATTTTTGCTTATAGGAAACTCCTTTCTTAGAATTTCGGAAGTCCATTAAAGTTTTGTGCGTTCAAAAATTCATTGAGCAGACAAGGTCTTAGTGAAATTGGGCGGCAACAATTTGAAGCGACCTGCGCATGGTGAGCAGACAGTGCCTATGCCAATTATTATAGTCGCGCATAGGTGTGCAAGGCCGGATGTTCGAGTGGATAAGGGTATTAGGAATAGTTTTTTTTTTTTAGTTTTTTAGAGTTCTATGTTCTTACCATAAGTAAGTCGGTATAGCATTGGAGTATTGTAAAATTAGTTAGGACTTGTAATTTTTAATGAATTACGAAGCTTTTTTTGGTAGTACATAAATACCTTTGAACCAAATCGAAGCTTGAAAAATGCGTATGTTTCACGATCTTTCACATTGTCAAATTTAACCAAATATAGCAAATCAATTTCACCTAAACGCAAATTTATTTAAATCATTAGCAAACCAAAAGCTTTTATAGAGTTTGGGTAAAATCCATTTGTGTTTGGTTTAAATACCTACAAGTCTTGAATTTGATATACATTACATATTGACGGTTTGGAAGAAAAGCGATGCAATTCACCAAATATATAAATCGAGTTAACATTAGAATTTATGTGCATACAACTATTTGTTTAAAAAACTGAAGACTGTAGCTCATTAATCAAATATTGGCTGGAATATTTTTGAATAAATTGAATTTTTTATTTAATTTCTTTATATTTAGTTGTGTCGATTTCCTTCTGAGCTGATGCCTATACATACTGTGATGCACATAGTTATGCAAATGTTAGTTAAATTTATCTACTTTTATTGTTCAGTTCTATTTGTGTAACAATTAATTTGGTAATTTACGCTATTCAAGCAATTCATAATTCGATTTTTCAAAAGTCGATGAATTAAAATTTTTCCCAAATACAATAGTTCTTTAAGATTTGATTTTATATCAATTATGTACATACCTATATGCACTTTGAATGGATGTTGTTTAATTACATAAGTTAATGGAACTTCCAAAAATTGTGTCTGTCTGACGTCTATTGGGATATAGTCTTAGTGGCTTTATTAGTTTCTCAAAATGTTGTTATGTCTCGATGCGTTTATTTATTATTTAAATATCAGCAACAATTTCACATTTTTTTTTTTTCAAAATTATAGAGAATATTTTTTCTCAAAGAATGTTCAGATGTTTACAAAAAAATCAAAAAATAACTTTAAGTAAATGCCGAAAATTGAGAAAATTAGAGAATTGTTTCTGATTGAGTGGAGTATTTGAATATAATTCAATTAAAAGTCAATTGACTTCAACTCCAAAATCCAAATCTGATGAGCCCACTATCATACTTAGGTGAAACGCATTTTGGAGGTGTGTTCACTTGACTTTAAATGTAATTTAAGTAAATGCTATCGTCCAGTCAAAATATTGCTTTAAAATAATTATTACCAATTGAAGCTCCTCAATTAAATCACTTATTAGACGGTCGAGATATTAGATGGCTTTTTTATTTTTAGGTCAAACTATTAAGTAAGCGGTTTATGCAATGAATTTTATTTTTTTGAATAATATGTGAATGACAGCTTAATGAATTTGAGTTTTTACTAATTAAAAAAATTATCAGCCAATTTTTGAACTATTGAGTATCCAAAAAAAATTTGATTTTAAACAAAAAAAAATTCCTTGACAAATTTAGTACGCAATAATATTCAAGCAATCAAAAAGTTTTGTGTACAAATTTTTATCGGAATTATTTAAGTAGTCAGCAAAAAAGTCAAAAATATAAAAATATGATAATATGGCAGATATCTCTTCTCCCAAAATGTTGGCAATAGTTTAAATTTCATGGCTTAAGCCATATTTGAGATAAATAAATGTTTACTTATGTATATAGTACCTATAAGTCGCGAGTAAAAATTTAAAAATAAAAGGTAAGTTATGCACTCGAGATTTTGATAAGTTAACATTACGATGATAATGAAGAGGTTTCGTAATTCTGTCTGTCTGTTCGACTACAGTCTGAACGGCTCGGACGATTTTCTCTAAACTTGGCAGATAGCATTTTTAATCCCCCCCCCCCCCCCTCAGAAATGTTTTTCTTTTTTTTAAGACCGAAAATAATGGTACCTGCCATGCGAGTTTTTTTTCGAAATTTAACAAATATTTTCTTTCTCAAAAATTGTTCGACAGATTTTTAAAAAAAAAATTCACAAAAAATTATTTAGTTAAAGCTAGGTAATGGTCAAAAACAAATTTCCGAAAGATGGTTATTAATGGTACCCTCCCTAGAACCAATTTTTTTTTTGTTTTTCTCAAAAACGGTACAACCATTTTTGATAATTTTTTTATACTATGGCTTTCCAAAATCCCAAATAATATTTTGTATGCAAATTAAAAAAAAAAAATTGTAATTTTGTTTTCAAAACTCAGTATTTCGAAAACTCCATGCTTGATTTTCTCCAAACTTGACAGTTAAAAGTTTTTTAATACAATATACAACATTTGAGAAAAAAATTGTATTCTATTTTAGAATAACAAATGTAAAAAAATCGTTATCGAAAATCGAATTTTTTTCGAAAATGGGTTCTAGAATTTCGATGAAATTTGTTTGTCTTTGAATTAATTCTTATGCTAGATACATATGAGGCAACCGTTGTAGCAACGTGTTGCAGCAACGTGTTTCGTTTGTTCACTACACAAGTGGCAACTGTTGTCGCAACCACAGTACAGTGTGTAGCTACGATACAGAAAAGACACAAACCAGAGAAAAGTAAAGTTAGTAAGTAAGTACGTCCCATCATCATCATCATCATCATCATCGGCTCGACAACCGTGTTTCGGTCCTGGCCGCGTATTGCCAAACTGTATATCAGCACAGATCTCCTTAGTCTGTGCTCAGTCATTTTCTGCTCACCGAATTCGAAAGTATTGTAGAGCAAATTGTATGCTACCACAGAGCGCTCTGTGGTCACATGCAGTTTGCTTGTCTTCTTCTTCCTTTGTTCGGCGCTGTTATGATCTCGATGTCGAGGGGATCATAACTCTCCCACGTATCTGCTTCACACTAGTGATCCGCCTGTGGGGTTCGCCGGGTTGACCTCAGAAATCGGCGGCAAGCCTCCCGGTTTTGTATTGTTCCATTTCTGAGGCCAACTGAATGCTGGTGTTTTTGCATTTGTTTGTACCAGGAGTGTTTAGGCCTACCTTTCTTTTTATTCCGAATTGGAACGTTGTATGATATTGCCTTTTTGACGGGGTTCTCAGGATCTCTCCTTTGAACATGGCAATACCAACTGAGTCGGTCGTGTTCAATTTTTTGGGAAATGGTATTCTTAACATGAAGGCTTCTTCGGATCTTCGTACTTCTAATTCGATCAAGCTTTGTAACTCCTGCTGTCATACGAAGCATCTTCATCTCAGCTGCCGTTAGCTTACTCTCATACTTTTTGTACATTGTCCAACATTGTGAACCGTATGTGAGTGCTGGACGCACAACTGAAGTGTAGAGCTTTCCTTTCAGCTTAGGGGGCATTTTTCGGTCACAGAAGATAGCAGAATTTTCCCGCCACTTCATCCACAAGTAGCTTCGTTATTTATCATAGACCCCAGATATTTAAACTTTTCACACTTGGGAAGCACTACTCCATTCAAATAAATGTCTGGAGTAGGCCTGTGTGGATCAGAAAATGGGCAGCATAGGTATTCTGTCTTTTTTGCGCTTATGCGGTACCCACTTCCTTCTAGAACATCCACCCATACGTCAAGTGCTCGTTGTAGGGATATCGGGTCTTCACTTATGATGGCTCCATCGTCAGCAAAGAATAACTGATGTACTTTTGGATCCGTCACTTTGCCTTCAAGCAGGTAATCAAGAACTGTAATAAAGAGCAGGGGACTCAAGACACTTCCCTGGTGTACACCTACTGTGATTTCGAATTCTTCGGTGACTCCAGCTGCGCATCTTACTTTAGTAACTGCTCCATCATACATGTCCATAATTATCCGCACATAGGTTTCTGGAACTCCTCGTTGCCTGAGGGCCACCCATATTAGATCTCGTGGTTGCCGATCGAATGCTTTTTCAAAATCAACCAATACGACATGCAAATCCTCCAAAGAATCCCGATGCTTTTCCATAATTATTCTTATACTCTGGATTGCATCCGTGGTTGACTTACCACCGACAAACCCGCACTGGTCATCAGATAGCCTAATTATTTTTCGCAGTCGGCTACCCAAGACTCGCTCAACGATCTTCATGGTGTGTGACATCAGCTTAATCGAACGGTAATTATCACAGCTTCGAGTATCACCCTTTCCTTTATAAATTGGAAGAAGGTAACTTTCCCTCCATTGATTAGGCATGCGATCACCTCGTATAAGTTTGGAGACAAGAATCATGAGCCATCTAAACCCGATGTCTCCCATCTTTTTCCAAAACTCTGAGGGTATTTCGTCTGGGCCAACAGCTTTTCCCTTTTTGGAGTATTTTACCGCCTCACTAACTTCTTCGACTGTGACGTCGGATACTTCGCTTAAGTTAGGTGAAGCTATTGGAAAGTATAGCCTTGGAAATTGTTCGTTTAGAAGTCCGTCACAATACTGTCGCCACCTGTGAAGAATTTCGTTGTCTTCTACAAGTAGTTGGCCTTGAGCATTGTTAATGAACTTTGGCGAACAAATCTCCTGGGCATTTCTTCTTCTTTGAGCGGCTATTTTGAAGATAGTTGCGCCCTTATTCGTGTTTTGCCGTAGCTCTTGAATAGCACCAGCTGTCGGGGTAGAAATTTCATCCAGCTCCCGATACAGGTTTTCTGTATTCTTTGCTTGAATTTGGGCGCACTTCTTCTTCGCTTCTTTCTTGCAGTTTCTATATTCCACTTCGAGGCGTGACTTTTGCTCTGTATCATTAGAGGGGCACTTCGACCAAGCCTTGAAAGCCATTTTCTTTTTACTTATAACTGATTTAGCTTCATCATTCCACCACCATGTTTCTTTGCCTTGTTGGCTGTGTCCTTTTGAAACCCCTAACAGTGTTTTGGCTTTTTCTTTGCAAGTTCTCTGTAGGAGATCCCACATACTTTGTGCTGTACTCTCTTCATTTCGAACTATATCGGTGTTGTTATACAGAACGTTTTGCATATTCGAAATAAAAGCTTCGCCTTTTTCCTTATCCAGATTATACCATTTGATCTTCCCAAAAGTTTTTGTATGTTTGTTGTCGTTCACTGTCTCCATAAAAAATTCTGTCAGTAGGAGACGGTGTTGGTGGGCGATCGCTTCTCCTAGTATCACTTTGCAATCTTTTACCCGGGGTTTCATGAAACTAGATACCAAATGGTAATCAATCTGGGTTTCATTTCCACCACTGCTGTAAGTGACCAGGTGTCGGCTTTGTTTGACGAACATGGTATTTAGTACGATAAGACCGTATGTTTTGCACATGCTCAGGATGTCTTCACCAGGAGGGTTCCTGGTGCCGTATCCGAGGCCTCCATGGCAATCTTCATAGTCGTCGTTTGTCTTCCCGACATGTCCGTTCAAATCTCCGCCCACGAACAAAAACTCTTCCTTTGGGATGTCTTTAAGTAGATTGTGAAAGTCTAGCCAAAATGCATCTTTTTGCACCTGCTCACATCCAATTTGGGGAGCATATGCAGTGACAATATTCCACAACTTTCCTTTAATCACCAATTTAAGGGACATCAAACGGTCGCTGGATTTCGAAATGGTCAATACGCTGCCTAATAGATGTTTTGCAAGGATGATTCCGATTCCGTTTTTACCCTTTTCCGTTCCATAGTAGAACATCTTATAGTTTTTTGTCCTCGTATCCAAGAAACGGGCCCTGTTTCCCGTGTTTCGCCATTTTGTTTCTTGAACACATAAGATGTCCACTCGCCTTCTTTTCATCATCTCTTCCAGCTCGAAGCTTCGACCTGTCATACTGCCAACGTTCCAACTCGCAACTCTCAGATTTTGTATAATCTGCGGCATTACTTTGCTAGCCCCCGGAATCCGTCTAGCTCTGACCCGAGCATTGCTGCTCGGTCCAGGATCAGTACCATGTGTAACAATGGTAGTGCCTGGCGGGGAAGTGTCATTTTGAACGAGTACTTCCATAATGCTTTAATTCACAAAACCCTGGTTGTAAGTATCGACGTGTGCATGCTCCAGTTTTGTATTTGATCTCTCTTTTACGGCACCGGTGATCTCCAGTCGTGCCAACCCAGGGACTGGCATGCACACTTTTGGGAAAGTTTATAGGTGTTACGTGTCGCTAGGTTCACCTTGCTGTTTGTGGCCTAGATGTATTTACATGCAGTTTGCTTGTAAAATATTAAAAAAGCTGAAGCAAACTATATACTATTTCAGATCGAGCAAAGTACCTGTGATTACAGAGCCATCGTTCACGTTGGTGTGGTTATTGTGTGTGGTGTGTGGTGCCGTGACATAATTCCAAGTGACAAAAAGCCAAATTTGTTTGTGACTTAAGGCCAAACATAAAATGTTTTTTCTTGAGCAACAGTACCTTGTGTGGCCCGCTTCGCGGGTTTTCAGGATTTTAACTTCCTTTTCGGGGCTCACACCCGCTCACGCAACTCCGTTGCTCCGCTTAGGGTATGTTCACACGGCTAATGTTATTCTATTTGGCCAAAAAGCAAAAAGAAAGAGGTAATCATCGATCTGCAGCACTCTCCGATGATGGTGACTGCAATGCCCTCGTCGTCGGTTTCCAACAGGTACCCACCATAGATGCCGCCGATCCACAATCTACACCAAAAAGTGACTTTCTGATATGCATCGTGACTTGGTGAACTAACTCCATGTGGATCGGCATCTCCAATTTGAAATTACATCCTGTTTGTTGCATCTTAAAATGGGTCTCTAAGCTGAAGATGAATTTTTTTTTTGAAATCGGGGCCAGCTTCTAAATGCTCCAGACAATAAATTTTTTTGATTTGCACGAATGATATGGTAATTTGTGTTCTATGAACGAAAAATAAGAATTAAAAAAATTGACAACAAATAAAACAAAATGGCCTGCACAAACTATCAAAATCAACACATCCCTCTTGGAAGGCCTTTGTGTTGCATTGTCGTACGATTTCGTTCTTACCGTACAAAATATAATAGACGATTACATCAAAGGTACATACACTACATCAAAAAATTGCACGTACAGCAATTGAAAATAGACGTGTTTCCTTTATATTATGAATTTACCACCAAAGATGTAAGCTTATCGACTTTATTAAATTATAATATATATTAGTATATATGCAACAAAACTGCAACAAAATATTAGAGTTTTGTTTCATTTGTTTTTTTTACTGTTAGTAGAATTATTTCAGGAATGCCAAACAATTGTTCGTACATCAAACAAATGTACGTACACTGCTCTCTTCTCTAACAAAATAGAAATAACGGTTCTTTTTGAAATGTAAAATGAGTACCTAAATGAAATTTGAACATGATATTGAGATATCTAAGCTCAGTCCGTTGTGGTGTATTGAACTATTTAATTGATTTTTTTAGTTTTGTGAAGTTTTTTTTTTAAATGGAAGCTACGCATAAAAAAGTTCCTCTTGAGGTAAAAAAAACTTATTCTTAAACTTAGAAACGATGGAAAAAGTTACGCTGAGATATCAGCAACTATTGGTAGACCACGATCAACAGTTCAATATGTTTTAAAAAATTATTTGAAAAATAAAAGTTTTGAAGTGGCTCCAGGAAGAGGTCGAAGGAAAATTTTGGATGATCATATGGAGCGGAAAATTGAAAGAATGGTAAAGGCTGATCCCAAATTAAGTGCTCCAAAAATAGCGGCTGACATTAAAGCAAATCATGGAATATCGCTTAACCCTCAAACTGTTCGGATCTTTTTGCATTCAAAGGGATATAATGGTCGCACGGTTAAAAAAAAACCTTATATTTCAAAGGCAAACGTTTCAAAACGTTTGAACTATGCAAAAGCATACGTTTTGAAAACAGATAATTTCTGGAATTATGTTTTGTTTCTCGACGAGAGCAAGTTTAACGTATTCGGGTCCGACGGTCGCAGATTTGTGTGGAGGAAAAAAAACAGCATTAGATGTGAAGAATTTACAATCAACGGTGAAACATGTAGGCGGAAATGTTATGGTCTGGGGAGCTATGGGGTGCAATGGTGTGGGAAATATGGATTTTATAGATACAACAATTGGAAAGCCAGCGCTTTAAAAATTGGGTTAAAAGACGACTTTTTGTTAGTGCAGGACAATGATCCCAAATATTCGTCAAGGATAGTAAAAGAGTGGCTGCTCTATAATGTTAAATCAACATTGCCTCATCCTCCCCAATCCCCAGACCTTAATCCCATTGAGCATATTTGGGATTATTTGGGGAAAAGGGTCCGAGAATCACAAATTACCAATAAAAACCAACTCAAAGCCGTTATCTCGGAAGAATGGAACAAAATTTCTCCGGAAGTCACTTCAAAACTTGTTCTCTCTATGAAGAATCGCCTTCAGGATGTGATAAAAGCGAAAGGTTATCACACTCGCTACTAAAAATATGAATATAGTAATTAAGTTTTATATCACTGTACCTACGTGCAATTTTTTGACCTATGATTTACTATTTTGTCTAATTTTTTGTAATTGTCTTTTCTATGAAGTTTGTATTAATAAAGTTTGTTTTAGTTTGAGTTCTACAATAATAAACAATATAAGAAAATGAAAAAATAATTGTTCAAAAGCTGTTTTTTTTAAATAATTTAATCTTTCCTTTTGAAGAATCACTTGTACGTAAAAGTTTTTGATGTAGTGTACATACATGCTCTTATGTTCAATAGGTTCAGAATTGTTATACATTGACGTTGGTTAGAAAAATGTTCAAAACCAGGAAATACATTGATAGAAGAACTTCGTAAATAATTTAAGTTATAAATAAAAAGGATGCTTTTCTGATTTCTTGTGCAAGTATGCATTTTTCCAACCAAAATTAAATATTTTTAAACATTTTTAAGAAATAATGTTGGTAAGTCAGCCATCTTTATTATTGTGAGGAAAAATTTAAATAAAAAAAAAATACTGACACGTTTTTGATATAACACATTTTCAATTAAAATATGTTTTTTTTTTTATAAGAACCCAAAATGTTTGAACACAATGCTAATGTATTTAATTTGTTTAGATTCATCTCCATACAAAAACTGATCAAAAACGGTTGTACCGTTTGTTAATAATTTTTTCGTTAAAAAATGCATAAAACTACCTGGCGTTTACTCTAAGTATTTTATTGATTTTTGATAAGAATAATAATGCAGAATAATTTTTGAAAACGAAAAGGTTCTTTTATTTCGAAAAAAAATATATTTAAGGTACCTACTCTTATTTTTGGCTCTAAAAAACAAAAGCCTGAAGAATAGCCAAAACTTTTTGAAACATTTCCATTTCGACTGAGTCGAACATGGGAAAATCAATTCTTTATAACTTTACGTTAAGAATACAGATTTAGATCATATTCTTTTTTTTTATCCTATTTCACCCTATACTGAAATTTCTCATTTCAAAAAATGCCGTATTGATAGATTTTTTATTAAAATTTTAAAATAAGTCAAAGAAAAAATAAAATTTGTATTTTGTCTAATTTTCCATGAAAATTCAAAATGGGTTACAAATTGAACTTTAAAGCGATCGGTCGAATTTCCACATAAAAATAGTTTACAGAAGTAAGACAATCGTCATTTGACAATGCATTTTTTTTGACAAATAAATGACATATGTCAAATAACTTAAAACTGTCAATATTTAAGAATTTGCCAACAAACTGTCGATAGTTTCCTGACAAATTAGTAGAAAAATGTTTGTATGAGACAAAATTACAGTCAACGGCCTAGGCTTTGATGAAAGCATCACTTGCGTGTAGGCTGATGCTTTGGCAAATAGACTAGACTAAGACGGAACTTCGAGATGATTTTACTTCGTATGCCTCTTTTTGGTCACTTTAAATTGTCTTAGTATGTATCGCCTTAAAGAAACACATTTGTTGGTGCAACATCTCGTGTATAATTAGGGCCTAATAACTTACAAGTCTCCACCATTCCTGTGTAATTCGTAGGTCTCGTGGTCCCGGCCTTAGAGATCTTAAAATAAAAATGGTTTTTGTAGGGGTATTCCCTGACCAATTCTTCAAAAATATCCGTTGTCATAAAAACTCTTGGGACTAATATTGTAGGTTGCCTTCATCCTTGTTGATATCTGAATACATTAATATGGTGGAGAGTTGCAAGTCACTATAGGCCTTGGTTT
The DNA here is from genome assembly GCA_911387755.1 of Chrysotoxum bicinctum. Classification (NCBI taxonomy): domain Eukaryota; kingdom Metazoa; phylum Arthropoda; class Insecta; order Diptera; family Syrphidae; genus Chrysotoxum; species Chrysotoxum bicinctum. The sequence goes on from OU426989.1 coordinate 170,526,303, forward strand.
TCCATGAGCAGTCACGAAATCAAATTTATTTTTAATTTTAAAGATTCAAATCTAAGTATGTCAATTAAAAACTGTTTTGATTGAATTATTTCTCATAACCATACACGGTGTCTTTATGGGCCTCAATCTGACTGAGATATCTCTAAGAATATGAGCCTTTTCTTCAGCATCATATACAAAATGGAAACCGTGTCTACATTCTGATTTCAACACGTGTTTTTAAGTTCGAGTTAACTACCTACGTTTTACAACATCAAAAAACGTGTTGGAAAACCATGATGTATACTTGTACTTTTAAGGCAACGTAGAAGTTCCGTAGTAATTACTTAATAATTCTTCCAAAGAACACTGTTCTTTTTGGATCTAATCATTTTTCTTTTGCCTTTGCTTTTAGCTTTGCTATTTTGTTTTTGCAAAACTCTAATAACACCTGCCGGAAGACTTGCGAAAATCATTAAGGCTGCCTTAAGGCGTCTGTTAGAAAATTATAAACAACCCGAAATTCTATTTAAGGAATTGAGAAACTAAACTCTCTAAATCCAATACAAAATATTTTTATCGCCGAAATTATATTTGACTAAACACCTTCATTGTGAGTCCCTCCAGTCAGCGCCAGCGGGCATGATCAGTGAAAATTAGAACACCAAGTGAAATTGTGGCTGGCTCTCTCTCTGTATGCTCACACTAAAGAATCCACTCCGACCACAGCAACGCATTCAAGCCCGAAAAATTGTCACGCGCCACGAAGTATACCTTCCCTAAATGGAATGCACAGACTTAAGCCAGTACAAAAACAACAACAACAGTAACTTATCAATTGGGAGTGTATTGCTCCCTCAGCCGATGCCGTTGGTCGATATGAATGAAGGCGAAGTGGTCATCATTATGATGTTCATGATAATGGCCAGGCCAATGGATGAAACCTATTGCGCAATCTGGTCACGTTTGAAAATTTTCTATGACAAATAATGCAAATTTTTGAGCCGTTGACTATACGCCTGTGGCAGTTTCTTGGTGCAGAGGAAGTACTTGTCTGGGCGTCGTCATCGTTACGCAGCTAATGAAGAGGAAGCCCTCCCAATAGAACCCTAACCATGCACCTGCCTCAACACATTATAACTCGATATGGAGCCTTATATGTCTTCCGTTTTTAATATATTTTTCTTCTGCAGAAGAACATGGCCATAGTTCAAGAGCAGGAAGATCCAATGCTTGTGATGGCTGAAGATGAAGAAACAAGGCCAGAAATGATGATATCAAGGCTGAATCTTCCAAGCAATGCAACATCTATCAGAGCTGACATCACTGATGGATTCTCGTGCGACAACAAGACTTACGGATACTATGCTGATGTGGAGAATGAATGTCAGATATTCCACGTATGCTTGCCAGTGACCTATGCTGATGGTAAGGAGAATACCTTCCGTTGGAGTTTCATCTGTCCCGAGGAGACCGTATTCAGTCAAGTAAGTGGTCATTCAAATAGTTATTGGTTCTTCTTTTAATACATTTTATTCATAGGAGTACTTCACATGTATGAGATCTGAGGATATGTCGATTGATTGTGAGGAATCTTTCAAGTATTACGAGCTGAATAGAAACTTCGGCATGATCGAGCCAGAAGAGGTGATGCCTGCTGACGAAGCTGAAGAAGAAATGACTATGGAAGATATGTCCAGGCAACCACCAAGTCTTGTCGATGAAGAAATCAACAAACAGTCGGTTGAAGCTGCGCCTGTGAAAAAACAGACGGTCAAAGTTCAAAATTCCTATCGTAAGAAACCTCAAGCCAACCGCGTTGTCATTGAAGCCCAACGTAAGAAGGTTCAACCTTTAAGGAAGTTACCTAAGCCTGCTGTTGTCGCCACAACTGCTAAGCCCATTGTAGAGGAATCTCCTATTTTAGAAGAAGAAGTAGAGCGAACAACACTCAAATACCAAAGACTTACGAAACGACCAATTGCCGTCATCCCAGAACAGCCAAAGTTAGAGGAACCCAAACCAGAGAAGGAAGTTGTTCGGCAAGAACTTTTCGCGCAGAAGAGGAAACGTCCACAAATCTACTTCCCGACAAGATTTGACGCTGCTGTGCAGACCGATACTGAATCAAATCCCTTACCATATCTAAAGACTGATATTTTGCTGCCGAAGCAACCTGAACCTGTGGTGCAAAACCAAGCCGAAGCTCAGGCGCAAGCCTCCGAAATCACGGAAGTAAGCATTAAACCACAAGTGGAGTTGAAATCAGCCCAACCCGGAAAGATTGAAATTTCGCCAGTTCTGGAAAAGGAACCCGCTCTTGATGTTGTTCCTGTAAAAGAAGAATACCAACCAATCAATCCACATAAATCTGAAATTGCGTCACTACAAGAAAACGTTCCAAGTCGAGTTGAAGTTGTTGAAATTCCAATCCAAAAGCTCGATGAACCTGTAATGGCTGAGGGAACAGCACTCCTATCACAATTTCCACAAGTAGCAGCTTTAGAAAAACCAAAACCAATACCCGAAGAGCCTATTAAGGGCGGTGAAGAAGAAATTCCCACTGAGGATGTTCTTTTAAAAAAGGTCATTACAGAAACAAATAAGCCAGTAGAAGAGGAGATTCCAGCTGGGGATGTCCTTCTGAAAGAGATCATTGCTCAAACTGATAAGATAGTTGAATCAGAGAAACCCGTAGATGATGAAAAGACTCCTTTAGATCCTGTTTCGGAACCAGAACTAGTTTCACTGGATGAGCCTGAGCAATCATTACAAGCCTTAAAGTCAGTTGGGCTACCTCAACCTTCAGAACCAGTGAAAATTCAAGAAGCTATTACGGAATCGAAAAAACCCGAGCATGCTTTGTTAACTGATGATATTCCACTCGATAAAGCTGAAGAATCCTTAGATGACGCTAAGCCTGAGGTTTTACTAAAAGTGGACACCCCAGTTGCCGAGAATAAATCGGAAGAGCACTTAGTTGATCCTATTAACTCTGAGGAATTACTTAAAGCTGACACTCTATTCGAAGAACCATCGTTGGCTAAAGATCCAATGCCGGAAAAGCCACAAGAAACGCAAATGGCTTTAAAAATCAATGCTCCAGCATTTGAAATTCCAGAAACCGAAGCAGAAAAACCAAAGGATTTATCCGAAATTCCAAATCTCCAAACCACAGAGTCTGAAGTTGTAGACACACAACCTGACAAACCTCTTAGAGCTGAAGCACCTGCCTCAGAACCTCAAATTCTGCTCAAGTCTGAAATTCCTGAAATCAAACCTGTGCAGCCAATTGTGGCTGAAGTCCCTGTATCAGATATGTCATTGAAAGATGAAACCCCAGTTCCTGAAATACCCTTAGCGGTAGAAACTCCTGTTCCTCAATTGAATATGCAAGCGAACCTAGAAACACCTGCCCTGAAATCTGCGCAAAGGGAAGAGAAACCAGCTGAAGTTGAAGCATCATCAACTAATCAAGAGATCACTAAAATTGTCGAAACAATTCCTGACGCTAATGTTGAGCTTCCAATTGAAACAATTCCAAAGCCATTGGAGAGTGTAATTGAACCAAGCAAGGAAGTAAGCCCTGAATTGCAATTATTGTCTTCTGAAATCCAAGCTGAAAAATCAACCCAAGCTCTAGCAGAAGAAAAGGTTAAAGAGGCCCAATTAAGTGGTGAGAAAGAAATTGTGCAGTCTGCCACTGACAATGAAGAAGCTCAATCTCTGATTCTTGACTTCATCTCAAGCCTTGTTAATTCGGAGAATTCGAACTTTGAAGATCAAAGCGCAATTGTGAATGAATTTTCTTCACACAACTTGCCCGAAGCTTCTATTGCAGAACCTGTTGTTTCTGAAGCTCAACCAGCGAAAATCCAATCACATGATGATCAAATCAACCCGCTCTATATCCCTATGATGTCAAGCAATGATCAAATGTACCAGATTCCAGTGCAAGTGATTGAAACTCCGGAACCAGAACCGGAGGTTGCAGTTCCAGCCCCAGTAGCTGCCGAACCTAAGCTGCCACTAAGTGTTGATGATGTTGTTGAGCTTGTCAAAGAGTCCCTGGACACTCCAGTTGAAAAAGAAAATATTGTTCAGGAACCATCCAATGACGACCCAAGCCCTCAGCCCGATTCAGAAGAAGTCAAGCCAATCTATCACAGATACATTGAGCTTGGATCAAATCTCTTGAAATCCGAAGCTCTCACTGCTTCCGATGATGAGCCTGTTGTCGTTCCAACAACAAGAAATGAAGAATCAATTGCAGCAGAGAAGGACGAAGCTTCCCCAGAATTGCCAAAGGCTAGTGAAGTACTTGCTGAACCCGAACAGCTTGCCTTGAAGCCAGATTCTCAATCTGAAGTCCAGGCCATGGAACCTGAGAAAATTACAGTTGATGAAAAACCCGACTCTCAACCTCTGATTGGAAGCCTTAAGGAAGGACGAAGTTTGAACCGTTTTAAAATGGATCCAAGAAAGCGAAGGTTCCTGTTCAGGTCCGATGCTAGTTAGACTGACTCTAGATTAAAGAACAACAACACAAAAATAAAAAAAAACAAAAAACGAAAACAAAAACATCCAATAAAAGAAAACACATTCACACATAACAACATCATTACCCAGCGAAGCCATCAATTCGCCTAAAAAATAAAAGGCGAATTCATCAATATATAATTTTAAAATATTAAAAAAAAAACCTTATAACTAAGTTTAAGATTTTAATTTTCTTTGCTTTGTTTTGTCGCCCGCACTTTTTGTTGAACGAAAATAATAGAGAAAATGAAAATTTAAAGTAACAGAGATAGGAAACAAAATTTAGGTTGATTATGATTCATTCATTTAATTTTTTAAATTTGATTTTAATTTTTTTATTTTTCAAATGAAATTCTTGACCTGAATTTTGTCCATGTATTTAATTTTGAATCAAAACAAGCGATTAACTTGATTTTTTGTTTCATTGTTTTTTTTTCGTAAAATTAATTTTAAGTCGAGAGATTTTAATGCGAAAATAAATAAATTATTGTTTGAAAAAATATGTTGTTGGTTTTTGTTAAGGTAAATTTGAAATTTATTTCAAAGATCCAGTTTGAAACCAGTTCGATTTCGAAAAATCAATTATAGAGTTAAATAAGAGAAAATAAGGTCTGAAGATGTATCAACGATGTAATGATTGTTGAGTGCATTCTTGTAATGAATGTAATGTTTTCTAAAATTCTAAAGTGAATAAAACAAAAAGTTTTCCTTTACACGTACCGCAATTTCAAATTAACCTTCCACCATTTTATTCAATTTAAAATCTTTAATTGGGAGCAATATGGGTGACCTTATTAAATATATAAATTTATTATTATAAATCGAATTCTAAAAAAGTTGAGATATTTCTTAGGAAGTAGATACCCAAGAAATTCAAAATAAAGTAATTCGACTGTAACAAATACATTACATGTAATGTAACAAATAAGATATAGGCGAACATTGGTATTCAATGTTGAAAAGGTGAACTTTGGCCCGCTGTAATTTAAAGACGAATCAATTTACAAAGTTAAATAGTTATTCATTTTTTTAGATAATTTAATCTTGATAATCTTGATTTGCCTATAAGTATAACACATTTTTAAAATCCCAATTCATTATTTCTTATTGAAATTCCTGCCATCATCTCATCAACATTTCAGCCATCTTTCGGAAATGTGAAAAAATTATCGATTTTACTTCGAGTATTTTTAAGTTTTCTGTATCTAGAATATAAAATTCTTGTTTGCGTTGCACGTTTGCTTTTTGCTGACTTGCTAAGAGTAGCATTTCATCATTGAGTTCTTAATTAGATGAGACTGCTACTGGGTCTTGTACGAGTATATACGAGTATGTATACTTTTATACCATCATTAATTTATCTGAATCAATAAAATGAAATATGGAAGAAGTCATGCGTTAAAGTTTTAGCAGACATCTATGTATTGGGTACGTCCAAGGAAAAAAACAAATGAAATTATGTCATTTATTAATTCATTTTAAGGCCAACGGATAGACAATGTTTTAAGGATTTTATTTCTTTGTGCCAACTCAGGAGAAAGCCACACACGATTAGTTGTTTGAAAATCATGAATTTTCCAAATTTAAGCCAGCAATAGTGTTTTTATTAATGATTAAAGCAAAGGCAAAACTTGCAGGAAACTGGAGCCGCTTTAACACGAATGATTAATTGTTAGAAATCATCGGTAAACGTTAAATAAGCACTTCTTCGCCTTTGAAATTGCCACCGATGATTGTTTTCATAATAAAATTTGTTGACAATTTGTTGATAGTAGTTAATATAATTCCATTGCACAAATTCATCACCGGCGATCTAACCTTTGTTCTTAATACGTGCGGCAGCATTCTGGGTGGTTTCAATAATTGCGGGCTTCTACAGTGTCGAAAAGCTTCTGCATGGTCTAGTTCTCGAAATATTGCACTCTAAAATGATTGTTTTGATTGTCTTTAAAAATCATGATTTTTCTCAATGTGTTGTGATGCTGTCAAATTGAATATTGCCAGTTTCATTGTCCAAAAGTTGTGCTTACAGGTCTTGCAGCAAAAGCAAATAGCGTGAATTTCTCGATTTCGTTCCAAAGATATGATGATTTCCACCATCATGCGTTCAGCAAATCTACGGGCACTCAATGCGGAAAAACAAACAAAGTTCAAATAATGATATAATTACGAGTACAATGTCAAATTAAAATTTTAATTTTATCTTGCGTGGGTGTACCAGCAGAAGGCACTAAGTCAATTTTTTAGGATTTTTACATTTTAATGCAAAGTGATCAAGAATGATGATATCTTTGTACTCCAATCACCTCCTAAGTGATTATTCAACGTTAAACATGAATTATTTGAGTTTATGTTTTGAAATAAGTCAGTTAAATAATTTTTAATACTGCTAAAACGCACTAAGTTGTCTTAGTGCCTTTTGGCTGTCATAGAAAAACATACAATATGCTTTAATAATACAGCAAGAAGGCATTAAAGTGACTTAGTGCGTTTTAGCTGTCATCAAAACCAATATTTTTGAATTAAGTAGGCCATGAGTTATCTGTTTCGTAGCAGCGTTACCACTTCCGGAAAAAAACCGAAGTAGATTTGAAGAAAAAAGTGAAGCAAATTGAGAAAAATTCAAATGCCTTTTTACTTGCTTTTAGAAAAAAATTTAACTCGAGATATTCATCAGTTGACATTACAACACGAAAAAGTTAATTTTTTTGTATGGTAATTATTGGGGTTGCATAACTACTACTTAGAGTGAAATAGAGAAAAAGAAGTAGATTTGGTTTTTTTTGTGAAATTCAAGTAGTTTGAAACAAAGATTTTTAAAATGAAGTTGATTTCAGTATTTTGCTGATGGTGCGAAGTAGGAAGCAGATTTTAAAACATTTTAAAAAAAGAAGAACAAATCGGACATAGTTTTTTCAATTTGAAAGTTTTTGTCAAGGAGAAATGTAATTTTTGTAAAGTGTTTCGGTTAGTAATAATAAATAAGTGATAGTTAATAAAGTGGTTCGGTTAGTAATAGTAAATAATCTGCTTAAATATGAACAAAACTTCTCGTGCTTGGAAAATGCTTCGGCTAGTTAAAACTTAAAACGCAGGTAAAGTACCTTAATTGTTTTTATATAACTATTTTGATTAGAAATTGGTACATATTAAAATAATATAGTCGCAAAACAAAGAGCTTCTGAGGACACATTACAGAAAATGATTTTGGATGAAGCATTAGATATGAGATATGAATACTGGTTGGTTATTTTAAATAACAAAATATTACAAAGCACACTGAAAATGGTTTTCAATAGTCTTTGGTGAAGGAACAAGTTCGACTACAATGGTCTTAGATGTATCTATGAGATCTATTCAAAATGGGATGGATCAAGCAGCAGAATCTTCAGATTCTTCTGGAAAATACAGTATAAAAGATACTACTTATTATAAAAAATGGAAGCGAAATATCAACAAGGAACAGAATCTTATGAAGATTATAAAAATAATTTAAAACGCCCAAAAAATCCAAAGAAAATATTAAATCATAAATGCAAGTTCAATTGTTTGAACAATAACGAAAGCTACCTCCTGAAATTATGTACAAATTTTTGGTCTTTGAATTACAAGCAGCAGAAAAGCTTTATTGTTCAAAATGTTGAAAGCAACCCCCCAAAATATCGAAGACCAAGAAATGAATATGGACATCAAAGACAAACTGCTAAGAAGTATTTGTTTACTCAGGATGACAGTAAAACAGGAGTCTGTCAACAGTTTTTTTAAATACGTTGAATATTTCCAACCGAAGTGTAATTAATGCGTTTTTAGGGAAAGAAGAGATTGGTGGCCCAATAAAACAAAGCCTGAAGCTATTTTGAATGTTAAAAAACACATTGAAAGTTTTCCGTGTATGGAAAGTCATTACTGCCGCAAGGACAGCCAGAGAAAGTATTTAGAAAGTAAACTTTCCATAAGAAAAATGTACGAATTGTATAAAATACAGTGTACTGAAATGAATATCCTTCCTGTGTCGGAAATAATCTACAGAAGAATATTTTGTAATGACTCTATCTATCTATCTTTTTTTGTGCCAAAAAAAGATCAATGCCTTATTTGTAATAGATATAAAATCGCATCTTCTGAGGCAAAACTTGATCTTCAAGTTGATTATGAAAATCTCTTGTTTCGCAAAAAAGAAGCATTGGAAGAAAAACAAAAAGGACAAAGAAAGAGCAAATTCGGAAGCAAATTTTAAATCGGTTTCCATGGACATGCAAAGTGTTCTTCAGATACCTTCAACTGATGTTTCTTTGACTTATTATAAAAGGAAGCTTATACTTCACTTCACAATTTATGAAGCTGATTTACCAAATAATGCTTTTTGTTATGCCTGGACAGAGATAAGCGGTAAAGGGGGGAGCTGTAAGGTGGGGTCGTGCATTTTAAAATATATGCAACAATTAACTGAAAATATCGTAGAGCTGTCAATATTTTCAGATACGAAATGCAAACATTGTGGCATTTTTTTTTAAATATAGTGCAGACCACTAATTTAGAAATAATTGATCAAAAATTTTTGGAAAGTGACTACTCTTACATGGAAGTCGACTCAATGCATAGCGCCATCGAAAAACAGAAGAAGTTCTTTCCAATTTATTGCGTTAATGATTGGCTTAATAATATATTCAGGGCTGCAAGAGTTAGGGTCCAAAATAAGTCCCCTTATGAAGCTGTTGAAATGAAATTTTATGATTTTTTTCATTTAAAAATATTAGCAAAAAAACTAATTAAAAATAAGACAGTGGATACCGATGGCCAAAAAATGAACTGGCTAAAAATTAAATGGTTCCGGTATGAAAAAAGTAAACCAGGAATCCTTCAGTTCAAATACAATTTCGGGGACAATTTTAGAACAACGAACGTAATAAAAACTTTACAAAGAGGAAGAAACGCTTTTCCAAAGTATCTTTCTCTAACACAATGGCCTAAATTGTATCAAGAAGCTCTTAAAATAAGTGCAGCAAAAAAAAAAAAAAGACTTAATAGAAATGTGTCAAAAAGGAGTGGTTTCTGAAGTTTTCCATTCTTGGTTTGAATCTTTGCCCTCACAATCAAATTCCAAAAACAACTTGCCAGAACCTTACACATCAGAAGAAAGCGATGGTGATGAATAGTGCCAACCTTTTCACTTATTTTTTTTTGTTAAATTATCCTTAATTTTTATAACTGACTTTTCTTAATTTTATAATTATAACTTACCATATCATTTTACTCTATAATATTCCTACTTGCTCTTAAAATATAAATAAAACTTTTAAATATTACTTTCAGCCCTATCAGGAGTTTCTCCCGAATGTCATTTCACCCGAAAAATGTCCCTTTTTTCTTTTCCCTTATTTTGAGTTTCGGGCTAAAAAAATTTCATGTTCGAAAAATTCCCCTTATTAGGAGCATTCAGTTCGGGTGAAATGCAACACGATTTACATTTAAAATGTTCACTTCTTTTTTGGAGGCGAATAAAAAAATAACAAGAGGAATCATGTAAAACATATCTTTATTTTAATGCAAAAGAAAGTAAGGAAGTATAAATTAAATATTTCTTTATCATCAGGTAGAAATAGGTACTTTATAGCGCTGTTGAAATCTGAAAATTATTTATAGTTAGATATTATATGAGTAGATTATATATGGTTCAGGTAACTGCAACGGATTTGTGTGGTCTCTTAACTGCCTCCGAATATTTCAACGCAGTATTACATCTTCCTCAAGCAACAGGAAATGCATAGGTATGCTTTGCGTTTTAATTTCTTTAGAATGATTTTTTTAGTTTATCATTTACATTTTTGGATTACACTTTTTTCTTTTAAATAAAAATATCAACCAAACCAATTTTTTTTTTACGTCGCTTGATTTAATTCTTACTGGTTGTCAACAACTGTCAAAACAAAAAGTCAGATTGTTAAGTTTGTTCGTGTATCGAAGACGAATAGTCTTCATGATTAAAAACGGAGAGAGAAATTTTATAAATCCAGAAATTTTTTTTCTTCAATAAATCGATTGAAGAAGGATTAAAAATCGTATCATTGCACTCAATGGACACTATTTTACCAGGAAAATGCAAAACCGAATTTATTTTGATCTTTTTTTTTAAACAAGAAAAAAGTAAGCTCAGATTTCATTCTCTGTTTCCATCACAGAGATGGGGAAATTTATTGATACATACCTCAGTTTTCTGAACATACCTATTTTTCGAACCTTCAGTTCTGAATTCGAAGTGAAATCTTGTTCGGGCGAAATTCCTGATTGCTTTTTAAAATCCGGGGAAACAAAAATATTTCGGGTGAAAGGTTATTCGGGCGAAACTCCTGATAGGGCTGATTAAGAAAAAATTGTTTTTTAATTTGTATTTTCAGTTATAATTACATAATTGCATTATCTTTTCTGTTAAGCAGCACTAAGTCAGCATATTCTGTAGTTCTAATGCAATATTTTCGAATTTGTTTGGCAAAAACTAAAATTTTTGATTAGAAACTTAAGTCATAATGTCAATAGAGCTTTTCACGTAATTAGATGAAAAATTAAAATCGGTATTGAATTTTCACGACTAAACAAACATTCACTCCTATTACAGAATTCGGCGAATGAGCTAAAGTGACAATTTCAATTCATTTCCAAACTTTTGCTATTACTGAATCCGACGAATGAAAGTTGAACGAATGTCGGTAACAATCCCTGCACCACTGACATTTTGTTCAACTTATATGGTATTACAGATTTCGCAATCCATTCGCACTCCATACAATATCTATCATTTTACATTCGCACCAATTTCGAGACGAATCTGAAGTGAATTTTTGATTAAACGAAAATAAACAATGGAGAGTACAAAAATTTAAGTCAAAAGCTTATCATACCGAATGCTAAAGTGTTTGTGTAACAAATTTTAATAGAAAACGCACAAATAGCAACGCAACCAGAGAGCAAGAAATATAAAAAAAAAAAAAGAGCACACGGTTGGTTTTGAACCGTCCTCCATCTTCGTACTAACCACTCTCAACGATGCTTGATTTCGTTGATCGAAAACGATACTATTATCACAGCCTAGGTCAGTTGAATAAATATTTGTAGCTGACAGTGTCGAAAGTTCATAAATGATAAGGTAATTTTAGAAATCGACAATGTAGTTCATCCGACGAATTTCATAATTGAGTTTTACAGCGGATGCGAATCAAGTCAACTCACCGGGAGTAAAATTCTGCGAATTCTGTAATCGACATGAATAAATATCAATTTACTCAAAACTATGTTTTTTGACTTAGTGCCTTCTGCTTGTACACCCACGCTTGGTTCTTTAATTTTTAAGACTTTGAACACTCGGAAAAGGAAAATGGTTGTCATTCAATTCGCTTCAAAAAAGAACTACAAAAACATCGAAAAAGAATAAGAAAATAATACGGATTTTCCTATAAAAACACCAAATCAATTAACTATTCCATTATAATAACTTTAGGATATTTTTATTTCTATTATTAGATGTATGATCTGGCTTTTACCTCTTTTATGTAGTTTTACAAAATATTTGTATATATATTTATTGTTTATAGTTCTTAGCTTATTTGTTATTGTTTTATCTTTTCATCACAGTCTATTAAGTTTTCATAGAAAAACAGTTTTTTTTTGTTTTTAATTCTTATTATAATGTTCTAGAGGCACTTTATTATTGTAATATTTTCTAATATTAGTGGCCCATTTTATTACTTTATTATTTTAACATTGTAATGAAGAAAAAAGAAATGTTTTAAACACTTTTCTCATTTTCAGTCAATGTTTATCTTGTCTTAGTCACTTATTTTGTTTTGTTTTTTATTTCACTTTAACCTATTGCACTGTGTGGTTAGATGTTTTGTAAGCCATATGTTTCGTGAGTCTAAACTAGGGTCTTTAAAATCTAATATATTATTTTTATGTACATTTTCTATAGGTCACATAAGGCTGTTGGAGATTAATCAAAGACTAAATTAATCATATTTCCGGTGAGTCTGCTTCACGTTTTATTGTGTTTATGGCATCATTATTTAAAGCCGGACTCATGGCTAAAGCTGGATTTGCGACTGCAATTATATGTCCACCTGATGCTGCTATAACTTGAACTCCCAAAGGAGATGTTGCTATGGGGTCAGCGGGTTTTTGAGGTGATTTTATCGTTTCTTCACGTCCGCTCTCGAAATATTCTCTGTCGTTCATCTGGAAGAATGAAAAATATAATTTAATTATAATCAGAAAATAAATCCATTCATTTTCAAGTTTGCACCCCAAAACTTGGAACCGAAGTTGCTTTTCTTTAATTTTTACCTTTCTGTGATCAAAATAACGAATTACAAATATATTTCGATATGCTGCAAATAATTCTAAAGTAACAAATTCATATTTGCAAGATATATATATATTTTTTTAAAGTACTCAATCCAATAATAAAGTTGAAATATCAATGATAATTGAAAAATTAAAACTCATTCTATGTCGAGGGTTTCAAGGTGAGAATGAAGTTTTTAATGAGAATAAGAGATCAAGCCATAAGCCTTATTTTGACATCAAATCAATCACTGAACACAAACGCCCATTTCGTCGCCATTTTAAATGAGGGCCTTAAAAGTTTATCATTAAATTTTTGGCATTTTGTTTTTCAATTTTATTGAACAAAATTGTAGAAAACTATGCTTTCTCAAAAAACAAAAAATTAACTAATATTGTGAGGGTTATCGTTCTTATGAAATTACACAAAATTTGGTACAATCCCTTTCCAAGATGAAGTTCATTTGGTGGCGCTGGATTTTGTTATAAAAAGTAAATATTGAATATTTTTGTTAATTTATTTTCGAACAAAAATGTAAAAAGTCTAGTTAATAACATTAGGAACTTTATTTTTAAATATCTGTTACTCTGGGTTTGAGCCATGTGAACAAACGTTCTACAAACGAACACAATACCCACGTCAGAAATGAGAGTTCAGGGTCACTTGTAACATCAATTATTTATCTTATTGAGTGCTTAACTATTGCTCTTTACAAGAAACCAAATTATTTTCTTGGTGTATTAAGTACCAATTAATTTTGTTTGTCTGTACCCGATCGCAGACTTGATTTTCCTCTTCATTTGCATTACAAAACTGATTTCGGAAATCATTTAGCATCATTTAGCAAAAGAATTGATTGAAAAAAATGAATCATTTATTCGAAAAAGATTACATTCAATTGATTGCTAGAAAATTGATGGGGAAAATGATTACAATCTTTTGAGTATCAAATTAATGGTAATTGTATAATTTCAAATCGAAGTTTCAAAGTGAAGTCAATGAATGCAATCCTTGAATTGAATTAAATGAATTTTTTAAAAATAATTTTGTTTGAAAACTTTTACAGTAACTTTTGAAACGGTTTATATATACTGTTAATCCAATTTGATATATCAGATCTTCCAATAGGGAATTATCACCTTTTTTGAAAAAAGAACCCAAAGCACGTAAGATATATCCAAAATTTTATTATTGGGTTAAAGTAAAATCAAAACATTTATGTATGTAATACGAAATCTATCGTTCATACTTCATATCTTCACCATGGGCCCGTTTACAACGGCCGATTCGTTGAACCCAATTTTCCATACATCGACCACACATTTCGACGGAAATGACCACTTGCTATTTCTCGTTCAATATCGGTTCTGAGGTTCTCTACCGACACCGGCTTCATGGCATAGACCAATTACTTAAAGTAGCCCCGTAAAGCAATCTAGAGGGCAAGACCATTTATCGATACAACACGTTCATCGGATTGAGTTTTCAAGTAGGCGATTGATAGACCCACTGTCTGGTATAATGGTGGATCGAGAACAAGCGAAGGGACTGATGCAGGAATCTTCGGTCCTAGAACTAAATTTTCCATACCGATGGGGCAGTCCAACAGAATCTTCCCAGCGGAGGTACACGCCATAGGAAAATGCGTGGATCGAAATCTCGAAAAGAACTATCGTAACAAGAACTTCGCCATCAAGTCAGATAATCAAGCGGCACTCAAGAAACTAACCTCATATTGGTTAAACCAGTTAAATGAGCTTGGCAAAGATAACAGGGTCACACTCCACTGGGTACCTGGTCAAATAGGTATTCATGGAAACGAAGAGGCAAAATCCTTGGCAACAATAGGCGCATCAAAGACCGGACCAAATACTAGGCAGATTTTGTACACTCATGCACTAAAGGAAAAACCATCTGGGACAATACCGGGTGGAAGAGAGTGACCTATGCTTTCTGAAGGTGCCCCGAATACTAAGATTCCTAAGAATAATAGATTTGGAGGAACAACTTTAAGATGAGTAAGCTCATCCATTTTTTAAGTGGGGGCACAATAGATCTCACGCTCGCAGTGCAATACCCCCAATACATAATTCATTCATTCGATATTGAAACCACATTTCATTAACTACTAGTCCATGAAGTGGTGTTTCTTGAAACACATGAGTGTTTTCACCCTGATTTTGTGATGAAATTGGTCATCTTCTTTTAACATTTCTAGAGTCCAATTCGAGAATGCATGTCACTTCATTTGACCGAGTGGCTTAAGTTCTTGGGTTGACTTTATCTTATAAGGGTTCATGCGAAAATCTTTTCAAGTTCCGCTATATAGTTGGGTCTAACTAATGACCAATTATTATAGAGAGCGTGACGCTCCGCGTAATCGACTTTTTTGGTTCATTTGTTGACTAGGCTATGATTTACTTGTCTACGGGGACGGGAATTATGACAAAAATTTGCGGTAACGCTCTTAGAGTTGCTGTCACCGACTCGGAATTTTAATAATAAATTTATTTGTGAACTTTACTATGGCGAATATGCTGTTTTTATTGAGTGTTTTGACATTGACAATTTGATCATGGGCTTAAGGGTGTATTCACAGTGAAAGAGGGCCACCTATAGTCCACTTTTACTCTGGAGGATCGAAAATAATTAAGTAATAACATTCTATTCCCTGAGATATGTATTTCATTTGCAGTCTGAACAATTCGTGGGCTTAGTCTCATTTAGTTGGAATTTAGTTTTAAATGTCTTAAATGATATTCTATTATGTTTGAAAATTCAATCTTTGTAAATATGCTGTGAACTTATTAAGCTCAACATTTCAGGAATTTTTCGACATTAGAGTGTAAATTTGGTCAAAATCGGTCCAGCAGTTTTTCAAAAAGGCACATCAACGCACTTCGGCTATGGTTGAATGTTTGTATGTTCGCGATTATCTCAAAAACCAAAAGTTCGATTTTTAAAGTTCGTTTCGTGTTGGGTTAAAAAGCTTAGTGTCAAAAAATGGACTAATATCTGAATATATTTCAAAAAACCATAGTTTGATAGGTTAAATCTATTATATTTTATATTTCTTTTTTATTTCGAAAGGTTATATGTATTTATTAAGAAAGACTTTAAGGTTGGAATTAGGGCTTAAAATTAAAAAAAAAAGTAGCTATTTGCAGCACATCGACGATATCTATAAATTTATAAATGAAATTATGATTTTTCTAACTTAATCTTACCGGCAGTGGTGGTGTACTAGAATTACTAAACGAATATCTGGAATCTTCATTTTCGTTGTCTTCAAAATCAGATTTTGTAAGTCTAAAAAAATAAAACTTAATTATAGAAAATAGAGTCAATAGTTTTTTTTTTTTTTGAATTTCATTTGACATTACTTACGAAAACTTTGCTATATCAGACAAGTCAAATGGTGGTTTTGCAAACTTTTGATACATTGTAAATAAATTGTATCTGGAATCTTCCAATGTATCCTTCGAATTAAATTGTAATATAAAATTTTATTCAGTAGAATTTATACAAAAAAATTTTAGTCTCAATCTTACTCATTAGATGATTATGTGATTAATAAGCCAAGAAAAAAGCATATCCGGGACGGCAGCATTATAAAGCCATGTTTAATTTTGTTAATTTTAAATAAGCAGTTAATTGTAATTTCCTGAAAATGCTCTACAAAAAGCTATACAAAAAAATATCTACTAGATTTAGCAACAACTTTGTCCATTCATTCAAAAAAAGAAAGAAAAACCTCGCACACCATTATAAAGCTTTATTTTATTCAAAAATTCGGATACAACATAACGAATATCGGCCATCATTTTTTGAGAGTTTGAATAAAATCTCAGTATTTTGAGTGTGCTTCCACAACATTCGTGTAGTGCGGCTAAAAAATGAATATCTTTATTTGTCAGTACGCCCGAAATTGGGCTTAACTGATTGGCAAAGGGGCGAAATTAGTTGGATTTTTCACTTGAACATTGTTTTTAAAACTATCACTATAAAAGAATAGCTATCAGGAGCGCCGATGTGATAATTATACCCAAGCGAATATATGACTTATGTTGCTTTAGTTCAGATGTTCCCAATACTCCTTAGGCATTCATTTTTGCAATCCCACTATTCCAAAAACCTTCGATTCACTATCGCGGGTAATTTTTTTGAAGTCTTTTCCTAGTTTGAAGAAAGAGTATAGATATGGAAAAATGTATGTATCTGCTAGTTCAGTGAATCCAGCGGGGAGCTTAGGTTAGGTTAGGTTAAAGTGGCCGTCAGTAAAGTATCTGACACACTTAGAGACTTAGACCAGTAGAGGTCCATTGTGATACCACGATCTAATAGAGAACAAAAAGGTTCTCCTATTAGTTAAAACCATTTGGAGCTTCTGATGAAGCTTACATTGCTTGGGACAAACGTCGACTCTGATCATTTCCTAGTTGAGCCAAAGACGTCAGTAAAAAAATTTCGAACCCCCTAAAAGAAGAAAAAATTTGACATTGCAAGCTTAAGGACACTTTGCTAGAGTCACAGAGCGCAAATGAGTTACAAGTTCTCACCTACTAAAGACACCAACAATCAATAATCTAAGTTAAGCGATATTATCAAATAGTCGGTTGAACCCACCGTAGACTGGTTATTCCCCAGAAAAATAACCCACGGTGCAATGATGAATGTGTTCAGCTGAAAAAAGTGACAGAAGGTTCATATGCAAATATGCTGTCGTGTAAAACAAAAGAAGTGAAAAAAGAGTATGGAGTAAGAAGAAGAGTTAAAGAAAAAAAATTGTACAAAAATAATTAAGAGTTTCGATATCGACATAAGACTCGGTAGTTTCTATAAGAAAGTCAAGCAATTGGCTGCAATCCGGCTGTTAATATCCGAACTCAGGTTCTTGAACACAGAGAAGATCATCGAAAAAACAAGGAGCAGTAGATACCTATGTAAGCAGAATGGGCTTAATAGAGAGCGAGTAAAGAGGCAAGAAGAAAATCCATCCAACTTATGAAGAACCAGTTCCAAAACCTAGTACATGGAGTTGGGATTATCTATACAAAAGGTTATGAACAACAATCAGGTAGTGTGCATTTATAAAATCATGATAAAGGAAGGACGTATGCTCCGTGCACAAAAAACATTAAAACACTTTGAAAAACTTTGTCATTTATCAACCGATTTTTTGTAACCATAAATCGCTTCACATTCACAGCCAAACAAAGCGTCGAAATAGTAAAGCTGTACATTAAAAATAGTCGTTCAGTGCTATCAAAAATATCATGGCCAGCAAGCATCGTATGACAACACTATTCGTCGTTTGGTGTCAAGTGAGAGATCGTTGAAATGCCATTTAACAAAACCAAAAAGACGTTCCAATGAACTACTGGTTGAAGCAGTAAGAGTGAATGTTGCTGAGAACCCACCAATGTCGTATCTTCACCGTGCTTAACATTTTGGTGTGACAGGAACTCTTTCGGCGCATTTTTAAGGGTTATTTTCATTTGTTTCCGTCCACGTCATTAAGAATTCGCCCGAAATATGAATCGCATACCAACATGAAAGATAGCGCACCGTGTATGCCTAATGTCATATAAAAACCACCGTGGCATATTCCTGATGAAATTGCATATAAGATCCCTTCCAACGTACTTTGCAAATTTGGAAAAGACTGACGTATTTCAATGTGAAACTAGAGTTTAGCTTCTCAAATTATTTGAAATATGCCCAAGGAGCCGCGTTATCTCGCGACTTCTTGAATCTGTTGACATCATTCTTCGTTCCCAATATTCCGTAAAAGAGTTCTGCACAGCGATTGCAAAAAAGACAGAACTTGTTGTTGGTCTTGAAAAAAAAAACAAGAACAAGACAAATTTTATCCTGTGCGAATAGGAATTAGGACAACACGTCTCTACTAACACCAATAATTTCGAAGTAGTTAAGGAGTTAGTCTACCTCGGAATAAAATATTAAATCCATGAACGACACCTTAGTGAAGATTGTTACTTCGGTTTGACTTCAGAAATATTGTGTTCTAAATTTCTCATTCATAAAGAATTAATAAACAGTTCACAAGATCCTTATACTGTCAGTCCTGCTTTATCGTGATAAGTGTGGGACGTTAAACAGAAAAATGGTGCTGATACTGAACTCTTCCGTCAGAGAAATGTATTGACACAATATTTGGTCCTCCGTGCGAGACGGTGAATGAAGTAAAATATACAACTGCGATTTCTATTATTTGTACCAAGATCATTGCATAATGTCAAAAAACGTTGACTCTATTTCCTGGGACAACAATGTTCCCGTCAGTTTACAAATCCCAGCTTCCCAAATCGAAGAGACAAGAAAAACCGAATTTCCATATACTGTGAGTGCAGTCTGAATGACACTCCACAAAATCGTAGAGAATGAAAAGTCTCAGCTAGCGATGCTTCATCGATAGGAAGATGGATAAATAAGCAAACTAAGTAAAATTATAAAATAAGATATAAAAATTTCAAGTTGTTTTAAAAAAGAACTGCGAATAGCATCTCCAAGCGTACAAAGCAAATCAATAAAATAATTAATAAAAACACCATATTTTAAAGTTTAAAAATTTGAATTCATGTATTTTTTGTTTTATCAACCTACAAATAAATAATGTTAATAATGTCTAGTTAAAAAAAAATACTAAAACTATATCTACAAACCATTTAGGAACAAATCCAAAAATATACAAGCTTTAATTTTTTTTTTACTAAATAGAATAACTTATTATTAATTTAGATATAAGTATTATATAATCCATTAAACTAAGTACAAACTAATAAATAAAAATAAGCAAAAATAAAAAAAAGTAAAAACGTTTCGTTCTACATATTACAGATGAATCACAGAAAATACGCATCGAGAACAAGCATTCTACAAACTGCATGTACTCAAATCCAAAAACACTAGGATTAAGATTAACATTTTAACAACTACATATAAAACTAAATTTATTAAAAGTTTTCTATTGAAGTTGAAGTCGGTTAAGCAAACGGAATCATGCATTTTTAAGCTTAATGCAAACTACTAAATCCTGTTGAAATATTCAATATTTTTAGCTCAAATGTTTAGGATAAGCTTAAGAAACCAGGGCAAACAAAGCATCCACTCTTCGTAAAGTCGCTATTAAAAATGGGAGTATTATTAATTTCCCATTTTTAGTGGCAATTTCAAGTTATTCGAAGAGTTAATAAATTTAGGGTAAAAGTTTTGTTAAATCAAAAATAAAAATAAAAATACTCTAAATTAGTCAAGTCTTGCGAAAAATAATATTGAATTTTTGTTAGAAAAGCTGTGGGAAAAATTCAAAAAGCATTAAGCATTATTTCATTTTAAAGCATCATTTTGTAGCATTTTAAGGTGAATTATTTCTTGCACGCCTAAAAGTGTAACATTCTCACCTTGTATTCAGGGTTTGTAATGTCAGTTGACGACAATCTCATTCTCTTAATAGAACTTTCCGACTGACTGCTCTCGTCCGTCCGCTGTACTGGCTGACCTAAACTACATCTAGCAATATTTGCCGAATGTCCAAAGCCAGCCTCTTTGACAACCGATCTTGCCAACGGAAACAGCTGATCGCGACGAGTAAGTAAGACTGGTATAAGTTTGCAGAGCTGAGCTGCCGCCTCATTAACACAAACCTCATGCAATGTCAAAGGTTTCTCAGGTCGACGTTTGCAATCGAATCGACCATATATCGCTGAGTACTTACGGATCTCTTCCATGCGACGAGGATCACTCTCGCTCATTGCAATCACTTGTTCCAGCTCTCGAGAGGTACGTTTTTTTGACGTTTGTGCTCGAGGTTCACCCCGAGGTTCACCCCGTGGTAATTCTCTAGTAATTATCTCAGCAGCTACCATTGCGATTCGTTCGACTTGTGAACTCGTCAGAATTGGAGTTAGCTGAGGTGAACTGGATGTGACTTGGGAGGAGAGGCCTGGGTGCGTTGGTGTGATATTACCAACTAATGGGACAACAGATGCGGGTGCAATATTGGAGGCGATTTGTGAAGACGTTGGTACTGTGCTAATAAGAGGTGTAGGGTTGAATCCGGGAGAGATTGTAAACTTAGGACGAGATGTGGACGGTTCTGGAATGTATGTTGGAAGTGGAGCTTCGGCAAATCCTGAAAGAAAAAAGAAAAATTTTAGACATGGTTGTTAAGATATAAAGTAAATAAATATACATATATTGAACGTAGGTTTACTGTCCAATTTAATGGAAAAAGTAAATTTTCTAACTACAGAATTGTCAGACGTAGGCTACTACTTCACAAAGAGAACATAAAAAGAAAGGGACTATCAAGTTATGGAGAAAATTTGAATTGGATTTGTCATTTTTTCGCAATTGGCAGTACCCTTAAAAAAAATTTTGTTGCTGTGCTATATTTAGGTAGCCATCCAACAGCTGAATGGGTTAACCCAGAAATTGGACTCGTCGCTGAATATGTTTTTGTGACCGAAATAAAATATGGTCATGTTCCAGCTGCTATAGAATTATAAGCGAATACACTTCGTTGTCTATGAATGTTAACTCTGAGGTCCTATGTCAATAGAAGTTTATAGGGGTGTACGACCAAATAATGACGCGAAATTTGGCAGATCTTTTATTTCGTTGACGTACGGGTGTTGGTGGATTATTCACTTTAACTAGTCGACTCTAATTTATCCAACACGTTGCAAATAGACCTCTCGGAAGGACGATTATTTCAACCGTAAAATGTTCAAAGCGAGTGAAATATTGTTCGAACACAAGATACCAACCACTTCCATAAAACAATTTAATCATTTGCACATGCTGTTGAACGCTATTACTCTACATGTTGTTCATTTAGCAGGACAGAATAAATAAATGTCAACTAATTTGACATACATATGTAGCTTCAACAAGACGGCGGCAATCACCTTTTAAATCCTGAAGATTCCTATTGGAAAACCCATTGTACGGGACTATGTTTTAAAACGTTTACTTAAACGATGCTAACTAAACGGCTAATAATGTAAACCGTATGATCTTTCATTTAGCTTTTTCGATAGACCGTCTTAATGTTGTCAAAAAATATTAGTGCAACTAATCCTAGGTCGAACTTTCATTAATTTTTCAGTTAGAATTAAATTTGATGAATTTTATCATTATAAAAGAAATACATAACTTTTAAATGTCGGGAGGCTACTCTAACGATTTTAGAAATAAAGTTAGTTGGAAACTCAAAAACATACAAATGTTCAAGTCCTTATAAATCTAAAAAGCTCTTATCTTAATGTCTCTTAAAATAAAAGAGATTTGAATTGTTAAAATAGTTACCCAGAACTGATTCTACTATTTTTAATAATATTTTTGTTAAATTTATTCATCAACTTACCAATAGAAGGCAACGTCGACTGAAACATCGCTTGATTATTAGCCCATTCGTGTAGAACTTTTTGTAATCTCCTTACATGCAATGGCTTTGAGGCCATCCCAACCAAGGCCATTATTTCTAAAAACTCTTCCTCACCAGCCTCGTACAATTGTTGAACATCATCACCACCCATTTCGAGCAGAGTGTCATAGTATGCCAATAAGCTTGCCCTTTGCAAAACCCTATATAATTGCACTTCGGCTTCATTGCTAGGACGGGATGTAGCAACCACTAGAAAGAAAAAAAGAACAAAGAAATATTTAATAAAACATAAATTAACATGTAAACCAAAATATTGATAAATAAATATGCAAATCCATAGTTTGCATGTAAGCCCCTGCAATTTGAAGAGGTCTTATGATGAAATTGTTCTCACACTTTCAATCGATTGCTTGTTAATTAGTTGTTAAAAGATTATGCAAAATTTAAGAATATTGTGTCAAGAGGCTTAAGATTGGCAGAAACCTCTATTTCACAAGATGTCTTTTAATACCTTAAGACCCACCACATTATAATGCCAAAGAGCTATTAAGACACCCAAGATGATGCAAATATGCAAATTCATATCGAAACGAATTTAAATGCAAAAAAAAAAGGATGCAGATTTCCAAACACTTAAGATCCACGTCTTTCTTAGTTTTTTTTTTACTATTTGCATAATCGAATGATCCTTTTTGCACAAAAAAAAAAGGATTCACCCTTATTTCTATCGATGATGATATCTCTGTTAACACGGACGGAGAGGGCTTATTGATTTACGAAACTAATGCAAAGATCACAATTCGCATACAATGCGATTTGCAGGATTTGTTTTCACAATATCATTAAATTGTTATAAAAGAGGTTTGTTGCCTGCGAATTTTCCTTTTATTTGCCAGGATGATAACAATAGACGTGGTGCCATCACAAATCATCACTCGATAATGATTATTGTATCCTGTTTCGAATGCGATGAGGGGTTGTATTTTTTTTGCAAGTTCGGTTGTGTGCAAACGGAAAAAGTATAAAATTTATCATCTTCATATTGTCTTGCTTTGTGGTATTGAAGTGTTTCGATTGTTGTCGAAACACCATATTGAAAAGAGGGATATCCGATCAAGAAGTATCGATAAGATCATCGTTTGAATTGAATAAAACTTGATATAAATATGAATTCTATTGCACTTTTTATGTCTACACAATTGAAGGAAGGAAAACTGAGCCGGGCAATCATTGAAGGCAATAAAATGCGGTCATTTGGGTTAATTGAATCATAAAAATTTTATGAAATAAATGAGGATTCATTTATGTAAATAAAAACGTAAATTGATGCCTAAAATTTGAGAAACAATTACTTCTGATAAACTGACTTCAATTATTAAAATTATTTTTCTTAGTTAATAAAGAGTTTCAAAATCATAAGATTTTGTATTTGAAAAGCAAATATTCTAAAATATTTTATGAAAAGTAGGGTAAAATGAGGTAATTGTGAATACAGATAATTGTAAACACACCTTGTTGTGCGAAAACGGTTTACTCTGTTACTCTCCAGTAGTGTAGTTAGAAATTTAAGATCTATATCAATAGATCAGTAATGTTAGGATTTTGCTATGGGGAATTTGTGAAAAGTCAAAATACTAACAAAAATTGATTTTTCTATACATTCTTATGTTTATAAAAATTCTTGTAAAATGTTTAAATAATATACTGATTTTACTACTTAGAAAATAATTGCAGGAATAGTTAAGTCATTACAAAGAAAAGAGATGAACTGAACTTAAAGAACTACAAAATGTACTGTTTACTAGGACAAAACTCTGGCTTATCTAATAAATACAAGCAAGTTGAGAAACACATTAAGACTTATGGTATCCAGCTAAAGGGCTGTACAGGGAAAACAAATGCTGAACACATTTCAACTCAAAGTCCTTCTTAGAATAAATGCCCCTTGGTACGAGTACATAAGAAATAGTGATCTACATCGTGACTTTTAAATACAAATGATCTCAGAATTGGTCCAAAAACACACTGTATAACATAATCAGTGACTTGCGAAATCATACCAACTCCCAGATGGAAACAGTTTTACATTTAGTAAGAGATAATGTTCGGAGACTTAGAAGAACCATAGATTGGTTCTGGTCCCCGAGATTTTCGTGCGGTAAGAGTCCCACACTACTTGGTACTAAATATTACCAGTATCTTTTGAAGATTTCCACCGTAAAAACAAAATAAAATGCACGACTGGGTCGCACGAACTTGCTCCTATGTAAACGACTAAGAATTTCAAAAATGAATGTTATTAGAGAAAGCTGTTCTTAAGGATAAACTTCATTTTTTAACCAACTAAAACAACTCCTTTAGCAGTTGGAGCTAAGCACAGGATGCCGTGTGCTTTAAGCAAAAATTAGTTTATGCAAGAACAAAATTATAATTCGTTGTAGTGGTTTCTTAAAAAAATAAGCTCTTATACAAGATTTTTAAAACATTTTTAAGAAATGTACGAATAAAAATTAAATCTACAAAAAAACTATTGATCCGTTTTTGAGGTATCGAATTTTCCAAGAAAAAAATAGATTTTTTTTCAAAATTCAAAAAAAATATTTTTTTTAAAGTTTTGAAATGCAATATTTCTTAAACTTCTTAGAAGCTTGTCTATAAAAAATTTCATTAAAATCCGTTATGCCAATAATGAGAAATTCAAAATTCGAAAAAATCGTTCTATGGTAGATAGGGTAAGCTGGGGTACATTTGACACCGGGGCACATTTGACTTTGCATTTTTCGGTATGATCGTGCCCCTAAAAAAGAAAAGTTTGGATGAAGGAAGAAGCTTAGTTTGATTTAAAAAACGTTATGAAATTTGGCAGTCTTTCTTTAACTATTCGTGGAGTACCACGTGTTTTCGTGTTTTCTGTGTCTCTGATCTAATTTTTGACCACCGGTAAGTGAGCGATTTGTGAACCTAATAAAATAAATTTTTCTATCGTGAATCAATGTTATTATAGTACTATGCTTAAAGTTCAATAAATTAAAGCCAGTTTTGTGAAAATATAATGTTACGAGTAGTTATTAAAAAAAAAAAAACTTATAAAGTTCCTTCGGGGCACCTTTGACTTTTGCAAAAAATATTTGTTTGACGTTGATTTTGGGAAATTATATATTAAATAAATTGTTTAAAAAATGTCGATATCGATAAATTTGAATTAAGATTTACATGGACTGTTTTTTATGTTTATAAATGAAATAATTTATGTTTTTTATTTTTGTTGTTTTTTTTTAGAAAGTGAATTTATTGATTTATTTTTTCGCGATATTATTTAATAAATTGTTCAAAAACAAAAATTTACTTTTTTACTATTCAAACAACAGACGTGCTGGATTCGTTGATACTTTTAGAAATTTAATGCACACGATGTGGGGTTTAATCCACCATTGTCAAATGTACCCCTTTTAAAGTCAAAGGTGCCCCAGCGCCGGGGCGCTTTTGACGAAATGACTTTTTTTAGAAAATATTTTTCTTTAAAATGTGGAAATGTTCTAAAACAAAAAAATATATGTTAGCATAATCTTGAATAATCAAAAAATCAAATACAAAACAAAACAATGGAATACATTAACAGTTTTCGGAAATACAGACTTTTAAGAACTAAGTTCCAAATGTACCCCCTTCTCCCCTACAGTCAGTAATATCTAGATTTCAATTTTTTTTTTTTATTTGATTATAGATCGTAAAAATTAATCAAAAGAAAAAACATTTAGCAAAATTCTCGGAACCGTTTTCGAGAAAAATACAATTTTCGAAAACCATTTTTAACTTTTGTATGGGGGGTAACGTTGTTTTTAGGTAAAATAATTTTTTTTCTCATTTTTTGTAGATTATATTAAGAAACTTTTATTTATTTAGCAAGGTTTTCAAAATATTGAGATTTCAAAAAAAAATTTTGAAATATAATAGTTGTATTCACAATAATATTCAAACTATTGGGGACCTTTAGCAGCAAAAAAAATGATCAAAATCCGTTGTACCGTTTTGAGAAAATAAAAAACCAAAAAAAAAAATGGTTCCAAGGGGGTTACCAAAAATAATATTTTTTTGGAAATTTTTTTTCAACCTTTAGCTAGCTTTAACTCAATGAAATTTTTTGAATTTTTTTTTTAAATCTGTGGGACAGTTTTTGAGAAAAAAAAAATATTTATAAAATTTCGAAAAAAGAATCGTATGGCAGGTACCGTTATTTTTGGTCTTAAAAAACGAATAAAAGAACATCCGGGGGGAAAAAAATAAAACCCATATCTACCAAGTTTAAAGAAAATCGGCCGAGCCGTTTAGCTGGATTCGAACAGATAGACAGACAGACAGAATTGCGAGACCTACTTTTTTTGGTCTTCGCTATCATCGTAATGTCAACTTTGATCAAAATCTCGAGTTCGATTTTTTTTCTAAATGCATAACTTGCTATAGTACAACGGAAATGAAACAATTTTCTCAAAAAACTTTAAAAACTTCGGATTTAAATTTCAGTTCTAGAGAATGTTATGTACCAAATTTTAAGCAAACTATATTTAATTCTAGTTGTATGGTAAATGGACGTAAAGATGTACATAGACGATAAGACCCACGAAAAGATAGACGGTATGACGAAACAGAAATGCAATATTATTTAAAGAACCGTCGAAAATTAGAAGTCGAAAATATAAAAAAAAAGTTAACGGCAATCAATGCAAAGAACAGATTTCAGTAATTTTTACTTGCGATATATGTAGATATTCAATGAAAGTTTTGCATTTGGAAACGAAAAATCGAACTCGAGATTTTGATCAAAGTTTACATTAGGATGATAGAGAACATGTACATAATGTCTATATGTTTATACCTCGACCTACAGCCTAAACCACTGGAGCTATATTCTTCAAACTCGGTACTTAAGGGTCTTCTGTGGTTCCTTATAAGAAAAATTGAAATTTTATTTTTAGCTCCAAAACTAATGGTACCCGCCATACAGCCGTTATGCAAAATCATTTTTATCTTGGAAGCGTCTTTAAAGATTTTGATAAACAAATTAGATTTGCTATACAAGGCACGGACTACATTTTGGTGAAAAAAATTCATTTTAAGAAAAAATGTGGTTGTTAACTGCCATAAAACCATTTTTTTTTATTTTCGGCTTTCTCATTAAAGATTTTAACGAGTTTAAATGATTTTTTTTACAGGAACTCCTTTGAATTTAAAATAATATTGTATAAGCAAATATTTGGAAAAATATTTTTTGAACTTTTGAAAAAATTTAATTCCATTAAAAACCTTCTAAAATTGTCATCAATGGGTTGCTGGTTTACTCATTACATGTTGTTCAGGCATAACACTAACAACATGTAATTGAGTTAAACTAGTAAACCCAACAATGATGAACACGAATAAAATAATGTGAATCATAAGCGACATAGAAGTAAGACACGGCATTCTCCGCTTTAGTTCAGCCGCCATCCCTGGAGATAAAATATCTGAGACAACAACCTTCAGTCTCAGAACATCGTGCCACACATCTTTCCTATCCTTCTTTCTCTTCCTTAACTTCACGCCAGCGCTGTGTTGAAACATTTAAAGGGTAATCATAATCCCTTAAGCGCGTGTAGATTATAAAAAAAAAAAAAAAAATCTGAACATTTTTTTCTAGTTAAATCCATGTTTTTATATTTAGAAACAATTTTTAAGTTCCAAAGTACTTCTACAAAAGAGCAAGTATACGTGGGATCCAGTCGTGGATTTTATTTTCTTGCGGTTTATAGATACTTTAGATATGGCAAGTTGTATGTACATATGTATATTTAAAAAAAAAAACGAACTCAAACTTTTGATCACGCTTGACATTACGATGATAGGGACGACTAATGAAGTGGGTCTCATACTTCTGTCACTATTTGACTACAGCCTAAACGGCTAGGCTGAATTTCTTAAGACCTCGTAGTGAGCATTTTTAATTCTTATCCCGACATGTTTAATACTTTTTTTTTAGACCAAAAATAATGGTACTTGCCTGAGTTTGTTTTTGAAATTTTCGAAAATAATTTTTTCTCAAGAACGGTTCCATCGACTTAAATTTACAAAATTTATTTGGTAAAAGCTAGCTTATCGTTGAAAAAACTTGTTATTAATGGTACCTGGCATAGAACCATTTTTTGCTTTTGATTTTCTCAAAAACGGAGCAACTGATTTTGATAAATTTGTTTATTATCAAGCTACTAAAAACTTAATATATACATAGTATTCCGCATAATGCTTCTGATTATTTGTCGTTCATTATGTTACATATTACCAAAATGAAGTCCACATATACCATACAAAAATAACAGCATACATTGATTAAGTTGAAAATCGAATTACCTTCTTTAGTAAAATGTGGGTTATTTTCTTGCACAAGACAGTCTCCGAAACACAATACGATTCGAAATTGAAGAAAACTACTATTTAGAATATGAAAGTCTATAATAATCTTAGAACTCTGAATTTGTTTAAGATTATAAATTTGTTTACCATTTTTGTAAAACCAAAACCTTTCCAAACCCTTTTTCAATATTTGTTTTTCTCACTCTTACTTTTTCTTTCGTTATTTAAATATTTAAAAAACATTTCTTCATGTTTCTTCTTCTTTTTATAAACATCTAACCTAATAGACAACCAAACCATTACGATTAAATAAATATTCAAAATTATAAAAAAAATTAATTACCATCAACATCACACAACCGGAATGATATATTCTCCAGATTTTCCCAGGAATTTTTTTTAAATCATCCTCAACTAGCATCATATTAAAAAAAAAAAAACTTGTAAAAAAAATGATTTCATAGCCAAAGACGAAAGAAAAAAACCAAAATTCCCAGAGTCCAGGTTCTAAGGAGTAGGCAAAACCATTGCATTGAAATAACCAAACCAAAAAAAAAAACGAGTGGCTGGATCATCATCCTTTCGCTGCACGCACGCACATAATTTAGGTGCACACCGCGAAAGAAGATCCTTATTCTTCCTCAAGATTTACAAAACACACCAACCAAGATAGAAAAAAAAACACCTCACGTAGTCATTGTCATCGTCATCTTCTTCGCGATTTAATATGTAGATCCATCTCATATGCATATGAGCAGAGACAAGGATTCTGCTCTTACCATAGCGCACCTATTCTTCCCTTATAAAATGATAGACCATCTATTATAAGATCATAAAAAACAACAACACACAGCAGAGAGATCAGTCACAGCACAGATAATACGGATGAGGTTATTTTGGTTCACCCCATTGTCGTAGTTTCCTTAGTCATAGTCGACGAAGAAGAAGAAATGGATAAAAGGGTCAATTTCTCTGTCATTTTTATTCATTCCATCCTTTGCCTGTAATCGTAATGAGGATATAAAAACCAGCGCCAGCTAGCGCACTATGAGTACACACTATAACCCTTTTGTGTGTGATCGAGTCCTTTTTTTTTATTTTCCTTTCCATCTATTACCGGAATTGTCTTTAGGTGTAGATACGGTATACCCTTTGTCGTTGTTTTTGTTGTTTCCCTATATTTAACTGCTTAAGGTCATTTCCTAAGCACTAAATTTGCATACTGAGTCGAACGAAGCGGCATTTTTGGTATAAGGATGTGTGTATAATGGGTGCGACCAAGGATACTACTTTCTTAACGGGGATCCTTTTGTTTGCATAAGATCATTTTTTATGACCATAAGTGATTTTCGATTTTTTTGGATGATTTTTTTTTTCGTCATATGAGTTGCAGCGTGGAATAAATTTAAAGGATTATATTGTCTCAGTCATGGGAAACAATGAACCTTTGGTCGCTGAGCTGTCGTAGAATTTCTTAAGGAAAAGATAAAAATGAATAAAATAAAAAAAAATAGCTTAGCATGCAGAGACGGAAGAGAGAGTAATGATCCTTGTGAGCAAATGTCAGAATACTAACGAATTTTTTTCTTTGACTGGGTAAACTAAATAATTAATATTGATAGTGAGTACCTTGGTATACTCGAGAAGGAATTACCAAGTCGTTTGCATAGAAAGATCATTTAAGACAGATGATGGGATTGTATTTATGTAATTTAGTTGGGAACTGATGTTTAAGCTGTGTGAAAGGCTTAATTCCTCAAGGATGACACGATTTGTTTTACAATAAAAAAAATTAATTGAATTGTAGGAAGAAAATCTACTCACAAATGCAGTCGAGGTTCACTTGTGTTTTTCTAAGACAAGGCTTGCTGACATAGATTTTTAAGTATACAAGTTTTTTTTTTAATTTGTATGACCTCTAGAAATTAATTACATACATAAAACATAACATATAGACAAAATTGGAACATATACAAACGAAGTTCCTAGCAATTGCTTTAAATAATATCAATTTCGAAAATCGTTTTTAATTTTCTTCTTCCTCTATACTACCTCTTCTTTCAAGTAAATTTTTATATTACAGTTTTGTATTTCGTCCCATACATTTGTTTATATTTTTTAGATCATTCTTAAGAAATTTTAAAGTTTTACTTATAATAGTACTTTGAAAACAGCGAACGACTATCGTAAGGTACTATCGAAAACAAAAGAGCTGACGCCAAAACTTTATTTAATTTTCTTTTCTTCTGCTGAGATTTCTTGAGTTATCTCGCTGCGTCGGTTTTATTCTGGTAAGAAGATAAAGTGTGTGCCTACCTAACAGACTGCCAAAAATTGTATCTGATTTAACTTTGGCTAGAAAAAATGAAAAAAAAATCTAATTTTAATTTATAACTTTTTCATTCAAAATAATATTCACACGCATTCATTCCATATCAAGCATTAAGTTTTTTTTTATTTAATTTTTTATATGATAAAAAAATATTTGAAACCAAAAACGTAGAAAAAAAAACTTAAAGGTATGCAAATCACTTTCAGTCTCAGTATTTCTACAAACACAAAAAAACTCCAGTTCCCATACCCAAAAGGAATGATAAAAAAAAACATCTTCCTCAGTGTCTACCTGAAACAAAAAGTCGTATGTAACATGGACCACGGTCAAAATCGTTATCCCTTTTCTCGAGACGCGATGATGATGACGATGGCGACGTCTCACGGAAGGCAAAACAGCGAAAGCAAAAAAAAAAACTCAATTCTAATGAATCTTTGTGTGAGTAAAAAAAAAACAACTAAATCCTTAAAAATCGAAAGGGTTAAGCAATTTTTTCTGCTATAAGTTTTTTTTTTTGGTAAAAAAACTAAGAAAAAAAAACTCCTGAAGCCGACCCGGAGGACGGACCCCTTTTGTTTAAATTTGTTGGTGGTGCTGCTGCTCGCCGCCAAGCTGTACCTCGCTTGCTTCATCTGCATACAAATTTGAATGGGTCGAACAAAACGCAACCAATTTCGCCTGGAGTCGCTAATACTCGTTTTGACGAAACGTGAGATTTACTCATCACTATTGTCAGGATCAGGATTCAGTTTATTTAAGGCAAAACGCAAACTGGCAGAGTTTGTTGTTGACGAGAATGAGACTACCTAACTGAAGAGATGTTTAGAGTTTTTTTTAGTTGCGCATCGTTTTTTTTTGGTTTTAGTTGAAAAACCTTTTTTTTATCACTTTCGATTTTTTTTGTATCTGCTGGTGCGCAATGGATGCGTCTTTCTGTTTGTGTTATATTTAAATCTTTTTTAAGCGTGTGAACTTGGTATGATCATATTTTTTTTATTAATTTAATTTGCTTTTTGGGAGAAGATATTTTTTTTTTTCAACTTAATTCGGGTGTTTGTGTGATCATGAAAGGGTAAAGGATTGTTGTTTTTTGTTTTATATAAAAGTTGTGGGAACGAATACAGCACAAGAATTTTGAGGATAAGATTAGAATAGCAATAGAATTAAAATGGTTTTTTCGTTTGAATGAGTAGGTATTTTGCAACAGATTTTGTTGAAAAACCATTTTTGTTGTGATTTATAGAATATGTTTTTTGAGGCAAGAGTACAGAAATTCTTATACAAAATTATAGCTTTGCTTAAACGTGTAACTAAACCAATAGGGTGACTAATTAATCAATTTGACATTACTCTAAGTGAATGTCCGCCATGTAACTCGCCTTAAATGTAGCTTGTTGGTGAACACAAATAAAGAAGAGTTTTTTACGATAAAATATTAATTATATAGCCTCAAATATGCTCAATTACTAAATAGTTAAAAACAAAACCCATTTAATAAATTATGTTTTTTATAAATAACTGACAACTACACCGCAAAAAAAAAAAGAAGGCTGGTTCAGTTTTTAATTGTTTTTGCTGCAAAAAATTAATGATTTATTCCAATGAAGTTATAGCGGCGTGCTATTATTTTAATCTAGAAATAATATAAACCTATACAAATTTCACACTTTAAATTGAATTTCTTTGTATTTGACATTTTTACAGTGTCATCGATGTATTTTTGAGGAATAATATTTTCGACAACCATATAAAATTAATTGCTAAAAATTCATTCGCTAAACAGTTCGACTGCAAGCAAGCAATTAATTCGCCAAACGTAAAGAGATACTAATGACAAATTATGCATTCGTAAAAAAATCGAATTCGAGATTTTAATCAAATCATCAATCAAAACTAAACAAAAACTAAACTTTAAGCCTTTTTCTTCTTCAAAAATAATGGTAGCTGCCATACATTCTTTTTCCAAAATTAAAGAAAGTATTTTTGTGTCTCAAAAACTGCTTGTATTAAAATTTCAAAAAATTGCTTTTATTAAAAAAAAGTGTTTATTAATGGTTTCTTTTTATGAATTAATTTTTTTTTTGATTATCTGATTTCTGGAAAACGAAACAACTGAATTTGTTCACATTTTCAATTTTCAATTTAATTCTTAGAAGCATAAATAGTAAGAATTTTTTCAAAACGCTAAAATTAATTTTTTTAAGCGAAATATTTCAAAAAGCATGGGCCTGATTTGTCTTTTTTTAAATATCTAAAAGATTTTTTGGAAAAGAATCGTTAAACATTAAAATTAATATTAATATTAGAAACCAATAGGAAAATGTTGTTTTTTTTCTCGAAAAAAATTTGTTAAAAAAAAAATTTGTTAAAATTTTTTAATGTATAGTTAAATGTGTACAATATCCCTATTTAAAACTATTTAAAAATAAAACTTTATTGATAAAACCTATTATAAGCCATTTTTTTTTATTTTGACATTCTTCTCATCCGAATGTGCTATATAAATTAAATTGTTTTAAAAAAAATTTTATAAGTTTAAAAACAAATTTAAATTATTTTCTTAAAAATGTTTTAAAAGTTTATTACATAAAAAATATTTGAAAAACACTCAAATGATTTAATTTTTGTTGGATAAATTAAAATTTGTTTAACAAATCTAATAATTTTCTTTGTCACATAGCTTGAACTATAAGGTATTAATAGGTTTAATAAGGTATAGTGTTTACCTGATTGGATA
Source organism: Chrysotoxum bicinctum (assembly GCA_911387755.1). Classification (NCBI taxonomy): domain Eukaryota; kingdom Metazoa; phylum Arthropoda; class Insecta; order Diptera; family Syrphidae; genus Chrysotoxum; species Chrysotoxum bicinctum. The sequence continues at coordinate 170,560,021 of OU426989.1, forward strand.
TTTAATAATACTTTCATTTGGATAGATATGTACGAGTATATGCAAGATTATAAACGTGCACATGATATTTAATAAAATAGACTGCTGGATCGAACGAAATCGCTCTTATGTTAAAAGAGCTTAGAATTTAAAAAAAATGAATTTTATTAGAGATAAATGTTCATTAGCATAAAATAACTTTTTAAAACGAAAACAACTCATTTCGCAGTTGGAGCAAGAAAGAAATGAACAAGAACAATAATTATGAATAGTTTTATATATACAATTTTAAAAACGTTTAAAATAAAAATTGTTAACTACGCCACAATTAATTTTGTATTATGTATTGTGAAAAATTAAATTAAATTAAAAAAGATATAATTATTGATATATCCCATTTTCCCAAAAAAAGTTTGATTACTTTAAAAATCCAATAAATATTTTTTTTATGTTTTATATGCTTTTTTTTTAACTTATTTGAAGCTTCTGGATACAAAATTTCATTCTGATCCGTCAAAGTCAAAATTTGAAAAAAAAAATGTTCTGTAAGTAAGGTAAGTGTAATGTCAGTTATATCATAATTTTAATTTTGTTTATAGAATTATAGATTGTAAGAATTAAGCGTAAGAATTTTTTTAAAATTCTAGATGGTGCTTTCGAGAAAAATACGATTTTCTAAAACCATTTTTAATATTTGTATATTGAGTGCTGTCATTTATAGATAAGAAAAAACAAAAATTCCTTCAACTTGTAGATAATGTTAAAAATTTTGTTAATTGTCAAGTTGAAAAAAATATAAAAATATTGAATTTTTCCTAAATCTAAAAAATGTTCGTTCCATTGAGCATAAGAAATTGATCAAAATCAGTTTTTAAAAAAATGAAAACAGAAAAATATTTCATAGAATGTACCAACTTAACATTAAACACTTTCGACCATTCTTAAATACATATTATAATATTGTAATCTTAATGTGAAATTGTATAAATAAATACGAAATACCATTAATAATAATATTTTCCGGAGTTTTTTTTAACAGCTTAGAGGCTTTTACTGAATGAAATTCTTTGATTTAAAAAAAAAAATGATAAAAAAATATTTTCTAAGATTTTGAATACATTTTTTGGAAAGTATCGTTATTTTTCGTCCTAATAAAAAAGAAAAAAACCTATCGGGGTGAAATTGAAAGTGCTATCTACCAAGTTCAAATCAAATCGGCCTAACAGTTTAGTTAAGTCAAACAAACAGACAGAATTTCGAGATCCACTGTCAAGATCTTCCTTATAATCGTAATGTCAAGTCTGATCAAAATCTCGAGTTCGATTTTTTTACGAATTCATAAAAATGATCACAATAAGCGTTAAGTTCATTCTCAAAATATCAAAATACTAAGTTTTACATTTATTTATTTTAAATGAAACTTCCGAAATGGGCTTATGAAAGCCAAAAATAGTTATAAGAGTTAACGAAGGAATCAATTAAATTAACTTTAAGATCAAATAAAATAATTATAAATAAAATCAATTTTTTATAATTGTTTTTAAGTTATCTTTCTTTGTACGAGTATTTTCTTGCAGTAATTTAATTTAATTTATTATCATTATTATATTAAGGCAGCATTAAAATGCGTTGTGTTGCGAAGTCTTATAAATACAAAGTGAAATTTTGATAACATGAACAAATAGTTTACATTCAGATTTTCTGCAAGTAAATCTTGGTTGTAATTACATGAATGACAGAGACAAGTACCCGACGAGCTGTGTTCTTTTCAAAAGTATGCCATGCCGGTTATTAAAAATCTTGTTCAATTATTTAAGGGAAACATATGTTAAATATGTTTAGGGCCCTCAACCAAGAATATATCGTTTCTGAGTTAAAAGAACTTACAACTTGTTACTCTTATTTCATAATCCCAAGGATTAATTTATGTTTGCAAATAGATTAAATTTCGAAAACCTTTTGAACACAGAATAGTGTTGTTGATTATAATGAAGACAAATATCTCTATTTAAATTACCATTTAACTTATCCCATTTTCAATGGATATTTTATACCTATAATTTCGGTTTGTCGGTCTATGCAAAAAAAGGTGGTGTATTTGCAAAACTTATCTGTTTTTATAACTTTGATAGGAACATCCTTATAATTATACATATATCTGTATTAAAGGCTTTAAAAAACGCAAGAGCATTTCTGAAAATTTAAAAACAGCCAAAATACATTTATGATTTTGTCTAAAATTCAATTGCTCATAAGGTTATTTACATTAAGAAAAGTCAAAATTTAAATATGAAAGACTATTTTCAATACAATTATCAAAAATTACAAAATTAACAATGGTTAAGCGGTTGGTCATACAAGCGGGGACGAGTTTTTGTCTTGAAACTAAAGATTTTGGCTGCTTTCAAGAGGATGTGAAATGTGAGTAATCATTATGAATATACATATGTGGCCCGGCCTTTGAAAAGGTGGCTTATGACTCAAAAATTATTTTTCACTTTTTTTTGGTTACGATAGCTTTTGAGGCGCTCTTTCACATGGTAAAACCAAAAAGTCCTTACTTGCTTAGAAGTGTACTAAAAATGTAGAGAAATAAGAGCACAAATGAAAGAAAAACTTAATTTTATTGAAAATCCAGAATCGAGATAATACATGGAATTGAATTAACTAACATAATATTTGGAGCAAAAGTAACACTGCATCTCACTGGACAATGGGAAGGAAGGAGAACAACTACCGAGAAACTGTCGAAATGCATTTTTATCTTTAACAGCTGATTTATCGAAATTTTGATTTTGAGTCATAATCCACCTTTTTATAGACCGGGTCACATATACATACTCGTATAATGAATATATATGCATATCAGCAGGGAGAGAGTGAGGTAAAATCATGCTCACCAATTTTTCATAACACATTATTTTACTGTCAAACTTTTACTAAAAGCATCAGCCTCATTCACCTTTGGAAGTGATCTCAGCTATGTTTCAATAATATCAAGAGTACTATTTTCGGGGTCAAGGAGCTGAGTTAACCTAATCCATGCATGAAAATGCAACAAGTTCTCTTTAGAAGATGTTTGAATGCTTGTGGAAAATATTTTTTTCAGCTTAGTGATTATGGGATTTTTAGTGAACTCATTGTGTCCAATAATTCTATATCTAATAACAGCCAAATTACTATACGTGAAATAGCGTAGGTTTAGGCTTTATTCCGTAGACTAAGTGCAAAATTTGATTAATAAAACAAAATTTCTATTAAATGACGTTTACTTAGCTAAAACTGATGTGTCAAATTTGTTCTGAAATTAAAATTATTATAAGTGAACAATTAAATTATGAATATTATGTCTAACAGATTTATCGAGTTCTTAAACCATTTGCAATTATTTGACAATCAGCAATTAACGACAATAAAAATGCTTAGTGAGGAGGATTTCATGAAGAAATATAGATTTACCAACGAAAATATGAGGAAACAAAGATTTCAAAGTTATGGCTTCCATCAGATAAATATTCCATTTTTTTTAAATAAAAACAAAACAATTGAAACATGAAGATAATTTTGAGAGATATACGTGAGCTTTATATTTTTTTTAACAAATTATCAAAATTTGCTTTCAAAACAGAAAAAACCCAATTTTGCGAATCTTGATGAAAATGTCAAATTACCAAATCTACCTAAGTTATATAAGTGCTGATTTTCTTTAGGAATTTTTGGTAAACGTCACTTTACTATTTTGTTTTTATTAATGAAAAAATTTAACCCGTAGCTTGACTCTTATTCTTAGTAAAACCGTGGAATAAAGATGGATTAAGCATTTTTTATTGAAAGGGCTCTAAGTATTTATTTGGTTAAAAAAAATGTGTAACTTCTATAGTGTAAAAGACGTATTGCTTTTATGATCTGATTTATATGAACTGAATTTAGTTTGACCTAGTTATAAAAAAAAAAAATTACTGAGCCACAGATTTTCGTCTAAAAATTAATTTGGTCTGCGCCTTGTGTATCCAATGTATAAATTATGTATAAATTATCACAACTGATTTGTTATAAAATCCGTCTTGATTTTTATAAGGTTTCCTTCAATCCAAAGGTTTAAATAAGTTGTAAAATTTTTTTTTTGCATAAATAAAGAAAACTCTGAAGAAAATATTATATGAATAATTTTTGTATACAAATAAATATATTTAAGGAATTATTTTCTTTAAACTTTTTATTTAGAAAATTGAAAAATAGGGTAACATAAAAATGGAAATTGTTTGCCCATTACTGTGATGCCTAGTAATGAGTTCCGATAAGAATCAAATGCTAGATATTCTACAATAAACGCATTACCGTCAAGTTATATTGCTAAAGTAATTAAAATACGAAATACCATTTCTACTATTGTCTTTCAGACTATCAACCTAAATATGACGGCCTTTATTCTCTCTTCATACATATTTCCACATTAAATTAAACGTCGATTTAATTTAATTTTTATTTTTATGAATATTGCTCTTGGGGCACATTGCAAAAAAAAAAGTAAAAATAAAGAAAAAAACCCACATTATAACCATAAACGGTTCGCTTGACCAGCAATATTCGCTGAGACCATAAAGACCCAATCAAAAGTGCTTCTGCAAAATACACAGTGCAGGTTCAGATACAAAAAATGGATATTCATCATGTTCTGGTATTGTACAACACGGTAGCGCTCTCTGTAACTCTGAACTGAAACCATAAACATACATATAATGCCGAGGATTCTGAAGATTGTTTTTTTTTTTTTTTTTTTTTTTTGTGGCTCGAGGAACTGTTGGATGGACATAAACACTCTGCCATCGATGGGACACACTATAATGTGAATGCCCAACTTAACAAACAGATTCAGAGAAAAGATAGAAGAAAAAAAATTATAATTAGTTAGAGAGCTTGAGAAAGAGGAACTATATGACTACAGTGCGAAGCAATTGGTTAGATGCACTCGCTTAAAAACCAATGTTGTACTATCAAATTGAAATATGAGATTTTACCTGAACAATGTTGAGTTTTTACATTAGTATAGCAGGATTTGTGAAATCCAGAGTTTTCATTGAACACAATAACATGGTTCACCTTGAAATTACTATCACATCGTTATTCTTAAATACACAGAAATAGAATTTCGAATATATGTATATTGAAGCTGCTATTTTGAGAGACAACCTCATCAAAAAATTGCAAAAAACAGGTATTGATTGTGGAAAAAGACTTAAGATTCAAGCAGACTATTTTAAGAAACTTGTTTGAAAATGTACTGGATGGTGAAGCTCGCTCAGCTTATAGCGGTATATTACAACTTGCAGGGAAGCTCGTACTTCGAAAATCGATTGACCCTTTTAAAAATAAGTGTGCTATTTAAAGTAAAAGGGGAAATGATCAACCTCAACTACATTCCACATCGTCCGGACGTACCTATTTTGTACGACATTTGCAACCTCAAGGATAAAGAAGATATTTAACACTTTATTGCCATAGTTCCGATTCTATGAGAATTTCGTGTCAGATTCTTCGGTTAATCCATAAGTAAAGTTTTATTTTTATTAAATGGAAGTCTTAGTTGGGGGAACTTGTATATATACACAATAGCCGTGTTTTTTTGGAAAAGTTATCCGTAGTACAGTAGGATTTTATATGAATAACAAATACAACATCCGCACTAGGATCACTGCCGATAAAAGGAGAAGTGAAATCCTGCTGCGGATAGAGATTTGACGTTTATTCGAGTTTCGGCAGTGATCCAACTACATATATTGTATTTGTTATTCATATAAAATCCTACTGTACTACGGATAACTTTTCCTAAAAATACGGCTAATAATGGCATTGAATCATAGAATCCGAATAGGGCGACTTTCAAAATTCATTTTAATTTTCAAAAGATTGAAAATGTATTTTGTTGTTATTATGTCATTCTGGTAGACGGCCTTCAGCTTAACCATATTAAACTTTATGATACAAATTACTGTAGAAATAAGTTTTTTTTTTTTGATTATAAAAAAATTAAGTTTCTATAAATAATACTCATAGAGATTTCGTTAAATTCTCCATGAAATCATGTACCATCAATTTTAAATGTTAAACGTTTTCAGCTGAAATCTCGTATTTCGTTTTGGTAGGAATACACATTAATGTGGAATCCGCTAGGGAGACTTCTAATAATTGACAAATAAATACATTTAATATGTTACAGCTAGTGGAGAAACGGGGTCTTGTGTTCGGATTTCTGTCTATTTCAAATAGCTAAGGCGAGAAGCACTTTTTATAAGAATAGATAATTCTTGGAAGAATTTTCATTTGGTCACAACATAGTGTTTTGAAAAAAAAAGTAGATTAAAGTGGACCCTTTCCTAAATCCCCGAAGAATTATGTCAACATTGAGATTCCAGGGATTCGTCGAGTCCAAATTAAATACCTTTGTAAATCAGATTGCTATTGGGTGTATTTTATATTATTTTGTGGAAGACATTTAAATTAAATCACTATTTTCAACCAGGACTTCCGCCATTTTGATTTTTAGAGTGAACTTGTTTTTCGCTAAGCGATGTCTTCACTTCGTAGATTTATCTACGGAGTAGTGTAATATGTAATGTAAGGTAATGTTATGTATTGTAATGTAAATATTTAAGTCCATAGATCAAGAAAAATTAAGGAAACATTTCGAAAGATATAAAGGTTTTGAAAAGCGAAAATGGGAAAGTAGTCAAATAAGAAATAACTTGAATTTAAAAAAACACAATACTTTTCAAAGTAAACTTTTGGTAATTTTTGATTTAAATACTTGTTCGTGAAGGTTTAAAAATCTGGGAAGATGGAAGCTATTAATTCGGATTTTTGCTGAAAATTTTGGAATTCCTTGTGCTTTCAGTTATCAGCTAATAAGGTTAGAACGAATGCACCTATTGATTTGGGTTTTTAACCTTCTGGAGTAGTTTATAGTTAAACTGCGTCTGTTGTGATGTATTTTCAGCAGGGGAAAAATATTATATACAAAAAAAACAGTACATTTTCGATCGCGCCCAAAATCTGAAAGGACTTGATAGATTCACATTCAATAACCCGAAAACCAAAAAACCCGTTTTTGAAAAATTTTAAGAGTTAAAAAATCAAAAAATCTAATTGTCGTTTCTATTATTTTTTAAGCAAATTTCAAAAATAAACCGTTGCGTGAACTATGCATCAACATGTCCTAGATTAGTGAAACTAAAAATTCTTCTCAGAAAATTAAATAAAAAGTGTGTTGATACCTCTTGATCATTTGCTGGCAGAGCGTCATAGATCAACATTTATTTATTCGAGATAAATGTAACTAAAAATTTCGTTTGCAAGAAAAAGCTAAGGGCAAACGAGTACGGTGTAGCAAAAATAAAATGCACGACTGGGTCGCACGAACTTGCTCTTATATAAAAGACTAAGAATCTCAAAAATAAATGTTATTAGAGAAAAACTGTTCATAAGCATAAAATTCATTTTTTTAAATGACTAAAACAACTCCTTTAGTAGTTGGAGCTAAAAACAGGATGCCATGTGTTTCAAGCAAATATTAGTTCATTCAAGAACAAAATTATAATTCGTTGTAGTGGTTTCTCGAAAAAATAAGCTTTTATATATAAAATTTTTAAAACATTCTTAAGAAAAAATTTTTGTACGCCAATTTAAAGTTTTGATTATTATTTTTTTTCCAAAAAACAAATGAATATTTGTTTCAAAATTCAAAAAAATATTTTTCAAGTTTTGAAATGTAATGTTTTTAAACTTTTTAGAAGCTTCTCTATACAAAATTTCATTAAAACCCGATATGACAATGATGAGAAATTTTTTTATTAAATTATAGATTGTTATCAAAAGAAAACAAATTTTAGCAAAATTCTCGGAACCATTTTCGAAAAAAATACGATTTTCGAAAACTGATTTTTAACATTTATATGGAGGGTGTCGTTATTTTTAGGTAAAATAATTTTTTTTTTCATATCTTGTTGTTATATTAATTAACTTTTATTTATCAAGTTTTAAAAAAATCGAGATTTTCGAAATATGAAAGTTTTCAAAAAGACAATTTTGAATTTTTTTTTTAAATCAAAAAAATGAAAATTTGAATGCATAATAATATTGAAACTGCTGAGAAGCTTTAACGTAAAAAAATGATCAAAATCGGTCGTACCGTTTTTGACAAAATCAAAAACAAAAAAAATGGTTCCAAGGAGAGTACCAAAAATAATCATTTTTTGAAAAAAAAAAAATATTCATAAAATTTCGAGAAAAACTCGCATGGCAGGTGTCGTTATTTTTGGCCTTAAAAAAAAGAAAAAAACCTGTGGAGGGAAAAAATTAAAAACGATATCTACCAATTTTGATGAAAATCGGCCGAGCCGTTTAGTCGAACAGGCAGACAGACAGACAGAATTGTGAGACCTACTTTTTTCGTCTTTGATTCGAGTTCGATTTTTTTACGAATAGTACGAGTACCTATAAAAGTCGCAAGTAACAACACTCGTTTGTGTAAAATTATGAAGATATCGAAGTTAAAAGTTTTTGATTGGCGCGGATAGATTTTGACGGCCTTTGATGGCCATGATTTTGTTTGGTAATATCTGTCAAATCTGTTGTTTCTATTCAGTTACTAATACCTAAACACTATGACAAGTTATATGATTAAACAGCAGGTCTAAATGATAAAACTTATTTATCAAAATCAGTGTTGGTTAATACAAACGTTGCTCCCATTTTGCGTTAAACGTGGTGGCCCTGCACCGTCGACTCTTCAACATTTGGTGGTTAAATTTGAGACTACCAGTTCGGTTATCGTTCAGCCAACATTGATATGTTAATGGAACATAAGATTTGCCGAAAACATCGCTTCGGTTTGTGAAAGTGTAAGCAGTGTAATCCGATGCAGTCGATTCCTCGCTGTGCACAACAACTTGGCCTTTCGCAATCTACAACTTGGCGCATTTTGCGCTGGTTACTTAGATCTACACCCAAACAAGATTCATTTTAATTTCAATTTTGTTTTATTGCATGAAAATTTACATTTGTTGGATCATAGGGGGCCTAACTATATACAATGACTTAAGTTTAATTATTTTTATATAAAATTTACATGACGAAAACAAATTAAATTTAAAAGGTCGGTTGACTGTATTGTCCTAAGGGTGTTCATTCCTGGTTGTCAGTGGTGATTTTTGTGGGTTGTGGGGGCCAAACAAGATCCATGTGTTTCTTTTTTAGTACAGAATCTTCGGAGCTTTCAAAATGTGTTTCTTTTTTCGTTTTGAGCATGTTCTGAGCGTGTTCAAAGTGCGCTCTATTACCTAAGAATAAAATAACTGAGCAGACATGAGTTAAATGCTTAACACAATCATTTGACAGGTGGAAGAAGAAAATGACAAGTACATTGACAAATGCCAAATAGTGATAGCAAATTGTTAAGGTGCGTTTCAAAAATAGCTCAGAGCGCTCAGAGCATGCTTGACTCAGGGGATGTTCAGAGCTAAATTCTGAACGAATAAAGAAAGAAGCGAATCAAGAATTTTTGAGTATAATGGCGCTTTTGTATCATATGCGCCACAAGGAGTTTTTGAGTTAACAGAATTTTAATGTAATTTCCTAAAATTAATTTTTATTTTAGTAAAATAATTGCTCTTTTAAATCATTTTAAAATTACAAAATTTAAGCAAATCTTTTCATGCAGTCAGGCTCTTTCTCTATCAAGCACCTACTTTTTGGACTTCTCCCGTTCTCTGTCATTGTGTCATTGTAATGTTAAAAGTTCGAAATGTTTGTTTGATACGAAATCAATACTTGGGCATACAGCAAGTTAAATGTATGGAACACTTTTTATAAATAATATTCTGAACTTTAAAAATAATTGGCTAAGTTATTAAAGTCGTTCCAGATGCGTTACGAGTGTGACCTTAAATAGCGTGTGGTATCCAAGAGAAGAGAAAAAGAAAAAGTTACAAAATAAAAAATCCAACATCGAAAAACTGTCTTTTAAAAATTGTTACGAGTGTGACATGATAAAATATGAATTTTGCACATGAATCGTGTATAAGAAACAAAATTCTAATGGGGAATTGTAGTCATCATACCTCTCACCAAAATCGAAATTCTTTTTCTGTTATAGTAAGGATTTTCTGAATTAAATGTATTAGCTTTAGTTTTTCAATTCGATTGGAGTGTTATTTTTTTTTAATGGGGAACGTTTCCACTAAATGTGTATTCAATTCCCATATGGAGGAGATTTCGATGGAAATAAATTCCTACACCGTAAAATTCATGTCTATAAATCCTCTAAGAATTGTGTCAAATATTATGCTGAATTTTAGACTTTCGGTAAAAACAAGCAAAAATATTAAAATATCCTTTTAATCGTAATGCGACTAAACAAGTGATCCGCAATGTAAAAAAATGTTTAAATCCTGGAGGCCCAGGAAACCAGTTGCCCCACGATCCATCACCACACTGTGAGACTGAGAGAGTTTGTTCTGTGCACAGTAATGTGCGCTTTGGTGGGATAACATGGCAGCAGCATGCGCCGCCGCTGGCCGCCGCCGCCAACCATCGCTTAAAGACCCTCCATTTGCAATAAATAAATGATACGTGATTTTAATACACAAATAATGTTTGTAAGCAGTTTTTGCTACCCTTTATCGAACTCTTTGGCCCCCGTACCTCTTTTGCGCCCATTATACATAAATGTGAAGCAACAATATTGGTTTCCAATTCTTTTTCACTTAATTTTGTATCGATTGGATGCACTAAGCCCGGCGAGTGTATCCTGCACTTATTGAACGCGAGAGATGATGATGATGGCGAAGGATTTTTTATGACTTTAGCACTTTTAAGGTCCAATATACACATTGAGATGCAGAGCAGTGAAGAATGGCCATCGGACCTATAACCGATTGCATCCTAAACGACAACAACGATGAAGAAGGAGGCTTCATTACAATTTTTTTTCCTCGCTTCTTCTATACCATACCAAGCCCAGGATCACATCTTGTTTCATATCATGGGTCTTTCTCTCTAGACGATACATAAAAATTAAGTCTTAAACAAAAAGTCCAGCTACAAGATCGGGTGAAGATGAGGCTCAAGTTAAAACAAAAAAAAAAACACAAAAACAAAAACAACCTGCAACGCACCACATCCAGAGGCTTGGTCCGTTTTGTTGTGTGATATCGGAAAAGTCTGCACAAAAACTAAAACTATTTCTCAAATACTCTTATAAATTAAGGAGTTTTAAGACGAAATTCCTGTCGATCAAAATTCCATCTGCCCTTTGCAATATATGGTGGGGTAGTAAGGGCAAAAAACTAAAACACCATCCTGCCGCGCGATCGATGGTGGGTTGTTGCAGATGATGTTGATGACACGAACTTGTACCGCGCGCTAATGTCTTTTGGTCGTTTCTTCAAATAGGTTTTTTTTTGTCGTTGTTGTGTGTTTTTTTTCCCTGTGTGTGCTAAATGGTCAGCAAGGTATTTTTGGTGCACGCTGGGGGTAGAAAAACTGAAAAATTTCATAGCCAGTTTATCAAATATAATCAAACCAAAAAAAATCGTCTGAAGACATATTTTATCAGAGGGGATCCTTCGGAAAGAGAGCCTTAAATTTTTTGTATTTTATATTTTTTATTGAATTCGGTAGGTATAGTGGAATTCCTGTTTTCCTCCGGCATATTCAATTTTTAGCCGTAACTGATTTTTTTCTCTCTCATATGCCTAATATGTGTAAAAATGTTTGTACAAAAGATTCCGCATGTGTATTATAATGATAATGGAATTTTTGGGTAGATATTAATCCTACAGGGTACCTATAAAAAGAGTTCAACAATATACCTCAATTCGGTTCCCTAACACTGTTGGGACCGTGATCGTTTACCAATAGCAAAAGGAAGCCAATCTTGTTAGGGGTTGGTTTGAGTGGATTTGTGACCGTCGTAGACATTTTTTTCCTCTCTACGTTCAATGTATATAGAGTTTGAAGTTACCTGGATTAAATACATAACGGTAGGTAGAAAAAAAAATCTGGGAGGGTAAGTTTACTGGAGGTTACCTTGAGGGTGAAAAAAAATTCTATTGGTGGAAGAAAAACGGAGATTCTCATTCTTCTTTTTCATTATTTATTTCTTTGGATGATTTAGTAAGATGTTTACAATACCTACCAAGGAAAAGTAAAATGGAAATCGTTTTTTTTTTATTTAAATTTTAACGAATTTTTGCGTGCAACCAGTTTTTATTAAATGAAATGGCCGTTATTTTCGAGGATAATATGCAAATTATTCGACATAAAAAGTACTATGTATGTAAATTCGAAAAAGGGTTGAGATCTGTTTTGTTCAAAAAATTACCTAATCAAACACAAAATTGTAACCGATTTCTTGTATTTTTTGTAATATTTGAAGATGTTCTAGTTTTAAATGCTTTAATATCTTTGACACTTTATAATCACATGCATTTATTGACGAGATTTTTATTAGATACTCTTAAGTTACTTTCAGGAGAATCAGCATATCGCCAGTGTTATTCTTATACCTCGTAACACAGAAAACACATTTTAACTGGAGCTTCTTTAAGACTTTAAACTGAAGTTCATATACTGTTGACAATTCTAAACAAATTACGTAGGCTACGAGATATTAGAGTTCTTTTCTTGTTTGTTGTTATGATTAAAGAGGTATGACATTTTCGACATGCACGCCGAAGAGTTATGAGGTATTTTATTTACTAGGTTACGAGATATAACAGCAAAAGAGATACATCTTGATTAGTTATAACTTCAAAGGAATTGTACCTAATCGGCTTAGGAGATATTATTCTTGGTGATGAGGTATTTTAGTTTAAAAAAAAGAAAAGGCCTCAAGCTTGCTAGATATTTCAGCGAAAATAATTTATATTTAGGCTTTAATTAAATTAACTTTCTAAAATTGATCTTTGTCGAATTTATTTAAGATTTTTTTTTTAATCTGAAAACAAAACAACCCAATTTGTCGCAATCTTCTACTTAGCAACCGCTAAATTACTTTTCTTTCTTGAAAAAATTGCTCCTTTGGCACTATCGGTTAAATCAGCGAAAATTTCCCTCAATTCGGCCGAACTTTTGTGAGAAAGTTATAGATTGGTTCTACTCCGAGCTCTTGTCCAGGGTTAATACATTTGACAAAATTATATGCAATGGCATAACCTTTCTTCGTTTCATTTAGTTTTTGTTGAGCAAATTTCTTGGCTTTTTTGGAATAGCAATGCAAATAAATGCAATGTGACCAGCACCGATGCCAGTGATGATTATCTTCTTGAAGGAGCCTCCTCGGGCGGCGAGTATGAAACCAACCAGCTTTGCTATTGCTCCAACGCTTAGCATAAGGTTATCGGATTCATTGAGGTAATCAATTATTAACTGGGAATGCGTTACTCTTGTAGTAATTATTCATTTGACGTTATTTCGTTATTTTTCTGTCGATCAAGAGGCAGTGATTTTTATGTATACGAATAGCTTGAACTACACTTTTGATAGCTTCACGGGGCTTGGATTTTTTGGGTTAAATGTTGAATGGATTTCTGTTTGTAGAGAGGCAACTCCGTTAGCTTGCATTTGTAGTGTGCCAATTAATTTTCTGTAGATGCTGGCTTCGCCGATTTGAAAACTGTTGCTGCCATTGGTATTACTCCGTAGGCTAATTTGGCGAATATGGTTTCTTTTTGAAAATTCAGTTAGTTGATTAAATGATTTCAAAACTTCTGCGATGACTGACATTGCATAATGTATAACGGAAATACGCCTTTTTTTGTAACTTTGAAAATATTTCTAGCGAGACTTTGTCCATTAGATTCGGAGCAATCACACCAACAAAAGTCTAAAGTTAAGAGATATATGTAAGAACTATAGCGGCTATCCTATCAAATGGGTCTTGATAAAATGACGAATTTATTTGTTGTAATTATTATTTACTATTTATTGACCTTTTGTAAAATATTTTATGTACGAGCTGTAGGTCAACAACAAATAAATTATTGCTAAAATATTTAATTAAAAATAGGTGTTCTTTTTCGAACACTCTTGTAACACTCCAAATCAAACGTTACAATTTTAAGAAAAAAAAAAAAAAACATTGAATACGTGTCTTAGACACGTGCAGGTGAGACTCTTTCCTAAGTTACGTATGGTCTTAAGCTGAAATTCGTTATCGGTGTTCTCAGAGATTTCCGTTTGAAAACGAAAATAAAATGCCTTCATTATTTTGAAAGTTATGTAAAAACGAAAAGTAATTTTCTCAACAAAATCATTTTCCCACGGGAATAACTCAAAACTCTGTAATGATGCCGTGAAATAAACGACGGATTTAAATTGAGTATGTTAGGAACTATATACATAGATATAACCAACGCCGTATAGTAAGCATAATCTCAAATGGTTTACGACTTGCTGAATGCGCGCACGTAGGTACGTGATAGAGTAGCTTATAAGTAATTAGTTAGTTCATGGTTGGGAAGTGAAGATAAACTTGATTTTTCTGCAGATGAATGTCAACGACATTTGCCCCTCTGGAAAAATGCTCAACAGAGCAAGATTCTGACAATCTACAAATGGAGCGAACTTTTCTGTTGAATAAAAATATAAGCGACGGACTTGTGTTTCTTTTTGCCATTCTGCGCATGTTCTGAGCGTATTCAGAGTGCGCTCTATGAGCTCAGAATAAAAGAACTTAGCAGACATGAGTTAACGCAAGTATTTAACAGGTGACAGGGATGGTGACGACAGCTAAGTGTTCAGGTGTGTTTCAAAAACATCTCAGAGCGCTCAGAGTTCAGAACTTTCTCGGACTTTGTTCAGAGTTCTATTCTGAACTAAAAAAAGATCAAGAATATGTGGAAATATTGGCTCATTCGCCGTTAGAATTTATTGGTGTTATTTGAAGCGTTCATAAAAATTTTTAAAATAATTTTTTTGGAGCAGTGATAAAAGTAAAGTAAAGCAACGTAAAAATGAAGACAATTTTCAAGCACAAGAACAGCATTTACAAATTTGAAAATTTTGATATAGTAACTTATTATTCATTCAATGAAAATTTTTGTATACACTTTTAGGCTTGTGAGGAATTGTTGAGAACCATAGGAACATCTCTTTAACATGGCACTAATCGTAATTATTTTTTCTCAGTCAAACGGCATAAGATGCACAAAACAATGCTAATGCTAATACGTACGGTGTCTCAAATCGAACCCTAACCCATAAACTTTTATATGTACAGGTAGAAAAACATGTGCCATCAACCAAAGGAATTAACGCTGGAGTTCCTCAAGGCTCAAAACTTGGACCGCCGTTCTTCAACATTTACACTGCTGATCAACCAGCCAACATATCAGGTACAAAGACGAAGCTTTATGCAGACGACTCAATCACATATGCCACCGCCTTTTCACCAGAAATTGCTGCCAGGAGAGTGCAAGAGCACATTAAAAACCTATGGGAATACTATGTCAAATGGGAACTGAGGATAAACAGCGAAAAGACTGAACTCATCTGCTTCCGAACACCAGTGACTGTCATTCGAAGACGAGCTTTTGCAACACGCTGTGATGCAATTAAAATAAAGTTTCCAGACAACACTGAAGTGACAGTCAAATCTTCAACGAAGTACTTGGGAATCAACTTTTCCAACAAATTCAAATTCAAAAGGCATGCAGACTTGATGTTGAAGAGAGCCAACTATTCTCTGCACTTGGTCCATCCGCTTCTCAGGAGGCGAAATAGACTAAGTAAGAAAACCAAGCTTCTTGTGTACAAACAACTTATCCGACCCGTTCTGACCTACGCCTTTCCCATCTGGTTTACTATTTCACCTACAACAATGAAAAAGATGAAGCTTTTTGAAAGAAAGATGCTCCGCATTTGCACTGGACTGTACCCTAACCCACTGACGAAGACATATATACCAACAAGGAATCTGTATAAAGAAGCAAAGTAAATACCATTGGACATGTATTTACTGCAGCTCTCCGGAAAAATCATCAGGAACCTGGAAGTTCATCCCAACACAGAAGTGCAAGAACTTCTCCAGCATGAACTAGAGCCTAGTGACAAGTATCTATATACACCCGAGCCATCACTGACGATCAATTTGAAGACATCATTCATAACGACAACGCACTCTTTTACGAGAAGAACAACAATCAATACTACAGGGGATAAAACTCCCACTCATCAAAATTATTATTTAGTTAATATTAAAAAAATCATGAATTAGATTAAGAAAACATTAAAATGATATTGTAAGCAAATAGCATTATGTAAAGCCAAAGGAAGAACGTTGGGTCCCTATTGTTGAGCCAACATGATTTAATTTAGTAATAAGTTAGTTTTAAGTCAAATTGTATATAAAACAAATTGAAAAATAAAATTCTTAATCTTAAAAAAATAACATAACATAAGAAAAAAATCTCTTAAGAATTAAATAAATATTTTGCTTTCTTATTTTAGCTTTACGATTTCTAAATAAAAATTATTGTTTTGATTTTCTATGTATATGATTGATCTCCAAAAATAACTTTTCCTTGAAAACTTCTTCTTTAAACATATACGTAAATTTCTTTAAAAAAAAAAGAAGTAAAAAACAAATTTGAGGATCACTCTGCCAATGTTATAGAATAAATAAATTATTTGCATCCGCCACTCATAGTAACGAACTTGTAGTTTTAAGGAAATCAAATCTTATGAACTTTAAATTTACCTAGCTATAAATGCGGGAAAATGTTTATGAAACACAAAAGTACAACTCCATACTCTATTTGTCCTTGAAACTAATTACAAGTCTACATGTACGAGACTAATAGTTTTATGAAATATGTTGAGGTCAATTAAACTTTTAATTGAATTATATTCAATCACACCATACTCAATCAGAAGAAGTTTTCTAATCTTCTATATCTTCGTTTAAAAATTCTGACTAACGACATATTTATGTATGTATACATATTCTAGGTGTCTAAATTTAAACAAATTCTCTTACCCCCAGTTTCACAGTGAGAGTTTAAACTTAAGTTCTGTTGAACCTGAACTGGAGTTTAAATTTGAAGTTCAACTCGTTCGGTTTCAGTCTTATCTGAACTTCATTTCATTAAACGCAGTTTAAGTAAATTGTTTTCTCTTTCTATCTGAATCAAAGAAAAAACACTCAAGGAAAGTTAGCTTTGTTTCAGTTGTGACCTATGACAGAAAACAAAAATTAAAAATGAAAATAAATTATATTTTCAAATGTTTAAAGGGGTTGTCGAACTGAGATTTAAACGGCAGAATAGTGTCGTTTGACTTAAACTACAGAATGAACTCTGTTCAAAAACTGTGAAACCAAATTTATTGTTGAACTGAAGTTTAAACCAAAAGTGGGGTTTAAACTTCCACTGTGAAACTGGGGGTTAGAAACATAAAATTAACAGTATTTCTGTGATTTGAATAAGAGTCGGTAAACATCGAACAATTTTACTATCACACCTGGGCGAAACCCATTTTAGAATTAAGTGAACTTTTGATTGTACTCAGCTATAAGCTTTACAAAAAAGCCTCAAAATATTTTGTGCGAGATAAAGATCATGTTTATGAAAAGCAAATCAAACTTTTATGTAGGGCATTTTGACGCACCTTGTTAATACTTCGCTTCTGAGTACCTTACAGAAAACAAAATCAAGATATTAAAAGAACTTTTTGACACTATGGGGAGAGTGCGCCATAATACATACTGCCGTATTTTTCCTACAGGAAATCGGTTATTGATTCTGGGTATCCATTGCTTCTTCTTCTGTGTTTAATAATTCAATACCTTTGGTATCAAGTTTGTTTTCTTTTTCAACCAACTCAAAAGGAATAGTTTTTTTGCAACGTTTAACTTGACGTGTAAAAATAGAAAAACACTTTTAATAAATATAGGTGCAATGGTCTTTAATATGATTATTAATGTGCGATGGCGATGGATAAAAAATGGAACGATACACGCTTCAACAACGCATTGAAATTATTAAAATTGGGTCCTTGAAATGCATGAAAATGAACCGGAATTTCATCGAAAAATCATCTTGACTGATGACGCCCATTTCCACCTCGGAGGCTACGTCAACAAGCAAAACTGTCGTATCTGGGGCTCGGAAAACCCAAGAGTTATTGTTGAAAAGCCTCTCCATCCTCAACGCGTGACTGTTTGGTGCGGTTTATGGTCCCGCGGGGTCATTGGACCTTACTTTTTCGAAAATGAGGCTGGAGCAACAGTTACGGTCAATGGATTGCGCTATCGAGAGATGATTAATGATTTTTTATGGCCTGAATTGGATGGTATTGATCTGGACAACGTTTACTTTCAACAAGACGGCGCTACGTGCCACACAAGCAATGAAACCATCGATCTTTTACGGGAAAAGTTTCCGGACCGTGTTATCTCTCGAAGAGGTGATCACAATTGGCCACCGAGATCTTGTGATTTAACACCTTGCGACTTCTTCCTTTGGGGCCACGTGAAAGAAAGGTCTACGCCAACAGCCCAGCGTCGATTCAAGACCTCAAAGATGAAATTCGTGAGGCTATCGAGGACATAGGGCAGCCACTTTGCGATTTGGTTATGGAAAATTTCATGAAAAGGATATGGTCCTGTAAGCGTGGTCTTGGCGGCCATTTGGCTGATGTTGTGTTCCATTATTAACGGCATACCTTCCTCTTTATAATTAAATAAACATCCGATCATTTATCTCCAAAAATGCCATTTTTCTTTGAATATCAAAATAACACCTCTTATTGGAAAACCCTTTAATACTTTTTTTAATCTTAGTTTTCTATTATTATATTTCTGTTCTATGTTTTTTATTTTTTTTTTTTTTTTATTCAATCCATTTTTAAAAGCAATGGACGGGATTTGGTGGAGGTGCATACTCAGATAGACTAAATTTAAGGCCCATATTGCGGTTGTAGATTTCATAATCGATTATCGACTTCTTTCGATCATCGATCGTCAATTACTCTTTTTCATATTGTAACTGTCGATTGTGATCGAAATTTTTCGATTTCACAGTCGTTTCTTTTCGATTGTCATTTTTTAATCGACGCGTCCTTACGTTGCTGTCTAGAAGTTTTTCTTGTGAACAAAATGTAAGTTTCATCTATGTAATTAATTAATTATTTTTTGGAAAATAACATTCAAATATTTATTTTATGTAGGTCAAAAGTTATAACGAATAAAAAACAGATGTAAATATTGCTCAGATTAATGGAGGAAAATCTATACATCGCGAAGTTGGTTTGCGCTAAGAGCCAATCAAAGCATAGATGGTAGAAATTCGCTCCGGAACTTAATGGTGAACGACCTCCAATGCGTACTTGGGAAAAGTGGCTAAAGGTAACGAAGAATTTTTTTTGTTATACATTCATATTTTTTTCCTACTTTAAGCTCCTTTATTCAATTAGTTATGGACAGATTTTATATTCCACGCCAAAAAGAAAATGTCACAGAATAAAGCGGAACAAAAAGCAACTGGTGGTGGACCAAATAAGCTTCATACTTTCAGCCAATTAGAAAAAGCTGTAATCAAAATGTTGGATATAAAAACCATCGTGGACCCACCTGGAGTTGAGTTTGGTGGCTTAGAATCTGGACTAAAGAATAATTCGTTATCGCAAGAAAATTGTTGCGAATGATAAAGAACTTGAGGAGATGGATATTATTGAGTCAATAATAAGCCTCACTGAAACTACAAACAAAAGTAAATCGATATTCAACAGCAAAGCATCAAAAACAAAATCAACAAAAAACAAAAAATGTTCTCAAGAAAAAGAAAGGCAAGTGCTATTGGAGAAATCAAAAAATTTCTAAGAAACTTTTTTCAATGAAATAAAAACTATATAGTGCACGACATTAAAAAAAGTTTAAAAACAAGAGCGGAATACGCGAAGAAAATTCTTATTTGCAACCGCATCTTCTCGAACATGCAAGCACCCATAAGATCTCTTGATTCTGTCTCTATAGCAGCTCTATAACAGCTCGTAACTCCAGATCGTCTCTAATAAGTATGGCGCAGCAGTTTACCATTCACCTCTGCTGGGTGTCGGGCCACTGAGATATTACCGGAAATTGTAAAGCTGATGAACTAGCTGAAACAATGATATCTTTACTGCCAGATAAGGCAAACATACATACATAGGTATTTTGTTTACAACCAAAATACTTGATCGTGTTGAAGATATTTAAAACAAAAAAGAGACGGAACATAATGCCCAAAGTGTTCCTAGGACACTTCATTTTAATTTTTGTAATCTTTCTCCCAATTTCTTCAAATATTGAAAGAAAGGTACATACAGTCGTTTCTTCAAAAGACACAGAAAACTGTGTTACAAAAAACCTTGAAATGTATAATTACAAAAAATAAATCGTACATAAGTTATGTTTACAAAAATTTACTTCAAATTTTCTCAATAAAAACATACATAAATTGGATCAACTAATGATCTGCCTAATGCTCGAAAAAATCATCGCTGATGAAATTTATTTCGGGGCAACGAAGCTAAAAAGATATATTTTTGTGAAGAAAAAGTTAATAACAAATTTTCTTCTTTCCAGGAGGCGAATTTAAATTTTTCCAAAATCACTTAAAACTTTAAGGTAATTTTCTTGTACTACGGCCACTGAGTTGAATGACACTTATAAGTATTATAGACACTGAAACAAAATTAAAACCCTATTTTCATCATCTTCAAAAACGAGCCCCACAAGACATACCTATTCGTCAATCGTCCTCCACACAAAGAAGTAATGAAGTGCAACCTCAAAAAAGAAAAAAACATATGTTCATCAAATAGATGTCATAATATTATTTCATGCCAGGATGCGATTAACCGATAAAGACACTATGGAAATTTCTCTTTCATACGATTTCCCGCCACAAGATTAATATCAATTTTAATATGCGTAAATGAATCTCAAATAAAATATGAACGTAGACAAAAAAAAATGTGTAAACACCCACCACATCGTAAAACTGAAAGTACGTTTTCCCAACAAGACATGTGCACAGTTCGGGCAAACATATGCCTCAAACTTGAACCCTTTTTCTTTTGATTCCTCTGCTTAGCAACCTTTTCAACAATCCATTGGATTTCGTTTGGATCAAGTCAACTGTGAGCAATCCTCTTGCTCTTAACTTCCATCGGGCATATTTTGTTAACCCTTTAAATTGAGGAAGGAAAGGGAAACCACCATCGATCGGCATATGTCCGAAGTTTTATTATATCGTCGGCGGCGGCGCTAGATTGTTCGATGAATGGGGATTACTAAGTGAATGGCGCTTAAAATTATTTTAGACAGAGAACCATCAGCCATCACAACCGTATATTAAATGTTTGTATTATGACGTCATGATGATTGGATTCATACAATAATTCTCTCCCACATGCAGGTATTTGTGATATCAAATGTCCTAACTATCTGTCTTTGGATCTTGGTTTTTTCTTGGGATTTTGAATTCCAGACGATGGAGGCAAATAATAATAGTAACTAGCAAAAACTTGTATTGTATATTATATTCATTTTTTTGTGTTATAGTGCAGTCATCTACATTATAATGCATTCATATATAGGATATGAGTCCGACAGAAATGAAAACAGAAAAAAAAACTGATATCACCCCGCCACAAGCGAGTTATTGTAGGTATATGCTGCTAACATAGAAAAATCTCACATGAGGTAGGTATCCAAAGGATAGCAAAAAAACTGGGCGAAAAAATATTGTAGATACAAGGAGCAAGAAATTGGCGACTGGGTGGCTGAATTTTTTTCAACTCCCATGTGAAATCTTTTACTTCTTGCAGCAATTTCAATCGATACGAATAAGTTGTGAGAAAAAAGTGATTTTTTTATTTGTCTCGGTTGTCTATCTATACTAGAACAATACACATAGGTATAAGCTTATACGAAAGAAAAATGTTTTAGAAAAAAAAAGACCGAAACAAATTGGATGTTCTAAGCTCTAACCTTAACAAAAGCCTTTATCCTGGGAGGTAATGTTGCATTTTTAGTCCTGATTGGCGTTTTTATTTTAATGTTTTTGTATAGAAAAAAAGATATAAGGAGAAAATCGGAGACTTGAAGCATTCGAATTCCCGCGACTTTTTTTTTTGTTTCTAATAAATAAAAGGGCGGGCCAAATACAAGTTCAAGCGATAACGAAGTCTGGTCGTGAGCCTTCAATTGCTGAGTCAATTGGACCTTGTAATCCGAGATCTTTTTGCAGAATTTTTCTAAGGCAAGTAGCATATTAGCATACCAGTCTCATGAACTTTTTGCACAACCTTTCGTAAAGCAGGTGCGGGTACTTCATTTCGACCAAAACTTCTTTTTCAAAAAACTTACAGCACTCACTTTGGAAATAAGTTTTCAATATTTTTGAACATTGTTCAAGCGTAAGGCAACTCATTTCGTTCCGCGAAGGTATGATACTGACTTTCTGTCAAGATTTCGAGCGGGAAACAACTGTCAGTGTCAAAACAACCTTTTGAAAAAGAGCACTAGATAACCCATCTGGTACGTAAATTACAAAACGTTTTTCTCAAAAACAGTTCCTACGATTTTGAATAAAAATAAATTTTCCGAAAAACGGTTACAAAATTTATGTTCCAGAGAACCGTGATTTTGGACATAGAGTTTCTCAAAAACGGTATAATAGATTTTGGTATGGTAAATATAATTTTGTTTATAAATTCAATTTTGAATGAAATTCGTACGTTGTTTTGAAATTGATTTCCAAAATGTTTCAAAAGTATTTTGGAAAATTTTATTTTATATTGATCTTTTATTTATAAGTTGAGCTTTTTTTTTGTGAATAAGTGTTCTTGTGCGATATATATGTTCCTTTTGTCTAGATTTTTAAGTATTTTTTAAGTGATTCATTTGATGAATTTATGAATTTAAATAATTGTTAATCGATACTTGTTTGGATATTTTAATATAGTCCAGTCTAATAAGTCAATATTTTTGTTGGGGAATTAAATATTACATTTTTTTGTTGGCATTGAAAAAGTATGTGGGTTTTAGGAAGATTAAATCAATATCCCCTTGCAATGTTACCATCATCTTGATTTGCAAAGTGAACTCAAATGTTTTTAGCTCTAGATTGAATACCTATTTTTCAAAAAAATATTTCAAATATTGGTCAAACCGATAAACTTTGTGTATTTCTATTTTTTAAATAATTTTAAAATGACTAAAAAATACTCCTTTAGAAGT
The DNA here is from genome assembly GCA_911387755.1 of Chrysotoxum bicinctum. NCBI lineage: Eukaryota > Metazoa > Arthropoda > Insecta > Diptera > Syrphidae > Chrysotoxum > Chrysotoxum bicinctum. The sequence continues at coordinate 170,583,281 of OU426989.1, forward strand.
TGGAGCTAAAAACAGGATGCTTTTCTCAAGAAATTATTGGTTTCTGCAAGAACAAAAATTAGCTTTTAATAATTTTTTTTTTTAAATCGTAAGAATTAATCGAAAAAAAAATATGTTTGTTTTATTTGTATACCGTTTTCGAGGAATTTACGATTTTCAAAAACCAGTTTTTAACATTTTACCGGTGAGTAAAGTTATATTCCATTAAAATAGTTTTTTTTTTTTTCTCACATCTTGTAGGCTGTATTAAAAAACTTTTATTTGTCAAGTTTTTGAAACAAAATCGAGCATGGAGGGCTTTCGAAATATTAAGTTTTGAGAAAAAAAAAATGAAAATTAAGAAATTTTGTGAATTTTCTTAAGACAATTTGTTGAACAGTTTTTGAGACAAAAATAAATTTAAAAAAATTCGAAAAAAATGTATGTCAGGTAACGTTATTTTGGGTCTCAAAAATAAAAAAAAAACATGTGGGGGAAAAATTTTAAAATGCTATCTTCTTAGCTTAAGGAAAATCGGCCGAGCTGCTTAGGTTCTAATCGAACAGATAGACAGAATTGCGAGACCCACATTTTCGACTTCCCTATCATCATAATGTCAAGTCTGATCAAAATCTTGAGTTCGATTTTTTTTACGAATGCATAGGTAACTTGCCATGTAATACCTTAATGTTGAAAGTAAAAAATTTACTGCAGAAAGGTCCAATCTACTGCATATACATATTTTGAATGATCTAATGCGCAATGTTTCAAAGTGGTAAATGTCAATTATCATAATGCACAGCAATGAAGGAAATATTGATGTCACAGAAAACAATGAATTAATTAAAGTATTTTTTTTCTTTGTTTTACTGATTACTTGAAATTTTTGACTTAATTCAACTGTGACTAAAATTTTTGAACAAAACCGCATTGTTCATAAATACTAACATTCCAGGCCCATCTCACATTTTGCATGTACCCCTCTTCAAATTAAATATGAAGATGCAAGGATCATCCAGAAATACGTTTTTTTTTTTTTTTTTTTAAAAAAAAACCAACACGACAAAATTTGGAACGGCAATGTCTGTCTGGTCAGATGGTTTTAAGAATAAATGCTTACTTAAAGTGATCACTTTGCACTTAACAGCTTTTCACAAAAAAATAAAATGCACGACTGGGTCGCACGAACTTGCTCCTATGTAAGAGACTAGGAATTTTAAAAACGAATGTTATTAGAGAAAACTGTTCATAAGGATAAAATGATTTTTTTAAATTCTTTAAGTAGTAAGAGATAAAAACAGAATGATATGCAAATATGAATTTATGCAGGAACAAAAATTATAAGTCGTTGTAGTGGTTCCTTAAAAAAATAAGCTTTTATGTACAAAATTTTTAAAACATTTTTAAGAAAAAACTTTGGTACGCCAACCTTAAGTTTTTATTATTGTTCGAATAAAAGTCTAATTTCCAAAAAAAAATACTAAGCCGTTCTTGAGATATCGAATTTTTCAAAAAAAAAAATTAGTTTTTTTTTTCTAAAAATTGAAAAAATATTTTTTCTTCAGTTTTTAAATGCAATGTTTTTTAAACTTTTTAGGAGCTTTTTTGTAAAAAATTTCATTAAAATCCGTTAGGTCGATAATGAGAAATTCAAAATTCGAAAAAACCGTTCTATGGTAGGTACAGTCAGTAATATCTAGATTTAAAATTTTTTTTTATTAAATCATAAATAGTAAAGATTAATCAAAAGAAAAAAAATTTTAGCAAAATTCTCGGAACCGTTTTCGAGAAAAATGCGATTTTCGAAAACCATTTTTTAAAATTTGTATGGAAGGTACCGTTAGTTTTAGATAAAACAAAATTTTTTTTCTCAAATCTTGTAGGTTGTATTAAGAAACTTTTATTTGCTAAGTTTGAAAAAAATCGAGCATGGGGTTTTCGAAATATTGAGTTTCCAAAAAAAAATTTTGAATTTTTTTTTAAAAATCCAAAAAATTAAAAATTGAAAATTTGAATATGTACTAATATTCAAACTTTGGAGGAGCTTTGGCATAAAAAAAATTATTAAAATCGGCTTTACCGTTTTCGAGAAAATCAAAAACAAAAAAATAGACCCAGGGGGGCTACCGAAAATAACAATTTTTTGGAAAATTTTTTTCAACCATTAGCTAGTTTTAACCAAATGAAATTTTTCAATTTTTTTTTAAAAAATTCTGTGAGACAGTTTTTGAGAAAAAAAAATATTTATAAAATTTCGAAAAAAAATCGTATGACAGGTACCGTTATTTTTGGTCCTAAAAAAAAATAGAAAAAAACGTCCGGGGGTAAAAAATTAAAACCCATATCTACCAAGTTTGAAGAAAATCGGCCGAGCCGTTTAGGCTGTAGTCGAACCGACAGACAGACAGACAGACAGACAGACAGACAGACAGACAGACAGACAGAATTGCGAGACCCACTTTTTTGGTCTTCGCTATCATCGTAATGTCAACTTTGATCAAAATCTCGAGTTCGATTTTTTTTACGAATGCATAACTTGCCTTATAGTACCTATAAGTCGCAAGTAAAAATAATTTTCTGTAAAGTAAACTTACGAAATGTTTGACAAAATTGTAACCTACATACGATCTTGAACTTGACCATTTTTTTAGAATAGAAAAATGTAATAATCTTGCGTATTAAAAAGAAACAACGTTACAAAGTAAAACATAATGCTTATGCATGCACAAGTAAACAATGAACACGTTGTTTAGTTTAGATATCTTTTTGCTTTAAAAAATAAAATTTGGCCTAACATATTGCTTTGCAAAACAGAAAAAATGGTGAACAAAAATTGCATTCATGGAAAAACTTCAAGTTTTGAAAAATTTGAAAGTGAAAATAATTTAGTGAAGTAGGGCCCAGACCCAGATGAATACATAAGTATACGGGTGATTCTACAAACGATGGAATTTTTGGCGGAATGTTTTAAAATCCGTTCAATTATTTAATCAGATTTTTTTTTTAAATAAAATCTGATTGATGTCTACCTGGCCAAACAGTATTATTAGGGTGGCCTTATTTTATTTTGCTCAAAAAATTTTTCTAAGTGTCTGATTCTCAGTCCCCTGACGGGTCCTTTTTGCGTTTTCGCAAAGAAAAATTATTACCGTTCTCTTATTTCAGGTCTCATACTAAAATGAATCCCAGCGAAGTTACGCCAAATAATACATATTTGCTACGAAATAGATAAATATTTTTTAGTAATTGATTTTATTACAAAAAAACTTAATTAAACGTTGTCCGCGGCATTTTATATTAGTCCCCTTGAATATTGAAACAGTCGAAAAAATCAATATAGGATATCGATCGAATTTCCAACACTGGCAGTTTGAAGTACCAAGTCTCCTTACAGTAAAATCGTGGTGCAACTCGATTCTGTTTCTTATGTTATTATTGTGAAAAAAAAACAGTTCAGTTTATCAGTCCTCTGGTGACTTTTTACAAAACAAATTTGTATTTAAGTAGGTATCTTTGTTAGCAGTAGATATAGTATAGGTTTGATAAAACTGTAATATGTAATATATTTTTTTTTTTTTAAGTAAAACCTAAATATGTTTTTTATGCAAAAACCATGAAAAAATGATTTTTTTATTTTTAAATTTGATGCTATTCAAAAATACAAACAATATTTTTTTTTAACTTGTGAAATGCAATGTTTCTTAAAGTTTTTAGAAGCGTCTCTATAAAAAATTTCATTAAAATCCGTTATGTCGATAATGTACAAAATTTTTTTTTTTGTATTTAATTATAGATCTTAAAGATTAATCGAAAGACTAAAAATTTAAGCAAAATTCTCGGAACCTTTTTCGAGAAAAATACAATTTTCGAAAACCATTTTTTAACATTTGTATGGAGGGTACCGTTATTTTTAGGTAAAATAACTCCTTTTTTCTCATATCTTGTAGATTATTTTAAGAAACTTTTATTTATCAATATTGAGTTTTCAAAAAAAATTTTGAAATTTTTTTTAAAAATCCAAAAAAAATTTGTTGAAAATTTGATTATCTACACAATAATATTGAAACTGCTGGGGAGCCTTCACATAAGAAAAATGATCAAAATCGGTTGTACCGTTTTTGAGAAAATCAAAAACAAAAAAAAAATAGTTCCAAGGGGGGTACTAAAAATAATATTTTTTTTGGATTTTTTTTTTTTCATTTATTACTACCTAGGTTTAACTAAATGAAATTTTATGAATTTTTTTTAAACAAATCTGTGGTACAGTTTTTGAGAAAAAAAATATTTATAAAATTTCGAAAAAAATCGTATGGCAGGTCTTAAAAAATCAAATAAAAAACATCCGGGGGAAAAAAATAAAACCCATATCTACCAAGTTTAAAGAAAATCGAACACACAGAATTGCGAGACCCACTTTTTTGGTCTTCGCTATTATCGTAATGTCAACTTTGATCAAAATCTCGAGTTCGATTTTTTTCCGAATGCATCACTTGCCTTACAGTACCTATAAGTCGCATTTAATAAAGATTTATTCAGTCCCCTTAAAAAACTCTCAGTCCCCTGAACACCCTTTTTCAAAAAATGTCGTTAAAATTGGCATTTTTTATTTTCTTAACTGGCCGCTTTCAACAACGCAAAGAGACGTTCTAATGATCAACTAGAACAACTCTTACGACTTTTGGCTTTCAAAAATGTCGTGCAGAAATTTGTAACATTTTATTCCACCACCCATACAAACAAATCAATCTTATTAGGAAAAAACTGAATGGGTATAAATTTGAATTATTGAAGTTTAAAAATCACAAAAACAATAGGAAATGTTTAAATTAGTTTTGAAATATTTGTAAATACTGTATGGTCAAAATTCTGTATGATACTGTCATATGATACATGGTCATAATACTGTATGTTAAATATTCTGTATTTCAAAATACTGTAAATCCAAAATACTGTTTCTCAAAATGCTGTATGAGCAAAACACAAGCTTTTATGGTAAACAACGAAATGCATGAACACATGGAAGTTTTGACAGATCAATTAGTTTGGTGCAATTGTTTATGCAATTGTTGATTATGATGAAAACAATTCATGTAAAAATATGAGAGAGATAAGAACAATTAAGAAGAAGAAAATGAAGAAGAAAGAAAATAGGAAGAACATACCATTAATTTGTTTTTGTTTTAAAAGTGCGCACTTTTTTACATTATCAAAACGATTTTTATTTTTCAGCCTATTTACAGCATTTTGAAATACAGAATTTTTACTAACAGTATTTTGATCATACAGTATTTTGTACATGCAGTATTTTGAAATACAGTATTTTATTTTGAGATACAGTATTTTGAGTCCAACCCACTTTAATATTTTCTAGCCTTTTCATATTTATCTTGTCAAGAAAAGCGTTTATCAAATAACTGCGGTGGTAATCATAAGTTTTGTCGATTTACTTGAAGTTGGAAATTGTTACCTATGATAAAGGTATTGTGGTAGACGATTGTGTTTGGTGTTGGATATATGAAGAAATATGGGGTATTGTAGAATGCATTTAAATTGCATGTTGTATAGCATTCCCTAATTTATTTGGCCAAATAACAAATCAATTTAACCTATTCGGAAAAAGATTTAAACCAGACACAAATCAATTTTAACTATAGCGAATCATTTTAAACGATTTACAATTAAAATTAATTTGCCTAAGGTTTTAATTGAATTGTTTTTGTGTGAAATCTATTTCCGTTAAGATTAAATTGATTTTCTGTATTTATACGAGTTTCTTCTAATATTAACCATATGTACTCGTAAATGTATCTTAGATTATATTTTTGAAAGCAACTGTAATATTTCTTATTTCAGCATCACATGACAGTAATTTCACTACACTGTTCAATAAAAGCAGGGATAATTAAAGTTTTTGGAAAATTTTAAAATTTTTCCAACTCAAAAACTGATTGAAAATTACTCCATGATTTTATGTTGATTCTACAAGAAGCATTTTTAGTGTTAATTTGGGAACTTGTGACAATGTGACGTTGGCATTATACTAATTTCAGATAATTTGTGCATTAAAACAGATTTTAAGTGATTTAATCGACATGCTGTCAGAAAATTTATTTAAATATATCAAGTTGGCAAATTATTATTAACCATTTACCGATATATCACACAAGAAAAGTTATAAGAGTAAAAAGTTTAGGTATGCTTATCAGTTATACAATGAAACAATTGATAAAGTTTCAATGATGAATGATCTACATGAGTTTTGTCTAAAAACACAATTTTGTCACAAAAGTTCTAACGTTAGTGATCGTCGATAATGAGATTATCAATTCACATACATAATATATTATTTAACAGAACAATTTTGTAGAAAAAAAAAAATAGAACAACACAACACAAAACTCCTTAACAACATACTTGTATCAAACATACATACTTAAGGGGTAACTACCTTTCATCTTTTTAGTGAGCCATAGTTTTGCTACGACTACGCGTATAAAGTAATCAAATTAGACTGCCCGACACTGAAATCTGACACATTTAACACACTAATTTCAACAAAATAAAAACGAAAAGTGACAAATACCTAAATTGACGCACATGCTGATCCATTTACAGAGTTTGGTCAGCTTTGACAAATCTTATTCGATTGAAATGACAATTAAAATAAATAGATTGTTTTACTCACTTGTTCCATTTGCATTACGTCCAAAAATCTTTCCCGGTGGACTTAATATAGGACTTGATGAGGCTGATGGTGCTCCAGATAGCGATCTCTGTCCCTCCGACATTGCTCCGCTGGTTACTGAGATATTTGCATCTTCTTGAGGATTTGCCGATATAAGGACACTAGTAACCATTGTTGGCACTGCACTTGTCACTGTAGTCGCCACTGTAGAATGTGTACTTCCAGATGGTTGTTCCATTTTCTTTTCTTAAACAATTTCTCTAAATAAACCTAATCTAAACTAAAAATATCTAAACACATGCACTACTTTAAAATTCCACTAAAAAAAAAATTTCCTACTCTAGATTTTGAAAAAAAATCAAAAATCTTATATCAAAACCAAAAAAAATCACTAAAAATGTAGATTCCTTGAGATATTTTTATTTTAGTTAAAATTTTAGTCGCAAAGACTAAATCTCAATCTCATTTATCGTATTTTTATCTTCAAGTAGAAAGACGCACAACACAACAATAAGTAGAGACAAGATCCAAAATTTTTCAACCGTTCTTGCCGAAGCCAGACAAAGTTCTGTTTCTGCTCACTCGCCACTATTTTGTTATCCAGTTCAAGTCCAATCCGATTCAACAAGGAACTTCTTGGAGGGAAATCTTTTTTCAGTTTTTTTTTATTTGTAGAACATACCACACGTCTTTGGACAAAACATACGAGACGAAGGTATCTACAAAAGAATAAAAATTAAAAAAAGGGATGTACACAAAAAAAAGCATACGAAAGGAATCAGAATGTTGGAAGACGATTCGTACGACTTAAAAAAGTGCCTGGGAGTGAAAAACATACCTAGACCCAGCATGGACCCTTCTTAGCTCTTGGTTGACCGAGAGAAGCCTTTGCATGGGTAGATTGGCGATATAGAACCTATGTATAGACCATCAGGGATGAACTAACATTTAACATCTTATTGGAATCTTTGGCTGGCTGGGTGAGGATGACGATGACGACGATGTAAAGGAATCATCACTTCAGACTCCGGTAATGCTCCGCCCTGCGTATGAGTTTCGGAGGGCTCACATTTTGACGGTAGGAAATATGTGTTCTCCTCTATAATTACGTGAGCGGTTGATTTTGAGGCGAACAAAAAATTAATAGAAATTCTGATTAAAGGGTTATTTTTGGTGAATTGACACTCACCGAATTAGAATTTAATAAAAAAAAAACTGTTTACCAGTTTGTTTTTAGTTTTAGGGTAACGTTAGTTTTCAGACTCACAAAAAGGATGGCAGGATATTTTATAGAACTTATTTACTGTGATGGTAATGTACGAGTACGTATATTAGAACTCTGGGAAATATTTTTTATGTTTTTTGTTTGAAGAACGGTTTAGATATTTATATGTAAAAAGATGATCTTAGTCGAAGAGATAAAGATAGGTGAGTATTATCGTGGGGTGGTTATATACATATAATAGGTAATTTGAATATTTTTGGCGCGCATTTTCAATGTAAGCACCGATTTTCAGCCAAAAACACATATTAAAGGGAATTAATTCTTTGATATTTTGTTCAGATGGCTATGAGATAAAAATGAAGCCTTTGAACAGATTTTCCGCAGCTATTAGGATATTTCTCAAGTAATTTGATTTATGTAAATCGAAATTTAAGGAAAGGTTACTTTTTTTGTCAAGCGATCTAGAATTATCCTCATGTGAAAATAAATCGTGTATGAAAGTGAGATTTCCAAGTGGTATCAAACATAAGACAACTCATTTCTTCTTAGAATTGAAGACATTTAAAATGAGGTGTTGAAAGAGATACATATATGTGTATGTGAAGATATATGATCTAAGTTTCATTCTACCTTCTACGATTGAATGAAAATATAAAAAAAATATCCCTCTATGATATACCAATCTAGTTATGCGATTTCATAAATAATAAAAGAGTTTGATGCTATTAAATTTTAAGCAAAGCCATAGGTACGTATGGGGAAAATGATATTTAATTCAAGCATCCGATATTTATGATGCTACCTATAATTTTTGATACTTTTGAAAGTGGTCGTGCTTCAAGTGTTAATTTCACGGTAGTGACATTTATTTGGATCTCACGTCTGTAACATTTTCATACTTCTTATCACTTTGCTAAGAACCACTTGAAATTAATTAAATTTTGTGGACTAAAATTAAACTTTGTGGACTTAAGGCCAAATAAAAAGATGTTTTGAATCAATAATTCAACAAGTCCAATAATAGTGCTTAGTCTTCTACTGATTTATTTCAGTAGTATATAGAGTTTGTATTTTAAAACTCTTCATATAGAATTAATCAAAGGCGCAACATTTAAAACGACGATCCTGCAAATTTTTATTGAACTTAGCAGCATACTTTTTCTAGAATTTTATTGAACTTCAAATAGCTTTAAGAACCATCAAATAGCTATTTTATTTTTTTAAGTATCATGTAACTCTTTGACACTTACAAACGTCAAAAAACCTGTTTACTTAGTGTTTCGCACTATTCAGGATACCACAGGAAACTGTCCTCGGGCCCTTTCTTTATAACATTTTTTATTCATGACGTCTCATATACAAAAATTTGAAGAAGACACGATTTTGTTGGCATCATATGAAAGACCACATGAGGAAATATCCATTAATTTCCAAAAATGTGAGCTAATATGCTTTAGGAATATTTCCCCTTTAGGTCATCACCTTGCGGTAAGAGAGAGAGCAAGCATCTACAATTAGTTATAGACTGCAACAACATTCCTTGAAAAAATCAAATCAGATATGTTGAGATCAATCTACATGATCGCATGAGAATAAGCCCATATGCTAAACTAACATACAATAAAATCCAAGCAGCAGTTTCCAAACTTAAATTCCATTTCAATTCCTCGTCGGTTGATAAAAGCACCAAACTTTTAATATACAAAGCACTAGTTTGTCCTATACTTGCTACTTATGTATACCTAACCTGGTTCACAATACCCCCACAGTCCCTAAGGAACTACAAATATTTGAGAGATACGTACTAAGAAAATGCATTTCAAAATTTAGAAGACCTAATGGAAAGTGGTTTAAATAATACATGAAGATTCGAACAAAACACCTCCATTTTTATATATCTGTAAATAGCAGTAAGAAAAATTCATTTATATAGTTTCGATGAAAATCCCCTTATACAAAATTTATATTTTATGAAAACATGACTTTTGAATTAATAGACTAGGAATTTTAAAAACGAATGTTACATATTTGAGAAAATTGTTCATAAGGATAAAATAAATTTTTTAAATTGTTTTAGTAGTAAAAGACAAAAACAGAATGCTATGCAAATATGAATTAATGCAAGAACAAAAATTATAAGTAGTGGTTTCTTAAAAAAAAGCTTTTGTATATGTACAAACTTCTTAAAAGATTTTTAAGAAAAAATTTTGGTACGCCAATTTAAAGTATTTATTATTGTTCAAATAAAAATTTAATTAAAAAAAAAAATATTGAGCCGTTTCTGAGATATCGAATTTTCAAAAAAAGAAAAAACTGATTTTTTTTTTCCAAAAATTCAAAAAATATTTATTTTAAAGTTTTGAAATGCAATGTGTTTTAGACTTTTTAGAAGCTTCTCTATAAAATTTTTTTATTAAGATCCGTTGATCCGTTATGTGGATAGTAAGAAATTCAAAATTCGAAAAAAATGGTTCTATGGTAAGTACAAGCTGTAATATCTTAATTTCAAATTTTTTTTTTATTAAAGATGGTAAAAATTAATTGAAAGAAAAAGAATTTTATCAAAATTCTAGGCACCGTTTTCGAGAAAAATACGATTTGTGAAAACCATTTTTTTAATTTTTTAGCATTTGTTTGGTAAATTTTTTTTTTCACATCTTGAAGATTATATTGAGAAACTTTTATTAATCAAGTTTAAAAAAAAATTACCATGGGGTTTTCGAAATATTGAGTTTTGAAAAATTTACAAAAATTGAATTTTTTTTTTAAAATCCAAAAAAAAATTTTTCCAAAGTTTGAGTACACAATTCTATTTATGTTTTTGGGGAGCTTTAGCAAAAAAAATGATCAAAATCGGTTGTACCCTTTTTGAGAAAATCAAAAACAAAAAAAAATGGTTCCATGGGGGGTACCCTCAATAACCATTTTTCGGAAATTTTTTTTAACCATTACCTAGTTTTAACTAAATTAAATTTTTCTGTATTTTTATTTTTTGAATCCTATGAACAGTTTTTGAGAAAAAAAAATATTTATAAAATTTCGAAAAAATTTCGTATGACAGGTACCGTTATTTTTGGTTTTAAAAAAAAAGGAAAAAACGTGCGGGGGGAAAATATTAAAAGTGATATCTACCAAGTTTAAAGAAAATCGGCCGAGCCGTTTATGCTGTAGTCGAACAGACAGACAGACAGACAGACAGAATTGCGAGACCCACTTTTTTAGTCTTCGCTATCATCGTAATGTCAACTTTGATCAAAGTCTCGAGTTCGATTTTTTTACGAATGCATAACTTGCCTTATAGTACCTATAAGTCGCAAGTAAAAAATTAATTCATAAGTTAGTTAGTGACTTATGATTTAAGAAAAAAATTAATTCATAAGCTACTAAGTGACTTATGAATTAAAAAAAAATAATTCATAAGCTAGTTGGTAGATTGGAAATTATTAAGCTTGTTTTGACTACATTATTAACGAAACTAGTTTTCAAGCTTTTTGAGAATTGTGTGTGATTTTTATTTTATCGATATTGTTTTTATTCTATTATGTTATAGGGACTGCATAAACAGAAACTCACATACAATTCTCTAAGAGCTTGAAAACTGGTTTTGTTAATAATTAAATAATTATTTTGTGAAACCAAGCTTAATAATTTTCAATCTACCAACTAGGTCATGACTTAATTTTTTAAATTCATAAGTCACCCACTAACTTGTGAATTAAAGCCAAGCTTAAGCTAAAAACTGACATAAACTTTTCCAACCCTGGTCTTAAGTCACTCCAAACGTCTTTTCAGAAAGTGTCATTTGAGCAACGCTAAGCCATATGCTTCCCAGTAGAGTATACTATAGTTTTTAAGACCATTCAATCAAAAATAGAATTGTGTTTATACCTTAAATAAAAGTTGTTTTATTGTTTTTCAGCATCTACCCACACTTTATAAAAACTTTTTTTTAGGGACCGCTGATTTATAATTTTTGTTTTTTAATTAATTTATATTTTCTTGAGAAATCACATGACGATGGTGTTCTGTTTTAAGCTGCAACTACTAAAGAAGTTGTTTTAGCTTTTCAAAAAACTTGTTTTATGGCTGTTAAGATTTGTTTCTAAGAACATTAATTTTTAAAATTCTAAGACTTTTACATCAGAGCTATGTAGTTCGTGCAACCATTTCGTGCATTTTATTTTGTATAGTTTTCCTGAAATAATTTATTGATCTTGAATAAGCTATCCTAAATATTTGTTGGTTCTGTTATTTGTTAAATTGAATATGTTGTTATTATTTTGCTGAGGTTAATTTTTATATTTGATTGCCTTTATTGTTGGTGATTCAGGTATGACTTCGGCATATAAGGCATATTTCAATTGAGTTTGTTAAAACAAGATGTTCGGTTTTAAAGAAAACAATTTGCAGATTCTAATCAATGACTTCAAGAACTAGTCTAAATTGCACTAACTGCAAAGAGTTAGGCGTGGAAGAAATTTAAGCTAAATATATTTTGTCTACACAATCACGACAACTAATAGGAATAGAAATATATCAATTTAGAAAAAATAAAATGCACGACTGGATCGCACGAACTTGCTCTTATGTAAAAGTACTTTGGAATTTAAGATACATTTTATAAATATTAAACATGAATTTAAAATGAAATTGCCGTCTGATTTCTAGAAAAGTATGACTTTTATCCAAACAAAATTTAAAAAATCGTTTTATTATTAAATAAATAAATTTTTTATATAAGAAATTTCTTTAAAATTTTTCAAGAAAAAAATGTGGGATGCGAATTTTAAGTATTTAATAATATTGATTTTAGGAAATAATTTCAAAAAATAATCGTTCATAGGTTTTGAAGATATTGATTTTTCAAAAAAAATTTTTTTTCAAAAAATCCCAACAAATAATTTTTCGAATATTTTTATATACAATATTATTTTAAACTTAGGGGGACTCCTGCTGAAAATTTTTGGTTAAAATCGTTAGAGCCGTTAATGAGAAAGTCGAAAATCAAAAAAACGGTTATATGACAGGTACCGTTAATAACATTTTGCCCCAAATTTTTTTTTTACCAAAACGTAGTCCATGTCCATAATATCACACCTAATTTTTTTTATCAAAATCGTTAGAGCCGTTTTCGAGATAAATAAGATTTTGCATTACGGGTGTATAGGGGGTACCGTTAGTCTTAGAGCTAAAAAAAAAATTTCAATTTCCCCTCTAGGGAATCACCGAAGACCCATAACTACCGAGTTTGAAGAAAATAGGTCCAGTGGTTTAGGCTGTAGTGAGAGGTACAGACATACAGACAGACAGACAGACAGACAGACAGACGGAATTGTCGGACCCACTTTTTTCGTCTTCGCTATCATCGTAATGTCAACTTTGATCAAAATCTCGAGTTCGATTTTTTTTCCAAATGCAGAACTTGCCCTATAGTACCTATATCGCAATTAAAATGAGGAACCAGAACAATTAAACGTAAATTTCTTCATTTATGATGTCAAAAAAAACTATAAGTACATTCACTTTTTGTCAATTCCAGCAACTAATTAATTTTTTTGTAGAAACGTTGTTTCTATTTATTTTTTATGTTTAAAACTAGTTTTTTTTTTCCTATAAACCTTAATATATTTAATATAGGTATATCTTCGGCTTCCTTTCCATCGACTTAGGTCGTTATTTTATGGAGAATTATATTTAAATTTATTTCATATAAATGAAAAGAAACTGAATTTAAATACAAATTACATATTTGTATGTAACTTCTATTTTCTTTCACCTCTATTAACCAGATTTAAGAATTTCTAAGTTTTCCGGTTTTTAAATTTTCATTCAAAACTAGAATTTCATAATTATGTTTGCCTAATGGTTTTTAATTTTATTATTTTGTAAATGATTTTCTCCTGAATAATTTGAGATTTTTGACTTATACGACGCTTTTTAAAAAAAGCGACGATATTTAAAACAGACACAGATCACCAACAAACGTTTTAGTGATTCTTATTTCCGTACTTTTAGACTATAAGATTTGTTCTTTTTGATTTGGTGATATTTTGTATGTTAACTTTGATCTTTCTATAACTACATGTTTTTATGTTTTATCTCACGCGGGAATATGAAAATAAAAAAAATAAAAGCATAATGTAAATTTTCAGCAAGGAAATTTAATTTTAAATCAAAGAAGACGTACATACATAAAAATCAAAAGCCATGTTTGTTTCTATGTGTGCATTCATGGGGTTATTAAAAGTTTACATTAGTAAAATCTTTAACATCAGCTCTTTTGTATACTGGAGAAGACTATTCATTCTATAGCTATACTTTTGGCTATCAATGCCATGGGTATTTTTTATTAAAAAAAACTGTACCTAGTACTAATTATTTTCAAAAGAGGGCACTAGAAAATATTTCAATCTTATAAGAAAATATACAAAATATATCCAATAAGAATATATCAGAAATATCTGGTTGGACAGTATCATACAGAAAAATGCACTGGTAAAAATATAACAATTCCCTTAAATTTAAAATAATTAATTCACTACTGGATCGCAGATTGTTCACTTTATGGTTTAATAAAGAAATTAAAAGATTTTATAAAATAGGTTTCCCAATAATGGTGGTCCGATATTAAATTGGACTAAATCAAAGTGAGTGTGAGAAATCTAATCTTGCATGCATGCCAAAATAAAAATAAATATACATACATTAAATATGGGCCCAAAGCAAAAATGAATAATCCAATTTGAAAATTTAAATAAAGTCCCAAATAACTGGAAGCAAAAAATGGAATAAAAAACTTAGAACCTGACTTGCAGAAGCTTTTGGTTTCCACTGTTAAAAAACTTTTTGAAAATTGTTCCCCAAAAAAAAAAAAACTATACACAAAACAAAAAAAAAATGATTATACCTACCTGCTCGCTTATAATAAAATATAGTTATTTAAAGTTAGGTTATGAGGTTAATTTTAGTGGGGGCTTAACCCTCATTTATTCAGCTTAATTCAAGCTATAAGTATAACTTAAAAACTAACTTAAATCTAAACTTATAGCTAAGAGTGGGGGTGGGACAAATGGAATTTGAGGTTGTAGGTGTTGGTATTGAAATCGAATGAATTTGGATTCAAATTGACCAACCGGAGCATACGGGTCAGAGGTTCATTAAGACCATAGGAGGTGTGGTGTGATAGTAAATAGAAAAGGCGACGGTTTATAAGGTTTCGTGTGTTAGTATTGAAAAAAATTGAGTTGTAGAGAGAGGAGCAGTCAATTGATCCAGAGAGGAGCCGATGTATAAAAAGTATATCAGCTATTTCTCTACGTTCCTGTAATGAGGTAAGGTTTAACAGTTGGAGGCGGTCACGATACGGGGGTAAGATCAAAGGATTATCCCAAGGAAGGCAACGAAGGAATCGTCATTGGATGCCTTCTATTCTTGATATGTGTATATCTTGATATGGAGACCAAACTTGAGACGCATACTCAAGTAAAGGTCGGACAAACGCTATGTAAAGAAATCGGGTCACGTAAGGGTTGGAAAATTCTTTAGACCATCTTTTTACAAAACCTAATGCTGAGTTAGCCTTATGGATTTTTTCATCAATATGAAATAAAAATTTTAGTTCACGGTCACATAAGGCGTTTTTCTTTTTTAGTTCAGAACAGAACCTGAGTTGTCAAAAAATAAATTGTGTTTCTTTTTCAGTTCAGAGTGTTCAGAGTTTCGAAAATGTGTTTCTTTTTTCGTTCTGAGCATGTTCTGAGAGTGTTCAGAGTGCGCTCTATGAGCTCAGAATAAAATAACTGAGCAGACACAGTACAATGCTTAACACAGGCATTTGACAGATGGAAATTAAAAAAAAAAAATTTCGACAGCTAAGTGTTCAGGTGTGTTTCAAAAAATACTCAGAGCGCTCAGAGCCAGAGCACGCTTGGTTCAGAGGATGTGCGGAACATGCTCGACATGCTCGGACTCTGTTCAGAGCTCTATACTGAACTAAAAAAGAAAAACGCCTATAAAAGGCCAAGATCCCTTATCTTTTCTACAATTTGTATGGGTTGATTATGAATTAATGCGCTTTCGTGAAAAGGTCATTTTCTGGCATTTGCTAATGTAAAGCTCTAAGCAATTGTTGGTACACCAGGTTCAGAAACTATCGAGATCTTTTTGGAGGAGAGATATGTCTTCAGATGCTGCGATGATTTTGAAAAATTTTGTATCGTCAGCATAAAGGGATATTTGACAGTGTTTAATGACCATATCAATGTCGTTAATTGTAAGGATAAGGACACAATATTCACGATTCTCTAGGTAAGAAGTAATCCATTGCAGGAAGAGGGGTTCAAAACCTAAAGAGGATAGTTTAAAGACTATGAGGCTGTGAGAAATTTTGTCGAAAGCTTTGCTAAAGTCAGTGGAGACCATATCAACTTCATTCCCGTTTTCTAAGGCTTTTAGAGTGTAAGAAACGAATTCTACAAGGTTTGTGGTCGTGGATCTGCTTTTTAAGAAACCATGCTATGCTGGTGTAATTAAGAACCTACAACGGAAACTAAGGAGTTCATATAAAATACTTTCGAAAGTTTTTGGGATATGAGAAAGCTTAGCAATTGGTCGATAGTTTTTCACGTCACCTTTCGGGCCTTTCTTGTGAATGGGTGTTATGAAAGATGTTTTCCATATTTTAGGAAATGTTCCCTGAGATAAGGATAAATGAAAAAATTTTGATAGAGGATTTGAAAGAGAAGAAGAACATATTTTTTAGGAAAATGGCAGGGAGACCATCAGGGCCCGGAGTAAACTCATCATTAAGTTGAGATAATTTGTTTTCAATGGCCGAGGGAGCAATGCGATCAGGTAGGAATGGACCCAGCGAAAAATTCGATAGATACTCAAAATAGGTCCAATCCGGTTTGAAAGAGTCCTTGGCGAATGAATCTTTAAAAAATGATGCAAAGTAATTAGCTATTGTTAGATTATCATTGAAGGTTTCATTATTGAAGGACAAAGAGGATGGGTAACCATCTGACTTTCTTTTGTAATTAACGAACTGATAGAAGGATTTGGGATCGTTGATAAGGTTAGATTGGGTTTTATGTAAATATTGTTAGTAGAGAAAACTGTACAGTTCTTTGAATTGAAGATAAGCACCAAGGTACTTTGAGTAGTCAGTTGGGCACTGAGAGTGTAGGAAAATTTCCCAGAGCTTGTTCCTTTGATTACGCAGCGTACGTATCTACGATTATACCAAGGGGGTGATGAAGGAGAAACTCTACATCGGTACGAAGGGACAAATAACGAAATTGAATAACGTAATTCATTATAAAAAATGTTAGTGGCTTCTTCAACAGACATATTTTCAAAATTAAAAGAAATTCGGTCAACATAATCGTTAATTTTAGAGAATTGGGCTTTATGAAAATCATACAAAACAGGATGTGAAGTGGGTAAACTTTCTACGTACGAGTTATGGTAGAACGTTAGTAATAAGGGAGGATGATAATTATCAATAGCTGTAAGAATTTGGGGGCAGAGAGTTACCAATGAGTTATCTGGGTCCGTTGAGAAAATAAGGTCAAGTTGTCGGTCCATATTATTTACAAAGCCACTCATTTGACAGAGGCTTGAATCAGTTAAATGATCGACAAAAAGACACTCTTTTGCCGAGGAGGGATTACAAATGTAATGTGATCCGTGGTCGGACACAGTCCATTTAAGGTTAATATATTATTTAGATACAAATGCATTAGGTAAGCTTTCACCTGACTCGTTACCTCTTCAGCTCATCTACTAGCACTATTCTCGTTATATGAGTCAGTGCGTCTACATGTCAAATTAATCAATGGACAATTGTTACTGCCTTTACCACTCGATTTTAATCGCTCGAAACCTGTTTTTGTCGTTTTTGCAAAGTGTTTCATAAGTACACCATAATGGTATCATTTATGGTACCATAGTTGTCCTCAACTTCGCCATTATGACGGAAAAACAAACAATCGGAATTGTATTAGAAAACTATTGACATAGGCGGCTGCCATTTGGCTGAATATAACCTAATAGAAACAACGGTGTTGCACGAGCCGTACGGAAGATCCAAAGAGGAAGTTAGGATCCTGTGAAATCTGCGTTGGACTGCTACGCGGGGTTCAAATTTTTACTCTCGTACTGTTGATGAATAAATTATTTGCTTTTAAACATTAAACTTTATTTGTTCTTATGCAAAAAAAATTGTATTTGTAGAAATTTCGTTTACTTGTAACATTTTCGTATAAACAAGAAAAATCGAAAATCGCCCCATTTGTTTGACCATTCACACAAAAATATATCTTCAGGATATTTTTCATTCAGTTTGGTGCAATATTTCCATTTTCAAATAAATTTTTATAATAAAAAATTGCTCCAGTTTTTGGGGTATTTTATTTTCATTTTTTTAAGGTTTTTTTATAATCAAATTTTGCATTAAAATGGAAAAAGTTAAATAGCTCAAATAAATTAAAAATGACCCCAGTTGAACTAAATTTCATTGATTTTTGTTGTTTGTGGCTTACAGCATTTTGTTAGCCGTTTTTAATTTTTCTTTGGGGCTATTTTTCATTGGTGCTATAGTTCGTTTCAATGAAAATGAAGCTTAACATTTTGAAAAAATTAAGAAAATCAAAATTTCAAACTGATTTTTGTAAGTTTTATTATTATTAGTTTTAAAGCGAATTCTAAAATGCAATAGCATGTGTATATTTTAGTTTTTGATAAAATTGGAAATTATAAAAACTACATACTAAAAATATTTCCTTCCCATAAATTATGAAGGTCTATAACCACCAAAAACAAGTTTGCTTCATCTTTTTAAAACAAAGCATTAAATGTTAAATACAAATTATAGATCTAAAAAAAAAACAATTATTTGTATGCCAATGGTACTCTTCTTCCTGACTTTTTTCATTCCATCATTCACACCTTGGGGGTTATCGTAAAACATAATTTCCCTCGGAATTTCTACAAGAATACTTCTGCACTGTTCATTGTTAATTGGCTGATGGCCTTTTAAAATGAGAGCCAAAGTCCTCATGAAACTTAATTCCCGATATCAATATATTCCAAGGGAATCTGACAGTTGAAAATTTTGAAAGTTGGAAAAAATTCCGAGAAAAATTTCATTCACGATAGCCCCCATTAGCTGGCCCTATCCACACTTTACTGAAGATTTAATTTCTTAGTTTTCACTCTAACAACAGAATTTAAAAAAAAGACCGATAATTTTTAAAGAGGCAAGTACGTAGTTGGAAGCACTGTAGGGGAGTAAATAGATTAATATAATTAAAAATACATACATAATTGAAAAATAATAATTTAAAAGAATTAAAAAATGAGCTTTTTTAATTTTCAATTTTATCAAGAACTTAAATACATAAATAAAAAAAGATTGATATTTTGATTTCCTTTTTTTTTCGAAAGTTTTTAAGTTTTCAAAATCTATCGATTGAAATTTAAGAATGGAGCTCTGCCTTCAAAAAAGCTTTAGATATTAAGATGGCATATAGTGATAATACTTTTTCCTTGATCGCATCGCTAAGCCCCGATGTCATTTTTCTACCCAATACCCTCGGGGATTTTAATAAAAATACACCCGACACTATAATAAGTCATAATATTTTTACAATATTTAATAATTAAATAAAAAAAATACACCATTTTCAATTAAAAAAAAATCTTTCTTTTTTTTCGATATATACATTTGATTCAATTACACGACTTTCAAGCTAATTACAAATAACACACTTAGAGCTAACAATAAATTTGAAAAATAAATGAAATTAAATTGAACAAAGTCTTTGATATGTTTTTTGTTTATTTTGTTTTGCTTAGGATTAACAAGTCACTATTAAAAGTACACTCAAACTAATCCAATTTTCTAAATCTAATCACTCTGTTTGTCTTTTGAATTTCTTCTCTTTCAACAGAGAACTTTTTTACACTGGTTGTAATTTTGAAACTTAATCATTATTTATACCTAAAAGTCCTTGTAATTTCAAAACTTTTAAGCTCTTATTCGAGTAATTGAAACATAATTTTAGAGCCCAAATTGTGTAGAAATAACTTAAAACTATAAATTATTCACGCTTATAATTTGATTTATCCAACCTATAAATGATGACACCTTAACATAAACCCCGGGCACATCTTGTCTACCGCAACCGAAGCCCCATGAAACTAAACCGGCTAACTCATAGAATCCATCATCTTGACATACAAGAGGGCCTCCTCCGTCACCCTGTAAGAAATCAATTTCGAAAAAAATTTTGAAGCTTGCTAAATGAAAAAGAGTTTAAAAGATTACCTGACAAGCGTCGTTTCCTTCTTCGCCACCCGCACAGAAGCTCGAGGCTGGTAGAATGAAAATCTTCTCCGTCACAGCGTTGACCTTACGAATACATTCTGTATCACTAACAATGGGTATTTCAGCTTCACGAACCCTCAATGGGATAGGGCCAGCTATAATAGAAAGGTTTGAAATATTTTAAAAAATTGTTCATGGGAAGCTATCAAGATTCATACATTCACCCATGTAACCGTAACCAGTAACTGTACAACGTTTTCCAGCGGCATGATTAACACCTCGAGCAGGAAGACATACCTGATAGAAGATTATTTAAGTTCAAAGCACATAAGAGTTGTACCTAAATCAAAGACAAATATTACCAAACAAACGCCATCCCTTAACTCCGCTTGACCATGTAATTTCAGAAGTGCAATATCATTGTCCAAGGTTTGACTGTTGTGGTTGTGATGGATGTAAGTTGTGGCTACTCTCAGAGTTTGAGCTCCAGGACTTCCGTATTTTCTTGTTAGATCGTAGTCCCCAACACGAACGTAAATGGCATCACCAGAACGAACAATACTTTAAATAAAGAGTTAGACATTCAAGCTAGTTTAGAAGTGGTTTAAGAATTATTTTAAGAGTCTTATTTCAGGTAACTTTTTTAGACAAAATAATGCTATGTTTGAAACATGGTTTTATATGACACTTTTGAGAGAACAAAATAAAGGGACTGAAAACATTCAGCTGTGCTGTAATTAATATTAAAGAAGCTTAAATTCGAGAACCGCCTTGAAACACATCAACTAAGTGTTTTCGAAAATCTCTTTTACAGAACAGCTCAACCAATTTGCTCTATTTTGTAGGTTGGTGACTTGTTTGAACTTAAAGTAAGATCGGTAGACTACTTAAAAAATTCCTTATTTCTTCATAAGAAGCCCACATAAAATCAAGACATAATAAATCTTACTTTTAATACTTAGTACGTTTCATAAAACTACGAACTTACTTTGTTACGCAATGTGCAGCAGTAAGCACCCACTGAGTACCAATTAAAGCGGCTCCGCATAAATACTGATTCAGAGAATTTATCAGCGCAACTTGCCAGCACCATTCGCCATTATCACCATCTTCACCTCCCACAACGCGTCCGCGTCGACGCATGCTATAGTTACTGTACACCGGTCTTTGTTGTGGAATCTCAATGGCACTATCCGAAGCTGGCTGTCTAATGAGATTGTTCTCCATGAATTCGTCCCCATAAACCAAATCACCCAGTTTGTCATTATTGATCTGTATTGGGATCACTGTTGATCCCAGAATCAGACGTTCTGTGGTCTTCATGATGCCATTTGTCTTTGCGGCAGTCACATCGCTAATGTACACAGGATGTCGCATTTGCTGTTGCAATTGACGTCTTGCACGTCCGTATTTCTCGCGGCGATAGTTATGGTGGTCCAAGCGAAGACTACGGCCCGTTCGACGGGTTCCTTTAACACCGCAAACATACTTTGAGTAGACCGGTGGACGAACAGTCGTGGTGGTGGTCGTGGTTGTGGTTGTTGTTGTTGTTGTAGGGGGTGGTGGCGGTGGTGCTTGGGGAACTGTAATTGTAATAAGAGGAAGATTGTATTTTAATATTTTTTTTTTTAGATTTTCAAAATTAAAAAAAAAAAATGTAGCTTATTTGGAAATTTGTTAAACAACAAAATAATTATTTTAAAATCCATTTATTTACTTATAATATACTTATATTTAAGAGACTTGAAATTTAAAAAATGGATGATATAAGTAAACAAATTTCAGAAGTAGGTACAAAACATTTAGCTGTCCATATAACAAAACATCTTAATGATTTTTTCATATTTTTTTCAATATGACAAAGTAGGCAAAGGTATGGTTAGGTTAGGTTAGGTTAAAGTGGCTGTCATTAAAGCGTCTGACAGACTTAGACCATTGGAGGTCCATTGTGATACCACGATCTAATAGGGAACAAAAAAGGTTTCCTATTAGTTAAAACCATTTGGAGCTTCTGATGAAGCGAAGGAGACTTTTAATGTCTTTGTCTATGAGATCGCTTGGTTCATTATAGAAATGTTCTCCTAGATGAAGTTTGCGTCTGTAAGAGAGAGCAGGGCATGTACAAAGAAGGTGTGGGATTGTCTCCTCTTCCTCTTCGTCCAAGCAACTCCTGCAGAAATCGTTTGATAGCACACCGAGACGTGCGGCGTGTCTACCTATGAGACAGTGTCCAGTTATGACAACTATGACGGAGCTGATCTGAGATCTACTGAGGGACAATAGACATTTTGACCGTTTCAGATCCAGTTTAGGCCAGATCCGCTTGGTCGCCATACAAGTGGTAGTATTAAGCCATCTTGTATTCGATTGTTCCAGAGCGATTCGTTTCAGCATAAGTTTACTTGTAGCTATGGGCATACCTATATTTGCCTTTTCGGGTAAGATAGGCATTTCCGTTCCAATTCTGGCGAGTTCGTCGGCTTTACAATTCCACGGAATGTCCCTGTGACCCGGCACCCAGAATAGGTGAATGTTAAACTGTTTGGCCATCTCCATTAGAGACGAACGACAGTTTTGGGCTGTAATGGAGTTTACAGAGACTGATGCTAGGGATTTCAAAGCAGCCTGACTGTCTGAGAAGATACGGATATCCGTGTTAGATATCACGTTTTCTTTAAGCCAGGACAATACTTCCTTTATCGCCAGAATTTCCGCTTGGAATACGCTACAATGGTTTGGTAGGCGGAAGGAGAGACTAAGATTTAGTCCATCTGAGTACACTCCACCACCCACTCCGTTTTCAGTCTTCGATCCATCTGTAAAAAAGTTTACTGATTTATTATCTGCCAAAGTCCCTTCCTCCCAAGCTGACCTTGAGGGAATGGTGACTTCAAAGAGGGAGTGATGTAGTCAGAGTGACTTGGTAGAGTTCCGAATAAATTCAGAATGGTGCCTGGTGGTGTGGCCAATAGAGTTATTGGTCCAAGGTCCAGGCAAAGGTATGCATTTAAAACTTTTCAATTTTAACAACAAAATGTTTGTATAATGATAATTTAAATTTTCCCTCAATTTTAATTGAAATGAAAAATATTATTTTCAATATTTGACTGCAACAAAATTTTTGTTAATAGCTACCTACATATTATGTATATCTCGATGAGTTTGGGAAACTATGAAAATTTGGTGATTTTTTTAGACAAGTGGTTAGTCCATGATTTTTGCAAAATTCTCAAAAATTCAGTAAAATCACTTTGGTTAGCAATATTTCGAGAACCAGAAGTCGCAGAAGCTTCCGGTTTTCACCAGTGGATAGCGGTGGAAAATGTAACCGAGGATTTTGAAAACCGGAGCCTCTTTCAAGTCTTGGTTTCGGAAATAGCGCCAACCAAAGACATTATTAGGTAGTTGGGGCTCCCAAATCAATTTGGACCGGCATATTTTGATAACCAGACCACTCAGAAGCTTTTCGTTTGGATGTGTAAATAGGAATTGAATAGACCTTTCATTCGATGTATGTCTCGATGCGAGTGGAGAACTTTGAAAATTTGGTGATTTTTTTAGACAAGTGGTTAGTCCATGATTTTTGCAAAATTCTCAAAAATTCAGTAAAATCACTTTGGTTAGCAATATTTCGAGAACCAGAAGTCGCAGAAGCTTCCGGTTTTCACCAGTGGATAGCAGTGGAAAATGTTACCGAGGATTTTGAAAACCGGAGCCTCTTTCAAGTCTTGGTTTCGGAAATAGCGCCAACCAAAGATATTATTAGGTAGTTGAGGCTCGAAAATCATTTTTGACCGGCATATTTTGATAACCAGACCACTCAGAAGCTTTTCGTTTGGATGTGTAAATAGGAATTGAATAGACCTTTCATTCGATGTATGTCTCGATGCGATTGAAGAACTTTGAAAATTTGGTGATTTTTGCAAAATTCTCAAAAATTCAGTAAAATCACTTTGGTTAGCAATATTTCGAGAACCAGAAGTCGCAGAAGCTTCCGGTTTTCACCAGTGGATAGCGGTGGAAAATGTAACCGAAGATTTTAAAAACCGAAAACCGGAGCCACTTACAAGGCTTGGTTTCGGAAACAGCGCCAACCAAAGACATTATTAGGTAGTTGGGGCTCCCAAATCAATTTGGACCGGCATATTTCGAAAACCAGACCACTCAGAAGCTTTTCGTTTGGATGTGTAAATAGGAATTGAATAGACCTTTCATTCGATGTATGTCTCGATGCGATTGAAGAACTTTGCAAAATTTGGTGATTTTTTTAGACAAGTGGTTAGTCCATGATTTTTGCAAAATTCTCAAAAATTCAGTAAAATCACTTTGGTTAGCAATATTTCGAGAACCAGAAGTCGCAGAAGCTTCCGGTTTTCACCAGTGGATAGCGGTGGAAAATGTAACCGAGGATTTTGAAAACCGGAGCCTCTTTCAAGTCTTGGTTTCGGAAATAGCGCCAACCAAAGACATTATTAGGTAGTTGGGGCTCCCAAATCAATTTGGACCGGCATATTTTGATAACCAGACCACTTAGAAGCTTTTCGTTTGGATGTGTAAATAGGAATTGAATAGACCTTTCATTCGATGTATGTCTCGATGCGATTGAAGAACTTTGAAAATTTGGTGATTTTTTTAGACAAGTGGTTAGTCCATGATTTTTGCAAAATTCTCAAAAATTCAGTAAAATCACTTTGGTTAGCAATATTTCGAGAACCAGAAGTCGCAGAAGCTTCCGGTTTTCACCAGTGGATAGCGGTGGAAAATGTAACCGAAGATTTTAAAAACCGAAAACCGGAGCCACTTACAAGGCTTGGTTTCGGAAACAGCGCCAACCAAAGACATTATTAGGTAGTTGGGGCTCCCAAATCAATTTGGACCGGCATATTTCGAAAACCAGACCACTCAGAAGCTTTTCGTTTGGATGTGTAAATAGGAATTGAATAGACCTTTCATTCGATGTATGTCTCGATGCGATTGAAGAACTTTGCAAAATTTGGTGATTTTTTTAGACAAGTGGTTAGTCCATGATTTTTGCAAAATTCTCAAAAATTCAGTAAAATCACTTTGGTTAGCAATATTTCGAGAACCAGAAGTCGCAGAAGCTTCCGGTTTTCACCAGTGGATAGCGGTGGAAAATGTAACCGAGGATTTTGAAAACCGGAGCCTCTTTCAAGTCTTGGTTTCGGAAACAGCGCCAACCAATGACATTATTAGGTAGTTAGTCCATGATTTTTGAAAATTCTCAAAAATTCAGTAAAATCACTTTGGTTAGCAATATTTCGAGAACCAGAAGTCGCAGAAGCTTCCGGTTTTCACCAGTGGATAGCGGTGGAAAATGTAACCGAGGATTTTGAAAACCGGAGCCTCTTACAAGGCTTGGTTTCGGAAACAGCGCCAACGAAAGACATTATTAGGTAGTTGTGGCTCCCAAATCAATTTGGCCCGGCATATTTTGATAACCAGACCACTTAGAAGCTTTTCGTTTGGATGTGTAAATAGGAATTGAATAGACCTTTCATTCGATGTATGTCTCGATGCGATTGAAGAACTTTGAAAATTTGGTGATTTTTTTAGACAAGTGGTTAGTCCATGATTTTTGCAAAATTCTCAAAAATTCAGTAAAATCACTTTGGTTAGCAATATTTCGAGAACCAGAAGTCGCAGAAGCTTCCGGTTTTCACCAGTGGATAGCGGTGGAAAATGTAACCGAGGATTTTGAAAACCGGAGCCTCTTTCAAGTCTTGGTTTCGGAAACAGCGCCAACCAATGACATTATTAGGTAGTTAGTCCATGATTTTTGAAAATTCTCAAAAATTCAGTAAAATCACTTTGGTTAGCAATATTTCGAGAACCAGAAGTCGCAGAAGCTTCCGGTTTTCACCAGTGGATAGGGGTGGAAAATGTAACCGAGGATTTTGAAAACCGGAGCCTCTTACAAGGCGTGGTTTCGGAAACAGCGCCAACCAATGACATTATTAGGTAGTTAGTCCATGATTTTTGCAAAATTCTCAAAAATTCAGTAAAATCACTTTGGTTAGCAATATTTCGAGAACCAGAAGTCGCAGAAGCTTCCGGTTTTCACCAGTGGATAGGGGTGGAAAATGTAACCGAGGATTTTGAAAACCGGAGCCTCTTACAAGGCGTGGTTTCGGAAACAGCGCCAACCAATGACATTATTAGGTAGTTAGTCCATGATTTTTGCAAAATTCTCAAAAATTCAGTAAAATCACTTTGGTTAGCAATATTTCGAGAACCAGAAGTCGCAGAAGCTTCCGGTTTTCACCAGTGGATAGCGGTGGAAAATGTAACCGAGGATTTTGAAAACCGGAGCCTCTTTTAAGTCTTGGTTTCGGAAATAGCGCCAACCAAAGATATTATTAGGTAGTTGGGGCTCCCAAATCAATTTGGACCGGCATATTTTGATAACCACACCACTTAGAAGCTTTTCGTTTGGATGTGTAAATAGGAATTGAATAGACCTTTCATTCGATGTATGTCTCGATGCGATTGAAGAACTTTGAAAATTTGGTGATTTTTTTAGACAAGTGGTTAGTCCATGATTTTTGCAAAATTCTCAAAAATTCAGTAAAATCACTTTGGTTAGCAATATTTCGAGAACCAGAAGTCGCAGAAGCTTCCGGTTTTCACCAGTGGATAGTGGTGGAAAATGTAACCGAGGATTTTGAAAACCGGAGCCTCTTTCAAGTCTTGGTTTCGGAAACAGCGCCAACCAATGACATTATTAGGTAGTTAGTCCATGATTTTTGAAAATTCTCAAAAATTCAGTAAAATCACTTTGGTTAGCAATATTTCGAGAACCAGAAGTCGCAGAAGCTTCCGGTTTTCACCAGTGGATAGCGGTGGAAAATGTAACCGAGGATTTTGAAAACCGGAGCCTCTTACAAGTCTTGGTTTCGGAAATAGCGCCAACCAGAGATATTATTAGGTATTTGAGGCTCGAAAATCATTTTTGACCGGCATATTTTGATAACCAGACCACTCAGAAGCTTTTCGTTTGGATGTGTAAATAGGAATTGAATAGACCTTTCATTCGATGTATGTCTCGATGCGATTGAAGAACTTTGAAAATTTGGTGATTTTTTTAGACAAGTGGTTAGTCCATGATTTTTGCAAAATTCTCAAAAATTCAGTAAAATCACTTTGGTTAGCAATATTTCGAGAACCAGAAGTCGCAGAAGCTTCCGGTTTTCACCAGTGGATAGCGGTGGAAAATGTAACCGAGGATTTTGAAAACCGGAGCCTCTTACAAGGCGTGGTTTCGGAAACAGCGCCAACCAATGACATTATTAGGTAGTTAGTCCATGATTTTTGAAAATTCTCAAAAATTCAGTAAAATCACTTTGGTTAGCAATATTTCGAGAACCAGAAGTCGCAGAAGCTTCCGGTTTTCACCAGTGGATAGCGGTGGAAAATGTAACCGAGGATTTTGAAAACCGGAGCCTCTTACAAGGCGTGGTTTCGGAAACAGCGCCAACCAATGACATTATTAGGTAGTTAGTCCATGATTTTTGCAAAATTCTCAAAAATTCAGTAAAATCACTTTGGTTAGCAATATTTCGAGAACCAGAAGTCGCAGAAGCTTCCGGTTTTCACCAGTGGATAGCGGTGGAAAATGTAACCGAGGATTTTGAAAACCGGAGCCTCTTACAAGTCTTGGTTTCGGAAATAGCGCCAACCAGAGATATTATTAGGTATTTGAGGCTCGAAAATCATTTTTGACCGGCATATTTTGATAACCAGACCACTCAGAAGCTTTTCGTTTGGATGTGTAAATAGGAATTGAATAGACCTTTCATTCGATGTATGTCTCGATGCGATTGAAGAACTTTGAAAATTTGGTGATTTTTTTAGACAAGTGGTTAGTCCATGATTTTTGCAAAATTCTCAAAAATTCAGTAAAATCACTTTGGTTAGCAATATTTCGAGAACCAGAAGTCGCAGAAGCTTCCGGTTTTCCCCAGTGGATAGCGGTGGAAAATGTAACCGAGGATTTTGAAAACCGGAGCCTCTTTTAAGTCTTGGTTTCGGAAATAGCGCCAACCAAAGATATTATTAGGTAGTTGGGGCTCCCAAATAAATTTGGACCGGCATATTTTGATAACCAGACCACTTAGAAGCTTTTCGTTTGGATGTGTAAATAGGAATTGAATAGACCTTTCATTCGATGTATGTCTCGATGCGATTGAAGAACTTTGAAAATTTGGTGATTTTTTTAGACAAGTGGTTAGTCCATGATTTTTGCAAAATTCTCAAAAATTCAGTAAAATCACTTTGGTTAGCAATATTTCGAGAACCAGAAGTCGCAGAAGCTTCCGGTTTTCACCAGTGGATAGCGGTGGAAAATGTAACCGAGGATTTTGAAAACCGGAGCCTCTTTCAAGTCTTGGTTTCGGAAACAGCGCCAACCAATGACATTATTAGGTAGTTAGTCCATGATTTTTGAAAATTCTCAAAAATTCAGTAACATCACTTTGGTTAGCAATATTTCGAGAACCAGAAGTCGCAGAAGCTTCCGGTTTTCACCAGTGGATAGCGGTGGAAAATGTAACCGAGGATTTTGAAAACCGGAGCCTCTTACAAGGCGTGGTTTCGGAAACAGCGCCAACCAATGACATTATTAGGTAGTTAGTCCATGATTTTTGAAAATTCTCAAAAATTCAGTAAAATCACTTTGGTTAGCAATATTTCGAGAACCAGAAGTCGCAGAAGCTTCCGGTTTTCACCAGTGGATAGCGGTGGAAAATGTAACCGAGGATTTTGAAAACCGGAGCCTCTTACAAGGCGTGGTTTCGGAAACAGCGCCAACCAATGACATTATTAGGTAGTTAGTCCATGATTTTTGCAAAATTCTCAAAAATTCAGTAAAATCACTTTGGTTAGCAATATTTCGAGAACCAGAAGTCGCAGAAGCTTCCGGTTTTCACCAGTGGATAGCGGTGGAAAATGTAACCGAGGATTTTGAAAACCGGAGCCTCTTACAAGTCTTGGTTTCGGAAATAGCGCCAACCAGAGATATTATTAGGTATTTGAGGCTCGAAAATCATTTTTGACCGGCATATTTTGATAACCAGACCACTCAGAAGCTTTTCGTTTGGATGTGTAAATAGGAATTGAATAGACCTTTCATTCGATGTATGTCTCGATGCGATTGAAGAACTTTGAAAATTTGGTGATTTTTTTAGACAAGTGGTTAGTCCATGATTTTTGCAAAATTCTCAAAAATTCAGTAAAATCACTTTGGTTAGCAATATTTCGAGAACCAGAAGTCGCAGAAGCTTCCGGTTTTCACCAGTGGATAGCGGTGGAAAATATAACCGAGGATTTTGAAAACCGGAGCCTCTTACAAGGCGTGGTTTCGGAAACAGCGCCAACCAATGACATTATTAGGTAGTTAGTCCATGATTTTTGAAAATTCTCAAAAATTCAGTAAAATCACTTTGGTTAGCAATATTTCGAGAACCAGAAGTCGCAGAAGCTTCCGGTTTTCACCAGTGGATAGCGGTGGAAAATGTAACCGAGGATTTTGAAAACCGGAGCCTCTTACAAGGCGTGGTTTCGGAAACAGCGCCAACCAATGACATTATTAGGTAGTTAGTCCATGATTTTTGCAAAATTCTCAAAAATTCAGTAAAATCACTTTGGTTAGCAATATTTCGAGAACCAGAAGTCGCAGAAGCTTCCGGTTTTCACCAGTGGATAGCGGTGGAAAATGTAACCGAGGATTTTGAAAACCGGAGCCTCTTACAAGTCTTGGTTTCGGAAATAGCGCCAACCAGAGATATTATTAGGTATTTGAGGCTCGAAAATCATTTTTGACCGGCATATTTTGATAACCAGACCACTCAGAAGCTTTTCGTTTGGATGTGTAAATAGGAATTGAATAGACCTTTCATTCGATGTATGTCTCGATGCGATTGAAGAACTTTGAAAATTTGGTGATTTTTTTAGACAAGTGGTTAGTCCATGATTTTTGCAAAATTCTCAAAAATTCAGTAAAATCACTTTGGTTAGCAATATTTCGAGAACCAGAAGTCGCAGAAGCTTCCGGTTTTCACCAGTGGATAGCGGTGGAAAATGTAACCGAAGATTTTAAAAACCGAAAACCGGAGCCACTTACAAGGCTTGGTTTCGGAAACAGCGCCAACCAAAGACATTATTAGGTAGTTGGGGCTCCCAAATCAATTTGGACCGGCATATTTCGAAAACCAGACCACTCAGAAGCTTTTCGTTTGGATGTGTAAATAGGAATTGAATAGACCTTTCATTCGATGTATGTCTCGATGCGATTGAAGAACTTTGCAAAATTTGGTGATTTTTTTAGACAAGTGGTTAGTCCATGATTTTTGCAAAATTCTCAAAAATTCCGTAAAATCACTTTGGTTAGCAATATTTTGAGAACCAGAAGTCGCAGAAGCTTCCGGTTTTCACCAGTGGATAGCGGTGGAAAATGTAACCGAGGATTTTGAAAACCGGAGCCTCTTTCAAGTCTTGGTTTCGGAAACAGCGCCAACCAATGACATTATTAGGTAGTTAGTCCATGATTTTTGAAAATTCTCAAAAATTCAGTAAAATCACTTTGGTTAGCAATATTTCGAGAACCAGAAGTCGCAGAAGCTTCCGGTTTTCACCAGTGGATAGCGGTGGAAAATGTAACCGAGGGTTTTGAAAACCGGAGCCTCTTACAAGTCTTGGTTTCGGAAATAGCGCCAACCAGAGATATTATTAGGTATTTGAGGCTCGAAAATCATTTTTGACCGCCATATTTTGATAACCAGACCACTCAGAAGCTTTTCGTTTGGATGTGTAAATAGGAATTGAATAGACCTTTCATTCGATGTATGTCTCGATGCGATTGAAGAACTTTGAAAATTTGGTGATTTTTTTAGACAAGTGGTTAGTCCATGATTTTTGCAAAATTCTCAAAAATTCAGTAAAATCACTTTGGTTAGCAATATTTCGAGAACCAGAAGTCGCAGAAGCTTCCGGTTTTCACCAATGGATAGCGGTGGAAAACGTAACCGAGGATTTTGAAAACCGGAGCCTCTTACAAGGCTTGGTTTCGGAAACAGCGCCAACCAAAGACATTATTAGGTAGTTGGGGCTCCCAAATCAATTTGGACCGGCATATTTCGATAACCAGACCACTCAGAAGCTTTTCGTTTGGATGTGTAAATAGGAATTGAATAGACCTTTCATTCGATGTATGTCTCGATGCGATTGGAGAACTTTGAAAATTTGGTGATTTTTTTAGACAAGTGGTTAGTCCATGATTTTTGCAAAATTCTCAAAAATTCAGTAAAATCACTTTGGTTAGCAATATTTCGAGAACCAGAAGTCGCAGAAGCTTCCGGTTTTCACCAGTGGATAGCGGTGGAAAATATAACCGAGGATTTTGAAAACCGGAGCCTCTTACAAGGCGTGGTTTCGGAAACAGCGCCAACCAATGACATTATTAGGTAGTTAGTCCATGATTTTTGCAAAATTCTCAAAAATTCAGTAAAATCACTTTGGTTAGCAATATTTCGAGAACCAGAAGTCGCAGAAGCTTCCGGTTTTCACCAGTGGATAGCGGTGGAAAATGTAACCGAGGATTTTGAAAACCGGAGCCTCTTACAAGTCTTGGTTTCGGAAATAGCGCCAACCAGAGATATTATTAGGTATTTGAGGCTCGAAAATCATTTTTGACCGGCATATTTTGATAACCAGACCACTCAGAAGCTTTTCGTTTGGATGTGTAAATAGGAATTGAATAGACCTTTCATTCGATGTATGTCTCGATGCGATTGAAGAACTTTGAAAATTTGGTGATTTTTTTAGACAAGTGGTTAGTCCATGATTTTTGCAAAATTCTCAAAAATTCAGTAAAATCACTTTGGTTAGCAATATTTCGAGAACCAGAAGTCGCAGAAGCTTCCGGTTTTCCCCAGTGGATAGCGGTGGAAAATGTAACCGAGGATTTTGAAAACCGGAGCCTCTTTCAAGTCTTGGTTTCGGAAATAGCGCCAACCAAAGATATTATTAGGTAGTTGGGGCTCCCAAATCAATTTGGACCGGCATATTTTGATAACCACACCACTTAGAAGCTTTTCGTTTGGATGTGTAAATAGGAATTGAATAGACCTTTCATTCGATGTATGTCTCGATGCGATTGAAGAACTTTGAAAATTTGGTGATTTTTTTAGACAAGTGGTTAGTCCATGATTTTTGCAAAATTCTCAAAAATTCAGTAAAATCACTTTGGTTAGCAATATTTCGAGAACCAGAAGTCGCAGAAGCTTCCGGCTTTCACCAGTGGATAGCGGTGGAAAATTTAACAGAGGATTTTGAAAACCGGAGCCTCTTACAAGGCTTGGTTTCGGAAACAGCGCCAACCAAAGACATTATTAGGTAGTTAGTCCATGATTTTTGAAAATTCTCAAAAATTCAGTAAAATCACTTTGGTTAGCAATATTTCGAGAACCAGAAGTCGCAGAAGCTTCCGGTTTTCACCAGTGGATAGCGGTGGAAAATGTAACCGAGGATTTTGAAAACCGGAGCCTCTTACAAGTCTTGGTTTCGGAAATAGCGCCAACCAAAGATATTATTAGGTAGTTGGGGATCCAAAATCCATTAAATCACTTTGAACCAGAATATTTCGATTACCAGACCACTCAGAAGCTTTTCGTTTGGATGTGTAAATAGGAATTGAATAGACCTTTCATTCGATGTATGTCTCGATGCGATTGGAGAACTTTGAAAATTTGGTGATTTTTTTAGACAAGTGGTTAGTCCATGATTTTTGCAAAATTCTCAAAAATTCAGTAAAATCACTTTGGTTAGCAATATTTCGAGAACCAGAAGTCGCAGAAGCTTCCGGTTTTCACCAGTGGATAGCGGTGGAAAATGTAACCGAGGATTTTGAAAACCGGAGCCTCTTTCAAGTCTTGGTTTCGGAAATAGCGCCAACCAAAGATATTATTAGGTAGTTGGGGATCCAAAATCCATTAAATCACTTTGAACCAGAATATTTCGATTACCAGACCACTCAGAAGCTTTTCGTTTGGATGTGTAAATAGGAATTGAATAGACCTTTCATTCGATGTATGTCTCGATGCGATTGGAGAACTTTGAAAATTTGGTGATTTTTTTAGACAAGTGGTTAGTCCATGATTTTTGCAAAATTCTCAAAAATTCAGTAAAATCACTTTGGTTAGCAATATTTCGAGAACCAGAAGTCGCAGAAGCTTCCGGTTTTCACCAATGGATAGCGGTGGAAAACGTAACCGAGGATTTTGAAAACCGGAGCCTCTTACAAGGCTTGGTTTCGGAAACAGCGCCAACCAAAGACATTATTAGGTAGTTGGGGCTCCCAAATCAATTTGGACCGGCATATTTCGATAACCAGACCACTCAGAAGCTTTTCGTTTGGATGTGTAAATAGGAATTGAATAGACCTTTCATTCGATGTATGTCTCGATGCGATTGGAGAACTTTGAAAATTTGGTGATTTTTTTAGACAAGTGGTTAGTCCATGATTTTTGCAAAATTCTCAAAAATTCAGTAAAATCACTTTGGTTAGCAATATTTCGAGAACCAGAAGTCGCAGAAGCTTCCGGTTTTCACCAGTGGATAGCGGTGGAAAATATAACCGAGGATTTTGAAAACCGGAGCCTCTTACAAGGCGTGGTTTCGGAAACAGCGCCAACCAATGACATTATTAGGTAGTTAGTCCATGATTTTTGCAAAATTCTCAAAAATTCAGTAAAATCACTTTGGTTAGCAATATTTCGAGAACCAGAAGTCGCAGAAGCTTCCGGTTTTCACCAGTGGATAGCGGTGGAAAATGTAACCGAGGATTTTGAAAACCGGAGCCTCTTACAAGTCTTGGTTTCGGAAATAGCGCCAACCAGAGATATTATTAGGTATTTGAGGCTCGAAAATCATTTTTGACCGGCATATTTTGATAACCAGACCACTCAGAAGCTTTTCGTTTGGATGTGTAAATAGGAATTGAATAGACCTTTCATTCGATGTATGTCTCGATGCGATTGAAGAACTTTGAAAATTTGGTGATTTTTTTAGACAAGTGGTTAGTCCATGATTTTTGCAAAATTCTCAAAAATTCAGTAAAATCACTTTGGTTAGCAATATTTCGAGAACCAGAAGTCGCAGAAGCTTCCGGTTTTCACCAGTGGATAGCGGTGGAAAATATAACCGAGGATTTTGAAAACCGGAGCCTCTTACAAGGCGTGGTTTCGGAAACAGCGCCAACCAATGACATTATTAGGTAGTTAGTCCATGATTTTTGAAAATTCTCAAAAATTCAGTAAAATCACTTTGGTTAGCAATATTTCGAGAACCAGAAGTCGCAGAAGCTTCCGGTTTTCACCAGTGGATAGCGGTGGAAAATGTAAAAGAGGATTTTGAAAACCGGAGCCTCTTACAAGGCGTGGTTTCGGAAACAGCGCCAACCAATGACATTATTAGGTAGTTAGTCCATGATTTTTGCAAAATTCTCAAAAATTCAGTAAAATCACTTTGGTTAGCAATATTTCGAGAACCAGAAGTCGCAGAAGCTTCCGGTTTTCACCAGTGGATAGCGGTGGAAAATGTAACCGAGGATTTTGAAAACCGGAGCCTCTTACAAGTCTTGGTTTCGGAAATAGCGCCAACCAGAGATATTATTAGGTATTTGAGGCTCGAAAATCATTTTTGACCGGCATATTTTGATAACCAGACCACTCAGAAGCTTTTCGTTTGGATGTGTAAATAGGAATTGAATAGACCTTTCATTCGATGTATGTCTCGATGCGATTGAAGAACTTTGAAAATTTGGTGATTTTTTTAGACAAGTGGTTAGTCCATGATTTTTGCAAAATTCTCAAAAATTCAGTAAAATCACTTTGGTTAGCAATATTTCGAGAACCAGAAGTCGCAGAAGCTTCCGGTTTTCACCAGTGGATAGCGGTGGAAAATGTAACCGAAGATTTTAAAAACCGAAAACCGGAGCCACTTACAAGGCTTGGTTTCGGAAACAGCGCCAACCAAAGACATTATTAGGTAGTTGGGGCTCCCAAATCAATTTGGACCGGCATATTTCGAAAACCAGACCACTCAGAAGCTTTTCGTTTGGATGTGTAAATAGGAATTGAATAGACCTTTCATTCGATGTATGTCTCGATGCGATTGAAGAACTTTGCAAAATTTGGTGATTTTTTTAGACAAGTGGTTAGTCCATGATTTTTGCAAAATTCTCAAAAATTCAGTAAAATCACTTTGGTTAGCAATATTTCGAGAACCAGAAGTCGCAGAAGCTTCCGGTTTTCACCAGTGGATAGCGGTGGAAAATGTAACCGAGGAT
Source organism: Chrysotoxum bicinctum (assembly GCA_911387755.1). NCBI lineage: Eukaryota > Metazoa > Arthropoda > Insecta > Diptera > Syrphidae > Chrysotoxum > Chrysotoxum bicinctum. The sequence goes on from OU426989.1 coordinate 170,618,862, forward strand.
TTTGAAAACCGGAGCCTCTTTCAAGTCTTGGTTTCGGAAACAGCGCCAACCAATGACATTATTAGGTAGTTAGTCCATGATTTTTGAAAATTCTCAAAAATTCAGTAAAATCACTTTGGTTAGCAATATTTCGAGAACCAGAAGTCGCAGAAGCTTCCGGTTTTCACCAGTGGATAGCGGTGGAAAATGTAACCGAGGATTTTGAAAACCGGAGCCTCTTACAAGTCTTGGTTTCGGAAATAGCGCCAACCAGAGATATTATTAGGTATTTGAGGCTCGAAAATCATTTTTGACCGGCATATTTTGATAACCAGACCACTCAGAAGCTTTTCGTTTGGATGTGTAAATAGGAATTGAATAGACCTTTCATTCGATGTATGTCTCGATGCGATTGAAGAACTTTGAAAATTTGGTGATTTTTTTAGACAAGTGGTTAGTCCATGATTTTTGCAAAATTCTCAAAAATTCAGTAAAATCACTTTGGTTAGCAATATTTCGAGAACCAGAAGTCGCAGAAGCTTCCGGTTTTCCCCAGTGGATAGCGGTGGAAAATGTAACCGAGGATTTTGAAAACCGGAGCCTCTTTCAAGTCTTGGTTTCGGAAATAGCGCCAACCAAAGATATTATTAGGTAGTTGGGGCTCCCAAATCAATTTGGACCGGCATATTTTGATAACCAGACCACTTAGAAGCTTTTCGTTTGGATGTGTAAATAGGAATTGAATAGACCTTTCATTCGATGTATGTCTCGATGCGATTGAAGAACTTTGAAAATTTGGTGATTTTTTTAGACAAGTGGTTAGTCCATGATTTTTGCAAAATTCTCAAAAATTCAGTAAAATCACTTTGGTTAGCAATATTTCGAGAACCAGAAGTCGCAGAAGCTTCCGGCTTTCACCAGTGGATAGCGGTGGAAAATTTAACAGAGGATTTTGAAAACCGGAGCCTCTTACAAGGCTTGGTTTCGGAAACAGCGCCAACCAAAGACATTATTAGGTAGTTAGTCCATGATTTTTGAAAATTCTCAAAAATTCAGTAAAATCACTTTGGTTAGCAATATTTCGAGAACCAGAAGTCGCAGAAGCTTCCGGTTTTCACCAGTGGATAGCGGTGGAAAATGTAACCGAGGATTTTGAAAACCGGAGCCTCTTACAAGTCTTGGTTTCGGAAATAGCGCCAACCAAAGATATTATTAGGTAGTTGGGGATCCAAAATCCATTAAATCCCTTTGAACCAGAATATTTCGATTACCAGACCACTCAGAAGCTTTTCGTTTGGATGTGTAAATAGGAATTGAATAGACCTTTCATTCGATGTATGTCTCGATACGATTGGAGAACTTTGAAAATTTGGTGATTTTTTTAGACAAGTGGTTAGTCCATGATTTTTGCAAAATTCTCAAAAATTCAGTAAAATCACTTTGGTTAGCAATATTTCGAGAACCAGAAGTCGCAGAAGCTTCCGGTTTTCACCAGTGGATAGCGGTGGAAAATGTAACCGAGGATTTTGAAAACCGGAGCCTCTTTCAAGTCTTGGTTTCGGAAATAGCGCCAACCAAAGATATTATTAGGTAGTTGGGGATCCAAAATCCATTAAATCACTTTGAACCAGAATATTTCGATTACCAGACCACTCAGAAGCTTTTCGTTTGGATGTGTAAATAGGAATTGAATAGACCTTTCATTCGATGTATGTCTCGATGCGATTGGAGAACTTTGAAAATTTGGTGATTTTTTTAGACAAGTGGTTAGTCCATGATTTTTGCAAAATTCTCAAAAATTCAGTAAAATCACTTTGGTTAGCAATATTTCGAGAACCAGAAGTCGCAGAAGCTTCCGGTTTTCACCAATGGATAGCGGTGGAAAACGTAACCGAGGATTTTGAAAACCGGAGCCTCTTACAAGGCTTGGTTTCGGAAACAGCGCCAACCAAAGACATTATTAGGTAGTTGGGGCTCCCAAATCAATTTGGACCGGCATATTTCGATAACCAGACCACTCAGAAGCTTTTCGTTTGGATGTGTAAATAGGAATTGAATAGACCTTTCATTCGATGTATGTCTCGATGCGATTGGAGAACTTTGAAAATTTGGTGATTTTTTTAGACAAGTGGTTAGTCCATGATTTTTGCAAAATTCTCAAAAATTCAGTAAAATCACTTTGGTTAGCAATATTTCGAGAACCAGAAGTCGCAGAAGCTTCCGGCTTTCACCAGTGGATAGCGGTGGAAAATTTAACAGAGGATTTTGAAAACCGGAGCCTCTTACAAGGCTTGGTTTCGGAAACAGCGCCAACCAAAGACATTATTAGGTAGTTAGTCCATCATTTTTGAAAATTCTCAAAAATTCAGTAAAATCACTTTGGTTAGCAATATTTCGAGAACCAGAAGTCGCAGAAGCTTCCGGTTTTCACCAGTGGATAGCGGTGGCAAATGTAACCGAGGATTTTGAAAACCGGAGCCTCTTACAAGTCTTGGTTTCGGAAATAGCGCCAACCAAAGATATTATTAGGTAGTTGGGGATCCAAAATCCATTAAATCACTTTGAACCAGAATATTTCGATTACCAGACCACTCAGAAGCTTTTCGTTTGGATGTGTAAATAGGAATTGAATAGACCTTTCATTCGATGTATGTCTCGATGCGATTGAAGAACTTTGAAAATTTGGTGATTTTTTTAGACAAGTGGTTAGTCCATGATTTTTGCAAAATTCTCAAAAATTCAGTAAAATCACTTTGGTTAGCAATATTTCGAGAACCAGAAGTCGCAGAAGCTTCCGGTTTTCACCAGTGGATAGCGGTGGAAAATGTAACCGAGGATTTTGAAAACCGGAGCCTCTTACAAGTCTTGGTTTCGGAAATAGCGCCAACCAAAGATATTATTAGGTAATTGAGGCTCGAAAATCATTTTTGACCGGCATATTTTGATAACCAGACCACTCAGAAGCTTTTCGTTTGGATGTGTAAATAGGAATTGAATAGACCTTTCATTCGATGTATGTCTCGATGCGATTGAAGAACTTTGAAAATTTGGTGATTTTTTTAGACAAGTGGTTAGTCCATGATTTTTGCAAAATTCTCAAAAATTCAGTAAAATCACTTTGGTTAGCAATATTTCGAGAACCAGAAGTCGCAGAAGCTTCCGGTTTTCACCAGTGGATAGCGGTGGAAAATGTAACCGAGGATTTTGAAAACCGGAGCCTCTTTCAAGTCTTGGTTTCGGAAATAGCGCCAACCAAAGACATTATTAGGTAGTTGGGGCTCCCAAATCAATTTGGACCGGCATATTTTGATAACCAGACCACTTAGAAGCTTTTCGTTTGGATGTGTAAATAGGAATTGAATAGACCTTTCATTCGATGTATGTCTCGATGCGATTGAAGAACTTTGAAAATTTGGTGATTTTTTTAGACAAGTGGTTAGTCCATGATTTTTGCAAAATTCTCAAAAATTCAGTAAAATCACTTTGGTTAGCAATATTTCGAGAACCAGAAGTCGCAGAAGCTTCCGGTTTTCACCAGTGGATAGCGGTGGAAAATGTAACCGAGGATTTTGAAAACCGGAGCCTCTTTCAAGTCTTGGTTTCGGAAATAGCGCCAACCAAAGACATTATTAGGTAGTTGGGGCTCCCAAATCAATTTGGACCGGCATATTTTGATAACCAGACCACTTAGAAGCTTTTCGTTTGGATGTGTAAATAGGAATTGAATAGACCTTTCATTCGATGTATGTCTCGATGCGATTGAAGAACTTTGAAAATTTGGTGATTTTTTTAGACAAGTGGTTAGTCCATGATTTTTGCAAAATTCTCAAAAAATTCAGTAAAATCACTTTGGTTAGCAATATTTCGAGAACCAGAAGTCGCAGAAGCTTCCGGTTTTCACCAGTGGATAGCGGTGGAAAATGTAACCGAGGATTTTGAAAACCGGAGCCTCTTTCAAGTCTTGGTTTCGGAAATAGCGCCAACCAAAGATATTATTAGGTAGTTGAGGCTCGAAAATCATTTTTGACCGGCATATTTCGAAAACCAGACCACTCAGAAGCTTTTCGTTTGGATGTGTAAATAGGAATTGAATAGACCTTTCATTCGATGTATGTCTCGATGCGATTGAAGAACTTTGAAAATTTGGTGATTTTTTTAGACAAGTGGTTAGTCCATGATTTTTGCAAAATTCTCAAAAATTCAGTAAAATCACTTTGGTTAGCAATATTTCGAGAACCAGAAGTCGCAGAAGCTTCCGGTTTTCACCAGTGGATAGCGGTGGAAAATGTAACCGAGGATTTTGAAAACCGGAGCCTCTTTCAAGTCTTGGTTTCGGAAATAGCGCCAACCAAAGATATTATTAGGTATTTGAGGCTCGAAAATCATTTTTGACCGGCATATTTTGATAACCAGACCACTCAGAAGCTTTTCGTTTGGATGTGTAAATAGGAATTGAATAGACCTTTCATTCGATGTATGTCTCGATGCGATTGAAGAACTTTGAAAATTTGGTGATTTTTTTAGACAAGTGGTTAGTCCATGATTTTTGCAAAATTCTCAAAAATTCAGTAAAATCACTTTGGTTAGCAATATTTCGAGAACCAGAAGTCGCAGAAGCTTCCGGTTTTCACCAGTGGATAGCGGTGGAAAATGTAACCGAGGATTTTGAAAACCGGAGCCTCTTTCAAGTCTTGGTTTCGGAAATAGCGCCAACCAAAGACATTATTAGGTAGTTGGGGCTCCCAAATCAATTTGGACCGGCATATTTTGATAACCAGACCACTTAGAAGCTTTTCGTTTGGATGTGTAAATAGGAATTGAATAGACCTTTCATTCGATGTATGTCTCGATGCGATTGAAGAACTTTGAAAATTTGGTGATTTTTTTAGACAAGTGGTTAGTCCATGATTTTTGCAAAATTCTCAAAAATTCAGTAAAATCACTTTGGTTAGCAATATTTCGAGAACCAGAAGTCGCAGAAGCTTCCGGTTTTCACCAGTGGATAGCGGTGGAAAATGTAACCGAGGATTTTGAAAACCGGAGCCTCTTTCAAGTCTTGGTTTCGGAAATAGCGCCAACCAAAGACATTATTAGGTAGTTGGGGCTCCCAAATCAATTTGGACCGGCATATTTTGATAACCAGACCACTTAGAAGCTTTTCGTTTGGATGTGTAAATAGGAATTGAATAGACCTTTCATTCTATGTATGTCTCGATGCGATTGAAGAACTTTGAAAATTTGGTGATTTTTTTAGACAAGTGGTTAGTCCATGATTTTTGCAAAATTCTCAAAAATTCAGTAAAATCACTTTGGTTAGCAATATTTCGAGAACCAGAAGTCGCAGAAGCTTCCGGTTTTCACCAGTGGATAGCGGTGGAAAATGTAACCGAGGATTTTGAAAACCGGAGCCTCTTTCAAGTCTTGGTTTCGGAAATAGCGCCAACCAAAGACATTATTAGGTAGTTGGGGCTCCCAAATCAATTTGGACCGGCATATTTTGATAACCAGACCACTTAGAAGCTTTTCGTTTGGATGTGTAAATAGGAATTGAATAGACCTTTCATTCGATGTATGTCTCGATGCGATTGAAGAACTTTGAAAATTTGGTGATTTTTTTAGACAAGTGGTTAGTCCATGATTTTTGCAAAATTCTCAAAAAATTCAGTAAAATCACTTTGGTTAGCAATATTTCGAGAACCAGAAGTCGCAGAAGCTTCCGGTTTTCACCAGTGGATAGCGGTGGAAAATGTAACCGAGGATTTTGAAAACCGGAGCCTCTTTCAAGTCTTGGTTTCGGAAATAGCGCCAACCAAAGATATTATTAGGTAGTTGAGGCTCGAAAATCATTTTTGACCGGCATATTTCGAAAACCAGACCACTCAGAAGCTTTTCGTTTGGATGTGTAAATAGGAATTGAATAGACCTTTCATTCGATGTATGTCTCGATGCGATTGAAGAACTTTGAAAATTTGGTGATTTTTTTAGACAAGTGGTTAGTCCATGATTTTTGCAAAATTCTCAAAAATTCAGTAAAATCACTTTGGTTAGCAATATTTCGAGAACCAGAAGTCGCAGAAGCTTCCGGTTTTCACCAGTGGATAGCGGTGGAAAATGTAACCGAGGATTTTGAAAACCGGAGCCTCTTACAAGTCTTGGTTTCGGAAATAGCGCCAACCAAAGATATTATTAGGTATTTGAGGCTCGAAAATCATTTTTGACCGGCATATTTTGATAACCAGACCACTCAGAAGCTTTTCGTTTGGATGTGTAAATAGGAATTGAATAGACCTTTCATTCGATGTATGTCTCGATGCGATTGAAGAACTTTGAAAATTTGGTGATTTTTTTAGACAAGTGGTTAGTCCATGATTTTTGCAAAATTCTCAAAAATTCAGTAAAATCACTTTGGTTAGCAATATTTCGAGAACCAGAAGTCGCAGAAGCTTCCGGTTTTCACCAGTGGATAGCGGTGGAAAATGTAACCGAGGATTTTGAAAACCGGAGCCTCTTTCAAGTCTTGGTTTCGGAAATAGCGCCAACCAAAGACATTATTAGGTAGTTGGGGCTCCCAAATCAATTTGGACCGGCATATTTTGATAACCAGACCACTTAGAAGCTTTTCGTTTGGATGTGTAAATAGGAATTGAATAGACCTTTCATTCGATGTATGTCTCGATGCGATTGAAGAACTTTGAAAATTTGGTGATTTTTTTAGACAAGTGGTTAGTCCATGATTTTTGCAAAATTCTCAAAAATTCAGTAAAATCACTTTGGTTAGCAATATTTCGAGAACCAGAAGTCGCAGAAGCTTCCGGTTTTCACCAGTGGATAGCGGTGGAAAATGTAACCGAGGATTTTGAAAACCGGAGCCTCTTTCAAGTCTTGGTTTCGGAAATAGCGCCAACCAAAGACATTATTAGGTAGTTGGGGCTCCCAAATCAATTTGGACCGGCATATTTTGATAACCAGACCACTTAGAAGCTTTTCGTTTGGATGTGTAAATAGGAATTGAATAGACCTTTCATTCGATGTATGTCTCGATGCGATTGAAGAACTTTGAAAATTTGGTGATTTTTTTTAGACAAGTGGTTAGTCCATGATTTTTGCAAAATTCTCAAAAATTCAGTAAAATCACTTTGGTTAGCAATATTTCGAGAACCAGAAGTCGCAGAAGCTTCCGGTTTTCACCAGTGGATAGCGGTGGAAAATGTAACCGAGGATTTTGAAAACCGGAGCCTCTTTCAAGTCTTGGTTTCGGAAATAGCGCCAACCAAAGACATTATTAGGTAGTTGGGGCTCCCAAATCAATTTGGACCGGCATATTTTGATAACCAGACCACTTAGAAGCTTTTCGTTTGGATGTGTAAATAGGAATTGAATAGACCTTTCATTCGATGTATGTCTCGATGCGATTGAAGAACTTTGAAAATTTGGTGATTTTTTTAGACAAGTGGTTAGTCCATGATTTTTGCAAAATTCTCAAAAAATTCAGTAAAATCACTTTGGTTAGCAATATTTCGAGAACCAGAAGTCGCAGAAGCTTCCGGTTTTCACCAGTGGATAGCGGTGGAAAATGTAACCGAGGATTTTGAAAACCGGAGCCTCTTTCAAGTCTTGGTTTCGGAAATAGCGCCAACCAAAGATATTATTAGGTAGTTGAGGCTCGAAAATCATTTTTGACCGGCATATTTCGAAAACCAGACCACTCAGAAGCTTTTCGTTTGGATGTGTAAATAGGAATTGAATAGACCTTTCATTCGATGTATGTCTCGATGCGATTGAAGAACTTTGAAAATTTGGTGATTTTTTTAGACAAGTGGTTAGTCCATGATTTTTGCAAAATTCTCAAAAATTCAGTAAAATCACTTTGGTTAGCAATATTTCGAGAACCAGAAGTCGCAGAAGCTTCCGGTTTTCACCAGTGGATAGCGGTGGAAAATGTAACCGAGGATTTTGAAAACCGGAGCCTCTTTCAAGTCTTGGTTTCGGAAATAGCGCCAACCAAAGACATTATTAGGTAGTTGGGGCTCCCAAATCAATTTGGACCGGCATATTTTGATAACCAGACCACTTAGAAGCTTTTCGTTTGGATGTGTAAATAGGAATTGAATAGACCTTTCATTCGATGTATGTCTCGATGCGATTGAAGAACTTTGAAAATTTGGTGATTTTTTTTAGACAAGTGGTTAGTCCATGATTTTTGCAAAATTCTCAAAAATTCAGTAAAATCACTTTGGTTAGCAATATTTCGAGAACCAGAAGTCGCAGAAGCTTCCGGTTTTCACCAGTGGATAGCGGTGGAAAATGTAACCGAGGATTTTGAAAACCGGAGCCTCTTTCAAGTCTTGGTTTCGGAAATAGCGCCAACCAAAGACATTATTAGGTAGTTGGGGCTCCCAAATCAATTTGGACCGGCATATTTTGATAACCAGACCACTTAGAAGCTTTTCGTTTGGATGTGTAAATAGGAATTGAATAGACCTTTCATTCGATGTATGTCTCGATGCGATTGAAGAACTTTGAAAATTTGGTGATTTTTTTAGACAAGTGGTTAGTCCATGATTTTTGCAAAATTCTCAAAAAATTCAGTAAAATCACTTTGGTTAGCAATATTTCGAGAACCAGAAGTCGCAGAAGCTTCCGGTTTTCACCAGTGGATAGCGGTGGAAAATGTAACCGAGGATTTTGAAAACCGGAGCCTCTTTCAAGTCTTGGTTTCGGAAATAGCGCCAACCAAAGATATTATTAGGTAGTTGAGGCTCGAAAATCATTTTTGACCGGCATATTTCGAAAACCAGACCACTCAGAAGCTTTTCGTTTGGATGTGTAAATAGGAATTGAATAGACCTTTCATTCGATGTATGTCTCGATTGAAGAACTTTGAAAATTTGGTGATTTTTTTAGACAAGTGGTTAGTCCATGATTTTTGCAAAATTCTCAAAAATTCAGTAAAATCACTTTGGTTAGCAATATTTCGAGAACCAGAAGTCGCAGAAGCTTCCGGTTTTCACCAGTGGATAGCGGTGGAAAATGTAACCGAGGATTTTGAAAACCGGAGCCTCTTACAAGTCTTGGTTTCGGAAATAGCGCCAACCAAAGATATTATTAGGTATTTGAGGCTCGAAAATCATTTTTGACCGGCATATTTTGATAACCAGACCACTCAGAAGCTTTTCGTTTGGATGTGTAAATAGGAATTGAATAGACCTTTCATTCGATGTATGTCTCGATGCGATTGAAGAACTTTGAAAATTTGGTGATTTTTTTAGACAAGTGGTTAGTCCATGATTTTTGCAAAATTCTCAAAAATTCAGTAAAATCACTTTGGTTAGCAATATTTCGAGAACCAGAAGTCGCAGAAGCTTCCGGTTTTCACCAGTGGATAGCGGTGGAAAATGTAACCGAGGATTTTGAAAACCGGAGCCTCTTTCAAGTCTTGGTTTCGGAAATAGCGCCAACCAAAGACATTATTAGGTAGTTGGGGCTCCCAAATCAATTTGGACCGGCATATTTTGATAACCAGACCACTTAGAAGCTTTTCGTTTGGATGTGTAAATAGGAATTGAATAGACCTTTCATTCGATGTATGTCTCGATGCGATTGAAGAACTTTGAAAATTTGGTGATTTTTTTAGACAAGTGGTTAGTCCATGATTTTTGCAAAATTCTCAAAAATTCAGTAAAATCACTTTGGTTAGCAATATTTCGAGAACCAGAAGTCGCAGAAGCTTCCGGTTTTCACCAGTGGATAGCGGTGGAAAATGTAACCGAGGATTTTGAAAACCGGAGCCTCTTTCAAGTCTTGGTTTCGGAAATAGCGCCAACCAAAGACATTATTAGGTAGTTGGGGCTCCCAAATCAATTTGGACCGGCATATTTTGATAACCAGACCACTTAGAAGCTTTTCGTTTGGATGTGTAAATAGGAATTGAATAGACCTTTCATTCGATGTATGTCTCGATGCGATTGAAGAACTTTGAAAATTTGGTGATTTTTTTTAGACAAGTGGTTAGTCCATGATTTTTGCAAAATTCTCAAAAATTCAGTAAAATCACTTTGGTTAGCAATATTTCGAGAACCAGAAGTCGCAGAAGCTTTTTTTTTTTTTTTTTTTTTTTTTTATAATCTACACGCGCTCAAGGGATTATGATTACCCTTTAAATGTTTGAACACAGCGCGGGCGTGAAGTTAAGGAAGAGAAAGAAGGATAGGAAAGATGTGTGGCACGATGTTCTGAGACTGAAGGTTGTTGTCTCAGCTATTTTATCTCCAGGGATGGCGGCTGAACTAAAGCGGAGAATGCCGTGTCTTATTTCTGTGTCGCTTATAATTCACATTATTTTATTCGTGTTCATCCTTGTTGGGCATACTAGTTTAACTCAATTACATGTTGTTAGTGTTATGCCTGAACAACATGTAATGAGTAAACCAGCAACCCATTGATGACAATTTTAGAAGGTTTTTAATGGAATTAAAACGACATAGACGACGGCAGGGATCGAACCTGTGATCATGAGGTTCACAGGCGAGCACACATCCATCGCGCCACGGCCACCCCTTCCGGTTTCCACCAGTGGATAGCGGTGGAAAATGTAACCGAGGATTTTGAAAACCGGAGCCTCTTTCAAGTCTTGGTTTCGGAAATAGCGCCAACCAAAGATATTATTAGGTAGTTGAGGCTCGAAAATCATTTTTGACCGGCATATTTCGAAAACCAGACCACTCAGAAGCTTTTCGTTTGGATGTGTAAATAGGAATTGAATAGACCTTTCATTCGATGTATGTCTCGATGCGATTGAAGAACTTTGAAAATTTGGTGATTTTTTTAGACAAGTGGTTAGTCCATGATTTTTGCAAAATTCTCAAAAATTCAGTAAAATCACTTTGGTTAGCAATATTTCGAGAACCAGAAGTCGCAGAAGCTTCCGGTTTTCACCAGTGGATAGCGGTGGAAAATGTAACCGAGGATTTTGAAAACCGGAGCCTCTTTCAAGTCTTGGTTTCGGAAATAGCGCCAACCAAAGATATTATTAGGTAGTTGAGGCTCGAAAATCATTTTTGACCGGCATATTTTGATAACCAGACCACTCAGAAGCTTTTCGTTTGGATGTGTAAATAGGAATTGAATAGACCTTTCATTCGATGTATGTCTCGATGCGATTGAAGAACTTTGAAAATTTGGTGATTTTTTTAGACAAGTGGTTAGTCCATGATTTTTGCAAAATTCTCAAAAATTCAGTAAAATCACTTTGGTTAGCAATATTTCGAGAACCAGAAGTCGCAGAAGCTTCCGGTTTTCACCAGTGGATAGCGGTGGAAAATGTAACCGAGGATTTTGAAAACCGGAGCCTCTTTCAAGTCTTGGTTTCGGAAATAGCGCCAACCAAAGACATTATTAGGTAGTTGGGGCTCCCAAATCAATTTGGACCGGCATATTTTGATAACCAGACCACTTAGAAGCTTTTCGTTTGGATGTGTAAATAGGAATTGAATAGACCTTTCATTCGATGTATGTCTCGATGCGATTGAAGAACTTTGAAAATTTGGTGATTTTTTTAGACAAGTGATTTTTGCAAAATTCTCAAAAATTCAGTAAAATCACTTTGGTTAGCAATATTTCGAGAACCAGAAGTCGCAGAAGCTTCCGGTTTTCACCAGTGGATAGCGGTGGAAAATGTAACCGAGGATTTTGAAAACCGGAGCCTCTTTCAAGTCTTGGTTTCGGAAATAGCGCCAACCAAAGATATTATTAGGTAGTTGAGGCTCGAAAATCATTTTTGACCGGCATATTTCGAAAACCACTCAGAAGCTTTTCGTTTGGATGTGTAAATAGGAATTGAATAGACCTTTCATTCGATGTATGTCTCGATGCGATTGAAGAACTTTGAAAATTTGGTGATTTTTTTAGACAAGTGGTTAGTCCATGATTTTTGCAAAATTCTCAAAAATTCAGTAAGATCACTTTGGTTAGCAATATTTCGAGAACCAGAAGTCGCAGAAGCTTCCGGTTTTCACCAGTGGATAGCGGTGGAAAATGTAACCGAGGATTTTGAAAACCGGAGCCTCTTACAAGTCTTGGTTTCGGAAATAGCGCCAACCAAAGATATTATTAGGTATTTGAGGCTCGAAAATCATTTTTGACCGGCATATTTTGATAACCAGACCACTCAGAAGCTTTTCGTTTGGATGTGTAAATAGGAATTGAATAGACCTTTCATTCGATGTATGTCTCGATGCGATTGAAGAACTTTGAAAATTTGGTGATTTTTTTAGACAAGTGGTTAGTCCATGATTTTTACAAAATTCTCAAAAATTCAGTAAAATCACTTTGGTTAGCAATATTTCGAGAACCAGAAGTCGCAGAAGCTTCCGGTTTTCACCAGTGGATAGCGGTGGAAAATATAACCGAGGATTTTGAAAACCGGAGCCTCTTTCAAGTCTTGGTTTCGGAAATAGCGCCAACCAAAGACATTATTAGGTAGTTGGGGCTCCCAAATCAATTTGGACCGGCATATTTTGATAACCAGACCACTTAGAAGCTTTTCGTTTGGATGTGTAAATAGGAATTGAATAGACCTTTCATTCGATGTATGTCTCGATGCGATTGAAGAACTTTGAAAATTTGGTGATTTTTTTAGACAAGTGGTTAGTCCATGATTTTTGCAAAATTCTCAAAAATTCAGTAAAATCACTTTGGTTAGCAATATTTCGAGAACCAGAAGTCGCAGAAGCTTCCGGTTTTCACCAGTGGATAGCGGTGGAAAATGTAACCGAGGATTTTGAAAACCGGAGCCTCTTTCAAGTCTTGGTTTCGGAAATAGCGCCAACCAAAGACATTATTAGGTAGTTGGGGCTCCCAAATCAATTTGGACCGGCATATTTTGATAACCAGACCACTTAGAAGCTTTTCGTTTGGATGTGTAAATAGGAATTGAATAGACCTTTCATTCGATGTATGTCTCGATGCGATTGAAGAACTTTGAAAATTTGGTGATTTTTTTAGACAAGTGGTTAGTCCATGATTTTTGAAAAATTCTCAAAAATTCAGTAAAATCACTTTGGTTAGCAATATTTCGAGAACCAGAAGTCGCAGAAGCTTCCGGTTTTCACCAGTGGATAGCGGTGGAAAACGTAACCGAGGATTTTGAAAACCGGAGCCTCTTACAAGGCGTGGTTTCGGAAACAGCGCCAACCAAAGACATTATTAGGTAGTTGGGGCTCCCAAATCAATTTGGACCGGCATATTTTGATAACCAGACCACTTAGAAGCTTTTCGTTTGGATGTGTAAATAGGAATTGAATAGACCTTTCATTCGATGTATGTCTCGATGCGATTGAAGAACTTTGAAAATTTGGTGATTTTTTTAGACAAGTGGTTAGTCCATGATTTTTGCAAAATTCTCAAAAATTCAGTAAAATCACTTTGGTTAGCAATATTTCGAGAACCAGAAGTCGCAGAAGCTTCCGGTTTTCACCAGTGGATAGCGGTGGAAAATGTAACCGAGGATTTTGAAAACCGGAGCCTCTTTCAAGTCTTGGTTTCGGAAATAGCGCCAACCAAAGATATTATTAGGTAGTTGAGGCTCGAAAATCATTTTTGACCGGCATATTTCGAAAACCAGACCACTCAGAAGCTTTTCGTTTGGATGTGTAAATAGGAATTGAATAGACCTTTCATTCGATGTATGTCTCGATGCGATTGAAGAACTTTGAAAATTTGGTGATTTTTTTAGACAAGTGGTTAGTCCATGATTTTTGCAAAATTCTCAAAAATTCAGTAAAATCACTTTGGTTAGCAATATTTCGAGAACCAGAAGTCGCAGAAGCTTCCGGTTTTCACCAGTGGATAGCGGTGGAAAATGCAACCGAGGATTTTGAAAACCGGAGCCTCTTACAAGTCTTGGTTTCGGGAATAGCGCCAACCAAAGATATTATTAGGTATTTGAGGCTCGAAAATCATTTTTGACCGGCATATTTTGATAACCAGACCACTCAGAAGCTTTTCGTTTGGATGTGTAAATAGGAATTGAATAGACCTTTCATTCGATGTATGTCTCGATGCGATTGAAGAACTTTGAAAATTTGGTGATTTTTTTAGACAAGTGGTTAGTCCATGATTTTTGCAAAATTCTCAAAAATTCAGTAAAATCACTTTGGTTAGCAATATTTCGAGAACCAGAAGTCGCAGAAGCTTCCGGTTTTCACCAGTGGATAGCGGTGGAAAACGTAACCGAGGATTTTGAAAACCGGAGCCTCTTACAAGGCGTGGTTTCGGAAACAGCGCCAACCAAAGACATTATTAGGTAGTTAGTCCATGATTTTTGAAAATTCTCAAAAATTCAGTAAAATCACTTTGGTTAGCAATATTTCGAGAACCAGAAGTCGCAGAAGCTTCCGGTTTTCACCAGTGGATAGCGGTGGAAAATGTAACCGAGGATTTTGAAAACCGGAGCCTCTTACATGTCTTGGTTTCGAAAATAGCGCCAACCAAAGATATTATTAGGTAGTTGAGGATCGAAAATCATTTTTGACCGGCATATTTTGATAACCAGACCACTCAGAAGCTTTTCGTTTGGATGTGTAAATAGGAATTGAATAGACCTTTCATTCGATGTATGTCTCGATGCGATTGGAGAACTTTGAAAATTTGGTGATTTTTTTAGACAAGTGGTTAGTCCATGATTTTTGCAAAATTCTCAAAAATTCAGTAAAATCACTTTGGTTAGCAATATTTCGAGAACCAGAAGTCGCAGAAGCTTCCGGTTTTCACCAGTGGATAGCGGTGGAAAATGTAACCGAGGATTTTGAAAACCGGAGCCTCTTTCAAGTCTTGGTTTCGGAAATAGCGCCAACCAAAGACATTATTAGGTAGTTGGGGCTCCCAAATCAATTTGGACCGGCATATTTTGATAACCAGACCACTTAGAAGCTTTTCGTTTGGATGTGTAAATAGGAATTGAATAGACCTTTCATTCGATGTATGTCTCGATGCGATTGAAGAACTTTGAAAATTTGGTGATTTTTTTAGACAAGTGGTTAGTCCATGATTTTTGCAAAATTCTCAAAAATTCAGTAAAATCACTTTGGTTAGCAATATTTCGAGAACCAGAAGTCGCAGAAGCTTCCGGTTTTCACCAGTGGATAGCGGTGGAAAATGTAACCGAGGATTTTGAAAACCGGAGCCTCTTTCAAGTCTTGGTTTCGAAAATAGCGCCAACCAAAGACATTATTAGGTAGTTGGGGCTCCCAAATCAATTTGGACCGGCATATTTTGATAACCAGACCACTTAGAAGCTTTTCGTTTGGATGTGTAAATAGGAATTGAATAGACCTTTCATTCGATGTATGTCTCGATGCGATTGAAGAACTTTGAAAATTTGGTGATTTTTTTAGACAAGTGGTTAGTCCATGATTTTTGCAAAATTCTCAAAAATTCAGTAAAATCACTTTGGTTAGCAATATTTCGAGAACCAGAAGTCGCAGAAGCTTCCGGTTTTCACCAGTGGATAGCGGTGGAAAATGTAACCGAGGATTTTGAAAACCGGAGCCTCTTTCAAGTCTTGGTTTCGGAAATAGCGCCAACCAAAGACATTATTAGGTAGTTGGGGCTCCCAAATCAATTTGGACCGGCATATTTTGATAACCAGACCACTTAGAAGCTTTTCGTTTGGATGTGTAAATAGGAATTGAATAGACCTTTCATTCGATGTATGTCTCGATGCGATTGAAGAACTTTGAAAATTTGGTGATTTTTTTAGACAAGTGGTTAGTCCATGATTTTTGCAAAATTCTCAAAAATTCAGTAAAATCACTTTGGTTAGCAATATTTCGAGAACCAGAAGTCGCAGAAGCTTCCGGTTTTCACCAGTGGATAGCGGTGGAAAATGTAACCGAGGATTTTGAAAACCGGAGCCTCTTTCAAGTCTTGGTTTCGGAAATAGCGCCAACCAAAGATATTATTAGGTATTTGAGGCTCGAAAATCATTTTTGACCGGCATATTTTGATAACCAGACCACTCAGAAGCTTTTCGTTTGGATGTGTAAATAGGAATTGAATAGACCTTTCATTCGATGTATGTATCGATGCGATTGAAGAACTTTGAAAATTTGGTGATTTTTTTAGACAAGTGGTTAGTCCATGATTTTTGCAAAATTCTCAAAAATTCAGTAAAATCACTTTGGTTAGCAATATTTCGAGAACCAGAAGTCGCAGAAGCTTCCGGTTTTCACCAGTGGATAGCGGTGGAAAATGTAACCGAGGATTTTGAAAACCGGAGCCTCTTTCAAGTCTTGGTTTCGGAAATAGCGCCAACCAAAGACATTATTAGGTAGTTGGGGCTCCCAAATCAATTTGGACCGGCATATTTTGATAACCAGACCACTTAGAAGCTTTTCGTTTGGATGTGTAAATAGGAATTGAATAGACCTTTCATTCGATGTATGTCTCGATGCGATTGAAGAACTTTGAAAATTTGGTGATTTTTTTAGACAAGTGGTTAGTCCATGATTTTTGCAAAATTCTCAAAAATTCAGTAAAATCACTTTGGTTAGCAATATTTCGAGAACCAGAAGTCGCAGAAGCTTCCGGTTTTCACCAGTGGATAGCGGTGGAAAATGTAACCGAGGATTTTGAAAACCGGAGCCTCTTTCAAGTCTTGGTTTCGGAAATAGCGCCAACCAAAGACATTATTAGGTAGTTGGGGCTCCCAAATCAATTTGGACCGGCATATTTTGATAACCAGACCACTTAGAAGCTTTTCGTTTGGATGTGTAAATAGGAATTGAATAGACCTTTCATTCGATGTATGTCTCGATGCGATTGAAGAACTTTGAAAATTTGGTGATTTTTTTAGACAAGTGATTTTTGCAAAATTCTCAAAAATTCAGTAAAATCACTTTGGTTAGCAATATTTCGAGAACCAGAAGTCGCAGAAGCTTCCGGTTTTCACCAGTGGATAGCGGTGGAAAATGTAACCGAGGATTTTGAAAACCGGAGCCTCTTTCAAGTCTTGGTTTCGGAAATAGCGCCAACCAAAGATATTATTAGGTAGTTGAGGCTCGAAAATCATTTTTGACCGGCATATTTCGAAAACCACTCAGAAGCTTTTCGTTTGGATGTGTAAATAGGAATTGAATAGACCTTTCATTCGATGTATGTCTCGATGCGATTGAAGAACTTTGAAAATTTGGTGATTTTTTTAGACAAGTGGTTAGTCCATGATTTTTGCAAAATTCTCAAAAATTCAGTAAGATCACTTTGGTTAGCAATATTTCGAGAACCAGAAGTCGCAGAAGCTTCCGGTTTTCACCAGTGGATAGCGGTGGAAAATGTAACCGAGGATTTTGAAAACCGGAGCCTCTTACAAGTCTTGGTTTCGGAAATAGCGCCAACCAAAGATATTATTAGGTATTTGAGGCTCGAAAATCATTTTTGACCGGCATATTTTGATAACCAGACCACTCAGAAGCTTTTCGTTTGGATGTGTAAATAGGAATTGAATAGACCTTTCATTCGATGTATGTCTCGATGCGATTGAAGAACTTTGAAAATTTGGTGATTTTTTTAGACAAGTGGTTAGTCCATGATTTTTACAAAATTCTCAAAAATTCAGTAAAATCACTTTGGTTAGCAATATTTCGAGAACCAGAAGTCGCAGAAGCTTCCGGTTTTCACCAGTGGATAGCGGTGGAAAATATAACCGAGGATTTTGAAAACCGGAGCCTCTTTCAAGTCTTGGTTTCGGAAATAGCGCCAACCAAAGACATTATTAGGTAGTTGGGGCTCCCAAATCAATTTGGACCGGCATATTTTGATAACCAGACCACTTAGAAGCTTTTCGTTTGGATGTGTAAATAGGAATTGAATAGACCTTTCATTCGATGTATGTCTCGATGCGATTGAAGAACTTTGAAAATTTGGTGATTTTTTTAGACAAGTGGTTAGTCCATGATTTTTGCAAAATTCTCAAAAATTCAGTAAAATCACTTTGGTTAGCAATATTTCGAGAACCAGAAGTCGCAGAAGCTTCCGGTTTTCACCAGTGGATAGCGGTGGAAAATGTAACCGAGGATTTTGAAAACCGGAGCCTCTTTCAAGTCTTGGTTTCGGAAATAGCGCCAACCAAAGACATTATTAGGTAGTTGGGGCTCCCAAATCAATTTGGACCGGCATATTTTGATAACCAGACCACTTAGAAGCTTTTCGTTTGGATGTGTAAATAGGAATTGAATAGACCTTTCCTTCGATGTATGTCTCGATGCGATTGAAGAACTTTGAAAATTTGGTGATTTTTTTAGACAAGTGGTTAGTCCATGATTTTTGAAAAATTCTCAAAAATTCAGTAAAATCACTTTGGTTAGCAATATTTCGAGAACCAGAAGTCGCAGAAGCTTCCGGTTTTCACCAGTGGATAGCGGTGGAAAACGTAACCGAGGATTTTGAAAACCGGAGCCTCTTACAAGGCGTGGTTTCGGAAACAGCGCCAACCAAAGACATTATTAGGTAGTTGGGGCTCCCAAATCAATTTGGACCGGCATATTTTGATAACCAGACCACTTAGAAGCTTTTCGTTTGGATGTGTAAATAGGAATTGAATAGACCTTTCATTCGATGTATGTCTCGATGCGATTGAAGAACTTTGAAAATTTGGTGATTTTTTTAGACAAGTGGTTAGTCCATGATTTTTGCAAAATTCTCAAAAATTCAGTAAAATCACTTTGGTTAGCAATATTTCGAGAACCAGAAGTCGCAGAAGCTTCCGGTTTTCACCAGTGGATAGCGGTGGAAAATGTAACCGAGGATTTTGAAAACCGGAGCCTCTTTCAAGTCTTGGTTTCGGAAATAGCGCCAACCAAAGATATTATTAGGTAGTTGAGGCTCGAAAATCATTTTTGACCGGCATATTTCGAAAACCAGACCACTCAGAAGCTTTTCGTTTGGATGTGTAAATAGGAATTGAATAGACCTTTCATTCGATGTATGTCTCGATGCGATTGAAGAACTTTGAAAATTTGGTGATTTTTTTAGACAAGTGGTTAGTCCATGATTTTTGCAAAATTCTCAAAAATTCAGTAAAATCACTTTGGTTAGCAATATTTCGAGAACCAGAAGTCGCAGAAGCTTCCGGTTTTCACCAGTGGATAGCGGTGGAAAATGCAACCGAGGATTTTGAAAACCGGAGCCTCTTACAAGTCTTGGTTTCGGAAATAGCGCCAACCAAAGATATTATTAGGTATTTGAGGCTCGAAAATCATTTTTGACCGGCATATTTTGATAACCAGACCACTCAGAAGCTTTTCGTTTGGATGTGTAAATAGGAATTGAATAGACCTTTCATTCGATGTATGTCTCGATGCGATTGAAGAACTTTGAAAATTTGGTGATTTTTTTAGACAAGTGGTTAGTCCATGATTTTTGCAAAATTCTCAAAAATTCAGTAAAATCACTTTGGTTAGCAATATTTCGAGAACCAGAAGTCGCAGAAGCTTCCGGTTTTCACCAGTGGATAGCGGTGGAAAACGTAACCGAGGATTTTGAAAACCGGAGCCTCTTACAAGGCGTGGTTTCGGAAACAGCGCCAACCAAAGACATTATTAGGTAGTTAGTCCATGATTTTTGAAAATTCTCAAAAATTCAGTAAAATCACTTTGGTTAGCAATATTTCGAGAACCAGAAGTCGCAGAAGCTTCCGGTTTTCACCAGTGGATAGCGGTGGAAAATGTAACCGAGGATTTTGAAAACCGGAGCCTCTTACATGTCTTGGTTTCGAAAATAGCGCCAACCAAAGATATTATTAGGTAGTTGAGGATCGAAAATCATTTTTGACCGGCATATTTTGATAACCAGACCACTCAGAAGCTTTTCGTTTGGATGTGTAAATAGGAATTGAATAGACCTTTCATTCGATGTATGTCTCGATGCGATTGGAGAACTTTGAAAATTTGGTGATTTTTTTAGACAAGTGGTTAGTCCATGATTTTTGCAAAATTCTCAAAAATTCAGTAAAATCACTTTGGTTAGCAATATTTCGAGAACCAGAAGTCGCAGAAGCTTCCGGTTTTCACCAGTGGATAGCGGTGGAAAATGTAACCGAGGATTTTGAAAACCGGAGCCTCTTTCAAGTCTTGGTTTCGGAAATAGCGCCAACCAAAGACATTATTAGGTAGTTGGGGCTCCCAAATCAATTTGGACCGGCATATTTTGATAACCAGACCACTTAGAAGCTTTTCGTTTGGATGTGTAAATAGGAATTGAATAGACCTTTCATTCGATGTATGTCTCGATGCGATTGAAGAACTTTGAAAATTTGGTGATTTTTTTAGACAAGTGGTTAGTCCATGATTTTTGCAAAATTCTCAAAAATTCAGTAAAATCACTTTGGTTAGCAATATTTCGAGAACCAGAAGTCGCAGAAGCTTCCGGTTTTCACCAGTGGATAGCGGTGGAAAATGTAACCGAGGATTTTGAAAACCGGAGCCTCTTTCAAGTCTTGGTTTCGAAAATAGCGCCAACCAAAGACATTATTAGGTAGTTGGGGCTCCCAAATCAATTTGGACCGGCATATTTTGATAACCAGACCACTTAGAAGCTTTTCGTTTGGATGTGTAAATAGGAATTGAATAGACCTTTCATTCGATGTATGTCTCGATGCGATTGAAGAACTTTGAAAATTTGGTGATTTTTTTAGACAAGTGGTTAGTCCATGATTTTTGCAAAATTCTCAAAAATTCAGTAAAATCACTTTGGTTAGCAATATTTCGAGAACCAGAAGTCGCAGAAGCTTCCGGTTTTCACCAGTGGATAGCGGTGGAAAATGTAACCGAGGATTTTGAAAACCGGAGCCTCTTTCAAGTCTTGGTTTCGGAAATAGCGCCAACCAAAGACATTATTAGGTAGTTGGGGCTCCCAAATCAATTTGGACCGGCATATTTTGATAACCAGACCACTTAGAAGCTTTTCGTTTGGATGTGTAAATAGGAATTGAATAGACCTTTCATTCGATGTATGTCTCGATGCGATTGAAGAACTTTGAAAATTTGGTGATTTTTTTAGACAAGTGGTTAGTCCATGATTTTTGCAAAATTCTCAAAAATTCAGTAAAATCACTTTGGTTAGCAATATTTCGAGAACCAGAAGTCGCAGAAGCTTCCGGTTTTCACCAGTGGATAGCGGTGGAAAATGTAACCGAGGATTTTGAAAACCGGAGCCTCTTTCAAGTCTTGGTTTCGGAAATAGCGCCAACCAAAGATATTATTAGGTATTTGAGGCTCGAAAATCATTTTTGACCGGCATATTTTGATAACCAGACCACTCAGAAGCTTTTCGTTTGGATGTGTAAATAGGAATTGAATAGACCTTTCATTCGATGTATGTATCGATGCGATTGAAGAACTTTGAAAATTTGGTGATTTTTTTAGACAAGTGGTTAGTCCATGATTTTTGCAAAATTCTCAAAAATTCAGTAAAATCACTTTGGTTAGCAATATTTCGAGAACCAGAAGTCGCAGAAGCTTCCGGTTTTCACCAGTGGATAGCGGTGGAAAATGTAACCGAGGATTTTGAAAACCGGAGCCTCTTTCAAGTCTTGGTTTCGGAAATAGCGCCAACCAAAGACATTATTAGGTAGTTGGGGCTCCCAAATCAATTTGGACCGGCATATTTTGATAACCAGACCACTTAGAAGCTTTTCGTTTGGATGTGTAAATAGGAATTGAATAGACCTTTCATTCGATGTATGTCTCGATGCGATTGAAGAACTTTGAAAATTTGGTGATTTTTTTAGACAAGTGGTTAGTCCATGATTTTTGCAAAATTCTCAAAAATTCAGTAAAATCACTTTGGTTAGCAATATTTCGAGAACCAGAAGTCGCAGAAGCTTCCGGTTTTCACCAGTGGATAGCGGTGGAAAATGTAACCGAGGATTTTGAAAACCGGAGCCTCTTACATGTCTTGGTTTCGAAAATAGCGCCAACCAAAGATATTATTAGGTAGTTGAGGATCGAAAATCATTTTTGACCGGCATATTTTGATAACCAGACCACTCAGAAGCTTTTCGTTTGGATGTGTAAATAGGAATTGAATAGACCTTTCATTCGATGTATGTCTCGATGCGATTGGAGAACTTTGAAAATTTGGTGATTTTTTTAGACAAGTGGTTAGTCCATGATTTTTGCAAAATTCTCAAAAATTCAGTAAAATCACTTTGGTTAGCAATATTTCGAGAACCAGAAGTCGCAGAAGCTTCCGGTTTTCACCAGTGGATAGCGGTGGAAAATGTAACCGAGGATTTTGAAAACCGGAGCCTCTTTCAAGTCTTGGTTTCGGAAATAGCGCCAACCAAAGACATTATTAGGTAGTTGGGGCTCCCAAATCAATTTGGACCGGCATATTTTGATAACCAGACCACTTAGAAGCTTTTCGTTTGGATGTGTAAATAGGAATTGAATAGACCTTTCATTCGATGTATGTCTCGATGCGATTGAAGAACTTTGAAAATTTGGTGATTTTTTTAGACAAGTGGTTAGTCCATGATTTTTGCAAAATTCTCAAAAATTCAGTAAAATCACTTTGGTTAGCAATATTTCGAGAACCAGAAGTCGCAGAAGCTTCCGGTTTTCACCAGTGGATAGCGGTGGAAAATGTAACCGAGGATTTTGAAAACCGGAGCCTCTTTCAAGTCTTGGTTTCGAAAATAGCGCCAACCAAAGACATTATTAGGTAGTTGGGGCTCCCAAATCAATTTGGACCGGCATATTTTGATAACCAGACCACTTAGAAGCTTTTCGTTTGGATGTGTAAATAGGAATTGAATAGACCTTTCATTCGATGTATGTCTCGATGCGATTGAAGAACTTTGAAAATTTGGTGATTTTTTTAGACAAGTGGTTAGTCCATGATTTTTGCAAAATTCTCAAAAATTCAGTAAAATCACTTTGGTTAGCAATATTTCGAGAACCAGAAGTCGCAGAAGCTTCCGGTTTTCACCAGTGGATTGCGGTGGAAAATTTAACAGACGATTTTGAAAACCGGAGCCTCTTACAAGGCTTGGTTTCGAAAACAGCGCCAACCAAAGACATTATTAGGTAGTTGGGGCTCCCAAATCAATTTGGACCGGCATATTTCGATAACCAGACCACTCAGAAGCTTTTCGTTTGGATGTGTATATAGGAATTGAATAGACCTTTCATTCGATGTATGTCTCGATGCGATTGGAGAACTTTGAAAATTTGGAGATTTTTTTAGACAAGTGGTTAGTCCATGATTCTTGCAAAATTCTCAAAAATTCAGTAAAATCACTTTGGTTAGCAATATTTCGAGAACCAGAAGTCGCAGAAGCTTCCGGTTTTCACCAGTGGATAGCGGTGGAAAATGTAACCGAGGATTTTGAAAACCGGAGCCTCTTACAAGGCTTGGTTTCGGAAACAGCGCCAACCAAAGACATTATTAGGTAGTTAGTCCATGATTTTTGAAAATTCTCAAAAATTCAGTAAAATCACTTTGGTTAGCAATATTTCGAGAACCAGAAGTCGCAGAAGCTTCCGGTTTTCACCAGTGGATTGCGGTGGAAAATTTAACAGACGATTTTGAAAACCGGAGCCTCTTACAAGGCTTGGTTTCGAAAACAGCGCCAACCAAAGACATTATTAGGTAGTTGGGGCTCCCAAATCAATTTGGACCGGCATATTTCGATAACCAGACCACTCAGAAGCTTTTCGTTTGGATGTGTATATAGGAATTGAATAGACCTTTCATTCGATGTATGTCTCGATGCGATTGGAGAACTTTGAAAATTTGGTAATTTTTTTAGACAAGTGGTTAGTCCGTGATTTTTGCAAAATTCTCAAAAATTCAGTAAAATCACTTTGGTTAGCAATATTTCGAGAACCAGAAGTCGCAGAAGCTTCCGGTTTTCACCAGTGGATAGCGGTGGAAAATGTAACCGAGGATTTTGAAAACCGGAGCCTCTTTCAAGTCTTGGTTTCGGAAATAGCGCCAACCAAAGATATTATTAGGTAGTTGAGGCTCGAAAATCATTTTTGACCGGCATATTTTGATAACCAGACCACTCAGAAGCTTTTCGTTTCGATGTGTAAATAGGAATTGAATAGACCTTTCATTCGATGTATGTCTCGATGCGATTGGAGAACTTTGAAAATTTGGTGATTTTTTTAGACAAGTGGTTAGTCCATGATTTTTGCAAAATTCTCAAAAATTCAGTAAAATCACTTTGGTTAGCAATATTTCGAGAACCAGAAGTCGCAGAAGCTTCCGGTTTTCACCAGTGGATAGCGGTGGAAAATGTTACCGAGGATTTTGAAAACCGGAGCCTCTTTCAAGTCTTGGTTTCGGAAATAGCGCCAACCAAAGATATTATTAGGTAGTTAGTCCATGATTTTTGAAAATTCTCAAAAATTCAGTAAAATCACTTTGGTTAGCAATATTTCGAGAACCAGAAGTCGCAGAAGCTTCCGGTTTTCACCAGTGGATTGCGGTGGAAAATTTAACAGACGATTTTGAAAACCGGAGCCTCTTACAAGGCTTGGTTTCGGAAACAGCGCCAACCAAAGACATTATTAGGTAGTTGGGGCTCCCAAATCAATTTGGACCGGCATGTTTCGATAACCAGACCACTCAGAAGCTTTTCGTTTGGATGTGTATATAGGAATTGAATAGACCTTTCATTCGATGTATGTCTCGATGCGATTGGAGAACTTTGAAAATTTGGTAATTTTTTTAGACAAGTGGTTAGTCCGTGATTTTTGCAAAATTCTCAAAAATTCAGTAAAATCACTTTGGTTAGCAATATTTCGAGAACCAGAAGTCGCAGAAGCTTCCGGTTTTCACCAGTGGATAGCGGTGGAAAATGTAACCGAGGATTTTGAAAACCGGAGCCTCTTTCGAGTCTTGGTTTTGGAAATAGCGCCAACCAAAGATATTATTAGGTAGTTGGGGCTCCCAAATCAATTTGGACCGGCATATTTTGATAACCAGACCACTTAGAAGTTTTTCGTTTGGATGTGTAAATAGGAATTGAATAGACCTTTCATTCGATGTATGTCTCGATGCGATTGAAGAACTTGGAAAATTTGGTGATTTTTTTAGACAAGTGGTTAGTCCATGATTTTTGCAAAATTCTCAAAAATTCAGTAAAATCACTTTGGTTAGCAATATTTCGAGAACCAGAAGTCGCAGAAGCTTCCGGTTTTCACCAGTGGATTGCGGTGGAAAATTTAACAGACGATCTTGAAAACCGGAGCCTCTTACAAGGCTTGGTTTCGAAAACAGCGCCAACCAAAGACATTATTAGGTAGTTGGGGCTCCCAAATCAATTTGGACCGGCATATTTCGATAACCAGACCACTCAGAAGCTTTTCGTTTGGATGTGTATATAGGAATTGAATAGACCTTTCATTCGATGTATGTCTCGATGCGATTGGAGAACTTTGAAAATTTGGTAATTTTTTTAGACAAGTGGTTAGTCCGTGATTTTTGCAAAATTCTCAAAAATTCAGTAAAATCACTTTGGTTAGCAATATTTCGAGAACCAGAAGTCGCAGAAGCTTCCGGTTTTCACCAGTGGATAGCGGTGGAAAATGTAACCGAGGATTTTGAAAACCGGAGCCTCTTTCAAGTCTTGGTTTCGGAAATAGCGCCAACCAAAGATATTATTAGGTAGTTGAGGATCGAAAATCATTTTTGACCGGCATATTTTGATAACCAGACCACTCAGAAGCTTTTCGTTTGGATGTGTAAATAGGAATTGAATAGACCTTTCATTCGATGTATGTCTCGATGCGATTGGAGAACTTTGAAAATTTGGTGATTTTTTTAGACAAGTGGTTAGTCCATGATTTTTGCAAAATTCTCAAAAATTCAGTAAAATCACTTTGGTTAGCAATATTTCGAGAACCAGAAGTCGCAGAAGCTTCCGGTTTTCACCAGTGGATAGCGGTGGAAAATGTAACCGAGGATTTTGAAAACCGGAGCCTCTTACAAGGCTTGGTTTCGGAAACAGCGCCAACCAAAGATTTATTATTAGGTAGTTGAGGCTCGAAAATCATTTTTGACCGGCATATTTTGATAACCAGACCACTCAGAAGCTTTTCGTTTGGATGTGTAAATAGGAATTGAATAGACCTTTCATTCGATGTATGTCTCGATGCGATTGAAGAACTTTGAAAATTTGGTGATTTTTTTAGACAAGTGGTTAGTCCATGATTTTTGCAAAATTCTCAAAAATTCAGTAAAATCACTTTGGTTAGCAATATTTCGAGAACCAGAAGTCGCAGAAGCTTCCGGTTTTCACCAGTGGATAGCGGTGGAAAATGTAACCGAGGATTTTGAAAACCGGAGCCTCTTACAAGGCTAAGTTTCGGAAACAGCGCCAACCAAAGATATTATTAGGTAGTTGAGGCTCGAAAATCATTTTTGACCGGCATATTTTGATAACCAGACCACTCAGAAGCTTTTCGTTTGGATGTGTAAATAGGAATTGAATAGACCTTTCATTCGATGTATGTCTCGATGCGATTGGAGAACTTTGAAAATTTGGTGATTTTTTTAGACAAGTGGTTAGTCCATGATTCTTGCAAAATTCTCAAAAATTCAGTAAAATCACTTTGGTTAGCAATATTTCGAGAACCAGAAGTCGCAGAAGCTTCCGGTTTTCACCAGTGGATTGCGGTGGAAAATTTAACAGACGATTTTGAAAACCGGAGCCTCTTACAAGGCTTGGTTTCGAAAACAGCGCCAACCAAAGACATTATTAGGTAGTTGGGGCTCCCAAATCAATTTGGACCGGCATATTTCGATAACCAGACCACTCAGAAGCTTTTCGTTTGGATGTGTATATAGGAATTGAATAGACCTTTCATTCGATGTATGTCTCGATGCGATTGGAGAACTTTGAAAATTTGGTAATTTTTTTAGACAAGTGGTTAGTCCGTGATTTTTGCAAAATTCTCAAAAATTCAGTAAAATCACTTTGGTTAGCAATATTTCGAGAACCAGAAGTCGCAGAAGCTTCCGGTTTTCACCAGTGGATAGCGGTGGAAAATGTAACCGAGGATTTTGAAAACCGGAGCCTCTTACAAGGCTTGGTTTCGGAAACAGCGCCAACCAAAGATATTATTAGGTAGTTGAGGCTCGAAAATCATTTTTGACCGGCATATTTTGATAACCAGACCACTCAGAAGCTTTTCGTTTCGATGTGTAAATAGGAATTGAATAGACCTTTCATTCGATGTATGTCTCGATGCGATTGGAGAACTTTGAAAATTTGGTGATTTTTTTAGACAAGTGGTTAGTCCATGATTTTTGCAAAATTCTCAAAAATTCAGTAAAATCACTTTGGTTAGCAATATTTCGAGAACCAGAAGTCGCAGAAGCTTCCGGTTTTCACCAGTGGATAGCGGTGGAAAATGTAACCGAGGATTTTGAAAACCGGAGCCTCTTTCAAGTCTTGGTTTCGGAAATAGCGCCAACCAAAGATATTATTAGGTAGTTGAGGCTCGAAAATCATTTTTGACCGGCATATTTCGAAAACCACTCAGAAGCTTTTCGTTTGGATGTGTAAATAGGAATTGAATAGACCTTTCATTCGATGTATGTCTCGATGCGATTGAAGAACTTTGAAAATTTGGTGATTTTTTTAGACAAGTGGTTAGTCCATGATTTTTGCAAAATTCTCAAAAATTCAGTAAGATCACTTTGGTTAGCAATATTTCGAGAACCAGAAGTCGCAGAAGCTTCCGGTTTTCACCAGTGGATAGCGGTGGAAAATGTAACCGAGGATTTTGAAAACCGGAGCCTCTTACAAGTCTTGGTTTCGGAAATAGCGCCAACCAAAGATATTATTAGGTATTTGAGGCTCGAAAATCATTTTTGACCGGCATATTTTGATAACCAGACCACTCAGAAGCTTTTCGTTTGGATGTGTAAATAGGAATTGAATAGACCTTTCATTCGATGTATGTCTCGATGCGATTGAAGAACTTTGAAAATTTGGTGATTTTTTTAGACAAGTGGTTAGTCCATGATTTTTACAAAATTCTCAAAAATTCAGTAAAATCACTTTGGTTAGCAATATTTCGAGAACCAGAAGTCGCAGAAGCTTCCGGTTTTCACCAGTGGATAGCGGTGGAAAATATAACCGAGGATTTTGAAAACCGGAGCCTCTTTCAAGTCTTGGTTTCGGAAATAGCGCCAACCAAAGACATTATTAGGTAGTTGGGGCTCCCAAATCAATTTGGACCGGCATATTTTGATAACCAGACCACTTAGAAGCTTTTCGTTTGGATGTGTAAATAGGAATTGAATAGACCTTTCATTCGATGTATGTCTCGATGCGATTGAAGAACTTTGAAAATTTGGTGATTTTTTTAGACAAGTGGTTAGTCCATGATTTTTGCAAAATTCTCAAAAATTCAGTAAAATCACTTTGGTTAGCAATATTTCGAGAACCAGAAGTCGCAGAAGCTTCCGGTTTTCACCAGTGGATAGCGGTGGAAAATGTAACCGAGGATTTTGAAAACCGGAGCCTCTTTCAAGTCTTGGTTTCGGAAATAGCGCCAACCAAAGACATTATTAGGTAGTTGGGGCTCCCAAATCAATTTGGACCGGCATATTTTGATAACCAGACCACTTAGAAGCTTTTCGTTTGGATGTGTAAATAGGAATTGAATAGACCTTTCATTCGATGTATGTCTCGATGCGATTGAAGAACTTTGAAAATTTGGTGATTTTTTTAGACAAGTGGTTAGTCCATGATTTTTGAAAAATTCTCAAAAATTCAGTAAAATCACTTTGGTTAGCAATATTTCGAGAACCAGAAGTCGCAGAAGCTTCCGGTTTTCACCAGTGGATAGCGGTGGAAAACGTAACCGAGGATTTTGAAAACCGGAGCCTCTTACAAGGCGTGGTTTCGGAAACAGCGCCAACCAAAGACATTATTAGGTAGTTGGGGCTCCCAAATCAATTTGGACCGGCATATTTTGATAACCAGACCACTTAGAAGCTTTTCGTTTGGATGTGTAAATAGGAATTGAATAGACCTTTCATTCGATGTATGTCTCGATGCGATTGAAGAACTTTGAAAATTTGGTGATTTTTTTAGACAAGTGGTTAGTCCATGATTTTTGCAAAATTCTCAAAAATTCAGTAAAATCACTTTGGTTAGCAATATTTCGAGAACCAGAAGTCGCAGAAGCTTCCGGTTTTCACCAGTGGATAGCGGTGGAAAATGTAACCGAGGATTTTGAAAACCGGAGCCTCTTTCAAGTCTTGGTTTCGGAAATAGCGCCAACCAAAGATATTATTAGGTAGTTGAGGCTCGAAAATCATTTTTGACCGGCATATTTCGAAAACCAGACCACTCAGAAGCTTTTCGTTTGGATGTGTAAATAGGAATTGAATAGACCTTTCATTCGATGTATGTCTCGATGCGATTGAAGAACTTTGAAAATTTGGTGATTTTTTTAGACAAGTGGTTAGTCCATGATTTTTGCAAAATTCTCAAAAATTCAGTAAAATCACTTTGGTTAGCAATATTTCGAGAACCAGAAGTCGCAGAAGCTTCCGGTTTTCACCAGTGGATAGCGGTGGAAAACGTAACCGAGGATTTTGAAAACCGGAGCCTCTTACAAGGCGTGGTTTCGGAAACAGCGCCAACCAAAGACATTATTAGGTAGTTAGTCCATGATTTTTGAAAATTCTCAAAAATTCAGTAAAATCACTTTGGTTAGCAATATTTCGAGAACCAGAAGTCGCAGAAGCTTCCGGTTTTCACCAGTGGATAGCGGTGGAAAATGTAACCGAGGATTTTGAAAACCGGAGCCTCTTACATGTCTTGGTTTCGAAAATAGCGCCAACCAAAGATATTATTAGGTAGTTGAGGATCGAAAATCATTTTTGACCGGCATATTTTGATAACCAGACCACTCAGAAGCTTTTCGTTTGGATGTGTAAATAGGAATTGAATAGACCTTTCATTCGATGTATGTCTCGATGCGATTGGAGAACTTTGAAAATTTGGTGATTTTTTTAGACAAGTGGTTAGTCCATGATTTTTGCAAAATTCTCAAAAATTCAGTAAAATCACTTTGGTTAGCAATATTTCGAGAACCAGAAGTCGCAGAAGCTTCCGGTTTTCACCAGTGGATAGCGGTGGAAAATGTAACCGAGGATTTTGAAAACCGGAGCCTCTTTCAAGTCTTGGTTTCGGAAATAGCGCCAACCAAAGACATTATTAGGTAGTTGGGGCTCCCAAATCAATTTGGACCGGCATATTTTGATAACCAGACCACTTAGAAGCTTTTCGTTTGGATGTGTAAATAGGAATTGAATAGACCTTTCATTCGATGTATGTCTCGATGCGATTGAAGAACTTTGAAAATTTGGTGATTTTTTTAGACAAGTGGTTAGTCCATGATTTTTGCAAAATTCTCAAAAATTCAGTAAAATCACTTTGGTTAGCAATATTTCGAGAACCAGAAGTCGCAGAAGCTTCCGGTTTTCACCAGTGGATAGCGGTGGAAAATGTAACCGAGGATTTTGAAAACCGGAGCCTCTTTCAAGTCTTGGTTTCGAAAATAGCGCCAACCAAAGACATTATTAGGTAGTTGGGGCTCCCAAATCAATTTGGACCGGCATATTTTGATAACCAGACCACTTAGAAGCTTTTCGTTTGGATGTGTAAATAGGAATTGAATAGACCTTTCATTCGATGTATGTCTCGATGCGATTGAAGAACTTTGAAAATTTGGTGATTTTTTTAGACAAGTGGTTAGTCCATGATTTTTGCAAAATTCTCAAAAATTCAGTAAAATCACTTTGGTTAGCAATATTTCGAGAACCAGAAGTCGCAGAAGCTTCCGGTTTTCACCAGTGGATAGCGGTGGAAAATGTAACCGAGGATTTTGAAAACCGGAGCCTCTTTCAAGTCTTGGTTTCGGAAATAGCGCCAACCAAAGACATTATTAGGTAGTTGGGGCTCCCAAATCAATTTGGACCGGCATATTTTGATAACCAGACCACTTAGAAGCTTTTCGTTTGGATGTGTAAATAGGAATTGAATAGACCTTTCATTCGATGTATGTCTCGATGCGATTGAAGAACTTTGAAAATTTGGTGATTTTTTTAGACAAGTGGTTAGTCCATGATTTTTGCAAAATTCTCAAAAATTCAGTAAAATCACTTTGGTTAGCAATATTTCGAGAACCAGAAGTCGCAGAAGCTTCCGGTTTTCACCAGTGGATAGCGGTGGAAAATGTAACCGAGGATTTTGAAAACCGGAGCCTCTTTCAAGTCTTGGTTTCGGAAATAGCGCCAACCAAAGACATTATTAGGTAGTTGGGGCTCCCAAATCAATTTGGACCGGCATATTTTGATAACCAGACCACTTAGAAGCTTTTCGTTTGGATGTGTAAATAGGAATTGAATAGACCTTTCATTCGATGTATGTCTCGATGCGATTGAAGAACTTTGAAAATTTGGTGATTTTTTTAGACAAGTGGTTAGTCCATGATTTTTGCAAAATTCTCAAAAAATTCAGTAAAATCACTTTGGTTAGCAATATTTCGAGAACCAGAAGTCGCAGAAGCTTCCGGTTTTCACCAGTGGATAGCGGTGGAAAATGTAACCGAGGATTTTGAAAACCGGAGCCTCTTTCAAGTCTTGGTTTCGGAAATAGCGCCAACCAAAGATATTATTAGGTAGTTGAGGCTCGAAAATCATTTTTGACCGGCATATTTCGAAAACCAGACCACTCAGAAGCTTTTCGTTTGGATGTGTAAATAGGAATTGAATAGACCTTTCATTCGATGTATGTCTCGATGCGATTGAAGAACTTTGAAAATTTGGTGATTTTTTTAGACAAGTGGTTAGTCCATGATTTTTGCAAAATTCTCAAAAATTCAGTAAAATCACTTTGGTTAGCAATATTTCGAGAACCAGAAGTCGCAGAAGCTTCCGGTTTTCACCAGTGGATAGCGGTGGAAAATGTAACCGAGGATTTTGAAAACCGGAGCCTCTTTCAAGTCTTGGTTTCGGAAATAGCGCCAACCAAAGACATTATTAGGTAGTTGGGGCTCCCAAATCAATTTGGACCGGCATATTTCGATAACCAGACCACTCAGAAGCTTTTCGTTTGGATGTGTATATAGGAATTGAATAGACCTTTCATTCGATGTATGTCTCGATGCGATTGGAGAACTTTGAAAATTTGGAGATTTTTTTAGACAAGTGGTTAGTCCATGATTCTTGCAAAATTCTCAAAAATTCAGTAAAATCACTTTGGTTAGCAATATTTCGAGAACCAGAAGTCGCAGAAGCTTCCGGTTTTCACCAGTGGATAGCGGTGGAAAATGTAACCGAGGATTTTGAAAACCGGAGCCTCTTACAAGGCTTGGTTTCGGAAACAGCGCCAACCAAAGACATTATTAGGTAGTTAGTCCATGATTTTTGAAAATTCTCAAAAATTCAGTAAAATCACTTTGGTTAGCAATATTTCGAGAACCAGAAGTCGCAGAAGCTTCCGGTTTTCACCAGTGGATTGCGGTGGAAAATTTAACAGACGATTTTGAAAACCGGAGCCTCTTACAAGGCTTGGTTTCGAAAACAGCGCCAACCAAAGACATTATTAGGTAGTTGGGGCTCCCAAATCAATTTGGACCGGCATATTTCGATAACCAGACCACTCAGAAGCTTTTCGTTTGGATGTGTATATAGGAATTGAATAGACCTTTCATTCGATGTATGTCTCGATGCGATTGGAGAACTTTGAAAATTTGGTAATTTTTTTAGACAAGTGGTTAGTCCGTGATTTTTGCAAAATTCTCAAAAATTCAGTAAAATCACTTTGGTTAGCAATATTTCGAGAACCAGAAGTCGCAGAAGCTTCCGGTTTTCACCAGTGGATAGCGGTGGAAAATGTAACCGAGGATTTTGAAAACCGGAGCCTCTTTCAAGTCTTGGTTTCGGAAATAGCGCCAACCAAAGATATTATTAGGTAGTTGAGGCTCGAAAATCATTTTTGACCGGCATATTTTGATAACCAGACCACTCAGAAGCTTTTCGTTTCGATGTGTAAATAGGAATTGAATAGACCTTTCATTCGATGTATGTCTCGATGCGATTGGAGAACTTTGAAAATTTGGTGATTTTTTTAGACAAGTGGTTAGTCCATGATTTTTGCAAAATTCTCAAAAATTCAGTAAAATCACTTTGGTTAGCAATATTTCGAGAACCAGAAGTCGCAGAAGCTTCCGGTTTTCACCAGTGGATAGCGGTGGAAAATGTTACCGAGGATTTTGAAAACCGGAGCCTCTTTCAAGTCTTGGTTTCGGAAATAGCGCCAACCAAAGATATTATTAGGTAGTTAGTCCATGATTTTTGAAAATTCTCAAAAATTCAGTAAAATCACTTTGGTTAGCAATATTTCGAGAACCAGAAGTCGCAGAAGCTTCCGGTTTTCACCAGTGGATTGCGGTGGAAAATTTAACAGACGATTTTGAAAACCGGAGCCTCTTACAAGGCTTGGTTTCGGAAACAGCGCCAACCAAAGACATTATTAGGTAGTTGGGGCTCCCAAATCAATTTGGACCGGCATGTTTCGATAACCAGACCACTCAGAAGCTTTTCGTTTGGATGTGTATATAGGAATTGAATAGACCTTTCATTCGATGTATGTCTCGATGCGATTGGAGAACTTTGAAAATTTGGTAATTTTTTTAGACAAGTGGTTAGTCCGTGATTTTTGCAAAATTCTCAAAAATTCAGTAAAATCACTTTGGTTAGCAATATTTCGAGAACCAGAAGTCGCAGAAGCTTCCGGTTTTCACCAGTGGATAGCGGTGGAAAATGTAACCGAGGATTTTGAAAACCGGAGCCTCTTTCGAGTCTTGGTTTTGGAAATAGCGCCAACCAAAGATATTATTAGGTAGTTGGGGCTCCCAAATCAATTTGGACCGGCATATTTTGATAACCAGACCACTTAGAAGTTTTTCGTTTGGATGTGTAAATAGGAATTGAATAGACCTTTCATTCGATGTATGTCTCGATGCGATTGAAGAACTTGGAAAATTTGGTGATTTTTTTA
The DNA here is from genome assembly GCA_911387755.1 of Chrysotoxum bicinctum. Classification (NCBI taxonomy): domain Eukaryota; kingdom Metazoa; phylum Arthropoda; class Insecta; order Diptera; family Syrphidae; genus Chrysotoxum; species Chrysotoxum bicinctum. The sequence goes on from OU426989.1 coordinate 170,652,934, forward strand.
GACAAGTGGTTAGTCCATGATTTTTGCAAAATTCTCAAAAATTCAGTAAAATCACTTTGGTTAGCAATATTTCGAGAACCAGAAGTCGCAGAAGCTTCCGGTTTTCACCAGTGGATTGCGGTGGAAAATTTAACAGACGATCTTGAAAACCGGAGCCTCTTACAAGGCTTGGTTTCGAAAACAGCGCCAACCAAAGACATTATTAGGTAGTTGGGGCTCCCAAATCAATTTGGACCGGCATATTTCGATAACCAGACCACTCAGAAGCTTTTCGTTTGGATGTGTATATAGGAATTGAATAGACCTTTCATTCGATGTATGTCTCGATGCGATTGGAGAACTTTGAAAATTTGGTAATTTTTTTAGACAAGTGGTTAGTCCGTGATTTTTGCAAAATTCTCAAAAATTCAGTAAAATCACTTTGGTTAGCAATATTTCGAGAACCAGAAGTCGCAGAAGCTTCCGGTTTTCACCAGTGGATAGCGGTGGAAAATGTAACCGAGGATTTTGAAAACCGGAGCCTCTTTCAAGTCTTGGTTTCGGAAATAGCGCCAACCAAAGATATTATTAGGTAGTTGAGGATCGAAAATCATTTTTGACCGGCATATTTTGATAACCAGACCACTCAGAAGCTTTTCGTTTGGATGTGTAAATAGGAATTGAATAGACCTTTCATTCGATGTATGTCTCGATGCGATTGGAGAACTTTGAAAATTTGGTGATTTTTTTAGACAAGTGGTTAGTCCATGATTTTTGCAAAATTCTCAAAAATTCAGTAAAATCACTTTGGTTAGCAATATTTCGAGAACCAGAAGTCGCAGAAGCTTCCGGTTTTCACCAGTGGATAGCGGTGGAAAATGTAACCGAGGATTTTGAAAACCGGAGCCTCTTACAAGGCTTGGTTTCGGAAACAGCGCCAACCAAAGATTTATTATTAGGTAGTTGAGGCTCGAAAATCATTTTTGACCGGCATATTTTGATAACCAGACCACTCAGAAGCTTTTCGTTTGGATGTGTAAATAGGAATTGAATAGACCTTTCATTCGATGTATGTCTCGATGCGATTGAAGAACTTTGAAAATTTGGTGATTTTTTTAGACAAGTGGTTAGTCCATGATTTTTGCAAAATTCTCAAAAATTCAGTAAAATCACTTTGGTTAGCAATATTTCGAGAACCAGAAGTCGCAGAAGCTTCCGGTTTTCACCAGTGGATAGCGGTGGAAAATGTAACCGAGGATTTTGAAAACCGGAGCCTCTTACAAGGCTAAGTTTCGGAAACAGCGCCAACCAAAGATATTATTAGGTAGTTGAGGCTCGAAAATCATTTTTGACCGGCATATTTTGATAACCAGACCACTCAGAAGCTTTTCGTTTGGATGTGTAAATAGGAATTGAATAGACCTTTCATTCGATGTATGTCTCGATGCGATTGGAGAACTTTGAAAATTTGGTGATTTTTTTAGACAAGTGGTTAGTCCATGATTCTTGCAAAATTCTCAAAAATTCAGTAAAATCACTTTGGTTAGCAATATTTCGAGAACCAGAAGTCGCAGAAGCTTCCGGTTTTCACCAGTGGATTGCGGTGGAAAATTTAACAGACGATTTTGAAAACCGGAGCCTCTTACAAGGCTTGGTTTCGAAAACAGCGCCAACCAAAGACATTATTAGGTAGTTGGGGCTCCCAAATCAATTTGGACCGGCATATTTCGATAACCAGACCACTCAGAAGCTTTTCGTTTGGATGTGTATATAGGAATTGAATAGACCTTTCATTCGATGTATGTCTCGATGCGATTGGAGAACTTTGAAAATTTGGTAATTTTTTTAGACAAGTGGTTAGTCCGTGATTTTTGCAAAATTCTCAAAAATTCAGTAAAATCACTTTGGTTAGCAATATTTCGAGAACCAGAAGTCGCAGAAGCTTCCGGTTTTCACCAGTGGATAGCGGTGGAAAATGTAACCGAGGATTTTGAAAACCGGAGCCTCTTACAAGGCTTGGTTTCGGAAACAGCGCCAACCAAAGATATTATTAGGTAGTTGAGGCTCGAAAATCATTTTTGACCGGCATATTTTGATAACCAGACCACTCAGAAGCTTTTCGTTTCGATGTGTAAATAGGAATTGAATAGACCTTTCATTCGATGTATGTCTCGATGCGATTGGAGAACTTTGAAAATTTGGTGATTTTTTTAGACAAGTGGTTAGTCCATGATTTTTGCAAAATTCTCAAAAATTCAGTAAAATCACTTTGGTTAGCAATATTTCGAGAACCAGAAGTCGCAGAAGCTTCCGGTTTTCACCAGTGGATAGCGGTGGAAAATGTAACCGAGGATTTTGAAAACCGGAGCCTCTTTCAAGTCTTGGTTTCGGAAATAGCGCCAACCAAAGATATTATTAGGTAGTTGAGGCTCGAAAATCATTTTTGACCGGCATATTTCGAAAACCACTCAGAAGCTTTTCGTTTGGATGTGTAAATAGGAATTGAATAGACCTTTCATTCGATGTATGTCTCGATGCGATTGAAGAACTTTGAAAATTTGGTGATTTTTTTAGACAAGTGGTTAGTCCATGATTTTTGCAAAATTCTCAAAAATTCAGTAAGATCACTTTGGTTAGCAATATTTCGAGAACCAGAAGTCGCAGAAGCTTCCGGTTTTCACCAGTGGATAGCGGTGGAAAATGTAACCGAGGATTTTGAAAACCGGAGCCTCTTACAAGTCTTGGTTTCGGAAATAGCGCCAACCAAAGATATTATTAGGTATTTGAGGCTCGAAAATCATTTTTGACCGGCATATTTTGATAACCAGACCACTCAGAAGCTTTTCGTTTGGATGTGTAAATAGGAATTGAATAGACCTTTCATTCGATGTATGTCTCGATGCGATTGAAGAACTTTGAAAATTTGGTGATTTTTTTAGACAAGTGGTTAGTCCATGATTTTTACAAAATTCTCAAAAATTCAGTAAAATCACTTTGGTTAGCAATATTTCGAGAACCAGAAGTCGCAGAAGCTTCCGGTTTTCACCAGTGGATAGCGGTGGAAAATATAACCGAGGATTTTGAAAACCGGAGCCTCTTTCAAGTCTTGGTTTCGGAAATAGCGCCAACCAAAGACATTATTAGGTAGTTGGGGCTCCCAAATCAATTTGGACCGGCATATTTTGATAACCAGACCACTTAGAAGCTTTTCGTTTGGATGTGTAAATAGGAATTGAATAGACCTTTCATTCGATGTATGTCTCGATGCGATTGAAGAACTTTGAAAATTTGGTGATTTTTTTAGACAAGTGGTTAGTCCATGATTTTTGCAAAATTCTCAAAAATTCAGTAAAATCACTTTGGTTAGCAATATTTCGAGAACCAGAAGTCGCAGAAGCTTCCGGTTTTCACCAGTGGATAGCGGTGGAAAATGTAACCGAGGATTTTGAAAACCGGAGCCTCTTTCAAGTCTTGGTTTCGGAAATAGCGCCAACCAAAGACATTATTAGGTAGTTGGGGCTCCCAAATCAATTTGGACCGGCATATTTTGATAACCAGACCACTTAGAAGCTTTTCGTTTGGATGTGTAAATAGGAATTGAATAGACCTTTCATTCGATGTATGTCTCGATGCGATTGAAGAACTTTGAAAATTTGGTGATTTTTTTAGACAAGTGGTTAGTCCATGATTTTTGAAAAATTCTCAAAAATTCAGTAAAATCACTTTGGTTAGCAATATTTCGAGAACCAGAAGTCGCAGAAGCTTCCGGTTTTCACCAGTGGATAGCGGTGGAAAACGTAACCGAGGATTTTGAAAACCGGAGCCTCTTACAAGGCGTGGTTTCGGAAACAGCGCCAACCAAAGACATTATTAGGTAGTTGGGGCTCCCAAATCAATTTGGACCGGCATATTTTGATAACCAGACCACTTAGAAGCTTTTCGTTTGGATGTGTAAATAGGAATTGAATAGACCTTTCATTCGATGTATGTCTCGATGCGATTGAAGAACTTTGAAAATTTGGTGATTTTTTTAGACAAGTGGTTAGTCCATGATTTTTGCAAAATTCTCAAAAATTCAGTAAAATCACTTTGGTTAGCAATATTTCGAGAACCAGAAGTCGCAGAAGCTTCCGGTTTTCACCAGTGGATAGCGGTGGAAAATGTAACCGAGGATTTTGAAAACCGGAGCCTCTTTCAAGTCTTGGTTTCGGAAATAGCGCCAACCAAAGATATTATTAGGTAGTTGAGGCTCGAAAATCATTTTTGACCGGCATATTTCGAAAACCAGACCACTCAGAAGCTTTTCGTTTGGATGTGTAAATAGGAATTGAATAGACCTTTCATTCGATGTATGTCTCGATGCGATTGAAGAACTTTGAAAATTTGGTGATTTTTTTAGACAAGTGGTTAGTCCATGATTTTTGCAAAATTCTCAAAAATTCAGTAAAATCACTTTGGTTAGCAATATTTCGAGAACCAGAAGTCGCAGAAGCTTCCGGTTTTCACCAGTGGATAGCGGTGGAAAACGTAACCGAGGATTTTGAAAACCGGAGCCTCTTACAAGGCGTGGTTTCGGAAACAGCGCCAACCAAAGACATTATTAGGTAGTTAGTCCATGATTTTTGAAAATTCTCAAAAATTCAGTAAAATCACTTTGGTTAGCAATATTTCGAGAACCAGAAGTCGCAGAAGCTTCCGGTTTTCACCAGTGGATAGCGGTGGAAAATGTAACCGAGGATTTTGAAAACCGGAGCCTCTTACATGTCTTGGTTTCGAAAATAGCGCCAACCAAAGATATTATTAGGTAGTTGAGGATCGAAAATCATTTTTGACCGGCATATTTTGATAACCAGACCACTCAGAAGCTTTTCGTTTGGATGTGTAAATAGGAATTGAATAGACCTTTCATTCGATGTATGTCTCGATGCGATTGGAGAACTTTGAAAATTTGGTGATTTTTTTAGACAAGTGGTTAGTCCATGATTTTTGCAAAATTCTCAAAAATTCAGTAAAATCACTTTGGTTAGCAATATTTCGAGAACCAGAAGTCGCAGAAGCTTCCGGTTTTCACCAGTGGATAGCGGTGGAAAATGTAACCGAGGATTTTGAAAACCGGAGCCTCTTTCAAGTCTTGGTTTCGGAAATAGCGCCAACCAAAGACATTATTAGGTAGTTGGGGCTCCCAAATCAATTTGGACCGGCATATTTTGATAACCAGACCACTTAGAAGCTTTTCGTTTGGATGTGTAAATAGGAATTGAATAGACCTTTCATTCGATGTATGTCTCGATGCGATTGAAGAACTTTGAAAATTTGGTGATTTTTTTAGACAAGTGGTTAGTCCATGATTTTTGCAAAATTCTCAAAAATTCAGTAAAATCACTTTGGTTAGCAATATTTCGAGAACCAGAAGTCGCAGAAGCTTCCGGTTTTCACCAGTGGATAGCGGTGGAAAATGTAACCGAGGATTTTGAAAACCGGAGCCTCTTTCAAGTCTTGGTTTCGAAAATAGCGCCAACCAAAGACATTATTAGGTAGTTGGGGCTCCCAAATCAATTTGGACCGGCATATTTTGATAACCAGACCACTTAGAAGCTTTTCGTTTGGATGTGTAAATAGGAATTGAATAGACCTTTCATTCGATGTATGTCTCGATGCGATTGAAGAACTTTGAAAATTTGGTGATTTTTTTAGACAAGTGGTTAGTCCATGATTTTTGCAAAATTCTCAAAAATTCAGTAAAATCACTTTGGTTAGCAATATTTCGAGAACCAGAAGTCGCAGAAGCTTCCGGTTTTCACCAGTGGATAGCGGTGGAAAATGTAACCGAGGATTTTGAAAACCGGAGCCTCTTTCAAGTCTTGGTTTCGGAAATAGCGCCAACCAAAGACATTATTAGGTAGTTGGGGCTCCCAAATCAATTTGGACCGGCATATTTTGATAACCAGACCACTTAGAAGCTTTTCGTTTGGATGTGTAAATAGGAATTGAATAGACCTTTCATTCGATGTATGTCTCGATGCGATTGAAGAACTTTGAAAATTTGGTGATTTTTTTAGACAAGTGGTTAGTCCATGATTTTTGCAAAATTCTCAAAAATTCAGTAAAATCACTTTGGTTAGCAATATTTCGAGAACCAGAAGTCGCAGAAGCTTCCGGTTTTCACCAGTGGATAGCGGTGGAAAATGTAACCGAGGATTTTGAAAACCGGAGCCTCTTTCAAGTCTTGGTTTCGGAAATAGCGCCAACCAAAGACATTATTAGGTAGTTGGGGCTCCCAAATCAATTTGGACCGGCATATTTTGATAACCAGACCACTTAGAAGCTTTTCGTTTGGATGTGTAAATAGGAATTGAATAGACCTTTCATTCGATGTATGTCTCGATGCGATTGAAGAACTTTGAAAATTTGGTGATTTTTTTAGACAAGTGGTTAGTCCATGATTTTTGCAAAATTCTCAAAAAATTCAGTAAAATCACTTTGGTTAGCAATATTTCGAGAACCAGAAGTCGCAGAAGCTTCCGGTTTTCACCAGTGGATAGCGGTGGAAAATGTAACCGAGGATTTTGAAAACCGGAGCCTCTTTCAAGTCTTGGTTTCGGAAATAGCGCCAACCAAAGATATTATTAGGTAGTTGAGGCTCGAAAATCATTTTTGACCGGCATATTTCGAAAACCAGACCACTCAGAAGCTTTTCGTTTGGATGTGTAAATAGGAATTGAATAGACCTTTCATTCGATGTATGTCTCGATGCGATTGAAGAACTTTGAAAATTTGGTGATTTTTTTAGACAAGTGGTTAGTCCATGATTTTTGCAAAATTCTCAAAAATTCAGTAAAATCACTTTGGTTAGCAATATTTCGAGAACCAGAAGTCGCAGAAGCTTCCGGTTTTCACCAGTGGATAGCGGTGGAAAATGTAACCGAGGATTTTGAAAACCGGAGCCTCTTTCAAGTCTTGGTTTCGGAAATAGCGCCAACCAAAGACATTATTAGGTAGTTGGGGCTCCCAAATCAATTTGGACCGGCATATTTTGATAACCAGACCACTTAGAAGCTTTTCGTTTGGATGTGTAAATAGGAATTGAATAGACCTTTCATTCGATGTATGTCTCGATGCGATTGAAGAACTTTGAAAATTTGGTGATTTTTTTAGACAAGTGGTTAGTCCATGATTTTTGCAAAATTCTCAAAAATTCAGTAAAATCACTTTGGTTAGCAATATTTCGAGAACCAGAAGTCGCAGAAGCTTCCGGTTTTCACCAGTGGATAGCGGTGGAAAATGTAACCGAGGATTTTGAAAACCGGAGCCTCTTTCAAGTCTTGGTTTCGGAAATAGCGCCAACCAAAGACATTATTAGGTAGTTGGGGCTCCCAAATCAATTTGGACCGGCATATTTTGATAACCAGACCACTTAGAAGCTTTTCGTTTGGATGTGTAAATAGGAATTGAATAGACCTTTCATTCGATGTATGTCTCGATGCGATTGAAGAACTTTGAAAATTTGGTGATTTTTTTAGACAAGTGGTTAGTCCATGATTTTTGCAAAATTCTCAAAAATTCAGTAAAATCACTTTGGTTAGCAATATTTCGAGAACCAGAAGTCGCAGAAGCTTCCGGTTTTCACCAGTGGATAGCGGTGGAAAATGTAACCGAGGATTTTGAAAACCGGAGCCTCTTTCAAGTCTTGGTTTCGGAAATAGCGCCAACCAAAGACATTATTAGGTAGTTGGGGCTCCCAAATCAATTTGGACCGGCATATTTTGATAACCAGACCACTTAGAAGCTTTTCGTTTGGATGTGTAAATAGGAATTGAATAGACCTTTCATTCGATGTATGTCTCGATGCGATTGAAGAACTTTGAAAATTTGGTGATTTTTTTAGACAAGTGGTTAGTCCATGATTTTTGCAAAATTCTCAAAAATTCAGTAAAATCACTTTGGTTAGCAATATTTCGAGAACCAGAAGTCGCAGAAGCTTCCGGTTTTCACCAGTGGATAGCGGTGGAAAATGTAACCGAGGATTTTCAAAACCGGAGCCTCTTACAAGTCTTGGTTTCGGAAACAGCGCCAACCAAAGACATTATTAGGTAGTTAGTCCATGATTTTTGCAAAATTCTCAAAAATTCAGTAAAATCACTTTGGTTAGCAATATTTCGAGAACCAGAAGTCGCAGAAGCTTCCGGTTTTCACCAGTGGATAGCGGTGGAAAATGTAACCGAGGATTTTGAAAACCGGAGCCTCTTACAAGGCTTGGTTTCGGAAACAGCGCCAACCAAAGATTTATTATTAGGTAGTTGAGGCTCGAAAATCATTTTTGACCGGCATATTTTGATAACCAGACCACTCAGAAGCTTTTCGTTTGGATGTGTAAATAGGAATTGAATAGACCTTTCATTCGATGTATGTCTCGATGCGATTGAAGAACTTTGAAAATTTGGTGATTTTTTTAGACAAGTGGTTAGTCCATGATTTTTGCAAAATTCTCAAAAATTCAGTAAAATCACTTTGGTTAGCAATATTTCGAGAACCAGAAGTCGCAGAAGCTTCCGGTTTTCACCAGTGGATAGCGGTGGAAAATGTAACCGAGGATTTTGAAAACCGGAGCCTCTTACAAGGCTAAGTTTCGGAAACAGCGCCAACCAAAGATATTATTAGGTAGTTGAGGCTCGAAAATCATTTTTGACCGGCATATTTTGATAACCAGACCACTCAGAAGCTTTTCGTTTGGATGTGTAAATAGGAATTGAATAGACCTTTCATTCGATGTATGTCTCGATGCGATTGGAGAACTTTGAAAATTTGGAGATTTTTTTAGACAAGTGGTTAGTCCATGATTCTTGCAAAATTCTCAAAAATTCAGTAAAATCACTTTGGTTAGCAATATTTCGAGAACCAGAAGTCGCAGAAGCTTCCGGTTTTCACCAGTGGATAGCGGTGGAAAATGTAACCGAGGATTTTGAAAACCGGAGCCTCTTACAAGGCTTGGTTTCGGAAACAGCGCCAACCAAAGACATTATTAGGTAGTTAGTCCATGATTTTTGAAAATTCTCAAAAATTCAGTAAAATCACTTTGGTTAGCAATATTTCGAGAACCAGAAGTCGCAGAAGCTTCCGGTTTTCACCAGTGGATTGCGGTGGAAAATTTAACAGACGATTTTGAAAACCGGAGCCTCTTACAAGGCTTGGTTTCGAAAACAGCGCCAACCAAAGACATTATTAGGTAGTTGGGGCTCCCAAATCAATTTGGACCGGCATATTTCGATAACCAGAGCACTCAGAAGCTTTTCGTTTGGATGTGTATATAGGAATTGAATAGACCTTTCATTCGATGTATGTCTCGATGCGATTGGAGAACTTTGAAAATTTGGTAATTTTTTTAGACAAGTGGTTAGTCCGTGATTTTTGCAAAATTCTCAAAAATTCAGTAAAATCACTTTGGTTAGCAATATTTCGAGAACCAGAAGTCGCAGAAGCTTCCGGTTTTCACCAGTGGATAGCGGTGGAAAATGTAACCGAGGATTTTGAAAACCGGAGCCTCTTTCAAGTCTTGGTTTCGGAAATAGCGCCAACTAAAGACATTATTAGGTAGTTGGGGCTCCCAAATCAATTTGGACCGGCATATTTTGATAACCAGACCACTTAGAAGCTTTTCGTTTGGATGTGTAAATAGGAATTGAATAGACCTTTCATTCGATGTATGTATCGATGCGATTGAAGAACTTTGAAAATTCGGTGATTTTTTTAGACAAGTGGTTAGTCCATGATTTTTGCAAAATTCTCAAAAATTCAGTAAAATCACTTTGGTTAGCAATATTTCGAGAACCAGAAGTCGCAGAAGCTTCCGGTTTTCACCAGTGGATAGCGGTGGAAAATGTAACCGAGGATTTTGAAAACCGGAGCCTCTTTCAAGTCTTGGTTTCGGAAATAGCGCCAACCAAAGATATTATTAGGTAGTTGAGGCTCGAAAATCATTTTTGACCGGCATATTTTGATAACCAGACCACTCAGAAGCTTTTCGTTTCGATGTGTAAATAGGAATTGAATAGACCTTTCATTCGATGTATGTCTCGATGCGATTGGAGAACTTTGAAAATTTGGTGATTTTTTTAGACAAGTGGTTAGTCCATGATTTTTGCAAAATTCTCAAAAATTCAGTAAAATCACTTTGGTTAGCAATATTTCGAGAACCAGAAGTCGCAGAAGCTTCCGGTTTTCACCAGTGGATAGCGGTGGAAAATGTTACCGAGGATTTTGAAAACCGGAGCCTCTTTCAAGTCTTGGTTTCGGAAATAGCGCCAACCAAAGATATTATTAGGTAGTTAGTCCATGATTTTTGAAAATTCTCAAAAATTCAGTAAAATCACTTTGGTTAGCAATATTTCGAGAACCAGAAGTCGCAGAAGCTTCCGGTTTTCACCAGTGGATTGCGGTGGAAAATTTAACAGACGATTTTGAAAACCGGAGCCTCTTACAAGGCTTGGTTTCGGAAACAGCGCCAACCAAAGACATTATTAGGTAGTTGGGGCTCCCAAATCAATTTGGACCGGCATGTTTCGATAACCAGACCACTCAGAAGCTTTTCGTTTGGATGTGTATATAGGAATTGAATAGACCTTTCATTCGATGTATGTCTCGATGCGATTGGAGAACTTTGAAAATTTGGTAATTTTTTTAGACAAGTGGTTAGTCCGTGATTTTTGCAAAATTCTCAAAAATTCAGTAAAATCACTTTGGTTAGCAATATTTCGAGAACCAGAAGTCGCAGAAGCTTCCGGTTTTCACCAGTGGATAGCGGTGGAAAATGTAACCGAGGATTTTGAAAACCGGAGCCTCTTTCAAGTCTTGGTTTTGGAAATAGCGCCAACCAAAGATATTATTAGGTAGTTGGGGCTCCCAAATCAATTTGGACCGGCATATTTTGATAACCAGACCACTTAGAAGCTTTTCGTTTGGATGTGTAAATAGGAATTGAATAGACCTTTCATTCGATGTATGTCTCGATGCGATTGAAGAACTTGGAAAATTTGGTGATTTTTTTAGACAAGTGGTTAGTCCATGATTTTTGCAAAATTCTCAAAAATTCAGTAAAATCACTTTGGTTAGCAATATTTCGAGAACCAGAAGTCGCAGAAGCTTCCGGTTTTCACCAGTGGATAGCGGTGGAAAATGTAACCGAGGATTTTGAAAACCGGAGCCTCTTTCAAGTCTTGGTTTCGGAAATAGCGCCAACCAAAGATATTATTAGGTAGTTGAGGATCGAAAATCATTTTTGACCGGCATATTTTGATAACCAGACCACTCAGAAGCTTTTCGTTTGGATGTGTAAATAGGAATTGAATAGACCTTTCATTCGATGTATGTCTCGATGCGATTGGAGAACTTTGAAAATTTGGTGATTTTTTTAGACAAGTGGTTAGTCCATGATTTTTGCAAAATTCTCAAAAATTCAGTAAAATCACTTTGGTTAGCAATATTTCGAGAACCAGAAGTCGCAGAAGCTTCCGGTTTTCACCAGTGGATAGCGGTGGAAAATGTAACCGAGGATTTTGAAAACCGGAGCCTCTTACAAGGCTTGGTTTCGGAAACAGCGCCAACCAAAGATTTATTATTAGGTAGTTGAGGCTCGAAAATCATTTTTGACCGGCATATTTTGATAACCAGACCACTCAGAAGCTTTTCGTTTGGATGTGTAAATAGGAATTGAATAGACCTTTCATTCGATGTATGTCTCGATGCGATTGAAGAACTTTGAAAATTTGGTGATTTTTTTAGACAAGTGGTTAGTCCATGATTTTTGCAAAATTCTCAAAAATTCAGTAAAATCACTTTGGTTAGCAATATTTCGAGAACCAGAAGTCGCAGAAGCTTCCGGTTTTCACCAGTGGATAGCGGTGGAAAATGTAACCGAGGATTTTGAAAACCGGAGCCTCTTACAAGGCTAAGTTTCGGAAACAGCGCCAACCAAAGATATTATTAGGTAGTTGAGGCTCGAAAATCATTTTTGACCGGCATATTTTGATAACCAGACCACTCAGAAGCTTTTCGTTTGGATGTGTAAATAGGAATTGAATAGACCTTTCATTCGATGTATGTCTCGATGCGATTGGAGAACTTTGAAAATTTGGTGATTTTTTTAGACAAGTGGTTAGTCCATGATTCTTGCAAAATTCTCAAAAATTCAGTAAAATCACTTTGGTTAGCAATATTTCGAGAACCAGAAGTCGCAGAAGCTTCCGGTTTTCACCAGTGGATTGCGGTGGAAAATTTAACAGACGATTTTGAAAACCGGAGCCTCTTACAAGGCTTGGTTTCGAAAACAGCGCCAACCAAAGACATTATTAGGTAGTTGGGGCTCCCAAATCAATTTGGACCGGCATATTTCGATAACCAGACCACTCAGAAGCTTTTCGTTTGGATGTGTATATAGGAATTGAATAGACCTTTCATTCGATGTATGTCTCGATGCGATTGGAGAACTTTGAAAATTTGGTAATTTTTTTAGACAAGTGGTTAGTCCGTGATTTTTGCAAAATTCTCAAAAATTCAGTAAAATCACTTTGGTTAGCAATATTTCGAGAACCAGAAGTCGCAGAAGCTTCCGGTTTTCACCAGTGGATAGCGGTGGAAAATGTAACCGAGGATTTTGAAAACCGGAGCCTCTTACAAGGCTTGGTTTCGGAAACAGCGCCAACCAAAGATATTATTAGGTAGTTGAGGCTCGAAAATCATTTTTGACCGGCATATTTTGATAACCAGACCACTCAGAAGCTTTTCGTTTCGATGTGTAAATAGGAATTGAATAGACCTTTCATTCGATGTATGTCTCGATGCGATTGGAGAACTTTGAAAATTTGGTGATTTTTTTAGACAAGTGGTTAGTCCATGATTTTTGCAAAATTCTCAAAAATTCAGTAAAATCACTTTGGTTAGCAATATTTCGAGAACCAGAAGTCGCAGAAGCTTCCGGTTTTCACCAGTGGATAGCGGTGGAAAATGTAACCGAGGATTTTGAAAACCGGAGCCTCTTACAAGGCTTGGTTTCGGAAACAGCGCCAACCAAAGATATTATTAGGTAGTTGAGGCTCGAAAATCATTTTTGACCGGCATATTTTGATAACCAGACCACTCAGAAGCTTTTCGTTTGGATGTGTAAATAGGAATTGAATAGACCTTTCGTTCGATGTATGTCTCGATGCGATTGGAGAACTTTGAAAATTTGGTGATTTTTTTAGACAAGTGGTTAGTCCATGATTTTTGCAAAATTCTCAAAAATTCAGTAAAATCACTTTGGTTAGCAATATTTCGAGAACCAGAAGTCGCAGAAGCTTCCGGTTTTCACCAGTGGATAGCGGTGGAAAATGTAACCGAGGATTTTGAAAACCGGAGCCTCTTACAAGGCTTGGTTTCGGAAACAGCGCCAACCAAAGACATTATTAGGTAGTTAGTCCATGATTTTTGAAAATTCTCAAAAATTCAGTAAAATCACTTTGGTTAGCAATATTTCGAGAACCAGAAGTCGCAGAAGCTTCCGGTTTTCACCAGTGGATTGCGGTGGAAAATTTAACAGACGATTTTGAAAACCGGAGCCTCTTACAAGGCTTGGTTTCGGAAACAGCGCCAACCAAAGACATTATTAGGTAGTTGGGGCTCCCAAATCAATTTGGACCGGCATATTTCGATAACCAGACCACTCAGAAGCTTTTCGTTTGGATGTGTATATAGGAATTGAATAGACCTTTCATTCGATGTATGTCTCGATGCGATTGGAGAACTTTGAAAATTTGGTAATTTTTTTAGACAAGTGGTTAGTCCGTGATTTTTGCAAAATTCTCAAAAATTCAGTAAAATCACTTTGGTTAGCAATATTTCGAGAACCAGAAGTCGCAGAAGCTTCCGGTTTTCACCAGTGGATAGCAGTGGAAAATGTAACCGAGGATTTTGAAAACCGGAGCCTCTTTCAAGTGTTGGTTTCGGAAATAGCGCCAACCAAAGATATTATTAGGTAGTTGAGGCTCGAAAATCATTTTTGACCGGCATATTTTGATAACCAGACCACTCAGAAGCTTTTCGTTTGGATGTGTAAATAGGAATTGAATAGACCTTTCATTCGATGTATGTCTCGATGCGATTGGAGAACTTTGAAAATTTGGTGATTTTTTTAGACAAGTGGTTAGTCCATGATTTTTGCAAAATTCTCAAAAATTCAGTAAAATCACTTTGGTTAGCAATATTTCGAGAACCAGAAGTCGCAGAAGCTTCCGGTTTTCACCAGTGGATAGCGGTGGAAAATGTAACCGAGGATTTTGAAAACCGGAGCCTCTTACAAGGCTTGGTTTCGGAAACAGCGCCAACCAAAGATATTATTAGGTAGTTGAGGCTCGAAAATCATTTTTGACCGGCATATTTTGATAACCAGACCACTCAGAAGCTTTTCGTTTGGATGTGTAAATAGGAATTGAATAGACCTTTCATTCGATGTATGTCTCGATGCGATTGGAGAACTTTGAAAATTTGGTGATTTTTTTAGACAAGTGGTTAGTCCATGATTTTTGCAAAATTCTCAAAAATTCAGTAAAATCACTTTGGTTAGCAATATTTCGAGAACCAGAAGTCGCAGAAGCTTCCGGTTTTCACCAGTGGATAGCGGTGGAAAATGTAACCGAGGATTTTGAAAACCGGAGCCTCTTACAAGGCTTGGTTTCGGAAACAGCGCCAACCAAAGACATTATTAGGTAGTTAGTCCATGATTTTTGAAAATTCTCAAAAATTCAGTAAAATCACTTTGGTTAGCAATATTTCGAGAACCAGAAGTCACAGAAGCTTCCGGTTTTCACCAGTGGATTGCGGTGGAAAATTTAACAGACGATTTTGAAAACCGGAGCCTCTTACAAGGCTTGGTTTCGGAAACAGCGCCAACCAAAGACATTATTAGGTAGTTGGGGCTCCCAAATCAATTTGGACCGGCATATTTCGATAACCAGACCACTCAGAAGCTTTTCGTTTGGATGTGTATATAGGAATTGAATAGACCTTTCATTCGATGTATGTCTCGATGCGATTGGAGAACTTTGAAAATTTGGTAATTTTTTTAGACAAGTGGTTAGTCCGTGATTTTTGCAAAATTCTCAAAAATTCAGTAAAATCACTTTGGTTAGCAATATTTCGAGAACCAGAAGTCGCAGAAGCTTCCGGTTTTCACCAGTGGATAGCGGTGGAAAATGTAACCGAGGATTTTGAAAACCGGAGCCTCTTTCAAGTCTTGGTTTCGGAAATAGCGCCAACCAAAGATATTATTAGGTAGTTGAGGCTCGAAAATCATTTTTGACCGGCATATTTTGATAACCAGACCACTCAGAAGCTTTTCGTTTGGATGTGTAAATAGGAATTGAATAGACCTTTCATTCGATGTATGTCTCGATGCGATTGGAGAACTTTGAAAATTTGGTGATTTTTTTAGACAAGTGGTTAGTCCATGATTTTTGCAAAATTCTCAAAAATTCAGTAAAATCACTTTGGTTAGCAATATTTCGAGAACCAGAAGTCGCAGAAGCTTCCGGTTTTCACCAGTGGATAGCGGTGGAAAATGTAACCGAGGATTTTGAAAACCGGAGCCTCTTACAAGGCTTGGTTTCGGAAACAGCGCCAACCAAAGATATTATTAGGTAGTTGAGGCTCGAAAATCATTTTTGACCGGCATATTTTGATAACCAGACCACTCAGAAGCTTTTCGTTTGGATGTGTAAATAGGAATTGAATAGACCTTTCATTCGATGTATGTCTCGATGCGATTGGAGAACTTTGAAAATTTGGTGATTTTTTTAGACAAGTGGTTAGTCCATGATTTTTGCAAAATTCTCAAAAATTCAGTAAAATCACTTTGGTTAGCAATATTTCGAGAACCAGAAGTCGCAGAAGCTTCCGGTTTTCACCAGTGGATAGCGGTGGAAAATGTAACCGAGGATTTTGAAAACCGGAGCCTCTTACAAGGCTTGGTTTCGGAAACAGCGCCAACCAAAGATATTATTAGGTAGTTGAGGCTCGAAAATCATTTTTGACCGGCATATTTTGATAACCAGACCACTCAGAAGCTTTTCGTTTGGATGTGTAAATAGGAATTGAATAGACCTTTCATTCGATGTATGTCTCGATGCGATTGGAGAACTTTGAAAATTTGGTAATTTTTTTAGACAAGTGGTTAGTCCGTGATTTTTGCAAAATTCTCAAAAATTCAGTAAAATCACTTTGGTTAGCAATATTTCGAGAACCAGAAGTCGCAGAAGCTTCCGGTTTTCACCAGTGGATAGCGGTGGAAAATGTAACCGAGGATTTTGAAAACCGGAGCCTCTTACAAGGCTTGGTTTCGGAAACAGCGCCAACCAAAGACATTATTAGGTAGTTGAGGCTCGAAAATCATTTTTGACCGGCATATTTTGATAACCAGACCACTCAGAAGCTTTTCGTTTGGATGTGTAAATAGGAATTGAATAGACCTTTCATTCGATGTATGTCTCGATGCGATTGGAGAACTTTGAAAATTTGGTGATTTTTTTAGACAAGTGGTTAGTCCATGATTTTTGCAAAATTCTCAAAAATTCAGTAAAATCACTTTGGTTAGCAATATTTCGAGAACCAGAAGTCGCAGAAGCTTCCGGTTTTCACCAGTGGATAGCGGTGGAAAATGTAACCGAGGATTTTGAAAACCGGAGCCTCTTACAAGGCTTGGTTTCGGAAACAGCGCCAACCAAAGATATTATTAGGTAGTTGAGGCTCGAAAATCATTTTTGACCGGCATATTTTGATAACCAGACCACTCAGAAGCTTTTCGTTTGGATGTGTAAATAGGAATTGAATAGACCTTTCATTCGATGTATGTCTCGATGCGATTGGAGAACTTTGAAAATTTGGTGATTTTTTTAGACAAGTGGTTAGTCCATGATTTTTGCAAAATTCTCAAAAATTCAGTAAAATCACCAGAAGTCGCAGAAGCTTCCGGTTTTCACCAGTGGATAGCGGTGGAAAACGTAACCGAGGATTTTGAAAACCGGAGCCTCTTACAAGGCTTGGTTTCGGAAACAGCGCCAACCAAAGACATTATTAAGTAGTTGGGGCTCCCAAATCAATTTGGACCGGCATATTTCGATAACCAGACCACTCAGAAGCTTTTCGTTTGGATGTGTATATAGGAATTGAATAGACCTTTCATTCGATGTATGTCTCGATGCGATTGAAGAACTTGGAAAATTTGGTGATTTTTTTAGACAAGTGGTTAGTCCATGATTTTTGCAAAATTCTCAAAAATTCAGTAAAATCACTTTGGTTAGCAATATTTCGAGAACCAGAAGTCGCAGAAGCTTCCGGTTTTCACCAGTGGATAGCGGTGGAAAATGTAACCGAGGATTTTGAAAACCGGAGCCTCTTTCAAGTCTTGGTTTCGGAAATAGCGCCAACCAAAGACATTATTAGGTAGTTGGGGCTCCCAAATCAATTTGGACCGGCATATTTTGATAACCAGACCACTTAGAAGCTTTTCGTTTGGATGTGTAAATAGGAATTGAATAGACCTTTCATTCGATGTATGTCTCGATGCGATTGAAGAACTTTGAAAATTTGGTGATTTTTTTAGACAAGTGGTTAGTCCATGATTTTTGCAAAATTCTCAAAAATTCAGTTAAATAACTTTGGTTAGAAATATTTCGAGAACCAGAAGTCGCAGAAGCTTCCGGTTTTCACCAGTGGATAGCAGTGGAAAATTTAACCGAGGATTTTGAAAACCGGAGCCTCTTACAAGGCTTGGTTTAGGAAACAGCGCCAACCAAAGACATTATTAGGTAGTTAGTCCATGATTTTTGAAAATTCTCAAAAATTCAGTAAAATCACTTTGGTTAGCAATATTTCGAGAACCAGAAGTCGCAGAAGCTTCCGGTTTTCACCAGTGGATAGCGGTGGAAAATGTAACCGAGGATTTTGAAAACCGGAGCCTCTTTCAAGTCTTGGTTTCGGAAATAGCGCCAACTAAAGACATTATTAGGTAGTTGGGGCTCCCAAATCAATTTGGACCGGCATATTTTGATAACCAGACCACTTAGAAGCTTTTCGTTTGGATGTGTAAATAGGAATTGAATAGACCTTTCATTCGATGTATGTATCGATGCGATTGAAGAACTTTGAAAATTCGGTGATTTTTTTAGACAAGTGGTTAGTCCATGATTTTTGCAAAATTCTCAAAAATTCAGTAAAATAACTTTGGTTAGAAATATTTCGAGAACCAGAAGTCGCAGAAGCTTCCGGTTTTCACCAGTGGATAGCAGTGGAAAATTTAACCGAGGATTTTGAAAACCGGAGCCTCTTACAAGGCTTGGTTTCGAAAATAGCGCCAACCAAAGACATTATTAGGTAGTAGAGGCTCGAAAATCAATTTGGACCGGCATATTTCCATAACCAGACCACTCAGAAGCTTTTCGTTTGGATGTGTATATAGGAATTGAATAGACCTTTCATTCGATGTATGTCTCGATGCGATTGGAGAACTTTGAAAATTTGGTAATTTTTTTAGACAAGTGGTTAGTCCGTGATTTTTGCAAAATTCTCAAAAATTCAGTAAAATCACTTTGGTTAGCAATATTTCGAGAACCAGAAGTCGCAGAAGCTTCCGGTTTTCACCAGTGGATTGCGGTGGAAAATTTAACAGACGATTTTGAAAACCGGAGCCTCTTACAAGGCTTGGTTTCGGAAACAGAGCCAACCAAAGACATTATTAGATAGTTGTGGCTCCCAAATCAATTTGGACCGGCATATTTTGATAACCAGACCACTTAGAAGCTTTTCGTTTGGATGTGTAAATAGGAATTGAATAGACCTTTCATTCGATGTATGTCTCGATGCGATTGAAGAACTTTGAAAATTTGGTGATTTTTTTAGACAAGTGGTTAGTCCATGATTTTTGCAAAATTCTCAAAAATTCAGTAAAATCACTTTGGTTAGCAATATTTCGAGAACCAGAAGTCGCAGAAGCTTCCGGTTTTCACCAGTGGATAGCGGTGGAAAATGTTACCGAGGATTTTGAAAACCGGAGCCTCTTTCAAGTCTTGGTTTCGGAAATAGCGCCAACCAAAGATATTATTAGGTAGTTGAGGCTCGAAAATCATTTTTGACCGGCATATTTCGAAAACCAGACCACTCAGAAGCTTTTCGTTTGGATGTGTAAATAGGAATTGAATAGACCTTTCATTCGATGTATGTCTCGATGCGATTGAAGAACTTGGAAAATTTGGTGATTTTTTTAGACAAGTGGTTAGTCCATGATTTTTGCAAAATTCTCAAAAATTCAGTAAAATCACTTTGGTTAGCAATATTTCGAGAACCAGAAGTCGCAGAAGCTTCCGGTTTTCACCAGTGGATAGCGGTGGAAAACGTAACCGAGGATTTTGAAAACCGGAGCCTCTTACAAGGCTTGGTTTCGGAAACAGCGCCGACCAAAGACATTATTAGGTAGTTAGTCCATGATTTTTGAAAATTCTCAAAAATTCAGTAAAATCACTTTGGTTAGCAATATTTCGAGAACCAGAAGTCGCAGAAGCTTCCGGTTTTCACCAGTGGATTGCGGTGGAAAATTTAACAGACGATTTTGAAAACCGGAGCCTCTTACAAGACTTGGTTTCGGAAACAGAGCCAACCAAAGACATTATTAGGTAGTTGTGGCTCCCAAATCAATTTGGACCGGCATATTTTGATAACCAGACCACTTAGAAGCTTTACGTTTGGATGTGTAAATAGGAATTGAATAGACCTTTCATTCGATGTATGTCTCGATGCGATTGAAGAACTTTGAAAATTTGGTGATTTTTTTAGACAAGTGGTTAGTCCATGATTTTTGCAAAAATCTCAAAAATTCAGTAAAATCACTTTGGTTAGCAATATTTCGAGAACCAGAAGTCGCAGAAGCTTCCGGTTTTCACCAGTGGATAGCGGTGGAAAATGTAACCGAGGATTTTGAAAACCGGAGCCTCTTACAAGGCTTGGTTTCGGAAATAGCGCCAACTAAAGACATTATTAGGTAGTTGGGGCTCCCAAATCAATTTGGACCGGCATATTTTGATAACCAGACCACTTAGAAGCTTTTCGTTTGGATGTGTAAATAGGAATTGAATAGACCTTTCATTCGATGTATGTCTCGATGCGATTGAAGAACTTTGAAAATTTGGTGATTTTTTTAGACAAGTGGTTAGTCCATGATTTTTGCAAAATTCTCAAAAATTCAGTAAAATCACTTTGGTTAGCAATATTTCGAGAACCAGAAGTCGCAGAAGCTTCCGGTTTTCACCAGTGGATAGCGGTGGAAAATGTAACCGAGGATTTTGAAAACCGGAGCCTCTTTCAAGTCTTGGTTTCGGAAATAGCGCCAACCAAAGATATTATTAGGTAGTTGAGGCTCGAAAATCATTTTTGACCGGCATATTTTGATAACCAGACCACTTAGAAGCTTTTCGTTTGGATGTGTAAATAGGAATTGAATAGACTTTTCATTCGATGTATGTCTCGATGCGATTGGAGAACTTTGAAAATTTGGTGATTTTTTTAGACAAGTGGTTAGTCCATGATTTTTGCAAAATTCTCAAAAATTCAGTAAAATCACTTTGGTTAGCAATATTTCCAGAACCAGAAGTCGCAGAAGCTTCCGGTTTTCACCAGTGGATAGCGGTGGAAAATATAACCGAGGATTTTGAAAACCGGAGCCTCTTACAAGGCTTGGTTTCGGAAACAGCGCCAACCAAAGACATTATTAGGTAGTTGGGGCTCCCAAATCAATTTGGACCGGCATATTTCGATAACCAGACCACTCAGAAGCTTTTCGTTTGGATGTGTATATAGGAATTGAATAGACCTTTCATTCAATGTACGTCTCGATGCGATTAGAGAACTTTGAAAATTTGGTGATTTTTTTTAGACAAGTGGTTAGTCCATGATTTTTGCAAAATTCTCAAAAATTCAGTAAAATAACTTTGGTTAGAAATATTTCGAGAACCAGAAGTCGCAGAAGCTTCCGGTTTTCACCAGTGGATAGCGGTGGAAAATTTAACCGAGGATTTTGAAAACCGGAGCCTCTTAAAGGGCTTGTTTCGGAAATAGCGCAAACCAAAATCCATAAAATCACTTTGGACCAGCATACTCGTATTTCGATGACCAGTCCACTCAAAAGATTTTCGTTTGGATGTGTATATAGGAATTGAGTAGACCCTTCATTCAATTTACGAAAAAGTTAATCTATATTTTTGGAGATAGCTCACCTGACATTGGCGGGGCTGGAATCGGTCCATATTGTGGATAGTGCTGTGGAACTGTTGCTTGATATGGAGCTATTTGTGGTGGAGGTGGAGGAGGTGGTCCAGCTGGCATATAGTTCTGATACTGATTGACAGGAGGTTGTTGTTGAGGTGGATATGCGATTGGTGGTGGTGGTGCTTGAGGGTAATGAACATACGTATCGTTGCGAGACATAAAGTCTTGCTTCTCTAAGATTTTGCTCTTTGGAGCACAGCACATTTGTCCAGATCGCTTACATTTGAAAAGGTTGGTCATTTCAGCGTTTTCTATAAAATCATATATTTGGTTCAGTTGATAAGTTAATAGAAAAGAAAACAAAAATATCTTACTGAAGCAGGTGAAACTTAATAGGCTCACTATACACGATCCAGGACATTCTTCCCGTGGATCTGGACTTGGTGTGTTCGACACAACGTATGGTGGAGCTGTGGGTGCTTGATTCGGAGCCTGAGATTGATGTTGTATGCTGCCAGGCCTTTGTTTTGGTGGACCAGCTCTGTAATTAATTTCAAAATGTTAAAAACAAAACAAATAGATTGTCTACAATTCAAATTATTAAAAATAAATTTCTTGAAAAAGTTCTTAATGTATCATTTAAGCTCGAATGATCAAGTGTCGGTTTCTATTAAGATTCATAAAGCTATGACATTTTGAAGCCAGTTTTTTAATGCGAAATTTGATTCTAGACTTCGGGTTAAGCCCGAGTTAACAGGTTTAGAAATGAATTTAGTTCTCGAGTTTTACTCAAGCTCTCTATAAGGGTATAATTAGCTGGTCTTGTGAAACTTTAACATACCTTGAGTTATCACAGCAAACAGAGTTTTTGCCACAAGTCGTTGTTTGTTGTATAATCACAGAGGGTCTCTCGCAAAACGCTGCCATTAACTGTAACATGCAATATCCCGGACAAGCTGGTAACTGATTGTTTTGTTGCTGGGGATACTGCTGTTGCTGATGTGGTGGTCTTTGTGGCGGATTACTGCTGCCACTTCCTCCTCCACCAGTAAGGGTATTTTCAGCATAGTTCAAAATTTGTGAGAACAACATATCCGAGACAGCTGATTGTAATGAAGATGATGGCGATGGCGATTGTGGTGGGGCAGTTTTTACCGGGGTCTTTGGTGGAATCTTCGCAGCAGGCTTCGAAGGAACTTTAGCTGCTGGCGTGGGCTTATAGCTGGGTGTTGTTGGAGGAGACTCTGATTTAGCATCGGTCACGCAACAACTATTTTCGCCAGGACAATAGGCATCTGAGTCAATTTCTTCGCAGAAAAGTGAGAACAGTGAACTGAGGCATTCACCTTCGCACTCCCTAAGGACCTGCCCATTATTGTTGTTATTTTCATTTTGTTCGTCTTCATCGTTTGACGTTTCTTCCTCTTGTGATGTGGATTCAGTGGTTGTTGTTGTGGCTGGAACCTTCTTCATTGTAGATTTATGGGGCTTCGGTGGAGGATTGGTCTTCACCCGAGCTGGTTCGAGAGTGGTTGTAGTTGTGGCCTAAAAAAAGATTGTCCTTATTAATTTAAATAACATTTTATTAAATATAAATATTTTTACTTTAACGGTGGTCGTTGTCGTTGATGGGGAAGAAGTTGGAGAAGATCCTGTTGATTTTGGCGGCTGGTTCTTTTTTATTTCCTCGGTTTGATTCATCTTATTATTTCCCACCTGATGTTCTGGAAGAGTGAAATAATCATTATAAAAGGAGGCTCAACTTAGTCTAGAACTGTTGTTGTGTACTTGCTGGTATGTAGATATCCTTGGGTAGTTTTCCGTTGGGAAACTCATCCAGCGAAACACAACACTTGCTTCCGGTCTTACACAGACCCGAGCTGGTCAGATAGGCTTCACAGTATTCTGCGATTCTATCAGCAACGCAGACTCCACTGCAAGTTTCTTCTAAGAACATTGTTTTTTTTAATCTTAGTTCTAGTTTTAAGCAATTAATATAGATACATACTTAACGATTCCTTATCATCCTTTTCGGCAACTTTAATTGGCTTCTTAGACGACACAGGCTTCTTGGTTGTAGTCGTTGTTGTTGGAATTTTTTTCTGAGTTGGTTTTGGCTTTGGTGTTGTTGTTGTTGTGGTGGTAGGGAGTTTTGTAGAGATAGCTGGTTTTGAAGTTGTTGATGAACTTTGATTGGCTGAAGTTGTATTTTTTCCTACCGAACTTTGAATGCAACACTTCATACTGGCCGAAGGGCATGGAACATCGTGCAGAACTTCATCACATATTAAAACAGCCAAAGAGTGCACACAGACACCTGGGCAGTCTTTGGAGTCAACTGTACTTGTAATTGTGTCAAGAAGACCTGAAATAAATATAGAAACTATTAATACTATTTCTCAAAAAATAACCAATACAAAGTTCTAAGACTTTTATCAGAATCGTTTACTAGGCTACATAGAATATAAAGGAGTTATCCAAAGCATTTGCGTATAAAACTTAAAAAATTCTTCCATAGGAGTAATTTTACATGTTTTTTTTTTTTAATTTTTATTCAGGCATCTTTCAAATTTAAAAATATCAGTTTGGAAAAGGACAACTTTATCATTCTCGACCTTGGAGAATCCGTGATTTTGAAAATTAAGGAATTACCTACATTTTCTATTTTTTTAGAAACTTATGGTTTATCTGCTGAATAATTAAAGAAATGTACCTGAATTAAGTGGAAGACTAATGAAAACAGTTTGAAAAATACGACGAAGCCAAGAACGATATTTTTTTCAAAATAGTTATTAAAAGTCATGTAACAATAAAATAGAAAACTAATTATTAATTATTATTATTCAAACGTTCACATTCTGAGTTGCAGTGAGTTCTCAACTGACGGGAGTCAATATGTGTGAGGTGTACGCAGGATGGGTTCATGTATAACAGTTGCATAGTGAAAAAGTCACATACTTATCGTTAAATTCCTTAGCCTAACGTTTAATACCCCCAACAGCGACAGTTGTACCAGTTCAATGGAAGAAAATTAACTCCTTTTTTTGCAAATATTTTAAAATCTACTTCCTGCTTTGCACCATCAGAAAAATACTGAAATCTACTTCATTTTACAAATCTCTGTTTCAACCTATTTCAAGTTAACTTTTGTAAAGCCCAAATCTGCTTCTTTTTCTTGATTTCACTCTAAGTAGTATGTTAACTTAAATCAAAATCAAAAATCAAAAACTTTTTTTTTCAAAGTTAGATATTTGTTAAAATAAAATTTTAAAAAATGTTAGGAGTTTTATCAATAAATTAATTCTTTATATATCAAATTTCTTTAAAAATAAAATCAAAATGGACTAATAATTTTAAGTATTTAATAAAATACATTTAAGAAAAAAATAATGTGCATACAATATTATTTCAAAACCAAAGAAGCTTCTTTATAAGGATTTTGATCGAAATCTGTAGAGTCGGAAATGAGAAAGTTAAAAATCAAAAGGTACTGTTAAAACTTTTTTTTGACCAAAATGTTAGAGTAAAGTCGGGTAATATGGACCACCAATCATATTTTTGTTAATAAAACACAAACGGTGTAAGTTTTTTTTAAGATATATGAATAAAAAATACATCAGTTAATTCTGATTAAAAAAGTAGCAACAAAAAAATAAATTCACTTAATAAAAAAATAACAAAAAACAAAAAGTTAAGTAACTCTAAAACGTAACAAAAAAAAAGTGGAGGGTAATATGGACCACCTCGTCTTCAATCCATTGTAGGCTATTTATCCAGTTTGGACTCTGACATATGCCTTGCCAAGCAATTCACATATATCAAAATCATCAACGGTCGATTATTCATCCTCATCCAGACCCGAAATTTCTTATATTGAAATGGCGGGTAATGTGGACCACTAGTCCAAATGCTCCTTTCTTGCCGTGGTCCATATTACCCGCAACATAATGTTTGGAGAAAAAGATATTTTACAACAAAATGAGACTGTTTACAATAGTTTTATAAATAAAAACCTTAAAACAAATATTTACTTCTTATATTTAAAAAATAAAAGGAGAACAAACTATATTTTTAACTATAGAAAAAAAGAGAAACACCTACGAAAAAAAAATAATCAATGCCTTGGATTTTCTTTTAATCCGGACAACTTCGTGACGCACTACCCCTGACTACTCAAACTATACTGAGTTAAGTTTAAGCAGGTCACGCACAATCGCAACCAATAGTCTCCTCGATTGCATTTGTGTAAGGCGAGAAAAGCTGGTGGTCCATATTACCCGAGCCGTCCACATTACCCGACTTTACCCTAATCATCGTTGGTATAATAAATAAACATAATTTTTTCTTATCAATATCATTAGAGCCGTTTTCTAAATAAATAATAAAAATAAAATAAAATAAGATATTTTATAATGGCTGTATGAAATTAACCCAGCTTAAAAAAAAAACATTTCAAATTCTCCTCTAGGCTTCAGGTTCAGGTTCTACAGACAGACGGAATCATCATTTTTCCATGTTGTAATGTCAACTGATGAAAATATCGAGTTCAATTTTTTTCTAAATACAAGTTAAAAGTCATCATGAAATCT
The DNA here is from genome assembly GCA_911387755.1 of Chrysotoxum bicinctum. Taxonomy (NCBI): domain Eukaryota; kingdom Metazoa; phylum Arthropoda; class Insecta; order Diptera; family Syrphidae; genus Chrysotoxum; species Chrysotoxum bicinctum. The sequence continues at coordinate 170,678,781 of OU426989.1, forward strand.
ACTACGGTTTTTTCTCAATTTAATTCACTTTTTTTTTAAATCTATTCCGACTTTTTTTCCGGAAGCGATAAAAATGAACAGGGATGTCGCTATATTTGCAACGTAATTAATTTGTTCAGTGAGTTCTAAATAAGAGCTAAAGTAAAAAAGATTAAATGTATTAATAAAAAGCATTTGGATTTCTTAAAAAAGTTATTGTCTGACAGTTAACAGGATTAAGAGAAATATCTGGTCTTCTACACCAAACAGTATATAGCTGTCAAAATCAGCCTGCAGGAAAGAGAATATTGTCATGGTCATCAAAAAACATATAAATCTAACAAATGATAAAACAGCATTTATAGCTAAAGTCAATAGAAAAGGGCCCAGTTGACTTTCGTACTCGTACACCTGAGTAAGTAGTGAATTGAAAGAGAATTTCTGAATTTTGACTGATAAGATCTGTTTTCAACTAATGATTTTATACCTTCTATAATAAAAGGTAAAAAAGCATTATATTTTTCAGAAAAAAATGCATACCAAACAATGGCGCAAAATTTTAAACAGGTTATTATCCTATTAGTACGGTATTATTAACAACTAGCGAACTTTAAAGTACTTTACTTACTCATTCTCAATTTTAAACATTTTCTAACTTGTGTCGTACTTAAGCAATTTTCTTAGTAAATTGTTTCTGAACATACCTAAATCAATGACAGTTCGTGCAAGAAACAAAGTAAACAGACCTTTTTTGACGTTTGTAAATGTCAAAGAGTAATATGAAGTTAGCACGATACTATAAAAATAAAATAGCTATTCGATTATTTTAACTTTAATAAATAGCCGTGTTTTTTGGAAAAGTTATCCGTAGCACAGTAGGATTTTATATGAATAACAAATACAACATTCGCAGTAGGATCACTGCCGATAAAAGGAGAAGTAAAATCCTGTTGATGCGGATAGAGATTTGACGTTTATTCGAGTAGCGGCAGTGATCCTACTGCGGATGTTGCATTTGTTATTCACATAAAATCCTACTGTACTACGGATAAGTTTTTCAAAACAACACGGCTAATGTGTGAGAAAGTATGATATTATATTCGATTAAAATTATCCAAATCGTTGTTTTAACTTAGTTTCATACTAAAACAGCTTTAACATCATACTAATTTAATTACAATTTTGCGCAAAATGATACTTTTATCCCACTACGTTAAAATCATTCCTGACCAGCTTACAACTTCAATTTTTTAATAAGGGATATGTGTATATTGCACAAATTCTATAATCAAGCTAAAAGTTATAAAAACACTTTCTAACTTTTTTGACATTTTTTCGTAACAAAAAATTACCCAAAATTGAAATCGAAAAATGACATATACTAAGCGGAGTGGTACAGAGGACCCAAATAGAGTAAATTTTTTTTTTCAAAACTCAATATTTCGAAAACCCCATGCTCTATTTTTTAAAAGAATATAAGCCACAAGATGTGATTTAAAACGGTACCCACCGCATACAAATGTTAGAAAACGGTTTTCGAAAATCATATTTTTCTCGAAAACGGTATGTAGAATTTTGATAAATTAAAATCACGATATTACTGACTATACCTACCATCGAACCACATTTTTGAATTTATCATTGGCATAAAGGATTTTATTGAAATTATTGAATGTATAGAGAAGCTTCTAAAAAGTTTAAAAATATTGGCGAACATTTTAAAACATTTAAAACCTGCTCTAAATCAATTTGAAAATGGGAGTCAAATCTAAACATTATTAATAAAACGAGAACCGATTTTTTGTTAATTTAAAGGTCATAAACTTTACTTTAACAATAAAGACCTCGCCTAACTTTAACACGAGCAAATAGCTAGTTTATCTTTTAAAAGTATACCTACTTTATCCATATCGACAACGGTCATTTCATACCAAAGCAAATTGAAATAAAAATGTTTTAAAAACTTTAAGTTGGCGTGCCAGAATTTTTTCTTTAAAATGCTTAAAAAATGTTGTTTATTTTTTAAAGAAACCTCTACAATGACTTATAATTGTTGTTCTTGCATAAACTAATATATGCTTCAATTACATGGCATTCTGTTTTAAGCTCCAAGTACCAAAGAAGTTGTTTTAGTCATTTAAAAATTTATTTTTCTCTAGTAAAAATCACTTTTAAAATGTTTATGCTTTTATATGAGAGCAAGTTGGTGCGAGCCAGTCCTAAAGCTCTAAGGACCTTTAATTTTTTTTTTAAAAAGAAGTTATTTTTATTTAAAATCTTATTTTCATTTTTGTGGAAGTTTTTCCCTTTGTCGTTATAAAATTGTTTAATTTCTTCTAGTAACTTTTCTTAAACTTGAAGGGTGAATGAGAACATACGCCTTAAGTCGGTTATCTAGTTAAAATACCTTGGTTGGAATATGTACGTTCTCTATGTTACATGCTCATGCCACAAAATTTTTGTTGACTAATTGGCAACATTCCAGCTTCCTCTCTAGTTCCGCTGTCCTATTTGACCTAGTAAGAAATTTGACAAGCCACAAATAGACATGCCATTACCCACTTCCCAATCAATTTCATACAGTGTGACAGTCTTTTTGTATAGAGGTTCAAATATTTAGCACAACAAATAATATGCCATCGGATCAATTATCAAAAAAAAAAAAAAATAACCAGATACCCAAATACCTTTGCCATGCGTGTTAAAAAGTCGAATTACAAATTACTTACCGGAAAGAAAGCTGCCGGCCAATGAGTCTTCTTCGCAGTTAACAGCTATTGGCTTCGCGATAAGCAGGCAGCACAAAACGGCTATGCTAACCGTCAGTGCTTCATACATTTTGTTGCTTCTTCTTTATTGTTTCTCTTTTATGTTTATTTTTGTTTCTTTATGCCTTTAGCAAGATCTTTGATTTTTGATCGTGATCGTGAGCTCTTATTACAAAGCCACTCATCCACCGTTTATGTTTCTTTTGTGTTCCCTTTTCGCACTCAGCACTTCTTCATTTCACTTCGTGTGTTGTGTTTTTTTTTTTCATGTGACACAAATTCCGAACTCAAAAATACCCGCTGACGGATGCATCCAGATAAGTGATCTTCAAAAGATATAAAAATGAAATTAGTAGTTTGTAATAAAAAAAAACTTTCGATTAATTATAATGACGAATGTGACTTCACTTTTTTGCTCCAGCCAGAAATTGTAAAATTAATTTGGTTTTGTAAACTTTTCATCAAGTTTTAGGGAATGTCAAGGTCAATGTCTTGGGCCATTTTCTGAATCGGCACAAAGAAGAAAGAAAGTATTTTTTGTTGGATACAAATTTTGTGAATAAAAATCTTAAACTCTCACCTACAACGAGACGAGGAGTAGTGTAATAATATGTTTAACATTTTGTATATTTTATAGTACTGAGATTTTCTTTGCAAGTAATTTTCGGTGCTTACGCCCGTATAATGTACAAATTCACTTTTCTCGGTATTTTTTAAGAAAATATTTATAAAAAGAATAGATTTGGTGGTGCAACAGTTCGTAAGGAACGAGGACCTAATGACCAACAATTCTCAACAATTTTGAAAAGACTTACTTATCCGTAAAAAAAAGCTTTTTGTACATGCATACTCATTCCCATTTTAATTTTGATTGTTTAAAATAAAATCCTTGTAACTCCTCAAATAAATTATGTCTCAAACAAAAATCTTTAATTATTATTTAATCCGACAATTTTCTACCGGGATGTAAGGGACTATTCACATTTTTTAAAGCAGAAATACGTTAAAAAGCAAACTCTGACTTTTGATTTTTTTTTAAATCAAACAAAAAACATGTTTTAAAATTTGAATTCTTAATACATACTATCTACATAAATTCAAACTTTTTATTTTTGAGAAAATCGAAGACAACTAAAGTGGTTCTATAGGAGGAACCCTTAATATCCATTTTTGGAATAAATGACATTTTTTGATATTTTGTTTGAATGCGTGGAACAGTTTTTTGAGAACAAACTATTCTCTAGAATACCTATCAACAAAAAAAATTTTTATGACAGGCACGTTGTTTTTTAACTTCAAAAAATTAAAAAAAAAAAACGTGACGGAGAAAAAAATTTAAAATATTGTCTACAAAGTTTGAAGAAAATCGGCCGAGTCGTTTAGGCTGTAGTCAAACGAACAGATTTGCGAGACAAAATCTCTTTGTCTTTCTATCATCGCAATGGCATAACTTGCCATGTATGTATGTAGTACCTTTAATTCACAAGTAAAAACACATTTAAGATTTCTGGATATAATCGAATTGGTTTTTTTTTTTCAACCACATTACGTTTGTAAATAGCTGTGAATATGACTGTATGTCTAAATATCTTTGTAGTTAATCTATATAAAGACTTTAAACTTGAAGATTAGACTTTTAAAACTAAAGTCCTAGACTTTTAAATGGAATATTATCGATTTGTTTGGTAATTGTAAGTTTTTAAACATTTTTAATATTAAAATCGTTTTTTTTTTCAAACCTACATTAAAGTTTTCTACTGCCTCTGCTTATGCATCAATAGGGAACTTTACGAATCTTAATCTTTCAACCCCAAAGCTTACAATAGTTACTTTGATTTAGGTTTCAATAGGAAATTTGTAAAGCGCAAATAAATGATGTCTTTTTAGTTTTTAATATGTTTAATTTAAATTTGTATTTTGTAATTTTAATAACATTGGAGCAAAATTAAACAACCTAGTGTTAAAGTATTAGAAGGATACTAGTTAACAATACATACTTTACTTTAAAGTAAGTTGAATAACTTTCTTAATTTTAAACATTTTGGTGCAAAATTTAAAACGATTTAGTAATATGTTAAAGCCAATTTAGTAAGTCACTAAAGATTTTGCTAATTTTAATCGATTTTAGCATCTTATTATTTCTTAACATTTTACTAAAGATAAAATCACAAACTGACTACTTTGACTTTTAGTAACGTGCTAAATCCATATGAAATCTGTCATTTTCTTCAAAAAAAAAAAAACTCTGAGTGTGCTGTGCACTGAATTGCTGTGGCCTATGGCTGTTGGTGATATTCAATTTCAACCCCCATTAAATATTGATGTACATTCAGAGTTACCCTTGTTCATTTGCTAACTTGATCAGTTTTTTTTCCTTGGGTTTCTGTTGAGGTGCTTTTGATTTTAGAGCTTTAAAAAAGGGTCCATTTAAAATCCACACTACGACAACCCTGTGAGAGCTTTAATGAAGGACATATTTATGCAATCCACTGTAGCCAGAATGCGAGGCATTCTGTCCTATCTTGCCCACACTTCATATTTTTGTTGGACAGAGTATAGAAGAAGTTGTTCACGTAAGTTGAGGTGAATAAAACTATTTTTTTACATCTTTGTACCGAATTTTAGGACAGCCTAACCTCAACATAACAAACCTCAGTTCAACGAATTACTTGATATAACGAAGATTTACTTGTTCCCTTTCGATTTGTTATATCGAGGTTGAACTGTACATACATACATTATATGTTTGAAGACTCAGCTTTATGCAGTAAAGTGCGATATTTTAAGTCCCGAGCAAATTTTGAAGAGCTGGACGATGGAGAATTCTACTCAAGGTATAGATTTGACAAAATACGAGTAGCAGTTCGGTTTTTGGTTGAAAACCTTAACATCCAAAACCGAATTACAAGCCGTGGGCTTTTGATTGCACCATAATTTTAAGTACCTACTATTTACATTACACTTCTTTGGGAGAATTATCCATTACGCTGATGCTGGTAAGAATGGTGGCGAAAATAATAAAAAACATTTCGAAAAAGGTTGTCACAAATAAACAAAAAACAAAATAAATTGTAGGTTGTCCCTTTGACATTTGACTTTTGAGAAAAGTGAAAATTTTGACGTTTGTGAATAAATGAGGGATGGATATGCTACTATTTGGTTAAGACTGGTAATATATTTGCAGAGGCGAGATGCGTTAATAACTTTTTTCATCAAGTTTTGCATTTGCAAAAAAAATAACACTTTATTATGAATTGACAATGCTTTCGATAATATTGTCCAAAAATTTTCATACCGTCCGTTGACGCCGAATTTATATATGTTTTCCGATGTACATAAGTACATATACATCAAGCTAGAACATTAAGCGATAAACAAATTTGATTCAAATTTAGAACACAATATTTGAGAATTAATTTGAATTTTGTTTTAGCTCATCTAGAACGGATATCTGCGAATAAAAGTTTTCGGTTTTTCAAAGTTTTTAAGTAGCCCTTACGTTTTTAAAATAATACTTCGTAGTTACAAGCTATGATATCTTGTGTACTAATTTTGTTTTTCGGCGTTTTTTGACTTAATTGCCTTATTTTTGTTTATATACGGTCGTATATATGTACATATCTTATTGATAATAGGCCCACCGATTTTCAAAGTTCAACAATGTTTTAGATTTCTAAAAGATTTTAATATTTAAATATGTCAATCAGTCACAGATGCTTTTTTTTATAATTCCCTCGCGCTCAAGGGTATGTTAATAATTAGGAGGGGAAACAAAGGAGGTGTCGATGAACATTGGTTTTGAATGTTTGCAAATTGAAATGGCAAGGGAAAACTGTGCCGGATAACTTCGTGTTAGTATTAATCACAACATATGTTATAAATGTTAAAAAAGAGTTTGTTCTCATATGTACAAAAAACCCTGTGTGTAACTAGTAACCGTGAAAAGTAGTGAATTTTAAAAGTACGCCAAGTTCTAAGTTTATGAAGTACAATATCAAATTTCTTAAGTAGGGTGATATCCAAAGAACTTCAAAATGATGAGGAAAATTTTTGTTGTTGCTATTATTGACTCAAATTTTGAGAATCAACTGGTCAAGTTAACATAACCTTTTAAATTGTGAGTAATAAATTTCTTTCCAAGTAAGACCTCCAAATTTTAGCCAGTAATAATAATAACAAAATGTTTCCTCATAATTCTTTTGATGTTACTCTACTTAAAAAATTTGATATTGGACTTCTTAAACTTAGAACTTGGCGTACTTTAGATCTCACTCCTTTTCACGCCTGACTTCTTACACACAAGAGAACAAGAGAACGTAAAAGTCCCACTGCTCATCAAAATTTCATCATTTAACACAATCGGAAGTGTTTTTTTGTATGTAAATCATAAGAATTTTGGAAAGGTGGGTTGATGGCACGCCCTCAACAATAATGCCAAGGAGTTTTAAATTTTGTGGGCACCTTTCTTTGGTCAGCTATGCAAAAACTATGAATTTGAAGTTTCTGGATCTATTGGTACTGGATTTAAAAGGGGGTCGAACATCGCCTGTGTTTGTTCCTTTAAAAAGTGTGTAGTACCGAGAACTTGGCTGGGCAATTACGTGCCCTTTGATATATCTTCATTTGAAATATCATAAAGCTACTTTTGCCATATCTACTAATATTTGAGCATTGAAAAATTATTATCCACAAATTTTATATTCGATCAGTTATTCCAGAGTGCTCTTCTTTAAATGCTAATGAAAACACTAATATAAAATATACCGTCAGCCATTTTGAAATTGTTTACAAGGAATGGGTTGTTATTTTGTTAGACCAAAATTCTGTATGACTATATGATTTACCACTATTATGAATGTCAATTTTTCTGTACTACAATTTTTTTAATTCACAATTTTGCAAGTATTCGAGTTTGTTTTCGATACATGAATCATGAAATTGATGAAGATAATAAAAAAAAAATGTTTACAGATTTTGAAGATGAAGGTCAGAGCTTAATATCCTGAAAGTTTCATATTTCTATCTGGTCCCAAACATAGTGATAATATGTCCTAAATATTGTAATTTTTCGTGATTTTTCAAAATCTCAAAATTTCAAGGTGAAATTTTTTATATAAAGAGTAGACCGAATGAGTTAATTTTAGGCTTTAATTCTTCTATGATATGTGTTCTTGATATTTGTGAAATACTAGCTTGTTACATTCAACACTCCAAGTACTGATATCATTTAAAAATACTAAAAATTAGTAAAATATTTTCAGCACCGTCTTTTTTAGTATTTGGTATTGATTGTGTGAATTTATTTATTTTTCAAAAAAATTAGATCTTCTGGAGAGATTCGGATATCACTTTCCTTTCTTCCGAATTTGATTAAAAATCCCAAAAAACATCGCAATGCTATTAATTTTCTTATATGTACAAGTACATACACTCGTACATACATGTGTATAAATATTTGGTTTGTTTTTAAAAACTGTTTCCATTTTACAAATAATTTTCGAAAGTAATTCGATTTTGACATATTGGTTTTTGAAATATTCGGCAAAAGTGTAGGCAAAGTAGTATCACCGACATTTAACAGAATTCAGAAGACGAGCGATCGTTAATCCGATGTAGTGTAGTGAATCGAGCGTTCATGTCCCCGTTAAGTAGAATAGTGCTGAATATAAAGTACAATAAAAAAGTATTTAATATGTTTTTATTCAAATCACGCACGAATGAAAAATAATGCAACAAAAATAGAAACAAACTGATATGCATAACTATTAAACTGCATTCAAGCTTGAACTCTTTCAAAACTTTTTCAAGTGATCCGTATGACTCGTTGTTGGCTTGAATAGGTGCCTTAAAGGGAGTTTGGTGATCAAGTTTTGTTTATTCAAACATTTTAGAAAAAAACTGCTTTTTGCATAGCTGTTATAAAAACCAGGATTGTGATGATGATTAGTTAAATATTTAGGGCAAATATTTAAACTTTTTGGGACTAACATTGTAATACTTCCACAAGATAATATGTACATATTTTTATCTCATATTTAACTTTCAAATTATTGATTTTTTTTAAAGAAATGTAGAATTTATTATTGAATTTTAATGTACTTGATAAGGTGATGCGAGACACCACAGGTGGGAAGAAATCAAGCGTTTATTAAACTGTTTCGTGTAACTGTTTTTGTGTCACGATCACCGCCACCACCATGCGTGGTCGTTCTTCGCCAACAACTTTCTTGAGGGTACGGCAAAACTCCCATAACATTATGGCAACAAGTGTTAACCTGGAAAAGGGGCATTCTTTCATTCAAATATACCCAACGAGTTGGAAATGCGTGTGGTGCTGGCTGTTTTGTGGTCGCAACCCAAATACATTACAAATTAAGCTAATAGGGAGATTCATTCTTTAACATTTTCGGCATATCAATGGCATAAGAGAGACATAGTGGTGGCACCAAAAAGTTCAACTTACTCGTATGTTTAAGTTTTAGCAAATAGGTTAAAAGACAAACTTGTGCCAACTTCGGGCACGAGCTCCAGACTTTCCTGTTTTGGTTTTCATTTGTTTTTTTTATTTTAATCGCAAAACGGAAGACCATAAACTACTTAACTATACAATATTAAGGAGTTTATAGCTCATGTTGTCACCCATCAAGTCTTGTAGCAACTTCCACGTCCGTTGGTCTTGTCTTCGGTCATCGCTATTCGGTTTTGAGAAGTGGTGAAGTGCGTCAATGTGTATAGATGATACATGGCTATATGGTGGCATGCAACAGTTACACCGCCTGTGTCGGTCGGATGCGTGTTTTGTTATTATGCTGCATATTATGTCATTACCAATACCATGCTATAATGTAACCGTTATGCAGCATGTAGAGTAGAAGGCAAAAATAAGTCATAAAATACCAGTTTTACTGAGACTCTAGTGTTAAAAGGAATGCCATATTGAGAGTAAAGTTTTGCCTACGAAGACATGGGGGTTTCGGTTCTACAAAATATGTAGATATGATTATTTACTATGGTTAAATGGTTATACATTCTGATTGTATGAATTAAATATGAGGCTAAGAGGTGAAGAGAAGACTAAAAATTGATATAAACTGTGTATTTATTATTTACGCTTAATACAAGCTAAACTTAAAACTAGGCTTACCTGCTATATAAGATCTGCCGGAATTGAGTTTATAAAATGTTTGATGATTTGATAACCTCAATTTATGGAGAAATATAGCTGTTTACTGATTTCATGGTTTGGAGAGGGTTTTCCTGCGAGGTGTGGGTCCTACAGTGCGAATTAAAGGACGCATGGATCAATAGCATTATAAAAATATACTGGAAAATGTAATAGAGCCCTAAGGGTTTGAAAATTTGCCTGTTTCTTACATTTTTCAACAGTACAACGATCCAAAACATACTTCACGTCTTGTGAAGTGTTTGTTTGAAAATGAAAAAATTAAAGTTTTGGATTGGTCAGCTCAAAGTTCGCTCCTCAATCCAATAGAATATTTGTGGGGAGAAAAAAATTAACGTGAAAGATTTTAGGACCTGTTAGCCAGCCTTCCAAGGCGTTGTGCAGCCGTGATTAAAAATAAGGGTTACCCGACCAAGTACTCGTACTAACGTTTCAAGTTGAAAAATCTGGTAAATTTGCTTTGGATTAAATCAAAATGCTATATACCCATGCTAACTACAATATGTTTCTAATTATTTTTTCACCTGAAAACACATTTTCTTGCAATTAATACAAAAAAAAATGAAACAAAAAATATTTTTACCAATTACTTAAAAGAATATGTAGATACAACCAGTCTTAAAAAATATAAAAATCGTTTCTAATTAATTTACCACCACTGTATGTCTTATCTCAAATTGGTTATAAAGAAAATTCAAGCAGGAAAAAATTGACCGAATCAATGTTTGAGCACAGTACGGTCAAATTCATTAAATATTCAAATTTCTGATAATGTTTTTATTTTGAAATTAACCGACTGACACACCTGAAAATTTTAGAACTCAAAATGTTTTATTTTTCGAACGCAAAATTATAGATACTATCCTCACAGCAGAAAAACAGTTTATTCTAGCTTAACATTAGTTTCGTTTCAGAAAAAAACACTCAAAAACAACTGACAAGCTTTAACGACCCGGGCGATAAGTGCGTATTTCTCGACATCTCTTAATGTTCTGATAGATTCTGATAGATAAGGCTATGAAAAAGGGAATATGGAAAAAAGACAGCTAAGTTAGTGTACCGCAGGAAAGTGTTCTTGCTCCGGGGCTGTTTTTTTCTTACAATAGCGAGGTATTTATTTATGAAAAGTAATTTAAAGATTGATTCATCAGATCGCACCTCCGCTCCGCTGCAATAATGACGTAAGTGCAATTTTTCTAAATGTCGAGGAATAACGTTTAAAGTTTTCTTGTTTACCAAAATACTAGCCGTGTTTTTTTGCAAGTCCATATATAATTGTAAAAAAAAGACGACATCGGGACTTAGAAACTCCTTTCCAAAAAGTTAAATTGAGACTAGCATCAACCAGCATTCAAAAATGTCACTTTTGACTTCTATGAGCAAATTTATCGATAACATATAAGCTCTGTTCAACCAGCTGCACTGGACTAATCTGGGCAGAAAAGTGTAGTTTTTTTGGGGTTCATTGAAAAAATTTCTGCACTGACTTACAACGATTAGCGTTCATTGAGATGAACTAGTGTACTCTAGTTTTGAATATTCTGCACTATCTTTTGAGCTAGTGCAGGTTGGTGAAAACTGTCAAAATCATCTGATGTCATTATTCGATTATATTTTCTAAACGAATTAAGTTGAACTTTTTCCGAGCTTTGTGCTTTTGAATTAAAATTAAAAAAAAAATGCATAGGTTAGAGCTAACTTCAAGTGAAGGTCAATCTCTGGTGATTCACTGTTCTCCCAACACAAATTGATTTACAAACTCTTTTTCCGAGTAAAGAGGAAAAACTTCATTTAAATACTAGGTAATGCAACTTGTTTTTATTTTTAACAAAGAGAACACCATCGTGTTTCTTCCTTCATCTTCAGATTCGGAAGTAGTGATGGGTAGGACACGAATTTGAAATGAGTTTGTATGAGGTACTCATTTTTTGAAATGAGGTGGTACTTTGTCCCACCTCAAATGTCCCATGGTACATACCTTTTTAAATGGATATTTTGAAATTCGAAATTAAACAATGCGTATTTTTTTTAATAGTATATATTTGTTTCCAAGAACAGTTTTTAAAATTGCATTAAATAAAAAGGTTACAAAAATTAAATATCAATAAATATAATATATTTAATTAAATATCCTTAATACAAAACACTTTATTTTAAAATAAAACATTTAAAAACAAAATTAAAAACGTTTTAGTTTTTAACAGAAATAAAGTTTAAAATAAGTAAATATAAAGATATAATAAAAAAATTAATCTAAAAAAAAGTTTAAAAGAAAAAGTGGTGTTTTTAAATTTTATTTAAGTTATTAAAAGAAAACCAAAGCATTTAATAAAAAGATAAACACAAAAATATTTTTTTTTAACAACAAAACAAATATTTTATCACATTCAAAATAAATTGAATCTAATGAGTTTAAAAAAATACATCATTACATTTTTGCATTTAAAAACAATATTTGTCCTACTTTCTTCCCACTCAACATGTTTCTTCTGTTAAGACCTGTTCTGATCACTTTTTTTACAAACAAATTTGATTACAGGACACTGGACTAAATACAATACTAATGACTCTTCACGTACGCAAACTCAGCACAATTGATTGATTGATTTTTTTTTTTAATTCTCATATTGATCTTGATCTCTAAACCCTAGTATCTTTTTTCTAACACTAAAAACAAAACAAATACAAATAAAAGAAATGCACTTGTATTTGCATATCAAAAACGAAAATTCCTACTCCTTCAAAAATTAACAAAACCTCCTACTCCAAACTGTAAAAAAACCTCCTTCCTTTTTTAACCCTTTGATTGTATAATTTTCGATAATGCTTCATACCTATCTTCATTGTTTGTTACATTGTAGTCAGTGCAACATTCATTCATTCATAAGTCCCACTCATTATCTCTTCTCATTTTGTCTCCTCAAACAGATGCAAAAGAACCTCAATCATTAAATGACAAATGTCCTAGTCTGGTACAAAGTCCCAGCCTGGTACAAAGTCCTAGCCTGGTACAAAGTCCCATCCTGGTACAAAGTTCCAGTCTGATACAAAAAACCCAGCCTGCGACAATGTCACGAATTTTGTTTGAATGGGACGTTTGAGTAAAAAGTACTCACAACACATTCATTCATTTCATTTCAAATCCTCATCTTCCACAAACCTCATTCTATTTCCATTGGTTTGATCTTTGGTGGGTAGAGAGTTTGAGGCCTATTTCCGCCTTTCATACATTTAACTACAATACAACTTCATTCTGCATCAGTCTCAGTCTTAGTATCAGGCCGATGAGTGAGATGCTCGATACGAATAGTGTTTTTTTTTTCATGAAAGAGTAAAGACCAATACTTTTCGTTGCTTTTGTGGTGAGGTGTGAGGTAATACATTTTTTCGTTTTGAGGTGATGGGACATTTCAGATTGGTGTATGGGACATTTTGTATTGCCTCATGTATGAGGTACACATCACTATTCGGAAGAAGAATGACTTGATAAATCAATTTCACTATCACTATTTAATAACTCTTTTAAAATTGTATTTTTAATTATTCCTTCCATTTTACTTGCGCCGATTTTAATTTTATTTTTTGTTTTTGACATCTGACGTATGAGTTTGCTCTGACAGTTTTCATGAACCTACACTGGCTTTTTTCTGGTTGATAATATCATTTTCGCATCACCGTTTTTATCACGACTTAGATTAAGTCTCGAAAATTATCTGGACTTAGCTAAGTCCGTGTAGGCTTAAGTAGTTGTTGTATCTACATGTAAAGCGCTTAGTCCCGATGTCGTTTTTTTCTACAATTGCTTATGGACTTGCAAAAAAACACACCTATTATACGTTTCATACACACCTATTATACTCGGCCTTTAGGTAATTATGGCGTTCTTATCTCAATTTCAGAAAAAATTGCACTTGCGTCGATATTGCACCGGAGTTGCGATATTCTGAAGCCTAACAGGCAGCATAAAGAATCAAGGTTTAGTTAATTTTCAATACATTTGATTTAAAAATGATAATAATACAGAAGTCCTGAGATAATGTGAACTAATTAAAACAAGGCGATTTTGGATTTTAGAGGGATTGACATTACTGGAACAATTCTTATAAGCTGATTGAAAAAAACTTTCTAACTTATTGTATTGAAATTTTGTGTTCTGTTTCTATAATTCCAAGGAGAGCATTAATTTCTTGCAACTCTCTTTGAAGCTAAGAAATGGAGTGACTGCACTTTTATTACTTTAATTTTCTCACACAATACCTTTGCTTAAATTTGTACAACCAACCTAGTCTAGCTCTGAAATTCGAAGCTTCTTTGTATTGCAGATTGAAGTGGTTTGCTTTACGGCAGAGTAAATCTCTTAAAACTGGAACGTGGTTCACTCGAACAATGTAGATATTTTTCATTTTAGACATTTTAGATTTCCTTCCTAAGCGTCTTCCTCTTCCATTTTTTTGGAAATGGTCCAACAGCTTCTTCGAATTTTATTTTATTCCGTTAATTGTTGACCTTGACACAACATATTTTTCAGGTTATGCGAATCTAGAATGTGTAGTATTCAATTGCCGTAAAATTTTACACCTATCTTTTATCGATAAAAATCGATGCACTTTTTGTTTAGGTGCCATCATAACAAAAAGCATAACAATGTAGAGTGTACCTATGTACACAACTGACAAGGGAACACAGTCTCGACTGCAGCTGCATTTAAATTGAAATATGTCTAGACAAATAACAGTTAATTAGTCCCTTATATCGCACTAAAAGGAGACAAATACAGTGAACATTGGAAAACGTGAACCCCCCAAAACGTGAACTATCCCAAAACGTGAACACTGTAATTTTTACATTGACTGCTCTAAAACGTGAACAAATCGAAAAGCTCTAAAACGTGAACAGACATTTTTTCAACATTTCTACATAAAAATGCACTGAATTAATTTTTTAAAACTTCGGGGCCGGGGAGAGTACGATAACTTGGCCGCCAAGATTTGATAACGGGTTTTTGTAGAGGGGTTAAAAATAAGCACTTTTTACTATGGGAGGGGGGGGTCTATCTCCCCCCGTTTAGGAGGTAGGGGCACTTTTAGAAAAAATGGTTTAAATTGAAAAAAAAAAATTTAAAAAACAACGGCAACACCTACAATAAAGTGCTATACTGCGTTTGAAAGCCAGAAGATTGTTTTATAATCCTGCATTTAAATTTTATTACTCATGTCAATAGTTTTTGAGAAATTCGCATTTAAAGTCTAAATTTTGATAAAAAAACGTGAAAAAAAATGTTTAGACCGGTTGTTTTCAAAATTGTGAAATGAAATTGTAAATTATCTGATATGTGTTTCATGTACCTATCAGTTCTTAATCGAACACAAAAAACGGCACGGTTCTATGTCTTCTGGTTTTTGAGAAAACCTCCGTTTAGGAGGTAGGGGCACTTTTAGAAAAAATGGTTTAAATTGAAAAAAAAAATATTAATAAACAACGGCAACACTTACAATAAAGTGCTATACTGCGTTTGAAAGCCAGAAGATTTTTCTATAATCCTGCATTTAAATTAAATTACTCATATCAATGGTTTTTGAGAAATTCGCATTTAAAGTCCAAATTTTGATAAAATAACGTGAAAAAAAAAAGTTTAGACCGATTGTTTTCAAAATTTTGAAATGAAATTGTAAATTAACTTATATGTGATCCATGTATCTATCAGTTCTTAATCGAACACAAAAAACCGCATGGTTCTATGTCTTCTAGTTTTTGAGAAAATAGAAAATTACCAAAACTACTTTTTTTGATTTTTGGTGGTTACGGTGATTCCATTTTAAGGATTAATGTTAATAAACATAATGAATCTTTGTTAGTTCAGTACCGCAATTCATTTAGCGTTACCCAGAATGCACCATGAGAAGTTAGAATTGCATCTGGGTCAGTTATTTTATCAGTTAGTCAGGAGTTAGTCAGTCATAGTTAGTTAAAAATGGTCAAAATGTATTAAAAAGGTGTGTAAGTCTCGTCAATAAAGCCATACTATAACTGTCGAGTTCGTTCTGTTACTCTTTTATGGTGGGAAGCCGAGGATGTTTTGGCGGTAAAACACTTTCTAAATTTTCGCCTTGAAGGGTGGGAAGATCGATGTCTTTTAACTGTAAACCCTCACATACATATATCACCATCGGTATAACAAGGGTAAACTTTTTTTACATCTGATAAAAACTCTATTATTTGCGAACCCCAGTCGTCCTTATATTTCCTTTCTAGGCAGTATTTTCGATAGAAAAATAGTGCCATGTA
Source organism: Chrysotoxum bicinctum (assembly GCA_911387755.1). Taxonomy (NCBI): domain Eukaryota; kingdom Metazoa; phylum Arthropoda; class Insecta; order Diptera; family Syrphidae; genus Chrysotoxum; species Chrysotoxum bicinctum. Next base: position 170,694,996 of record OU426989.1, read on the forward strand.
TTGGTGAACATGGTCGGAAGTTTGTTTTGGTTTTCAAGATCGTTTATTGTATTTTATATGTATTTAGTGGACATTGGATAAATAGAATAAATTTGAATTTTTTTAAATACAGATTCTGTGAATGCAAAAGAAACTTTGCATGCACCCAACCTCGCACCTACCCCAAATCCTATAGTGTACCCAAGCAGGGGGGTTGCAGGGGGGCAGCATGCCCCCCCATACATACTTTACTGTTTATATATTGTAATGTTGGAAGCTAGCACTGATTTATTTATGTAAGGAAGCAAAAAATATCAAACATTTTGTAAAAAAGTAGTTTTAGTTATTTTCGATTTTCTCAAAAACCAGAAGACATAGAACCATGCGGTTTTTTGTGTTCGATTAAGAACTGATAGATACATGAAACACATGTAAGCTAATTTACAATATCATTTCACAATTTTGAAAACAATTGGTCTAAACTTTTTTTTTCACGTTATTTTATCAAAATTTGGACTTTAAATGCGAATTTCTCAAAAACCATTGATATGAGTAATTTAATTTAAATGCAGGATTATAGAACAATCTTCTGGCTTTCAAACGTAGTATAGCACTTTATTGTAAGTATTGCCGTTGTTTTTTAATATTTTTTTTTTTCAATTTAAACCATTTTTTCTAAAAGTGCCCCTACCTCCTAAACGGAGGTTTTCTCAAAAACCTGAAGACATAGAACCATGCCGTTTTTTGTGTTCGATTAAGAACTGATAGATACATGAAACACATATAAGCTAATTTACAATTTCATTTCAAAATTTTGAAAACAACCGGTCTAAACTTTTTTTTCACGTTTTTTTATCAAAATTTGGACTTTAAATGCGAATTTCTCAAAAACTATTAATATGAGTAATTTAATTTAAATGCAGGATTATAGAACAATCTTCTGGCTTTCAAACGCAGTATAGCACTTTATTGTAGGTATTGCCGTTATTTTTTAATATTTTTTTTTCAATTTAAACCATTTTTTCTAAAAGTGCCCCTACCTCCTAAACGGGGGGAGATAGACCCCCCCCTCCCATAGTAAAAAGTGCTTATTTTTAACCCCTCTACAAAAATCCGTCATCAAATCTTGGCGGCCAAGTTATCGTACTCGTGCCTCGGGGCCCCATAAATTTGACATTGCGTAATATGAAATATTTAAAAAGGCTTTGGAATGGTGTTCAGATGAAGGCTTTGACCAAAGCGACATAAACGCCTAAGAGAAATTGTAGTTATTAAAATGTTGACAAAAATAGAACAGACAAAAATTAAAAATTTTGTTTGTTAAATAAAACTTTTATTTGTAAAACGTTCTAATTTAAAAATGAAATCTAATCAATTTTTTTAATAACCCGTAGGTACCAGTATGAACCCGTAGGTACCAGTATGTGTAAAAATGTAAAAATATTCATTAATCTATACTACTGCAAGCAAAAAGAAGATAAAATGAAAGAAAATATGTTTTATTTTAAGAGGAGTAGTAAGACAATACGGTAGGAATACTATTTTAATCATAAAATGTTACATTCCAAAACATGAACAATCTCAAAAACATGAACACCCTCGGTTTTAATTAGTTCACGTTTTCCAATGTTCACTGTAATGCGAACATTTCTGAAGTTTACATTATAGATATGGCAATGTAGTGTTTGGGCGGTTCCCATTTTAGAGAAATTTACATTATCGAGGGACTACTGTAAAGAAGCTATTAAAATACTCTTCAACTGGGCACTAAATAAAAACCATTTCTTCTCTAAAAGAAGTCAACAGTAATATCACAGATACTATAGTTTCTAGTTCTCTATTATCTGTGGTAATATGCTCGCGGTACAGAGAATGCTCATAAGTTTATCCTTGAACTCGATTTTGGATGTACTGTTAAGTACGGAGATACCTTCTTTAGTCGCGCACACGTATGTTTTCTTTTTCTACTTTCCTCACCACTCGCACTGTGCTTAACATTCTAAGGGTAGTCAGCAACCCTCTAAAGTGTGCAAGTATTATACAAAACTAAACACAACTCTAAAATTTAAATTAAAATAAATTAAATAAATTTCATGGCATGCATCTCTTAATAAGCAAAGGGCCTTCTACTAAACTCTCAAAATTCTATAATCATTCTAGTATGAGTAATTCTAGTAGACAGATTTGAAGGAGACCTACAATTTTCTGATAAATCTTGAACAACAAGGAATATACTGTACGCTTAAAATACTGATGAGAGTTGGGGTCATAAGAATGTACGTACATATGTGTCAAAATTCGGTTTCCAAAATTCTGGACTTCAAAATTCTGCAAATTAAAAAGTTTATTTTTAAAGCTCTAAAAATCCAAAATTTTGCTTTCGGAGTGTAGTATCTAAATGATAAAAGAAAAATGTAGTAATGAAAAAAAAAATGTGCTCATTTTTCATTTTTAAAACAATTTTTCTTAACGAAGTGTTTCCAAGGAGTTTGCTTCCTAAATTTAAAGTTATTTTTAGGGTTTTTCAATAGGTTCGGATAGATTTTGGCAGCCTGTGATGGCCATAATGTTTTGGTGATATCTGTCAAATCTATTGCACATTATTTCGTTACTGATGCAAATCACTATGAAAAATAACACTGTTTAAACGTCCAAATGATAAAACTTCATTATTAATATGAATATTTGATAGTCCAAATGTTGCCTATTTTATGGCAGACATAGTGGCCCTGCACAGTCGACTTCTAAACGTTCGGTGGCCAAATTTGAGACGATCGGTTCGGTAATCAATCATCCAACATTCTGATGTTGTAGGAACACTAGAACTTTCGAGAACATCGTCGCGGTACCGTGAAAGTGCACGGCAGAACCCGAGGCAGTCGATTCCTCGCAGTGAACAAGAACTTGGGCTCTCGCAGACTGCAACTTGGCGAATTTTATGTCGGGATGCAGGCCTAACACCGTGCAAAATCCAACTGACCCAGAAGCTAATAGTTCATTACCATAGATTGTACCGTTTGTTGGCTGACCGCTTTGAAAATGATCCCAATTTTGGCCGAAAAATCATCTTTAGCGACGAAACGCATTTTTTTATGAATGGCTGTGTTAACGCATGCATAATAGCTGTATATGGACAACACCAACTCACAGGAGTTTCAACAGCCGACAATTCATCCTTAAAAAGTAACCGTTTTGGTATGGGTTTTGGGTCGGCGGCGTCATTGGCCCGTACTTTTTTTTCGAAAACGACGAGTTGGTCACCGTCAATGGCGAGAGGTACAGAACGATTATGATCAACTTCTTGTGGACCAAATTGAATCAAATTGACCTATACGAAATGTGGTTCCAGCAGGACGGCCGACGACGACAGTGGTTTCTCCCATATGCCAAAAGTCAAAATTTCAAGGCTAAGCAAACTAATTTTTCTATGCAATAATTATCTATAATAACGAGACAATAAAATGGCAGTAAGGTTTCTCCTTTATAATTAGTTGTTGACAGTCAGTCGCGTCACGAAGTTTAGTGTTTTTCGCAATTTTATTTAAAACGTTAATCAAATTCTCATAAAATCCCACGAAAATGTATATAGAATAATTTAGAGTTATATTTCCTCTTTAAGAATATACATATTTATGTATATGATTTTTTTTTTGCGCCAATGCGCAAATCGTAAAATTTTGTCCCGAAGTAAAACACTGTATTTCACTTTTTTTCAGATTCCAGCAATATGATCAAGCGCATTGACATTTTTAATATTTGGGATACGGCGAAGAAATGTGTAGGCAAAATTAATTAGACATTAGCAATTTTTAGGAGACTTACCAAATTAAAAATTAAGCCTATACGCAGATCGAGACAAGACAAATTTTATCTCTACAATTTTAATCTCTACAAAACTTTTCCAAATCTCGCGCAAAAGTTTGAAGTTAGAGAATTAAAATATAATTTATTGTGTTTTGTAGTGTATCTCTGGAACGGGTTGTCTTACAAAAGCCGTTCAAACCTTTTTGGAATCTTCTCTTGATGCTCTCAAGACAAGCGTCAGCATCTTTTACATAAAACCTCTATTGACAAAAATCACTTTTGGCTGTCAAAATTTGTTCCGCAAAATAATGCTTAGACGGCTTTTAAACGAAGCAATATTACCTTGCGATTTTTAAGCCCGTGGGAGAGAGACGTGTGTGGTGGCGGGGTTACATAAGGCGGAAGATGACTCCAAAAGAGAAACTAAGATTAAAAATCGCTTCCGTGTAAAAGCAGTATTATATCATTCTTTTTCCTGGCAAAATTTAGTGGAGATATTTTGTACAGCAATTCACAATAGTATGAATTTTGCGCGTGAACTGCGTACTGCTCGGAAAAATATCCGAGACAAATTTTTTTCCGATCTGCGTACTAGGCTTTAGACGCAAAGAAAACAATAAATACGCTATGTAAGTCCTTTCATAGAAGGTGGAAGGCTTGTTCACGAAAAAAAAAACTATTTTGAACTACAAATAGTATTTGGCTTGGCCCAAACAGAAGAAAAAAAACTCGCCAAATAATCAAAGCGGACCAAAAAAGCCATTTTTACATAGCTCGTCTCAAACTAAAGAGGAGACGAATTGCTAAAATCGCTTAAATTGATATTGCGTTTTGAAGCATTGTGTTTTGAAGCATTGCCAGTCTACAGAAAATCTCCAAGTAAAACGGCTTGATTCAAATGATGCTTTGAAACTTTTGAGGCAAAATTGTTAAAACATCAGTACCAAGTTATCCGGAGCTTGATAAACCAAAAGACTGAAGTTAATATTTTTCCATGCTATGCCGAGAAGAGGGAGCAGAGGTAAAAAACAAGGATGTCAATTTTTTCAGATTACACAATACACGAAAAACATCTAGTCTTAACAAATGCCGATTTTTTAATAGATTGCTTTTAACATCAGATCCGTTGCTTTGTAACGAAAGAAATTAAAAAAAAAAACTAAAAATCAAAATTATCGAAAGATGTTTTAAATTGATTGCAATAAACTTTGATTACCTACATTTAATAAAAATATAAGACTTCTTTTAGTATATTCAATAATTCTAAATGACAATTTGAGTATTTTTGCTCATTCTCCTTTAAAACTTTAAAAAAATGTCAATAATTTTGTTTTTCTAATAATATTTTTCTAAATCTAACCTCAAATATCTATCAAAATCCAGAAAATTTATAAAAATTTCAATAACTTTTTCTTATCATGTTTGCCTAACAAAATTTTCACCAAGTATGTAAAAAGCCAATTTTAACATGTTTACCAAATTTCATTCAAATCCGTTCAGTAGTTCAGATTTTATAGGGTTTTGACCACCTCTCCCATACAAAGGGAACCGCTGTGCGGCGCTACGTGCCACATAGCGAATAGCACGATAGACATTCTGCATGAACCATTTGATGGTATCTAAGCAGGTTATCTCTAGCAGGGGTGACGTGAATTGGTCACCAAGGTCGAGCGATTAGATACCGCTAGACTTTTTCTTGAGAGGTTTCCTGAAGTCGCAGTTCTATGACAAAAAACCACAATTGACAGATGCATTTAAGGTGAACATAGTTCAAAATTCAGCCGGATCTATGCGGAAGAATGATTGAAAATTGGACCTATCGAATCCTTGTCTCCGTAAGAAGCCGAAGCGAACATTTGAACGATGTCATATTTCTTATGGTATTTATGGGCCTTCAATATAAAAAAAAAAAGAATTTTGTTGATACCTCACACAAAGCTTGTTTTATTTCATTTCTACCAGTCTTTATTAAAAAAAGCCTTTTTAAATTCGGTATTCCGAAACTCGAAAGGTCTAAGAAAGGTCTGTTTTCCGCAGACAGTTTGACTAGCATTTAGAAAGAGTTTTGTGGCCAGATGCTTGTTTTATTAAAATCTGAACCTTTATAATTGTCATGAATTTTCCTCTGAAAATACGAGTAGGTATGCTCATCAGAGTCGAAATAGGGGCCAACGGCTTTGAAAACAAAATAATTAGGTAATTAATACAAAAGAAACAACATCAATCCTGTAATTTGAATTTCCTTATCGTTTCGCTCATAATTATAATCAAAATCAAATCTTAAAGACGTTAAAAAAAGTAAGTAGAACAATAACCGGTTACACAACCCCGCGAACCGTAATTAGGTCAAGTAGGTCTGCCTTCAACTCGCGATCACACTATAGGACGTCTATTTTTGCGCTTCATCTAAGTACTTTAATATTTGACTTTATCATCAATTAAAATTTAACTTGTTGGTTATATATTTTATTTTTATTTAAAGTGTTTTTTAATTCGACTTTGTGTTAAGCTAAAAATACAAGTGATATAAAATTAATTAACTTAATCTTTCTTGCATTTTTTCATTCTGTGCTTGACAATTAATCTCTATGAAGTGTTTTTTTTTTTTTTTTTTATTTTTGTTTGAGTGAAAAATTTCCAAATAACTATCGTTGTTTCTTTCTCTGGTTTGTGTAATTGCTTGCATACTTTAATGATTTTTATACAATATTTTTCGCAAATTCATTAAAATATATTGCATACTTTTTTAAGTTTCATTGCATACTTTTGTGCTATATATGGTTCAATAATTATAACCTATGCAAATCACCAGGGCCGTAGTTAATATTGCACCCGAACTTAAGTAAGTTTTAATAAACATAAAGAAAAAATAAACATTTAAAAAATGGAAAATGTCAGTGCTTATATTAATTCTTTGGAACTAAAAGTTGATACACTTATTGACGCGGTTGCTCTGATCAATGAGCAACTTTCAAATCTCTGCATGTCCTCATCTAATGCTGTTACTCCAAAGACTCCTAAGATTCAAAATCTAAGAAAGGCGGTATTAACATCCAACAACTCTTCCCTTAAGATAAATGAGCGCCCTGGTCCCTTACGTGTCACTCGCAATACCCTCAAAAGAGCAAATTTAGCTCTCTCACCTTTAGTCCAAAAGACAAAGAAACCTACTCTTTCAACAACTGTAACACAACCACCATCTGTGACATCTTTATCTTCAATTCCTGCATCTTCTACATCTTCAACTTCAACGCTTTCACCTAAGACATCTTCATCCTTTTCAACTCCTTCGACTATAGTACCATTACCTTCAACATCTATATGTACAAATTCTTCATTTACATCTTCATCTTCTTTATCAACGACTCCATTACCTTTAACATCTATATCTACTACGTGTTCTTCTACGACATCTTCATTAACTACATCTTTGATAACGACACCTTCACTTGCAACTTCAACATCAACTACTTCTTCATCTTTGACAACTTCATCTTTATCTACAGCTTTTTCACCTAAAACGTCCACATCTACTACTTCTTCATCTACGACACCATCTACACCTTTAACATCTACATATGCAACATCTTCATTTATGACTTCTTCATCTTCACCATCTTTATTTACTTCATCTTCATATATTATGACTCCACTTGAAACATGTTCACCTTCAACGTCTACATCTTTAACATCTTCACCAACAATTTCGTCACCACCCCCTTCGTCTTTCGCATCAATATCATCTACATTTTGTTTACCGGCTTCTAATACCTCTTCTGCGACTTCCTCAATTTCAAAGTTCTCCACAACTTCAGTGCCCCCGTCTTCTACGTTTGTATCGTCAGTAGCTTTACCAAATGGTGATATATTACCTGCAGTTAAATTAAGAGCCGCTGAGAGATTTAAATGCATTTTTCTATCAAATTTCGACGCTAACACTACCTGCAATGATATATCTGCATATGTTGATTCTCATTTCACCAACATCAAATTCAAAATTGAGCAGTTACCAACAAAAGGAATTGACTACTCATCTTTCAAACTATTCGTTCCACATGAAATATTCAGCCGTTTATTGGATAAGCATTTCTGGCCGGAAAACATTATCATCCACGAGTTCGTTAAGCGAAATACTATGAATACTCCTTTTCGAAAGACTTTGACAAGACCAACACATCGTCGTCGCAACTAATTGATATACTCTATCAAAATGTAAGAGGCCTACGGACAAAGACTAATAAGGTCTACTACAGCTCTTCAAATTCTTCTCACGATGTCATATCTTTGACTGAAACATGGCTGTTTGGCGAGATAAATGACTCGGAACTTTTTGATTCTTCGTTTAATGTATATAGACGAGATAGACACTCCGATCCGAGTATCAATACTGTCGGCGGTGGGATCCTTATTGCTGTTAAATCTTGTTTTGTGACGTCACTAGTCAATGTTCCTGTTTGTTTGAACGAAGAGTTCCTATGTGTAAAGATGATTCTTTCACACAAAACTATCTATCTTGTAACTATGTACATTGTTCCTGGGAGCCCAGTTAATACTTACAATGAAGCCTTCTCTTTTTTGAACTACATTTTTGAGATAATGAGTTATAATGATGAAGTTATCTGCCTTGGCGATTTTAATCTAACCAATGTATCTTGGAAACGTTGTCCCGATACATACGCAATGGTTCCAACAGGAAATCTATCAATGGATGATTCTCAAACTCTTGACAGTCTAACGTCACTTGGTCTTCACCAAATAAACGACATCAAAAACTCTAACGCCAAGATCCTCGACTTAATTTACACAACAATTGATGCCGGTATTTCACTTGACAGATCAACTGATCCTCTAGTGAACGAAGACTCTCATCACCCAGCACTTACCATATCTATTCAAAACTTTGAAATGAATAATCAAGATCCTGACAATGTTTTTAATTTTAACTTTAAAAAAACTGATTATACTAAATTAAATAACTTGCTATCTTTAATTGACTGGTCATGCCTTTGCTCTTGTTCAGATATTAATTCAATGGTTTTAAAATTTTATGACAAAATATTTGATTGTTTTTTAGCATCTGTTCCTCTAATATCTATTAAATCAAAATCGCTTGCTCCTAGCTGGTATGATAGTGAACTGCGAACATTAAAAAACCGTAGAAATAAACTATGGCTTAAATACAAACAAACTGGACTAGTTACCGATTTTAATATTTATTGTGAGGCCAGAAATATTTTCAACAGAGAATCAAGTATTAAGTATCTTTTTTACATACAAAAGGTTCAAAGTAATTTAAAAATGGATCCTAAATCCTTTTGGAACTTTATTAACAGCAAACGAAAATCTTGTCCTTATCCGTCCGTTCTTATGCATAACAATATCTCAGACCATGACCCACGTATCATAACACAACTATTCTCAGACTTTTTTCAAAGTGCATACATCTGTGATTCTTCTAACTGTGATAACTTTTCGAACTGTGATAACCTAAACTGTGATAATCTTGACGAAAATGATCAATTATTTGGTCATTTGAAATCATATTCTCACTTGACTGATATAAATTTTCATATAACTATTGACGATATTATGAAATTTATAGCTAATTTAGAAGATAATGACGCGTCTGGTCCTGATGGGGTACCAGCTTCAGTTCTGAAAAAATGTGTCAATAACTTGTCGATGCCACTTTCTGTTCTTTTTAACTGTTCATTGTCTACTTGTAAGTTTCCTCATGTATGGAAACAATCTTTTATAATTCCTTTACATAAAAAAGGTAAAAAGGATCTAATTATTAATTACCGTCCAATAGCTAAACTGTCGGCCATTCCCAAACTTTTTGAAGCAATTGTTTGCAAAACATTAAGCTTTTACACAAAATCATTTATTGTTCATAACCAACATGGTTTCTCAAAGGGCCGTTCGACTGTCACCCTACTTATGGAGTTAACGGAGTTTTGTGTCGATTCCTTTAAAAACAAAAAACAAACGGATTGTGTTCTTACAGATTTTAGTAAGGCATTTGACAAACTATCGCATAGAGTTTTGCTTAATAAAATGAGTAGGCTGGGGTTCAGCGTAAAATTCATTGCTTGGCTAAAATCTTATTTACTTGACAGATCCTATTCAGTGAATTTTAAGGGCTACCATTCAAATAGTTTTGTCGTAAATTCTGGTGTTCCCCAGGGTAGCCATTTGGGTCCAGTTCTTTTTATATTGTTTGTAAATGATCTTCCTTCAGTTTTAAAGTACTCTAATTGTCTTATGTATGCAGACGATGTTAACATATTTAAAACTATTTCTAGCAATCTTGACTGTGAAAAGCTTCAAATTGATCTAAATGCTTTCTATAATTGGTGTGCACGTAATTATTTGTTGTTAAATATCGATAAGTGTAAGATTATAAATTTTACAAGAAAATTGTCCGTTTTATCTTTTGACTATAGTTTCAATGGCGTAAATCTATTAAATGTAAATGATGTATCTATCCTTGGTGTATTGTTCGATAAGAAACTCGAATTCACACAGCATATCAATATGGCATGTAATAGAGCCAATTCAATATTAGGTTGGATTAAAAGGGAATCACGTCAGTTTTCTGATCCTTATGTTATCAAACAACTATTTACTACATTTGTCAGACCCATTATAGAGTATGCTTGCCAGGTATGGACCCCCTACTACAGTTGTCACAAAATAAGAATTGAACAAATTCAAAAAAGATTCCTAAAATTTGCCCTTAGAGGCTTAGGCTGGCAGAATCCATTGAATCTTCCTTCATATAGCAGCCGTTTAAAACTCATAGATTTACCCAGTCTGGAGCGCAGACGTTCTTATTTATGTTTTGTTTTTATTGTTAATCTTATTGATGGTAATATCGATGCTTTAAACCTTTTGTGTCGTGTTAATTTTAATGTTCCAAATCGAAATCTAAGAGGTTTTCGTGGCCCAATTTACATAAAACACTATCGTACCAACTATGAGCAAAATTCACCATTGAATACAATGTTTAATTTGTATAACGTCAATCATAATTTATTAACAAATTTTTGTGATGTCTCAAATAATAGTTTTAAAAAAATATTCTATAATATTGTATAATTTATAAATTCTTAATTCTAAGTAATATTTTTTGTACGCTAGATATTAATTAGCTTGATTCAAATAAATAAATAAATAATCACCAAACAGTTGAAAGCAAAATTTATTTTCAAAATCTCAGAAACACAACATCAACATTATAATATCAGAGTGATGGTTTTATGTGTGAAGACATTTTCCAGCGAAAGTCCATTTTAATTACGTTCTTCCTCGACTACCTATCTGAGGTTCTTGCATCTTAATTTAACCTTTTTTTTCATATCCAATCAGTCAACCGACGTCATGTTATTTATGAAGAAGGAAAAACAACAAAACATAATTTCACTGTCCGTCTTCGGAAGTTCTCAATTAAATAATAATTAACTTGTGATACTTGCGGGTCATCGAAGTCTTCTTCTTCGGAGTTCTAAACCAGGCCTTCTTCGACACTGACACTGACTCTTCGAGAACCAAATCCAATTTCGGAAAAGTATGTCACATAAATGCAGTTTATAGGAACAATAGTTTCACACATTCAAAAAAAAAAAAAATACCTACACACGAGAAAATCCAAACGGGAACAAACTGTTTTTTTGAAGAAGAAAATAACAAAAACAATGGCGGTCGATCGGTTTTAAGAATTCCACCCGCACTCGAACGGATTTTTACACGTCGTCGTCTTCGTGGTCGCAACGCGAAATAGTCTTCGATCCACGTATATGTATAGGTATGTATGTTTATTAATTAGGATAAATACCACAGAAAGATACTCTAACGGTAATTTCTACTTTTTCACTTCAAAAAAATAGCTGCAGATACCACACAAAACACGTAGAAACACTGTTGCAGAAGTCTTTCTCTTCGTTTTTCTGCTTCTTCTTTTGTCACTCCGTTAGTTCTCCTTGAATAAATAAATTAATTAGTGTATCAATCTTATGTATATAGATACAAAAACTATCTATAGGATGTTATTCTTCAATAGGACAAAGAGTATGGAGAGAGAGACCACGTTAAGAACGTTAGCGAACAGCTCGAAAGTTTAAAACATACTGAAGTCTTCATGGCCATTGGATTCCTGAAGAAGGTCTGTCTCTCCAGCTGTGCTAAGTGGTGCTCGTGGCATGAAGAAGAACCAGTGAAAAGACTTGTCGGGCTGGGGACTCGAGAAGAAGAACTACAACAACAACGGTCCAAATGTAGATGACCAAATCAAACAACAAGGTGTGTTTGTTTGTGTGCAGAGAAGAAAGCGATAAGAACAAGTAAAAGAACCGTCATCACATCATCATCGTCATGAACGGTGGGTGAAAAGGTAAAAATAGTAACATCCACCAATCCAAGAGACGCACGGTCGGTGGAAGTTGAGCACAACAAACCGAGGTATCCGATAGGCAATAAAATAATACCTGTCAGGATGTGTTTTTTTATCTACCTGTTGGTGATGGCTACTACTACAGGTGATGGAAATCTGCATTTTGTGGGAATTGGACTATGTGTTATGTAGCGAACAAGCCAGAAAGACAACTATAAAAACGATCAGACAGGTACAGGAGGCACCTAATAGCCACTTCTCGATGGGTATGGGTGCTCTGGCACAATGAGCGTATTTACGAGTATTGCCTATGGGTAACAGTACTCGGACTTTGTTGTACTTTGAAAATGACGAGCAGATTATTATCTTCCTTTCTTTATATGGGAAAATCGAAACCTTGAATTGACTAAGTCTGGAGTATTTAAAATTCTGAATTGCCTAAGTCTGGAGTATTTAAAATTCTGTAAATATGAAATTAGATGTTAGATTGAAATCGGTCGCACGAACTTGATCTTATGTAATAGACTGAGAATTTTGAAAATCAATGTTATTAGAAGAAACTGTTTAGAAGCATAAGATTCATTTTTTACTTGCGGCTATATATACTATATAAGGCAAGTTATGCATTCGTAAAAAAAATCGAACTCGAGATTTTGATCAAAGTTGACATTGCGATGATAGCGAAAACTAAAAAAGTGGGTCTCGCAATTCTGTCTGTCTGTCTGTCTGTTCGACTACAGGCTAAACGACTCGGCCGATTTTCTTTAAACTTGGTACATATCATTTTTAATTTTTTCCCCCCACACGTTTTTTTCTTTTTTTTTTTTTAAGACCAAAAACAACGGTACCCCCCATACGAATTTTTTTCGAAATTTTATAAACATTTTTTTTTTCTCAAAAACTGTTCAACAGATTTTAAAAATAAAGATACAGAAAAATTTGATTTAATTAAATCTAGGTATTGGTTGAAAAAAAATTTCCGGAAAATGGTTATTGAGGGTACCCCCCATGGAACCATTTTTTTTGTTTTTGATTTTCTCAAAAACGGTTCAACCGATTTTGATCATTTTTTTTTTGCTAAAGCTCCCCAAAAACATAAATAGAATTGTGTACTCAAATTTTCAAAAAAATTTTTTTTGGATTTTAAAAAAAAAACTTCAAAATTTTTTTTTTCAAAACTCAATATTTCGAAAACTCCATGCTAGATTTTTTTTAAACTTGACAAATAAAAGTTTCTCAATATTATCTACAAAATGTAAAACAAATTTTTTTATTTTACCTAAAAATAAAGGTACCTACCATGCTAAAAAATTAAAAAAAATGGTTTTCAAAAATCGTATTTTTCTCGAAAACGGCACCTAGAATTTTGATAAATTGTTTTTTCTTTCAATTAATTTTTACGATCTTTAATTTAATAAAAAAAAATTGAAATTAAGATATTACAGCTTCTACCTACCATAGAACCATTTTTTCGAATTTTGAATTTCTCATTATGCACATAACGAATAAAAATTTTTATAGAGAAGCTTCTAAAAAGTCTAAAACACATTGCATTTCAAAACTTTAAAATAAATATTTTTTGAATTTTTGAAAAAAAAAAAATCTATCTTTTTCTTTTTTTTGAAAATTCGATATCTCCGAAACGGGTCAATATTTCTTTTCGTAAATTTAATTTTTATTCGAACAATAATAAAAACTTTAAATTAGCGTACCAAAATTTTTTCTTAAAAAGCTTTTAAAAAGTTTGTATATAAAAGCTTCTTTTAAAGACACCACTACAAGGACTTAGGTATAATTTTTGTTCTTGCATAAATTCATATTTGCATAGCATTCTGTTACTACTAAAAGAATTTAAAAATTAATTTTATCCTTATGAACAATTTTCTCTAATAACATTCGTTATTAAAATTACCAGTCGATTACATAGGAGCAAGTTCATGCGACCCAGTCGTGCATTTTATTTTAACTCTTTTAGTAGAAAAGATATGTTAGGTTAAGTTAATGGGCTGACAGTTGATCTTGTTACCGTCACACTTAGATCAATGTACTCGTAGATCCGTTGTTATACCCTAGGAATTGTGACTCCCATGTATTGAAACCTATAATAATTCTATGTCATTCAAGCTCATTAAGGTTATTGATGAGTTACAGCAGGCTATAGCCTGAAGTGTAGGAGGGTACTTCTAAGTCATTGAAGAAATGTCTGTCGTCATATAATCACCTGGTTGAGGAGAGTTAGATGTCTTTTAAGGGTGTGATTCTTTCTTTTACCTTCACTTGAGAAATCATCTTTCCACCAGGTCCCTAGGAGCATGTGTAGCTCCTTGCAACGTCTGGTACATGAGTTAGATAGGTGAATGTTTGGTGTGTATGTCCGTTTGTTTGGTCAGTATTGCTGATTAAGTCGAATGGGTTGTCCCTTTCACCAAGAGGATTTTACAAATCTTAGGGAGAGGTGGCCCCATCAACTCACTGACGCTCGTATTCACCGTAGAGTGGCAATCACAGGTTTAGAGATAAAAAAGGAAGTCATGTGATTTTCTTAGCAAGAATAAAAATTATGAATTGTTGCAGCGGTTTGGAAAAAAATTGCTTTTTATATGAAAAATTTTGGTACGCTAACTTTAAGTTTTTGTTTTTGTAAGAATAAAAATTAAATTAAAAAAAAAAATAAAACATTGATTTTTGGAATATCGAATTTTCCAAGAAAAAATTGATTTTATTTTTTCAAAATTCAAGAACTATAATTTTTTTTTATATTTTGAAATGCTATGTTTTTCAAAAATGGTTCTACTCGTATCTTGGGGCGCTACCATTAATAACCCATTTAAGAATGTTTTTAATTATGTATTATCTAGATTTTACTAAATAAAATTTTTAAAAATACATACCTACCTATGTGGAATATTTTTTTGAGAAAAAAAATATTAAATAAAATTTCAAAAAAAAATCCTATGGCATGTGCCGTTATTTTTGGTCTTAAAAAAAAAGAAAATAAAACGAGTTGGGGGAATCTAAAAATGCTATCTACCAAGTTTAAAGAAAATTTGCCGAGCTTAGGCTGTAGTCGACCCACATACCCACTTTTTTCATCTTCTCCATCATCATCAAAGTTAAGTCTGACCGTGTTTTGACAACAAATTTATTTTCTAAATATGCTCTTGGTCAAAATGTTTGTTAATTTCACAATCATGGAGTATATTTTGTAACATCATACTATTTACACGTATTAAGAGCTTGAACATATAAAACTAATCAAAATAATTGGTACCTACTGTTATTGAGAAGGAAAGATTTTTTTTATTTTTTGTTACAAAAATCTGAGCAATGGGTTTTGAGTTTTTTTTTTTTAATTTCCAAGGCATTCTGTATGACAATTCTTGATGTTATTTTTGGTCTTTCAAACAAAAAAACATCAGAGGAATATTTGAAAGCTTATGTCGATTTCCTTTACACACTAGGGATTTCGATGTAATTGATTCTTTTGGTGTGCGTATTTCGTATACATGTAAATCCTTCTTCAAATAGGGATTCGAAGAATTTGATATCTGTCAAAAAAATCGATTTTTTCGGTGTGAAGGAACGTAAAATCTGTCGAGAGATCGAAATCTTCACACAGAAATTGATTTCTCATAGGTATGTGTAAAGGAAATCGACATTAGATTGTAGCTGACACGACAGACTGAATTTCAACTAGAAAAGTCATTTAGAAGTCAATCATAAACTTTTTAAAAAGAAATTTATTTTTTTTTTTTTTAAATTGAAGAAAAAAATCGATTCAATGGTTTTGAACATTTCTGTTTCAACATCCATGTATCTACTATGTTTTTATCGCATGTCAATTTTCTCACATCATACTTCTATCCCATAATATTTGTCTCGAATGGTAGTTTTCTAGCTTGACAGTTTTCTCGCATGATTTTTTCCTCCGTGATAGTTTTTTTCGCATGTCATTTTCCTCGCTTGATAATTTTCTCGATTGATAGTTTTTAACTTAATATTTTTCTCGCTTGATTGTTTACTTTGCATGGTAATTTTCTTGCATAGTATTTTCATCGCATGATATTTTTCTCGCATGATAGTTTTCTCGCACTACAGTTTTCTAGCATGATAATTTTTTCGCGTGATAGTTTTCTTGCATCACATTTTCTTCGCTTGATATATAGTGTGAATTTTGCGCGCGAACTGCGTACTGCTCTGAAAAATATCCGAGACAAAATCTAGGCTTTAAAGCCTAGTACGCAGATCGCGCTAAATTTTATCTCCCATACAAAATTCTCTCGAAAATTTAGCTAACCTTAAATTATGTCTTTGAGTATATATAATATGGAGGGCTCGTTCCTATCCCTAATGCATTGTAGTACCTGAAGTTGTGATAGGGGTCGCTGTCTCACTTTCTGTAAGTTAAAGCCTAGTACGCAGATCGGGAAAAATTTTGTCTCCCATACATTTTTTTTCCTGGGACAAATTTTGTCTCGGATATTTTTCCGAGCAGTACGCAGTTCGCACGCAAAATTCATAGTATTTTGAAATGCTCTTCAAAATGTCTCCACTAAATTTTGCCAGGAAAAAGAATGATACAAGCATTATTTTGTGGGACAAATTTTGACAGCCACTGTATTTCCGAAAGTGATTTTTGTCAATACTGATTTTATGTAAAAGGTGCTGATGCTTGTCTTGAGATCATCAAGAGGAGATTCCAAAAAGGTATGAACAACTTTTGTAAGACAACCCGTTCCAGAGATACACTAAAAAACACATTAAATTAGATTTCATCTCTCCAACTTCAAACTTTTGCGCGAGATTTGGAAACGTTTTGTAGAGATTAAAATTGTAGAGATAAAATTTGTCTTGCCTCGATCTGCGTACTAGGCTTAAGGATACAGCCGTATCCTCCGATTTATGCTTACCTTCTCCTCGCATATAGTTCTCCGTCACATGTGATATGAAGCACTCGGCAATAGTCTTACACAAATTTGAGTAGCGCCCCCTATGATAGTCACGCATTTGGAATAGAAACGAGCCCTCCATATTATTTATATATACTCAAAGAATTATGTCAAGCATTTTAGCCGAGAGGTACGCTGCTCCAGCTAAAAAATCAAAATTTCTCTTCGAACTGTACATAACTTATCTGTCAAAATTTAGCGCACGAAATAATTTTCTGGCACATTTATTCTCCAGCTAAATTTCAATTTCAATTTGAAATGTAATAATATTTGAATAATATTTAGAAGAATATTTGGTGGCAGAAGTCTTACAAGATTTTCCACAGCAAAAATCACTAATAATTTATAATTCTCATTCGTTGTCATTCATAATTCTTAAAAAATCATACTTTAAGCCAAATTCTTTCAAATCTTTGAAAAAAAATTCATTTACAGAACAGCTGTTTTCTGTGACATATTCTCCACAAAGTTCTTATGTCAAAATATATTTTGGATTTTAGCTGATGATTGGAGAAAAATTTGGGACATAAAATTTAGCGCGATCTGCGTACTGCGCTAGAGATTTAAGCCTAGTATGCAGATCGGGAAAAATTTTGTCTCCCATACATTTTTTTCCTGGGACAAATTTTGTCTCGGATATTTTTCCGAGCAGTACGCAGTTCACTCGCAAAATTCATACTACTGTGGGACAAATTTTGACAGCCGAAAGTGATTTCTGTCAATAGAGGTTTTATGTAAAATGTGCTGGTGCTTGTCTTGAGAGCATCAAGAGGAGATTCCAAAAAGGTATGAACGACTTTTGTAAGACAACCCGTTCCAGAGATACACTACAAAACCCATTAAATTATTTTTTAATTCTCCAACTTAAGGCTAGCCGCGCACTAGCAACTTTTAGTTGCGAAACTGCTTGGTTCGAGCAACTAAAAAGTTTGTGTTTGGACACAAACTAAACGATTGCCTAAAATAAGTTCGCCATTTTATTGAACATATAACTATCTGCAAATTCACGGACATTCAACCAAACAGTTCATCTGTTTTCTATAAGTAACCAAACAGTTTCGCAACTAAAAGTTGCTAGTGCGCGGCTAGCCTAAGACTTTTGCTCGAGATTTAGAAAAGTTTTGTAGAGATTAAAATTGTAGAGATAAAATTTGTCTTGTCTCGAGCCGCGCAAAATTCATACTATTGTGAATTGCTTAACAAAATGTCTCCACTAAATTTTGCCAGGAAAAAGAATGATACAAGCATTTATGTAAAAGGTGCTGATGCTTCTCTTGAAAGCATCGAGAGGAGATTTCAAAAAGGTATGAACGACTTTTGTAACACAACCCGTTCCAGAGATATACTAAAAAACATATTAAAATAGATTTATTCTCTCCAACTTAAAACTTTTGCACGAGATTTGGAAAAGTTTTGTAGAGATTAAAATTGTAAAGATAAAATTTGTCTTGTCTCGATCTGCGTACTAGGCTTTAATTTATAATCTCTACTACGGAGTTTATTTCAGTCCAAACATAATAAAGTACTCTTGGCAGCATTGCTTCTATTCATATTTGCCATTGTGAGTTGGTCACATCATGAACACAAACCTATCTAGTTCACAATCAGAACTGTCACTCCAATACACAAACCTTTGCCTACACCATATGTTTTTGACAATTGCAATGTCATTTTTCTTGTGTGCGAATTTGTTGTTGCTGTCAGTTTAGTTTGCTTTGCCATTTCCTCATTAAACTTTCTCCCACAAAAAAACAAACGCAGGCGATGCAAAAGTCCACGACTAAAATTTTACAAGTAAACTAAAAAAACTTAAAAGAGTACGTGTCCCTCCCGGCATAATCAGAGTTAATCGCTTACCTTAGCTTCACCATCTCGGTTGTTTCATTCGAACTGCAAAATTATATGTGTCATTAGTGTTTTTAAGATTTAATTATTTCACAACCTCCAACCAAATTCAGTATTGAAGGAAAGCGACGAGTGGAAGAAAATTGTCGTCGTGTAGAAGCGATACAATTCAGTACAAGTGCTTTTAAGTTAATATTATATTTCCAAATCCCAGACGAACTTTCGAGTTTCGAATCAATGTGCAATCCGCCCTTCATTCACCAAGTCCACCTAATTCGGTTTAAAAATCCAACTTTTGTATAGTGAATTCTTTGAAATCGAGCGAAAGGCTTTTTTTAGAACACGCACCCACGACCAATACGGAACAAGAGCACAACATAATGTCAGTGTCAAGGCAGGTCCGCGATTATTCGTTTGTTTATGTTCTGCTGGCCTTTCTGGTCTGTACAGCATTTGGTTATTTCTCTTCCACCACAGAGACCAATGACGACAAAAGCTGTTTCTGTGAGGTAAGTCTCGGGGAGCTTGAGAGTGTAGGTAGACGAATATCACAAAGCATTCACTCATTCCAGCTTAAAGGGTCAATAAACGATTGCAGTTGCAACGTGGACACTGTGGATCATTTCAACAATGTCAAGATCTACCCGCGTCTCAAGAGTCTGCTGGTGAAGAACTATTTCCGATTTTACAAAGTCAACCTGCAGCAGGATTGTCCATTTTGGCCTGACGACAGCAAGTGTGCAATGAAATTTTGTCATGTGGAACACTGCGAGGAGAAGAACATCCCCGCCGGGCTTAAGGAAACCAGCGATGACATGCCTGCCTTCAAAGTGAGTTCAAAATTGCAAACACAAACAAAAAAATAAGCGAAAGTCCGAATATCTACACAAAATTTAAAATTTTAATTTGTTTTGCGAATTAGATAATTTTATTCGCTTTTTTCTTTATTTCTTGTTTGTGATTTGTTTGTGTGAATTAAGTCACGGAATTATCATTGGGTGACCCAGTGGAATAGATAAAAGACAAATGTTAATAAATTGGGCGGTAGAATAGACTATTTCGTAAGAATTTGGTCAAAGATAACGAGTTGGGTGATAGCTGTTGGCAGACATAGATACGTCACTTTCACAGGGTTGTTGTGTTTATGAATTCAAATGTATTTAGATGTTGACAAGTGTTTTGGGGCTCTTAGGTACTTATTGTTTTTTTAAAATTTTATTGGAACCCTCATGTTTCTATTAGTAATGTTTTTTTGTTTCGCAACAGGTAGCATGTAAAAAGGCGTATCTATTTTATAATTGAACTAAAAATAGGCGGAGACGACTGATAAACATTATGAGGGAGGGTTTGATAGATTGGACAGATTTACATTTAAAGACTTTTGTAAAAATTAGTTATCGATGAATACATTTGAAAATAAAAAAACAGACCATAATGTGGGACACAAGAACCACCATCAAAAAAAATTTATAAATATGTAGAGCGTCTATTTGCGCCATAAACGCTAACCCCCATATCTCTAGATTTGATTTCGATTTAAGGAAAGTTTAAAAGTTCAACAAATTGAACCCTATTCCGTTTAAACTAGATACAAATCAAAACCAGAATAGGGCTATTTTTACACGCAGCTAAGTAGTCATTCACCCATATTCTGAAACTCGTATTTATGACTCGTACTCGACCACAGTCGTAGGAACATACGACTGTAGTCGAATACGAGTCATAAATACGAGTTTCGGAATATGGGTGATTGATTCGGCTTTCTCATCTTCTTAATTGGTTCAGCAATGAGCGGATGAGCTTACGAGCTGCGAGCCTGAACATCAACCTAAATGTCACTCTTACATGGATTCCGGGTCCCAGTGGCTCAGTGCTAACTAGGCAAGGATCGGTCATTCATAGCTCACTTGCGGAAAGGGTTAACATTATTCTTGATGTTATGAAGGGCAAAATCTCAACTTCTATCACAGAATACAACTGCTGGTGGAGCAGTTTAACCAAATGCATTATATATAGAAAGAAGTGGTGCACCTTTAAAGTGTCCCAAACAAATGTTCTAATATAAAAGAACATTTTTGTTATGAGCAGCTTGGATTTATGGCAGGGAGATCCACCTCAACAGATCTCATTCTTTATTCTAGATATACCACTGATTCTTTGGAAACGGGATACTAGGTTGATACTATCTACACGGATTTTTAATCTGGTTTTCGTCCAAAACATGGCTGTATTACAGCACTTATGAATGTGACTGAAGATATAAGGCAAGTCATTTATGACTATAAGGTGAGTTTCTTGGTTTTGCTGGACTTTTCAAAAGCCTTTTCAATCTACTACTACTCAATCCTTTTATTCCTAAGCTATTACAACAATTTAACTTTTCATTTTATGCTGCTAATCTGGTATTATCATATTTAAGTGAACGAAAGCAGGTTGTATCTATTTCCGATACACTCTCGCCTTTTTTGCAAGTCTTGAAAGGTGTTCCTCAATGATCGATTGGGGTTAACAATTCTTTTCTCACTCTAGGTAGGCCATCCAATCTTAAATACACACTTATACAGATGTACGCCGATGACGTGTAACTGAATTTAAGTAGTCACCTTGGTCTTTATGAAAACTGCGTCCATAATATATTAATCATGATCTTCAAAGCATATACATATATTTGGTCCCAGCAAAATAGCCTGTTTTTAAACTAAGTGCTTAGTCATTTCTAAAAAGCCACTTGATCTCTTATATTTCCCCCGCTTATTTGTAAATAACACTACTATTCATTTTGTCAAAACTGCTAAAAAAATTTGGAGTGATCTTCAACAGGTCCTTAACTTGGGAAAATTATATAAATTCAATTATTGTTGGTAAAGTTTACGGAACCCTTCGTGTCCTACAAGAATCCCAATACCTAACTCCTATAGGATCTCGAAAAATGTTCGCGAAAACTATGATTATTTCTACTTTACTCGGAGAGTAGAAGAAAACTTACAGTCGCCTTTGGCAACACTATAAGATATATTTATGGTCTTAAGAGGCATCTTTGTCTACACCTCAACTTTATACAACATGCACTTTGTCGTTTTATAGTGTATCGAACACTTCTTCTTTTCTTCAGTATTAAACAGACACATCAACCACACTGTTTTTTTGACTTCAATTTCCAAATTCTAACAGAACAAACAAATTTATCATCCCGCGACATACATACCTGCCTAGCATCAGAACGACAGTACGCCTTTGGAACACTCTGCCAATTGACAAGAAGACTTATTGATACTCAAATTTTTCAAAACAAATTAAAACTTTACTTTTCTTCTCTTTATTTGCAAGCACTTACCTTTAATAAAATCAATGAATTAAGTAAACAGTTGCTAATTTTACATTCTATATCGATAGATTGTTAACTACTCAGTTTTCAATTACTCCATTTTTCCTTTATAATTTTAAATTCATTTGTTTAATTTTGTAAAATATGATACATATTAATTTTGCTATGTTAATTAACTTTGCTTTAATACCTTAAAAGAACATTATAAAGCTATCACAACAAATAAGATATTGTATCTTAATGTGTATAGCCAATCGATGAAAAAGAAATAAATAAATTTCGTCAAAGCATAAAATTCTCTAAGCTTAACTTCAGCATTTTGATATTCATGGATTACTTCTGAAATGGATATCCAGCTATCTTAATGACAGAACTGAATGTGTTAAATTAGAAAATTTCGTTTCTAATATCATAAAAGTTACGTCTGGAGTTCCTCAAGGTAGTCACCTTTGGCCACTTATTTTTTGCATTTTTCTAAATAATATCTCATTTCTTTTTAAGACTACCTCGTTTTTGTTTTATACTGACGGTATACAAATTTTTCTGAACATTAAAAATGGGATTGATAGTGAAAATCTTCAAAATGATTTAAATAATTTAGTTGCTTGGTGAATATAATAAAATATAATGTTTTTACAGCACATTGTATTTTAGTACCAATCATATACCAAATCATATATCAAATATTCAACAAGATTCTTAATCGCAAATCTAAGATTCGTGATCTTGGAGTCATTTTTGATCCAAAGATGTTGTTTTCATTGTATGTCATGTAGACTATGTTATTGCTGAGGTAAACACTATGCTTCGTTTTGTCAAGTGAAACTGCAGTGAGTTCTCCAACCCTTATGCCCTAAAATCAGTTTGTATATATTTCCTTAATTCGTCCCATTCTTGAATATTGCTAAATTGTATGGTGTCGATTTTCATCCATTGGGATAACTCATATTGAAAGAGTTCAAAAGGCTTTCACAAGGCGTTCTCTTCAGTGTCTATTGTTCGTTCATGATCTAATATTTTCATATCATATACAATGTCCACAGATTGTTAACTACTTTGAAATCTATATTCCAGAAAGAGATTTGCGTTCACGTCATTTTTTCTAAGAACCAAAAACATAGATGCTATTATGGTAGCAATGAATCATTTTCGAATTTTATATGCAATGAACTTGATTTACTGGTTGGAATTTTAAATTAAATTACAAAATATTATTTCTCAGATTTAAGTTATAAAGTTTAGATTCAAGTTAATATAAAACTTATATTGAATTGTTAGTAATCTGTAAGATTTATATTCGTAGATAAATGAATAAATAAATAAATAGCCCGGGTAGTTGCAACATGCACTGGGCACTGGCCAATAGGTGAACATGCAGGAAGCTGGGCATCCCTTACAATACTCATTGTTTTAGTTGTGGGGATCTGCAGGAAAAGGAAACAGTAATTCCTTTTCTCTTTAAATGTCTTGTTCTAGGTAGAATGAGTGCCCAACCATTCAGAAAGTTATTCCTGGACGAACTATCTGAACTGAAGATCAAAGACTCTTTTCATAACACAACGAAGAGGTTCTGAGACGAACCTCGACGACTTCTGTAATGGGTACTTCTTGACATCAAGCTAGCGACCTTCATCAAAACGGCGCTCTCCTGCGCTATTTGAGACACTGAGATTGCTTGTGGCAACAAACAAACCACATTCCGTATTTGTTTACTCAAAAATATACATTAAATCTAACAGATTTAAAATGCATTAGATTATGATGGAAAATCGTTTACTCTAAAATGTTTTCTCGAATAATATCTATTTTACTTTCTTTAATTATTTATTCATTATCTTTTAATATTTACTAAATCTGTTTTCTCTTTCTGAGACCGAACAAAATTGAAAGAGTGAATATTATGAAATTGAGTTTTACACAAAGTCGTATTTGAAGTTTTTCTAATATCATCAGTTTTAGTTTTAGTCACTATATCAAGTTGGCATAAAACAAAAGCACTTGCATCGGATGAATTTATCGTATATATATCGTTGATTCATCTTTTTCAATACAGAACAGTAACACTTTCAACTTGAATGTGTTTGAATTTATGGCCAAAGAATCCTCGGGTAAAACATGCATAACATATGTATGGTACCATAAGTGTTTAAAAAATAAATAAAATGTTCAACTGCTTGGATTTATTTTTGTTTATAATTTTTGAGTGCGTCAACGGTGAATTGCGGCGCAGAGAATCCTATTGGATCCGAGGCTAAAAAATATAAATTCTCAAGACCCCAATGTCTGTGCAAAAGCTAGTGTATCAAAAAGATTTGGAACTTTCGAATAGCAAATCAGAGTTTGATGATTCGCAAAAGGATTTTGATTTTTGGAACATGTCATTTTTAATCAATCCAAAAATATGAAAGACCAATTCCCAAAGTGATAGGGATTCTAGGTACATATTTTTCTTCACCTATTTCTAATTTGAAATCCAATCCTTTAGAAGAATGTGAAGATATGAAGGCAATGTTTCCTTGTTTTGCAAGTAGGTAGGTAGAAATGGAGACCACAGGCAGTCTAGCCTTATGTCCCAATTAGCGCTGAAACGTGCCATTTTAATACCATAACTCATGTGAACCTGTGGATGGAATTGATATGAGAAGTGTGGACATTCTCACGGAGTCATGTACTCGTAGTTAAGATTGAGTTCAAAAAGAAGAAAGAATCTAGTAGATTTTGATGTCTCTAATTATGTGTTTGCATTTGCACAATCATCCGGAATTTGGATCACTCACTCCTCCGGACAAATAAACTCATGTGACACCATCTAAACTGTCCCCCGCTAGGCAGTTGATTAACTGGTGCTGGAACAGTAGCCAACCCGATTGAGTGATCATCCAATTGAGAGATCAAAAATTAAGAGAATATTGCACTTCATAACTCTACCTCATTGCCATCAATACCACAATTGAGGCAAGCAAGTTCATTCCGGTATTGCTGGATCAATTATGAGGATGAGCTAATAGCATCAATTGCTTTTACAACCCCATGACTGTCTGTGATAATTGTTTGAGTACCTCGGTTGAAAAAACACTAGAAAAATCGGGAGCCTTAAAGAGCTAGATATACTCAGAGTTGCGAGAATGTTTTTGGTGGTTTTCTTTATATCTGCACTATTTGAAAAATGATCTTTTAAAGCGGGAGTAATAATCCGAAAAACCAGGAGATATTTCTCAGAGTGTTGTTCTGATTTAAAAAAAAAAATTATGAAGTATCAATACCAACACTTTTGATGCGATATCCAAGTAGATATCAATATTTTCTTCCGATACCGGAATCGACTACAAGTACTCTATACCTTGGAGGTATCGTTTGAACCCTACTACAGTGAGGATTGAACCATGGCCTAAATTAACAAGCTTCTTTTAGCCAACTCGGCCCCTAGCTAGCTGTGACCAGTTCCAGTTTCGCACGTCAAGTTGGCTCAGGTACTCTTACCACTTGTGAGTGCTACATCAGTTGCCGTCTTCTTCCACTGCGCCGTTCTTCGTGGTAAAATTCAATAATTTTCCGGGCCAGAGCATTGGAGTCTATTTAATCTAGATATTCAATTCTCCTAAATCGTTGGCCTTTTACTATTTTTGTTATGTTGGTGTCACTATATAGCCGTTCGTTATTGTATATTCTTCTCCGCTTCCCGCTTATGCAAAGCAAATTTTTTTTTAAACGTGGAATACTTTTCACCCGAAAAATTCCTCGCGGAGCTCTTCGTTGTCTGTATGCCATTTTCGAACTTATAGAAAACGAAATAACTATTTTTCAATTATTTTTTTTAATTTTATTAAATTGAAGAAATAAGTTACTTTAACAAAAAAAAGAAAAAAATATTAACTTTAAAAAGAAGCAATTCATGAATATATAAATATGGTATTTAAATAAATATGACATTGCTCCGAAAGTTTTATTCTAGTGAGAGGTATGTTCCTTCTTGGATCTGCACAATGTTGGTATATCTTATTGAATTTGAGATAATTGAAGCCAAATACCTGGCTCTGAATCGAGGGAGGATCAATAATTTATCAGCAATAGAATTGTGTTTCTTTCACGTGGATACATAACGGTATACTACGTCTTGATTCTTTTGAACTTCTGCCTGATTGACTTTAATGAATATTTCGATTGCTGCGAATAAAATGATAAAGATCCATGAAGTTTCAGAAGCCTAAACATATCTGGTCTCATTTTTATATCTTATCCGATCCGAACACTTGAATATTCCTCACGGAGCACCAAGTGCTATCCGTACCATACTTTGGGAAATCCGGACCTAGAGTGTTTTTATCCATCTTTAACAGGGTCCGTGCCTATGCACCATTAAATTATCTTCTAGTCGTCCTATAATCAAGTCGACTTTCAACGAATTGAAGCCGTTAGCGAAAATTTTTAAAGCCTTCAAACCCTCAATTCATACCAAGGTATTGCCGGCATATTTTTTTTTGTCAATTACTAAATTTTCTATAGGACTTTCAACCCTCGTCAGTTAAAATCAGCGCCTTTTTTCCTTATTGCTTTCCTCTATTCTGATTACGCGCCATCCTCTTATAGTTAATTTTAAATTTAAGAAATTCTTTGTTAAGATTTTTAAGATTCGCTTGTATAAAACTTATAATAAATTTAAGAAGTTCAATGTGCCTTCTAGGTAACTAGTTAACTTCTACTCGAAATTAACAGGGGTATAATTCAAAATTGTTTGTATCAAATATCGAAATTTGGCACGGTTTTCCCTTTCAATTTTCAAACATTTAATAGCAATGCTCATTCATTCCCCCCTCATATTTTCCCACCGCTCGTACTGTGTTTAACATTAAAAGGATCTCTCAATAAACCCTTAAGCTTATAAACAATTATACAAAAAAAAAAGATTTCCACACTCTAAAGGCCAAACATCAATATTTGACCTTCTGGTTTATTATCCTCGATGTCATAATACAATTTTCAATTGCTCAAATTCAAGTGCTTCAAAATTTTGAGCTTTGAATATTACTCTTGCATGAAACATGTGAAAAAAAAACTTTGTCAAATAAATAATATACACTATTAATGACTTAATTTTCTAAATAAAGTTTCAGCTGAAGTGATAAACAAACAAAATTACTGTATTTGTCTAAGCTGTTAGATTTACTTAAAAAAAAAACATAATTCGAGCAGACTGCTAAAAATATCTACAACTTAAGTGCTTCGAAGCAACTCACAAACGTAAGCAATTTTTTCATTTGCTTTCGATAATAACATGTAGACGTGATTGATAGTGGCAACTTATATTTTTATTACCAATTGAAAAAAAATAAGCAATCTATACAGGTAAATAGTCGGAAATGAGCTAATTAAAATCGTTATCAAAATCAGAAGCACATTTTGGGTAAATTTATGAGAACACGTATACTTCCATATATTTACATATTTATATTATACGAGTATAATGTATATTTTTGTTATAATTGACTCATAGCTCAGTGTACTATTGTTAACACCAGCTGCAGCTGAACCAATACTACGTGCATGATGTATCTGGTTCTTTTTAAAAATAGAAGTTAATATAGTAGAAGAATAATTTATTAGAGTGTTATCTGAATCTGAATCGGTGATTAGAAAAATAGTACAAGTACTAAAGGTTAGTTTTGAAAAAAAACACAGAAATATACATACATAACATATAGAGTGGCTCTCAGCTCAAATCAAGTAAAACTGAACAATTCAGAGTTTTGTTTGCGATCATTGTCTTTGTACATTCAGATATTGTCCTCTTTGTTTAGCTTTTCAGAAAATTGTATCAAATTTTGCTTTAAAATGTCAAAGTGCATATTTGTATCCATGTTCCCTTTGATAAAAACAAGGTCACCGACACCAGAGCAAAACGATAGTTTTCAGCCTATAAAATCAGTGCCGTCGGTGCACTTAAGGTAATTTCTTCCTTCGCTTTTTTTTAAAATTCATCGACGGTCGCTGTCAGAAAATATTTTATTTAGAGCTTCCTTCCTCTGCCGACGACTAGATTTTCACGTACATGAAGCTTAATGATGTGCTAAAATGTCGTAGAGATTATTAGAAATATTAATACAGAAAGACTCTGTACCTTTGGTCACCCAAATTACTGAATTTTATATTATTTAATTTATTTACATTTTTTTTTGCTTTGCGTCCGATCCTTAACATAAAACTCTAACCGGTTGTAGTTAAAACCTTGAAACTCCACTTTAAAAAAAATCGGTTCCCATTCGACAGCCACTCCAACCTAAAAGGTGTAGACAAAATATCTTTACAGAAAACTTTCCACAATGAAGACTGAAAGATTCCGAATTCCTGTTGGCGCAGGAACCACCAGTTTCTTTTAACTCACTTTGTCAAAGAGTATTGTCAAGAGTCAAAACATTTCTTCTTCTTCTTCCTTTTCTTCGGCGCTGTTATGATCTCGATGTCGAGGGGATCATAACTCTCCCACGTATCTGCTTCACACTAGTGATCCGCCTGTGGGGTTCGCCGGGTTGACCTCAGAAATCGGCGGCAAGCCTCCCGGTTTTGTATTGTTCCATTTCTGAGGCCAACTGAATGCTGGTGTTTTTGCATTTGTTTGTACCAGGAGTGTTTAGGCCTACCTTTCTTTTTATTCCTTGAGTCAAAACATTGATCTCTTTTATTTGAAGTTCCACAAAATGTCCGGATTTATGACGATACCAATGCACACGTGGTCCACTATGTGCCAATGCATCCATAGAACGTCATTGCTTGGTGTGGATTGGGTTCCGGCGGACTCATCAATCTCTACGTTTTTGAAAATGACAGCAATGCGGTATCAAAATCAATCGACAGAAGTAGAAATTGTCCGATTTGACCCCATCTGATTTTCTCTTGTGGTCTTTCCTTCAATCTCAGTGTTATGCCAATGAATCGCAAGCGAGCGGTGCCCTTAAAGTGAATATAACCCTACCATCACTTATAAAGTACGCCAGAGTCATGGAAAAATTCAATATCTCGAATGCGCGTCTTCCAGCTAGACCCCGTCTACCTATCTATCTAGGAAGAAGGAATATTTGGCCCACCTATAATAAATCTCGAACACTTGATCTGATATGCTGACACAGGCAAGACATATCAAGGATCGTAGCTACTTGTAGCGAACACTGGCCAATAGGAGAGCATGCAGCGAAGTTAGGCATTCATCACAAAACACTCACTGTCATAGCTGTGGGGACCAGCGGCAAAAGGAAACAGTCCTCCATTTTCTTTGCAAATGCCTTTGCTCTAGCCAAATTTTTGGCCACATTGACGAACTTTCGGAAATCAAAGACTTGATCTCTTTTCTCAACGCGACGAAATGGCTCTAGGACGAACTGCGGTTATTTCTGCGCCGTGCCCTCTGTTTGACTCCTTAGATCCCGAGCTAGCGGACTGAGGGCTTTGACGGAGGCTTACAGTGTGGGGGCGGGATTATCACTCAATCGGATTGGCTATTGTTTCAGCACTAGTCACCAAGCTGCCTAGCTTGGCACAGTGTATATGGTGTTGGATGAGTGTGGTGGTCCGGCTGAGTAAGTGATCCAATTTCCGGATGATTGTGCAAGATCAAAAACACAATAAGAGACATCAAAACCTACTAGATATGTACATATTTTTGAACTGAATTCAAACTAGATGACTCTGAGAATGTCCACAATTTCCCATATCAATTCCATCCACAGGTTCACACGAGTTATGGTATCATAAAGACTCACTTCAACGCTAATTGGGCAACAGGACTAGACTGCCAGTGGTCGCCATTTCTACCTACCTACCTACCTATACATACTTTTATTTGTAGTTTTCGGTCCAGCTTTATAATGCCATCTTTATTTTTGCTTGCAATTTAAAGTAAAATCTATACCTTTTCTATTTTAGTACAGCAAAGAAGGTCAAATGCTTGGTTGTGCCGATGACGACTTCAACACCGAATTAGGTTTTCTAGATACCAGTATAAGTGATCATGTTCACAAGGAATTCGCAAAGTGGGCCGTTCACGATGAAGCCGAAGAAGACTTCTGCATTCTAGATGACATGCAAAATGGGGCTCAGTACGTAGATCTCTTACTCAACCCGGAACGTTACACTGGCTACAAGGGAGACTCTGCCCATCGAATATGGAAGAGCATATATTTGGAGAACTGTTTTAGGGCAAATAACAGAACTAAATCACTGTCTACGTTTATTCCGCAATTGGAATTGCGAGATGTGTGTTTGGAACAAAAGGCTTTCTATCGATTGATATCAGGACTCCACACTAGCATAAACATTCATTTGTCGTCAAAGTTTTTACTATCGGACTCAAGTGATTTCATACATCCTAAAGGTGTATGGGGTCATAATCTGGAAGAGTTCAAGAGACGATTCAGTGCCAGCACTACCATGGGTGAAGGTCCACATTGGCTTAAGAACTTGTATTTTATTTATTTGGTCGAACTGAGGGCGCTTGCTAAAGCTGCACCGTATTTGAGAAGAGAAGAATACTACACTGGAATCGAGGAAGAAGATAACGAAGTAAAATTGGCCATCAATGACTTGTTAAATGTAGTCGAGTAAGATTTGAGAGATTATCAAAAAAAAAAAAAAAACTCAATTCATAACTCAACTGTTTATTTCAGAGCATTTCCATCACATTTCAATGAGCACGTCCTCTTTTCCAGTGGATTTGGAGCTATCAAACTCAAACACGACTACAAGGAGAAATTTAGAAATATTTCAAAAATAATGGACTGTGTTGGCTGCGACAAATGCCGCCTTTGGGGAAAGTTACAGGTAACTTAATAAATTCCTCCTGTTTGTGGTTAGTCTTTTTTTTATTGATTTTTAATTCATACCTACAGACTCAGGGGCTAGGAACGGCATTGAAAGTGCTTTATTCAGAGAAATTAGAAATCGCCACCGAGCATGGTCTGTGGGACAATCACTTTACCTCGCCAGATGCGATATTCCGATTGACAAGATCGGAAATAGTAGCTCTCTTTAATGCATTTGGAAGGTAATCTTAAATGTGTTTTCTTTTTTAATCCTTAAGCTCTAAATTAAATTTGACTTTTGTTTTCAGACTTTCAAACAGTATTTACGAACTAGAAAATTTCCGCAAACTTCTAAGATAACAAAATGAAGCTGAAATGCTTTAAAACGGCATGCAGAATCATCGTGTGTTAAAATAGTTATTAATTTGAACAACAAATATGTTATCTTAAAAAAAAACAATCAACAGTGTCGGGGATCATTCACAGGAAGCGTGTATTTATTCAGAATTTCGTTCTTTAAAGTTGAGAAAAAAAAATTCGTCGACTATCCGCTATTAAAATGAGCAACTTTTGTCAATTTCCGTGTGCGTGCTCTTAGCCAGTAAACATTTTTTTTTTAAATCTGATTGAAAAATCAAATAAAGTTTAAACAAAAATATTGCTTTACTTTTGAAAAAAAAAAAAACTAAATTTATGTTACAAATTTAATTTCTTTTGTTTATTGTGTATTTAATAAGACAAGCAGTTATATAATAAATTTACATCACATTATGTCTAAAACAAATGTATTTTATAAGAAACTTAGTGGAAAATTGTTAAAAAATTATTATATCATATTTTATAAATTTTTAGTTAGTTTTTAAGTAATTTATTTGTATACAAAAATGTGTATGTACTATGATTATGATCTGCATTTTTTTAAGAAAATTAAAAACGGTGAATTTTTACATTTAACTGTAAACAATTTATGAGTTCTTTTTTAAATTTTATCCTGTATCAAAATGTAAATGTCCTAATTTAAGAACTGAAACACTGATATGAAGGACTTAAAATTATTAAAACAAGCAAAACATATCATCTACAAAAAAACGAGTTAAAAAGTCGTATGACTAGGTCTTCGTAATTATCTAATCGAAGAGAGTCTCACAAAAATGTTTATTTACCCCCAGTTTCACAGTGAAAGTTTAAAGTTCAGCTGAACCTGAACTGGAGTTTAAATTTGAAGTTCACAGGCTAATCTGAACTTCAGTTCATTGAATGTAGTTTAAATAAATTGCTTTCTCTTTCTATCTGAATCAAAGAAAACACAGTAAAGGAAAGTTTGCTATGTTTTCAGTTGGGACCTCTGACAGGAACAAAAATTAAAAAATGAAAATAAATTCTATTTTTAAATGTATGAAGTGGTTGTTGAACTGAGGTTTAAACGGCAGAATAGAGTCGTTTAACTTAAACTACAGAATAAACGATATGAAACCAAATTTATTGTTATTGTTTTAAACTTCCACTGTGAAACTGGGGGTTAGAAAACTGGCACTTATTTTTGAAATGTTTAAATTTATTTTGTAAACAAAAAGACGGAAATGTTTGCGACTCTGATGCCACCTAAAAAGTCGTGGAAACATTCACGATTAAGGTTTTTTGGGGCACGTCAGAAATATAAAGAGTAATGTTTTACCCGCAGCGGGCCGTTAAAAAAAGATCCTGAAAATTGGTATAGACGGCCACGACATCTTGAATCTCGTCTAGGTATGACTAATACAGCCTTTAAAAAAATCTAACCGTCGTCGCACAGTTGAAGTTGGATTTCATATAGGGCCGCCTTTTTTAGTGAAGTTTTTAGCCACTGATGCTTACTTTTATATTTACATTTTTTTTTAAATTTTAAAATCAGTACCTTTATACATTTATGTACATATGTATCTCATATTTCCCATTTTCTTTCTACATTTGAATTAATTGGCATCTAAACTCTCAATATTATATTATTGACAAACAAAAAACTTCAGAATCGTCAAAATAAAAAAAAAGTGTTCAGTTGGGATTCTGCATCGGAGAGAGATTCCGGATTGCCAGATAAAAACGACAGTAGTAAAGTAATTGCTTCTTTAGCTTTAACGTTGCTGCTGGAAAAACTGTTTTTGAAAACATGGGACAAAAGTTAGCAGAAATCAGTTGATTAAAAAATTGACGAAGAAGGAAATTGTTCTTGAATAAGAAAACCTTTAAAATGATATTAAGGAATATTTCAAAAATTGTTCTTTAGCATAATTAAACCTAAATATATTATTTTAATTTTATTTAAATACAATTCAAAATTATTGAAGCTGCTAAACTTCGGGCCACTTTCCTTTAAGGTAGCACGCCTATAATATTGATTTTTTATGTATAGTAAAGCTAAATGTACCCTATTGGTAGACCTTACAATGTTGTCAGACCTAACAATGTCTGACAATATTATCTACCAATGAGCTGACAATTAAGTTGTGTGTGTACACGGTTGGTAGAAAATCTACCAATCTCTTGCAATTCACTGTCAGAAGTTGGCTGACAATTTATTTTCAGATAACTGGCTAAATACCTACCAACCGTGTACACACACAACTAATTGTTTAGTTTTCATTTGAAACTTGGCTGCAAATTGTCTGACAATGTGGGTGAAGCTGCGGAAGCTAAGACGACAAGAAAAAGGAGCTTTCTATTTACTACACCAAGAGCTGAAACTGGAAGATAAGGATTCGTTCAGACGCTATTTGCGAATGAACGAGGATTGCTTCTTGGAGCTTTTAGGCATAGTCAAAAGCAGCATTCAGAGTCAGGATACTAAACTGCAGCCAGCAATTTCTGCTGAAGACAGCTTGTCAATAATTCTTCGTTTCCTGACCACAGGCGAATCATACAGAAGCTTGGAATTCCAAACTAGGACTTCTCTGGCATTCATCTCAGAGTGAGTGCCACAAATATGTAAGGCATTGTACGGGAATCTGAAGAAAACATATTTACAAGTAAGCAAATTTAATTACAAAGGTTTTAACAGTGTTGTCTTGTTGGCCATTTGCGATGCCGACTACAAATTCATCTTTGTGGATATCGGGTGCAACGGACGTATCAGCGACGGAGGTGTCTTTAGCCGCAGTGATCTTGCAGATATCCTTTTGCAAGCCGATACATTTTTACCAAGGGATAAAGTAATTGGCAATAATAGACATTTACCACATGTCTTTGTTGGAGACGATGCTTTTCCCTTGGAAAAACATCTCATGAAGCCTTACCCGTACCATACCAAGGATGAATAGGAAAGAAATTTCAATTTTCATTTGAGCCATGCGAGGCAAACTATCGAGCATGCCCTTGGAATTCTATCAAACCGCTTCAGTGTGCTTCAGTCTAACATACATTTGAGACCCCTAAAGGTTGTACAAATTATACAAGCTTGCTGTGTGCTTCATAATTTCTTAATTCAGAACCTCCTGGTGTTGAAAACCAAGATGACGAACACAAGATAAGCAATCCCAGAAGGCATGCAAACGAAGCTGGAAGGATTCGAAACCTGTTTGCTGAATATTTTAACAACGAGGGAAAACTATTTTATGTTTGAGTGTTTTTCTTTATTATTTAAATAAAATACTTTCAAAATTAAAGTTTTTGTTAATGTTGAATTTTATTTTGCTGGTTGGGTTCTGATAAAAATGGTCTTGGGCTTGGAAGTTTTTGGTGCTTGTGCTATGGATTCATGTTCAGAAGTCTGTTTTTGTGAATTGAGAAGTAGTGTTGAAGATGAATCGGGTGTGAATGTTCTTTTGTAAGTTGGTATGGAGTGAAAATTTGTTTTTGTAATACTGCAAAATGAAGAGTTTGTATTTTGCTTATACATATTTTGAGGATCTTTTCGCATGAAATTTTTTTCTTGGACTTCGCGAATCACTTCCATGATTTTCCATTTGGACTCCATGAAAAGGTCCTCTGGAATGTCTTCCAGCTCCTGCTCTACAAATTTGCCTAAATTGTAGGCTTTTGTGCGCTTTCTTTGATTTTTCTGGCGGAAAATCTCTTCTACAACTTGCAAGGACCTCGTTAACTGCATTTCTAATCCAGATTTTCTCTTTTTTTCTCTGCTGCAGTCCTTTTCATAAAATTTATATTTTCAAATGTATTTAATTTAGATTTCTAGTTTTAAGAATCATCTTACCTGATGAGGTTGATGTATTTCATCTTGCCAAGACTCAGCTCCCGAGCTTTCTTCAAATGTTGGAGAACTGATCTATAAGAAAAAAAATTATATTACCAAATAAAGATTCTATACCGGAAACTAAAATTACTTGTTCTTTATTTGATATCGAAGGAGTTGACTTGATAAATTTATTCAAAAAATTGAGCTCTTCGAAGCACCACAGCTTTGGGGAATATATTTCGTTCATTCCGGCCCCACCATTTTTGGATTTAGTTATTGCATTTATTTCCCGAATATACTGGCTTCTCAGAGTTTTAATTTTACTCTTAACCTCATTTTGCGTTACTCCTGGGCGATATGCTTTTAGCTCCTCCGTGATACTTTTTAAAGCATCAATCTTTTTAATCCTGCCCAGGGCATCCTTACATTGCGAGTTATAAAGCACAGGATGTTGTTCGTACAGCATTATAAGCTGTGTTGATTCGGTTTTATTCCAATTGCTCATAATAAATAATAGATAATAAAATAATAAATTGGACTCACTCCGCTGACTTATTTTGACGTCTCTGTGTTTTTTTCTCATTCGCACTTCATGGTAAGAAAGAGACGAGAAAGTGAGGCAGGATTTTTAAACAAATTGATAATTAAAGCGCGGAACAGATTGAACCAGCAACAGCACCGTCAACAGCAACAGCGGCCGCCATTAATTTAGACCCAATGGCCCTGAGTAATAGATCCGAATCTAGCCTAAGTTCGATTTTATCCAAACATTCGTAGAAATAAAACAAATTTCAATTATAAATACTTAAAAGCTGCTTTCCTGTAACTAAGTTAAATGTAAAATGATAGAATCACAATAGAACTTTACGAATCTGGTTAATAGAAATCTGTTTGTGTATCAGTTCACAATAACGAAATTATGAAAATGAGTCACAATATTATTGGTATAAATAAGCCTTTTGTAAATTTGATCTGTTAAGCCTAGTACGCAGATCGAGACAAGACAAATTTTATCTCTACAATTTTAATCTCTACAAAACTTTTCCAAATCTCGCGCAAAAGTTTGAAGTTGGAGAATTAAAAAATAATTTAATGTGTTTTGTTGTATATCTCTGGAACGGGTTGTCTTACAAAAGTCGTTCATACCTTTTTGGAATCTCCTCTTGATGCTCTCAAGACAAGCATCAGCACCTTTTACATGAAACCAGTATTGAGAAAAATCACTTTCGGAAATATGGTGGCTGTCAAAATTTGTCCCTCAAAATAATGCTTGTATCATTCTTTTTCCTGGCTAAATTTAGTGGAGACATTTTGTAGAGCAATTCACAATAGTATGCATTTTGCGCGCGAACTGCGTACTGCTAGGAAAAATATCCGAGACAAAATTTGTCCCAGGAAAAAAAATGTATGGGAGACAAAATTTTTCCCGATCTGCGTACTAGGCTTTACTACGAAATTTTAAAAGCAACTTTTCTACATCTAACAAAAAGTGACTTTAAAACCGATTCTATGAATGTCTATTACTAAGGGCCAATGTATTTCAATTGTTCAACACACATAAGAACAGCAACAGCAACGTCAACAGCGTCGTTAGGCCAAAGCCCTAAATTTGCTGTTGCTGGTGCAGTATTGTCAATTTTTCCACTGCAATATTCAGTGGCACCACAATGAAAAACTTTTTTTCGATATAAAATGTCAAACAAATGAAATGACGTTGCTGGTGGCAATGTGTTTGAGAAATGTTTGCTGGTCAGCGTGCTGTTTGCTGTTGACGATGCTGGTGCTGTTGCTGGTTTAATCTGTTTCGCGCATTAATCTGTTTTGCGCATAATGGATTTTTTTTTTGACGTTTGGCTTGGTGACACACGAATGTACAGTGTATCACAAAAGTAAGTAAGCACTCTTTAAAAAAAATATAATCAAACACTAGAAGCCGTATATATAAGATTTTCTTAAACTGCATCTTAGAGGTTATTTAGTTAAGCATAAATTTCAATTCGTATCTATAATCGATTTTTCATTGTTACTTAACTAAACAATGGTTGTGTCACGTAACGTAAAAGAATGTGAAAATCTAGTACAGAAAAAAAAACAAATGCTGCTTCATTTTATACAGCACAGCTGTTTTGTGACACCTTCATTCAGTAAATAATTGGAAGAGACATTTTTTTATTTGTGAAATCAAAAAAAATGGCTATCGAACACACACCCACACCCGCCGCCACAAATAAAAGAAAAAGATCTGAAAATTGGGATGCCTCCTACAAGGAAACTTTTTTATTTTAGAATTTGCAATAATACACTACAAAACAGAATTATTTTATGCACAGATTGGGCGTTTTCCTAAATGCAGTGTTGCAGGGCATCATGAATTTCGATGCTTTTTTTATTCACTTCAATAAAATAACGTTATTAAATACGAATTCTAAATTTTAGAGTTTTTTTTAATGAATTGTAAAAGTAAATTTCAGAGTGAAGAAAAACGTTGCAAGGGCATCAAAATCCACGATGCGCTGCAACACTGTATTTAGGAAAACGCCTATTCTCTTCCAACAATGAGGAAGAAAGTGCGTCGATACAAACACTTCAAAGGCTAAGCGGGAAGCGTGGACGAAATTTCTTTGCGCGTACACATACTTTAATCAATACAAATTTTATGTTTCTTAAATCGTTACACTTTATAATTCTAATATAATATCACAACAAACAATACCTACAAACTCACAATTTGAAACTTCAAAATTTCAAAGATGACAATCGATATGTCAAAATACATTTTAAAATGCCTTTAAGTGACCCTTAAACGCGGTTGATGGCGTTTAAGTTAAGAGGCCTTTAAGTAACGTTACTTAAATGTGAAAATTGATTATAGATACCGATTTCATACTTAAGAGCTGTTTAGAGGTATTTTAAAGTTAAGTAACCTTTAAGATTTGTTTATAGATTCGCCTGTAGGTGTGTTTTTTTCGCAAGTCCATATAGAATTGTAAAAAAAACGACATTGGGATTTAGGAGCTTTTTTTCCACAAAGCTGGAAGCACTGTGTACGCTATGACATTTGTCAGCTGTATTGACGACTAGCATCAACCAACATCCAAAAACGTCACTTTTGACGTCTCTGAGCAAATTATCGATACATATAGGTAATACTATTTTGGCATCACCACCCAACTAACAATTTTGCTTCCTATTTATGAAATTAAGAATCATTCGTTGCTATAGTGCTCATATAACCATTCTTGCTGGAAGTCAAATAGCTATAGAAGTAAACTTTGATATAATTCATCGCCTAGACATTCTCTGGAGCACTTTCTATCACCTCTATAGGCGTAAAGACTCAATTTTCCTTTAATTATACTATAGAGATACTATAAAACCACAGGACAGTTTATGCTCCTATAGTAATCCCAACAAACTGCTATAAAAGTCTTTATTTATTATTCGTTATCTTTATAGAATCATTATTGGACAGTTTAAGTCAAGACTCTATAATCATGATCAATTTTTCTGTTGGACTCTTA
This sequence comes from Chrysotoxum bicinctum, assembly GCA_911387755.1. Lineage (NCBI taxonomy): Eukaryota > Metazoa > Arthropoda > Insecta > Diptera > Syrphidae > Chrysotoxum > Chrysotoxum bicinctum. Next base: position 170,733,768 of record OU426989.1, read on the forward strand.
TAGTGCAATATAGTTCCTATAGTACTATTATAAAACTGTGCAATAGGCATAGTACACCACGTGCTTTTGCACATATAAGAATGAATTAATTACAACAACAAAATGCGGAAACCCCACACTGAGTAAATCCTTACAAATGCAAAGTAGGATTTGGTCGAACAAACTTGCCTAAATGTAAAGAATGGCAATTTCAAAAAATTAAAGTTTATGGTCGAAACTGTTTTTTAAAACATTTTTTAGAAAAGCATTTTATTACTGGATGGATACAAAATTGAATCTGAAAAAAAGATATCAAATTTTCAAAAAAGTTTTATTTTTTTAAAACCAAGAAAATATTTTAATCTTTTTCTTGGATAGAAGTTTTTTTTTAACCTTTTATCAAGCCTCTCTAAACAAATATTATTAAAATTCGGCAAGCCGATAGTGAGAAATTTAAAATTACAAAAAATAGTTGAATGCGGTAGGCACAGTCAGTAATATCTAATAATTTCAAAATTTTTATTGAATTATAGATCGTTAAAATTAATCGAAAGGAACAAAAATTATCAAAATTCTAGGTGAAGTTTTCGATAAAAATACAATTTGGAAAACCATTTCTTTACATTTTTTCAAAAAAAAAATGTTTGTCTTGTAGATTGTATTATAAAATTTTAAATTTTAAGCTTTCCAAAAATTAAGCATCGTCTTATTTTTACGAATATATAACTTGCCATATGTCTATATCGCAAGTAAAAAGTCAATAGTGCAATTTATTTAAAAAAATATTTAAGTTTCATTCAAATTTCATATAAAATTTGAATCATGTTGTTTCTTAAGAAAAGAACTATTTTTTACGAATTATTTTAGTGACAGTGATTTGTATTGTCGATTGATTGACGAGACTTTTTTACTGCAACTGCAGTACACGACACATTTTTAACAGCTAGATTTTCGATGAAGAAGCTGAGAATAATCAATTTATCAATAAATTAATACTGGAACATATGCTAGGTATACCAGAACTCTAGCTTTTTTCACAGCTTATGCGAATTACGAAGCGATAAATATCGCTTCCTTCTAATATTTAAGTGTTAAAAGCACCTATAAAGGAAGCCTATGTGACTTTATAGGATTAAATTCATGATAAAAGTGATCCCAATTCAACGCTAGGTTTTACATATTCTAGTTTGGCCGTGCGGTTAGCGAGCAAGAGATTTGGTGCGAGAGGACCCGAGTTCGATTCCCACATTCTGCCTACACATGTAAGTAATTTTTAAATTAATTTTAAAAATAAAAGTAAAAATGAAATCATAAAAAATAATCAACTCTAAGATCTTTACAGAAATCATGCGGAAAAAGCCGAAAAACAAGCAAGAAAAGCATCAAAATAAAAATGAAATCAAATAAGCACAGAAATAAATATTTTTTTTTTTATTTTGCACATACTCCTATAAGTATTTTATTCTTGTGACAGTAAATCTTCTTTTCATTTCCACTATCGATGCAATTGCTGCAATAAAGCATATATTACCTCTATAACATAATGATAAGTATGTTCTTCGGAGTAACACAATTTACTCCATAAAGGTGGAATAGGAGTTAAAAAAAGTCGCCCTTTTAACTCTTTGGAGTTTTATACAACCCTTAAATGTGTGCAAGAAATAGTAATAAGAAGCTTCTCTAGATGAATATAGAAGTAAAATTGTTAGTTGGGCATTTTTATCGGGTCTTAAATTAACTCTCGAAAATTATCTGGTCTTAGCTAACTCTGTATAGATTTAAGCAGTAGTTGTTGCTTAGTCCTGATGTCGTTTTTTTTCTACAATTCTATATGGACTTGCAAAAAAAAACACGCCTACTATTTGGAAAATAAATCGGAGTGCGAGAATGGTAAAATTATTAACAAAAGTCCATATACTATAACACAAAATAATAACCAAATAAAAAAAGGTTGTGTGTACTGACGTGTACGCGTGGTAGAAGTAAAACCTTTTTTCCCTCAGCTTCCATAAGATTCTACCCTTCAAGCGTACAAACATTTTGTATTCTAAAAGCATGTCGCTGATAGCATGTCCTTTTGACATGTCACTGACAGCTGCATAGAAAATGTTTTACCCTCAACGCCGGAAAAGAAGTTTTACTTCAAAAACATTGGAAGTTTGCAAAATGACCCTTTATCAATGACAATGACAAGCAGGAATGCCGTATTATTGTTATAGGAAAGTGAAGAGGAATCCCAAAGTAAGCCCATCAAAGATATCAGCAGAAATAACCAAATAAAACAGGTATAAGTCATATAACCCTCAAACTATTCGACGAGTGCTCTACCAATCCGGTTATCATGGTCGAAGTATTAGAAAGAAACCTTACATAAGTAAAATAAATCGCCAAAAGCGGCTCTTCTTTAAAAAAACCCATGAATCTAAACAAGCAGAATTTTAAAACACAGTTGGTTGATTTGAAATGTTACTTTTTAGTTCAAAATACATATCAATTATAGACAAAAATATTAAATTTTTTTTAACATTACTATCGATTGTTTGAAGGAAATGATCTTTAAACTACGAGGTGCTTACTTACTTTTGTAATTCACTGTATATTTGTAGTGGCATAATCCGGTATTACACGGCGCGTGTTTAGCCTCGCGTGAATGAAGTGCAAAAGAGAAAGAAAGAACGAAAAGATGAAACAGAAATAAATCTATCTGAACACGCACGGGTAGAAATTTCCTTGCGTGTTTTTGACGTTTCTCTTTCTACTCTTTCTTTGTTTTTCGGATTTGCTTTATTTCATTTTGGATGTTGATGAATGAGCACAATTTTTTGTTGAATCTAATACTGGGCAAAGAAGATAAAATGAAAAAACCTGTCAAATAAACGCGCAGTACTGAAATGAGAAAAGGCTTCGTGTAATAACATGCGCGTCACGGAATGAATGTTCAAAAGAAAATAACCAAGAGTTGCGCGTTAAACTCACGCGCCGTGTAATACATGACATAGCAAATGGCCAACAATTATGACAACTACAAGACGTCTGGAGTGTTCACACTACTTTTGTGTCTGAACACGACAGGGTGGCCTTACGTCAAAATGACTTGGTTGAGTAAGTCCAATATGTGAACAGCGTCCAACAATTAATGTCGTTTTTATTTGGAAATCCGGAATCTCTCTCCGATCCGGAATCCCAATTGAACACTTTTGTTTGCTTCTGATGATTCTGAAGTTTTGTTTGATTGTATTTGTGAAACATCAAATGCGTACAATAATCAAAATCAAGAAAAATGTTTTTGAAAGCAGGGTTGGCCGAATTGTCACTTTTTAGAAATAACTACATTTGTTACGTCTGCTACGTAGTTTATGTAGTTAAATGTAGTTAATTGTAGTTAATGTAAGAAATTGTAGCAATGGGCGCATTCACTAACCTAGTCACTACGTAGTCAAAAAGTCAACTAGCTTTGTGAATGCAAAATTGCACTACAAAGCTAGTCAATTCAAACTGTCATATTAATGACAGATATAAACATATAAAATAAGAAAAATTGTGTTTTGAGAACTTTAAATAAACTTTTTTTTACAGTTTAAATTAAATAACATCAAATATAAGATATAATATTAATTTGTTCAATAATTTCACTTCGAAAATATCTTCCACCAAAAATTAAATTTGTATTTTCAACGAACAGCTGACTGTGAAATGTCAACTAGCTTTGAAGCAGAAATTTTTACACTACGTTTGAGGGGAAATTTCAACTAAATTTTTAGTTGTCTTTAGCCAATCAGAACGAGTTGACTACGTAGTGACTAGGTTAGTGAATGCGCCCAATGCTGTCAATTAACTGTCAGTTATGCATTTGAAATTTGAATTTTTAAATTAAACGTTCAGTTATTCCTACAATTCTTCATCCTTATGGTAAATGAAACTTTTTTTTACAATCATAAAAGTGCACAATTGTTTTTTTTTCCTTTATTATATTGATTTTTTATGAATTAACTATGTACATACATATGTAGCAGACGTAACAAATTGTAGTAAATTAGGCATGTAGTTTCTTCAATAAACTACGCGTTGTTAAATACTACGTTTATATGCAGTATCGAAAGATCGAGTTGGATTAGGGTCGGATTTTCGACCCACATTTCTACTCGACACCGCTGAGCGATTGGGATCGAGTCGAACGAAGCTCATTTCAACTCAATACAGGTATATAAACGTTCGAAGCGAGCTTCAAGCTCGCTTCAACACCTCATATAAACGTAGTAAATCATGTAGAAAATGTAGTGTAGTTAATTCGGCCAACCCTGGTTCGCACAATTTGAATACCAAAAATCACAGCTGTTGAGGTTGACGTTTAAGTATATATGAATGTGTGAGTGCTTCTGGTTTTGCTTCTGATTTCAAATCCAGAAGCAAATTTCTCTTCTTTTCAGAATTAGAACTGTCATTTTTTCCCAATTGAACACTTTCAGAAGAGTCCGGAAGGCTTCCGGATTGCCAAATAAAAACGACATAAGACAACTACAGGGTGGCCTTACGTCAAAATAAATCGGTTGAGTAAGTCCAATGTGAACAGCGTCCAATGTGAACACCGTCCAAGATTACACGATTGACAGCTAGCGTACACACATGATTGTCGGGTTGGGTACGATATCCCGCTTTTTATAATCCTGTTTCTTATAATCCCGCTTTTTTGAAATCCTGCTTTTTATAATACCGCTTTTTAAAATCCCGTATCTTAGAATCCCGTTTTTATTACCCCCTTTCTTATTACGACGTGTAAGCAGTGAGGTATGTAAGGGGGGCATGCTGCCCCTCTGCAACCCCCCTGCTTGGGGTTTAGGATTTAGGGAAGGTGCGAGGTTGGGTGCATGAAAAGTTTTCTTTAGCATTTAAAGAATCTGGAAAATAACCAACATAAAGGGCCGTACCAACAATCAAATTAAGAGACGACTTTAATATTTGAGCGAAATGGAACATTATTTAAGGAGCTCTATTAAGTTAACCACACATGTTATGAATTTAATATTTATGTGAACTTTAAATTATGAACCATCTATTATACGGAACCTAAAAAATAAATTGCAGCATATATGGTCAGTTATATAGAGTCCATTAAATAATGCTTCATTTCGCTCAAATATTAAAGTCGTCTCTTAATTTCATTGTTGGTAAGGCCCTAAATCAATAAGTTTTAGCTAAGTATTCTAAAAAACGGGATTTGGCGGGATTTTAAAAAGCGGGATTTTAATAGGTCGGAATTTTGAACAAGTGGGATTTTAGAAGACGGGATTTTAAAAAAGCAGTATTTTAGCAGACGGGATTTTAAAACTTTTTTTTCGGGATTTTTGAAAAGCGGGATTCCGATACGCTCCCATGATTGTCAGATTTCTTACAATTAATTGTAAGAAGACAATGATCTAACAATTGATTGTGAGACAAATTTTTTGACAATTAAAATTGTAAGACTGCACGGTTGTAAGACATTAGCCGCGTTTTATTATCACCAAAGATCCACATAGATCATCCCTTGAAAATAAAACAGTTGTGCAAATAAAAATTGAATGTGGGCGCCTAGCCTTAATCAACAAATGATTCACTTACAAAATCAACACAAGAAAGTAAAGGGTGTTCAGCGGGAATATTTTAAGTTTAATATTAAATCTAAGCAAAATGGAGGTTAACAAAATGATATGAAAATAACATCGTCTAAATGCCGTCTATTCCTCTAAACATATTTTACAATAGGAAATTTAAACTGTGAACATGGCATTTGGTTCAATTAAAGCCACTTTACGGCGGATATTTTCTTCTAGGGTCTGAATTGCTTGAGGATTTTTGCTGTAAGGCCTCAACTTAAGGTAACCTTATTAAAAAGTCGAACGGTGTAAGATCCTGTGGCCGGTTATTGGTAAATTCATATTTCAATTATAAAATTGGATAATGGACTTTGCTTTCATTTCAAAAAATCTTCATCTTTTATCTATGAGCTTTGTAATTTACCTATTCATGTTCAACCCCTTCCATTTTTTTTCTAGAGAATGTTTACTTTTTGTTTTGAACAGTGTTCACAATTGAAATAAATTAAACAAAAAATAAATCAATTCTTTTTGCCAATGAAATATAGAGATTTCCAAAATCAACATTTTGACAGTTCCAATTCAAAAAATTGAAAAACAAAATAATTCAGGGCGCAGCACTTTTAGTAATGCTGTTCTCCCGTCTCTGATAAATGCTTATCATTGCAGGTAAATCTGCAAATAATCTGAGTCGAACAATACCGCTTAACCCGTTAGCATTATTTTACGTGCAAATTATTTACCACTTAAAATGGAAAAATTCCTGATGGAGATAAAATCCTCTAGTTTGTATAAATAAAATAAGAAATTCCCGCTGAACATCCTTTGCAAACTTAAGTGCGAAGTTTAACTAATAAATCAAGTACAAAACCAAAAGTTACACTATCTTTTCCGCCTTTGCACCAATAGCGCTATTTGTCGTATAGTTATAAATAGAGCCATCGTGAAATTAGTTTCTGGCAGTCCATTACCCCTAACACACGCCACATCGATCAACCTAATCGACAAAGTACTTCGCTTTTGTATGGGCATTTACACGCCAATACGCCGATGTAGAAGTATATGCCAAAATCAGCTGTTAAATGGTAGGATTGTGAAATTTTAAATGGAAAGTGAAAATGACCGAAAAATATTTGAACTTTAATGCTCCAGAACCACTTTTTTGTGTTGATCAGAGCTTTATTCAATTGTTGCTTGGAGATTGAATTTTATTCTTGCTTTATCAGGCGATTTGTAAATTTTAACAACTAAAACCGAATAACATCATAAAAAACTGCGTCGACAAACTAGTTCGGTCCTTTTTACACGCCATGTCGGCATACTACTTCGATTCCCAGAGTTCGCACTGCTATGTCGACACATATTCATTTCACACGACCCAAAAACCTTATCGACAATATGCTTCGATGAAGTAGTTCGTGGCGTGTGTTAGGGGTACATATCTAATAAGTCAATGGATTTTTAGATTTAAAGCCTAGTACTCACCTAGCGTGAAATGAAAAATAAATACGTTCCAAATTACACGCGGAGAATCAAAATGAAAATAGAATAAACTTTTCCACGTGAATTTTCGATACTCACTTTGAATGAAAAAAAAATGAAAATTATTTTTAAACTGATTCGTTCTTTCTGTTTATAAATTTTCAATTTTTTGTTTTGAAACAAGATATTCAAATCAACTGACAAATGTCACAGTTTTCCACGTTGCCTTAAACTTTTTCCTGATGGTTGTACATTGAGAAATGAAAATCATAGCGTGGAAAAAGTTGTGGAACATATTTGTTTTTCCAATCCACATTTTAGTACTCACCTCCCGTTGCGGAATTCATGACAGTGAACCAGCAGTCACTTTTATATGAAATTTTCATTTTCATTTGAACTGAGTACTAGGCTTAAGAATACAAATATTGCCATAATCATGCAGAAATAATTCGGCAGGACTGTAGAAGTTTTACAATTACAAATTCAGCCTAGATTACCGACTTAAATTTTACAATTACCTCAGCATCTACTTTGTTAATATCATGGTCCCCTATCTATTACACGTTGCCTCATGAGACATGTCTCATTTTTGACTTTCTTTTTAAATTTGTATCCCGTGAGGCAAAAGATATTACACGTTGACTTGTGTCTCATTTCTCAAATTTGACTGTTGTTCGTATTTTTTAATGCACAACACAACATAAAACGAATTTGAGAAAAAGAAACTTCAAAATGAGACTACTAAAAATCAGCCCGGTACTCACCGGGAAAACTTTTTTGTATCTCATTTCCTCATATCTGCTTTCTTTTTCGCACTTACGTGAGCCTCGTCTCGTGAGACATCGTGTAATAGGGGACATGGTTCTTTTTTACTTCAATGTTCTGTAGAACCTTCTTAATTAGTACCAATTTTATCCGCCATTTCTTTGGCTGCAAAGAATCGCGTTTTGATTTTCCAGTAGTAAAATAAATCAATTTATTTTTGATATGGATCTACTGTCAAAATTTCTCTCCCTGTATTAATACTAAAACAATTTGCAAATGTGATTTTAGTGTTCGTTTAATTTAAAATTGGCCGTTTTCAAAAACGTCAAATCAACGTCAATTTGATGGTTAAATGATGGTCCTTTTTTTCGCAGATTTTGCTATCGTCAAATTATAGAATTGTTCTGCTTGTATAAAATCTGTTTAATCAACGTCAGTTAAATGGCGTTTTCGAAAACGCCATTTACGTCAAAAATGCCTATGCAAGATGTTCTTAAAAACGCAAACTGCAAAAGTCAATTATACGAATACGAATACGAATTTTGTATGCAAAAGTATCATTTTCAATAACATCATTTGCAGCGCAACTCTGCAGCACAAAAAAATCGAGATGACGACAAACTGCGTCTCTGCGTGATCGAAAAATTTCGAACAATTGACTTTTATGCGAGAAACAGATTCACTCAACCTTCAACAGCAACGGAAACTTCGACATCAAAAGTCTTGTGAAATAGATTACAACGTGAACAGCACTTTCGACAGCATATATGTAATCAAAATAGTTTCAAAAGCGAAATGATTTTGCCGTAAACTACATATATGATACAAATTAAGGTGAATTGCGTCAATGTAAACGATTTGCGCCATTTTTCGTACTAAAATTAATTTTATAAAATGCTCTTCCATTGTCAAAACCAAAATAAATAGACTCAAATTTTTATTTGAGTGTTGATAAACCTGAAAAATTTCGTCTTAAAAGTTGGCAGCATTTGCACAGCGACATCGATGATTGATGTCGATATCGATATATAAAATATACAAAGGTTAATGTTATATACAAAGGTTGATGTATTCAAATCCATTTAAAACCAGTGGCTCTAAAAAGAGAGATTATGTATAAGCAAAACAGTTTTATATTGGACGATAGCAATATCTGCGTCAAAAAACTTTTTATTGATTTCTGGCTTTGTATAAAATCAAAAAAACACTAAAATGCCAAATGCAACTCGATATAAACTACCATTTTATCTTGTCTTATTTGGCTGAACTAAATATTTGTGTTGCCAGGTCACATGCCGGGCGAAAGCAAATAATAAAAATAAAAAAAATAAATTAAAACATCACTAAGCAACCATTTTTCTATTATGATTGTTTACAGTTTATCAATAAAACAAACATCTGGAACTTTCTATTGCATCGTCTAGATTATCTCCAATCGGAAATCTCAGTTACAATCGAGAAATCTTTTCAAAAATGGTTCGCTTGCATGTCAAACGTGGGGACGAAAATCAGTTTCTTTTTGATACCAAAGTTTCTGAGGAAGTCTCTGCAGTTCTACAAGAAATAACCGCTATTTATAACGGACGACTAAAAGTATACCGGTTGTGCTATGATATAGAAGATTTGGCCAACCATGGAACAATGTTTCCGCCGGAAATGATAGGATTAACCGATGAACAAATTGAAGAGCTCAAGCTTAAAGATACCTGGGCCGATAAGTGTATTCCATCAGGGGGATTCGAGTTCAATAAAGATGAAATGGGACGCCGAAATGGACATCAACCTAAGGAGAATATGAGAAGTGTTTTATTAAAGGCAATTGATGACGCTAGGAATGCAATCGACAAGGTGGGTAAAGCTTAGTTTGGGATTAAAGTAAGTATGAGAATATTATTATTTGAAAATTTATTCATTTTTAGAAATTGGTTCTTACTAATAATCCATTGACGCTCAAGATAGTTGAAGAAGCAATTAATCTGTTGAGGGGAGCTGTAACTATCGTTTATCCAATGCAACTTCCGCCACATGATGTTATTCGAATGGAGTTCACAAATACTGAGGATTTAGCTGGAACTCAAGTAAGTAACAGACAGAAATAAATATATTAAAAAATAAAATATACCACTCTAGAACCGTCTCTCACGGTTCAAGTGTATAAAGTCCAGTCTGCACTGGGTCAGGGAACATAAAACAATTAGTGGTCTACAGTGTTTCTGTGGGCTTTTAAATACTGAAGTAAATACATAGATAGCTAACAGATAATTTTATGTTTTCAATTTTTGTTTAAAAATTGGGCCAACTAATAAGCCAGCCAAATATCATGTTGTGCTTCTCCTTCATATAAGGTTGTACGGAAAGCCGCAAATTTGTAAGAATTTGGGTTCCCATATTTGTACGCAGCTTGAACGTTTTTGACAGAACTTTATCTTCTCTTCAGAGTTTCACAGTTAATGAGTTCTGGTTGGCGCAGGGGTCCGCTTGCAACTGCTCCAGAATCCAGTCAACGAACACACGGCTTTGTCTAAACTCTCTGCTACTTGTCATGTGAAAAATCATCCAATATTTGATCAAGAATTTTTTCGTTTTGATTTTTCAACCTCGGGACTACGTTTTAATTTAGATTTTTAGACTAGTTTTTCAACTTCAAAATTTTCATTGTCGGTAATTCGTACTTAAAATTACCTACGTACCTATATACATATATACAATTTGATAAGCCCTGTCTCTTAACTAAAATGTATAATTATTGATGAGTTGGACCCTGTTTAGATTGGAAATATTGTTTCTGGACTGGTGAGTCAGTTTCATCGTGTTTACATTATAAACTGAGAGGCAGCTCAAAACTTCTTCAAACAACAATTAATGAGATTAGTAATTCCGGTGTTTATTTTGTTCGTGTCCTACGACAGTCCCGACTACGTACATCCTTTACCCGCAATCCAGCTTGGGGCCTTTCCTTAATAAAATTCCATACTTTTTTTTCTATTCCCTGATTCTTCTTTGTTCATGCATTCATTCATTTTTTATTAGAAAAAGGTAATACTTCATAACAACATTAAAACAAGAGTAAATGACATGTAATTCAGTAATTATTTTTTCCTATTACACTTACACTTCTGCAATAATTATATTTGTTTTATAGTAAGTAAAAAAAAACTTAAAAAATAATAAAATAAAAACTTTTCTGTTTCATGTCAGGCTTCCAAAGAAGTAATTGAGCCATGTAAAGCTCAGTTATGGTTTGCTGGACATCAACTGATACCAGGAAAAAAACTATCTGCCACCCTGGGATCCAATGACAAAACAAAGGTTTGAATTTCTGAATATAACATTTGTATATAAAACTTATAGTACTATCAAGAAGAAAGATTGTGGTGACATCTTAAGTATAGGGACTGTACTTGCTAGATTTGTCCCTGTTAAATTTTATAAAAAAATATTCTCTTTTTTACTACTTGTTTTTTATCTTATCCTACTCTCCACTATAAAATCTAGCTCTAATTTCAGCGCCACCACCAGGCTAGAGTTCATAATTGAAAATCACGCTCCATGATAATACTATAGGTTATAACATATTCAAAGATATAACTGCATTTATGAGAATATTTTAAAATTATTTGTGTGGTTTTAAATGAATATTATTTTAGGTTATTGTCAAACTTAATAAAATTGGTGAAGGACCACCAGGACGAGAAGCTGTTATCACTGAAGATATAAAAAAACGAATGATGGCTGATGCATATCGTCGTCAAGAAGAATTAAAGGTGAGTTCAAATTTACTAGATTAAGGGCAGTTAGAGCACTCGCTTGTCAATTTTCTCTCTCCTGGTCAGTGAGCCAGGTAGCCTCAACTTTTTAAATATTTTGTATGCATATGCAGTAAAATAGCAATTATTTAGATTAATTGCAAAAATTCAGTTGGAATTAAAAAAATATTTATTTTGCAAGAGTTCCTGAAATTCTTTGTGGCCCTGTTTCTAAATAAAAAACACCTAAATTCAAACAATTTAGATTCTTGTGAGGAGAAAATACATTACGAATGCAAAATTCAAAATTAAATAGAAATTAACTTTTTGAACGACGACGAAACACATACTATGTGCAATACAAATCTAAGGCCGTTTTTTCAAAATGTTCATTTTATGATGCAAAAGTTAAAATCGTAACTTATTTTATTATTAACTAATTTTATTTTTGCATCTGCAGTGCAGATAATGTTATCGAAAACGGTATTTGAGTTAACACCTATCCAACACAATACGTAAGCAGCTTAAATCCGCATTTGCGTTTTCGAATGATAGATTTTTGCAGGTTGCTTATATCAATAACTTGCAAATGAATTTTTGCAACAAATTACGTTTACGAAAATATACCATAATCTCCACCTTTCAGTTGAATATTTCGGATTTTTAAATAACAGCCCAGTATTTATTTTTTGTATTTTATTGTAATTTATGTTTTCTTTTTGACTAAAGTCATTCTTTTAGTTTCTTATTTGTATATTTCTAGGAAATTATCCACGGTAAACTTGAGCATTATATTTAAACAAAATAAGAAATTTTATTAAGGGAACATTTTGTATACGAACTTTTTTGATATCAATTGAGCACTGTATTGAAACCTTTAGTTTTCGGCTATTAGAACTCCAAGGTTTTCTTGCATCGCAAATGCGAATAACAATTCTGCTTTTGATCTTTTTTTTTAAAAAATCAATTTTAGAATTATTTAAAAATATTTTTACATATTTGAAATATGTAATGAGTTAAACCAGTTATTTATCAAAATTGATTGATATATTTTTGGTCAAATATTTTTTTCCTTTATGAAGGTTTTTTCATAAAGCGATTCTTAGCTTTAAATTTAAAAAAAAATCGTGAATGAGATATCATATTGAGTTAAAAAGCGCATGTTTGCCGTTGTGGATAGTACAATGTAGTATAATGTATATGTAACATCATTCAAATTCCGCCGCTGTTTGTCTGGTAGGCGCGTAATTGAAACGTTCTATTTTCCATAACTTGCGCATAAATCACCAATGGTATTGATTACTTTGGCTTTCAGGTCAGTGGAGATTTTTTTGGTTTTGGTTTGAAAACCCCACAAGAAGAAGTCTTACGGGGTCTAATCGCACAATCTCGGTGGCTTAATCGGTAAACTCGAATTTATACACCACGTTGTGTTTTAAAGAATTTTATCATTTGAACATGATATTGAAGGCTTTACCTCTCTGTTGAATTTGCAATACAGATTTAATAAAAAGGTCGCCCTAAATTGTTTTTTTTTTTTTTAAACCTGAACTCACCCTGGTGATTAAATTCTGTGTTTTTTTTGGGATCGGGAGTCGCCCTGAACTGGCCCTAAAGTAGATCTAGGTATTTTGCTGTGGCGAGTTCAGGTAACGACGAAACTGCCTAAAGTGACATGAGATTTCTATCTATTTCTATTGTTTAAATGTGTTGAACTAAATGAACTGGTGAACTAAACAAAAATGTCTTTCCCAATTAAATACAGTCGACTCTCTTTAATTCGAAACTAGAAGGACTTTTAAAATATTGAGTAATAATCAATTAGTATTTAGCTATTTTTTTTTACAAAATCAAAAGATTAGAAGGAAATACATCTACATACATATTGTGAAGTAATTATTAGTCTTTCGAAAAAAGTCTGTTATACCAGTTTGCTTGAAAGCACATTGCTCAGACTGATCAATAACATTTTGTATGAGAAATAGTGCCTGAAATGCTGTTTCCTCAGTTTCGTTTTGTAGATAGAAGCTTTGTAATGTGTCGTATGAGGCTCTTGCATCATTTACTGAAGCCTCTGCCAAAAAATTTGATGTATCATCCTCATCTTGATCGTTGTTTTTTTCATTTGTATCTGTAGCAGATAAAATTTCGCCATCGGTTAGAGAACCCGTTATAGCAACATCTTCTTCCAACTGAACAAAGTCATAAAAACTCATACCGCTGATGTCAACCAATGGGGTTGTTGCTGGTTCTTCATCTTCTGTAATTATAGGCTGATTTTCCTGATCTATTTTATGAAACCGGAGTTTTTGAAGCAGTTGAGAATCATTAGTAGTGTTACAGCTCTCTATGCCTTAACAATCAGTAAAATAGCTATTAGGACCGTTATAATTCGCAGGAGCAGTTGAAGATTCTAAAATGAGTTTAACAATTTCTTTGCAATAGAACATCTTTAAATTATGGATGATTCCTTGGTCAAATTTTTGCAATGTGGAAGTAGTGTTCGGCGGAAAGGAGTAAAGTTTTACATTTGAAAATGTAGAGGACCGTTGTAGACAGTGCAATTGTCTAAAAAGAGTAGAATTTTCATCTTTTTGTCGTTTCATCTTCACGTGTTAACTGTTAAAAGCCGATCGTTGAAAAATTCGGTGGTAATCCAAGCCAAGAAACATCGCTGCTTCATTGCTTTTCCTATCACTAACGGCTTCAATTCTGCGATCCGTCCATATTTGCTTTAAATAAAACTGTTAATCTCTCTACTTTGTTTTCTCCCATGACATTTTTCATCTTTAAAAGTAAGACTTTTGTCAGGTAAATATTTGAAAAAGGAGGCAGTTTCATCAGTATTAAAAAAGTCTCGGTCATCATAGTTTCCTATCAAAGTCTTCAACTTGCAGTGCCGATCTAAGCAAACTGCATCATTAACACTTCCACTTTCCCCACAAACTTTTTTTAAGATAACTCCTTTTCTCTTCTTGAAATATTATACGCCATTCAGCCATCCTTATTCCAGCAGTTTGAGTAGCTTAAATCTTCTCCTTGTGCTTAATTATGGATGGGAGAGTACTCAGATGTTTTTTTTTGTTCGAATTACCAAGTGCTTCAAAATGTTTAGATTTTTTTCGAAATATAAAGAAATATTCTAGGGAACTCCTGATAACTTCGAATTATAGAGAGGTTCGAATTATCGCTGAATTGAATTAATGAGAGGCAACTGAGTTACAAAAAAGCTTAGACTATTAACCTTCTACAAAACTTAAATTTACTTTTTAGAACCATACATTGTCAATCATAGAATCAAATCTTTTATCAATTAACCGTGTTTTAAAACTGTTTTATCAACAGTAGATCTTCTATAGCGTTTACATTCATATAGTAGCGTTTTTTTTCTAGAGATATACAATATTTAAAAAAAAATAAAACGTTTCAAAAACAAAGGAGGTATGAATAAAAAGCAAAACATTTGGAGAGGCATTTTTACAAAATATATTCTGAAATTTGGTTCAAATGTTGAAGAGAGAAGATTTTTTTTGACCTTAAGGACTTCTGAAAATATTTTCATTAAACAAACAAATTTTAAAAGAAACCAAAAACGTTTTTCTTTTTTTAATTTGTCTTAAATTTATTTTTATACATCTAAATAATGCGTCTAATGACATAAATTTTTATAAATGTTTTTTTTTTTTATTTGTTTATTAAAGTAAATACACTTTTAAAACCTTGTAGTCCTTTATAAATTCTTTTTTACAATAAATTTACTATAATATAGTTGTAGAAACATCGATGAGACACATATATTATTTTTTCTAAATGTGTTGGTTATGTACTTAAAGTTTTTTTTTACTATAACAAATAGAATATAATACTATAAAAATTTTAAATTTTGTGCAGTTCATTAAGTGTGGGCCCTATTTTTTCCTTGTAGATACTAATATAATTTTTTAATTCCATATACATTTTATGTTTTTGATTTGTATCTAAAAAAAAGTTCTACAATAAATTTTATAGACACAGATTATAAGTAACATAACTGGCCAATGAGTGCATCGGGATATAAATATAATATAGATTTCTTTTCTATTTAATGTAAAAAGGCACATTTTTTCTAAAAGTAAAAAATGTGTACTATAACTCAATATAATTTTTTTTGAAATGTTTGTTTTGTTTTTAAATATTATATATTATATAGCAACAAGTATGTAGGCAATTGTTTTCCCTAAATTTTGTGGAATATAAATATACATATATGAGTTTTATTGAATTCAAATATTTTTTTTTATAAAATTTACTGTAAATCCAATCTATGGTAAGGTTTTAACAAAAATAAAAATACATCCGGTGGGAGAGTATTATAGTATTTAAAATGAATTATATGCAAGTATGAGAGGTTGACAGTAATAATTTTCTTTAATGACAATCTGTAAATTAGAAAGCATTTTTTAAAAATTCCCTTGCCATATATTTTTAAAGTAAAAATTGTTCACTGATTTTTATTTAATTTTTCTAATTCGATACTGAAACAGAAATGAAAGTTTTCTCCATTTAGACGGCAGGGTGGTTTAGCTGAAATACAAAAAATAAATTATGAAATAATTGAAAGTGTACCTAATTGAATGACTTATAGTGTATTTGAATTGTATTGTAACTTAACTAGGTTCTACTTTAAATAAATAAAAAAATACAAACTGTTTACATATAAATGAAATCAACTGAAAAAATATAATATAAAAATAATAAAAATATATATAATTTATAAATACAACCCTAGGGGATTGCCCAATGGTTTCATGCTTATTGGTTCATGTAACTTATTAAAACAAACACAAATTAGACAGCCGTTTGGGGACAGTTTCTGCATGTTTAGTGACCAAAAAAGGTACCGACACAGGTGGCTTGTAAGAAACCATGTCATTTAGGCATTTCAATGTTGGCGTCGGTTAACTTACATACATATAACATACACAAATATGTGGGTTAACCCCTAAAAAATATAGCCATAAGCAGTTGAAACTAATATCTACATATTTGTATGTAATATTACCCGTGTATTTCCTTGAAAGGAAACTTCCTTTCTTGGACTTGTGGTTTGTGGTAGATGTATGCTTTGTAAAATGTTATTCGTAAAAGTACTGCAAACCTCGTGTTGAATTTGGACAAATACAAGAGAATAACGTCAAGGGATGTGGGGTTATTTTGTAAAAAGAATTACTTTGACAAGACAGGGTGGTTAATACCAAAAGTAAAAACCGAACATAGTGGGAATAGAGAGGTGTTATCACTCACCCTGTCATGTCAAAATGTGTCATTCAAGGGCAACTGGAAACCTAGCATAAGTGACTTCTAATTCTCAACTATTATGGGTGCGTGTTAATTTTTTGTTTTTATAATTTGCACACACTCAAGGGATTATGACTACCCTTATAGTGCTATGGTGTAACACAGTGCAAGCGCTTAGGCGAAATGGAGAGGATTATAACACCCCGACTCCACAAGATATCTGTCTCTCCAACTCAATGTCTGTTATCTCTATCTCTACATTTTCTTATTTCTTCGCTGGGCAAATTATGTCATGATTTTTCATTTACATCTATACTGCACGGGATGTGTTTTGTGCGGACAACAGAAATTATCAAAACGTAAAACTAACAAAAATTATATATATTTGCAAAGAAAAGAATGCGCATCTACCTAAAGTATAAATAAATAACACCAAACATAACTTAACGCACGAACAAATGAATAACATGACACATTAATGTATTTACTTACAAAATAAAAAAAAAATATTTGCCGACGGAGTACTTGACAAGAACCAACCAAATGAGAAGACACGAAATAATGAGACAAAAGTACGAAAAAAAACCATCTGTCAAATTTCATATCAGACATCTATATCAAGACAAAACCGCTGATATAGATCGCTGACATCCCATCATAAGAGGAAATATCGCGTCTCCATTGGAGATTTCATATCATGATGAGCATCCTGAGAGAATTTATCTCCTGTGGAGTCGGGGTGTAAAGGAGATGTTGATGCACATAGGTATTGTGCACCACAATGAGGGGGGGGCGAAGTATTCCACATTCTAGCAGTGCGGCTTAAGAAAGAACCTCTATATTTAACAGTACTCCGAAGTTAGACTCAATGGTAAACTGATGAGCATTCCGTAACGAGTATTACGGTGGAATGGTTTGAGGGGAGGATTGCAACTGGCTGTTTGAGAATTGAACATTGTTGGTAGAAAAGGCGATTAAACAGTGAAAGACAGGAGACGTTACGACGGTGTTCAAGACAAAACAAAAGCCTCCGTAATGTGTCTCTTAAAAGTCTTAGTGCTCTATTCTGAATTCTATTTAACAGGTTCAAATGAGTTATGGGGGCACCATCCCAGATATTATAGTTATACTCAAGTTTTGGGCGCATGTATGCCTTATAGATCGTAGCCAGATCAGAAGGTGAAACAAATTTCTTGTATCTTTTGCTGCGTTTTTGGCTACTTCGAATATAATTATGATCATTCCATAAAAGATGGTCATTAAGGCCCATTTGCTGATACGGAACATAAGTACTTATGTTCCACATAAACTCTTATGTGACAGTTTACGTAGAGGAAAAAGTAGAACATAAAGCGCTTAAGTTGAACATAAATATTTAAGTTTCGTATCAGCAAATGGCCCTAACAAACATATCGGCTATGGACAGCTTTTCGGTTTCTTTGATGCATATTTTGCTTGGCCGACGAAGCATTAAATTGCAACGAAATGAAAAGAACATACAAGTCGAGTCAGAATGACTAAGATATGAAATACTTTTCAGATTTCTCACTTCAATGCTCGAAAGTATGATGACGACTGACTTTGAAGGAAACTAAACTGTGGAACCAATTCTGTCGGAATGAGACCAATCCCACCTGTTGCGACCTCTACATCCTGATTAACTTAAATATGTCTGACGTTAGAACCAGAAATTTACATACATATTCTAATTGGACTACGATTTTTTGCGCTGATCATATCCATTATTCCCAGTGCTAAATTTTATTTAGTTAACGACATACGAGTACAGTTGGAATCTGGCTGAGAATTATCCTTGGAAACCGCTCTTACTTCATTTTGAGGTAACAAATGGTTTTCAAACTCTGCACTGGCGAAGAGCACGCTTTGCAAACCCCTTTTCCAATCTTCTTCTACTGTTTCAAGTTCTTTTACACCTTGAAACCAGATTATTTATGAATTCAATTTGACAGTTCTCTTTGTTTTTCATTTATGTCGTTTTTATTTGGCAATCCGGAATCTCTCTCCGATCCGGAATCCCAATTGAACACTTTTGTTTGCTTCTGATGATTCTGAAGTTTTGTTTGATTGTATATGTGAAACATCAAATGCGTACAATAATCAAAATCAAGAAAAATCAGGATTGGCCGAATTGTCACTTTTTAGAAATAACTACATTTGTTACGTCTGCTACGAACACTTTCAGAAGAGTCCGGAAGGCTTCCGGATTGCCAAATAAAAACGACATTAGTTATAGGTCTGTGTCTGTGCTCTTTAAATTTTTTCTTTTTTTTTTCTCTTTTGAAAAAAAAAAATAACTTTGACGGATATATGGTTCTGCGTGCGAGGATGGCAAATAGACCAAAAACAGAACAAAATAAAATTTTGTAGAGTTTTGTAATGTAATGTTTTTTAAACTTTTTAGAAGCTTCTCTATAAAAAAATTTTATTTTAATACATTTTGCCCATAATGAGAAATTCGAAAAAAATAGTTCTACGTAGTTCTAAGAGCAGTAATATTTTAGTTTAAATTTTTTTTTATTGAATTATAGATCGTAAAAATTGATCGAAAGAAAAAAAGGTTTTATCAAAATTATATGTAGGTGCCGTTTTCGAGAAAAATACGATTTTCGAAAATCATTTTTAACCTTCGTGTGGTGGGTACCGTTATTTTTTAGATAAAATAAAATTTTTTCCAACATCTTGTAGATTGTAATAAAAAAAATTTATCTGTCAAGTTTTAAGAAGATTGAGCATGGGGTTTTCGAAATATTGGGTTTTGAGTCCAGCAATTTTTTTTTTTGAAAATTTGAATACATGCTATGCAAACTTTTGGGGACCTTGAGCATAAAACAAATGATCAAAAAAGGTTGTACCATTTTTGAGAAAATCAAAAACAAAAAAATGGAGGGTGCCATTAATAATAATTTTTCAGAAATTTTTTCCAAGTATTTAACTAAATGTAATTTTGTGATTTGTTTTTTAAATCTGTTGAACAGTTTTTGAGAAAAAAAAAATATTTTATAAAATTTCGAAAAAAAATCGTATGGCAGGTACCGTTATTTTTGGTCTTGAGAGAGGGGGGCTCAAAAATAGTATATCAATTTTAAAGAAAATCCATCTGTTTATCTATCATCGCAATTTAAATTTTGATTAAAATCTCGAGTTCGATTTTTTTACGAATGCATAACTTGCCATATAGTAGATACCTACATATGCATATCTAATGTATGTCGCTGGCCGAAGGGATTCATGGCTTATTGCAAAAATGTTTGCGATATACATTATGTAGGTTCTATAGGGCAAGTTTTGTATTTAGAAAACCAAAAATCGACCTCGAGTTGAGAGTTGACATTGCGATGATAAAGAGAAGAAGAAAGTGGGTCCGGAAATTTCGTCCGTCTGTCTGTAGGTATACAGTCGAACTTCCATAACTCGAACTTCCTTAAGTCGAATTTCTCTATATAACTCAAATTTTAATTGTGAATTTTGCGTTTTCCACTTGTCCTCCAGAATTCGAACTTCTGTAACTCGAATTTCTCTTTTTTTCGAATTTTTCTGATTGCGTTTGATGGTACAATATCTCTTTGACTCGAACTTTTCCTCTTAATCGGGAAAATCCCTTTTATGTTTTTAAATTTTTGAAATCAACTTTAGTCTACTATGATTAAGTTCACATATATTTCAACTCGAAGTTTTGCACTGAAAAGGGAAACCCCCTTTTTTCCCTTTTTATTTGTAAATATTTGAGGCTACTTAGATAAATTATTTTAGAAGTTTGTTTTAGGAAGAGATATGGCTAATATGCTGCTCTCCTTACTGAAGATAATGCACCGGATCGTTTTTTAATGTAATTTACGAAATTGAGTCTTTTTACAAATCGAAATGTAATGAAAAATAAACGTCATTTTTTCAAAGTACTGTTAATAATATAAAATTAAATTAAACAAAATTAATAATTTTTTTATTTCCTTAAATCGAAGTTTCTACAACTCGAATTTATTTTCTTTCATTTTTAAAGTTCGACTTATGGAAGTTCCACTGTACCTGCACCTCGACCTAATTGCTAATTTCTAAGCCACTAAAGTGCATTTTCTTCAAACTCGATATTTAAGGTCCTTTAGTGATTCCAAAGAGGAGGTATTGTGCTATAATGGACATGGACTAAATTTTGGTGAAAAATTTTAGGAAAAAATTAACGTTCGCTGTCATGTAACCGTTTTATTTTTTTTTATTTTCGACTTTCTCATTAAACGTTCTAACGATTTTGACAGGAGCTCCTTCGATTTTTAAAAAAATGTTAAGAATTAATATAATAATATTAAAAATTAATTAATATATGTAATATAAAAATATTCGAAAAAATGTATTTCGATTTTTTGAAAAAAAATTTTTTATCTTGGAATTTCCTAAAATTTATATTACTAAATTATATAGGTACTTTAAATTGGTATTCCAATTTTCTTTTCTACAAAAATTCTAAACAAATTTCTTAAAAAAAAATTAATTTAAAAATAAAAGGATTTTTATAGAAATTAGAGGGCAATTTTATATATTTTAACATTTTGCTCTAATTAAATCCATGCTTTTATATTTATAAACAATTTTTAAATTCCAAAGTACTCTTACATTTTTTTTATAATTACCGCGCACTTAAGGGGTTATTAATACCCTTAAAATGATTATCACAATACGAGCGTTAAGAAAATAAGGAAGGGTTTAAAAGGAGATGCCGATGTACATTAGTTTTAAATTTCTGAATATTACAATGGGAAGGAAAAATAGAGCTACATAGGTAGAGCATTCCACATTCGAAAGAATCTCTGTATTTCACATAAGAGCATGTACATACGTGTGATTCAGTCGTGCATCTTATTTTCGTTTTGGTTACAAATTTGAATAAGGATAAATACTTAACAACTGTCCCACAGTTTAACAAAAAAAACATTTTTCTTATAACCAAGTTTTTTTTGAACAAAAATTAAAATTTTTCAAAAGATTTACGAGTATACTTAATGTGTATTTAAGTTTTGGTATGGCAAGTTGGAACAAAGTGCACTAATGGAAGTTTTTTGTGAAATGGTGTTTAAATGTATCTCCAGAATACAGATACACTGCCGAATGGTGAATAGTCAAATAGAAATCGAGTGCGATCTAATTTAGTTCAATCTTGATTCAATTTTGGTTGACCCAAACCCTTTTAATTCAACGCAGATACAAAAATAAATACAATTTGAGGCGAATTGTCCGCAGAGAGCCATAACCTAGTGACTTATGTACATACATATAAGTCTCAACCCTTTGTATGTGCGTGTTAAGCATGAATGGAGAGGACCTACAATTTTGGCCGAGTTCAAACGGCTTAGATGAGAACCAATTGTCATAACAGGACTTACTCTTGGAATATTTGTCAGTTCCTCAGAATTCAACGTAGATACCGGTCGTATAAAAAAGCGTTTGACACTTAGTGTCAACGCTACTCCTTAATTAAAGTGCACTTTTTATAATCTCTATTCGTTTTTATAATTTGTACCTATTTGTTTTTAAATAAACTAATAAGTGTATACCTATATATTCTGCACTTCTGCGGAACAAAACCTTTACAATAATATATAATTTGTATCCCTCCACTTTCCACTAACCTCACAATAGATATGTGCCACAAATTGTATGTTTGCCATTTTATTATAATATGATGATGATATTCATTTGAAAACTCTCCTACATGTGAGTACGAAACCAAGTGGATGTCTACTGGGTAATGACTTTCACTTTAGTCGTTTTCCAAAGGCTTCAATTAAATTTCTATACCAATTTGTCTACTTAAACAGCGATATATTAACAAAAAAAAATAGTTTTCATAAATAAAAATTGCATTATTTTCGTAAAAATTCAATTCAAAGTTAACCGAAGGAAAAAAGCAGTACAGTGTATGTACATTTTTTAAAAATGGTCGAATCAACCGATAGATGTTACTAACCAAGCAATGCAAATTTATTTTTTTTAATATGTAAATATGTTCCCCTTGGGGCGATTGATAGTTAATTCGAATTTCCCGCCAGAAGTCTGGGTTCGATTCCCAGCCACTGTCATCTAAAAATATTTGTTCGGAGGTAGGTAGGTAGAAATGGCGAACACTAGCAGTCTCACGGAGTAGTCCAGTTTGGATTGAGTTAAAAAAACTGATGTTTTTGATGTGTCATATTTTTGTGGTATGACGTGTGATGGTTTTTGCACAATCATCAGGAATGGGGTCACTTAATCAACCAGACCACCACTCTCATTTGAAACCATCTACACTCTGACAAAGTAAGCAGCTTGTTGACTGGAACTGAAGCAGCAACTAATCCGATCGAGCTATCATCCGACCATTGTGCCCCCTAAACATCTGAAAAAAGCTTTCAGTCCGCTTGCTCGACACGGTACAGAAGTAACCTAGCCAATTTGGCACATTGAGAAAAGAGTTCAAGCCTTTGATCTTCATTTCCGAAAGTTCGTCAATTTCGTCAAAAAAAGCCCTTCCCAATAATATTCCTAACTATAATACAGTTATTTTAACTGCTCCACATAAAGTTTGATTTGTTAAGAAAAATTGGGAGAATATTACCCTTCATAATTCCAAAGGGCTGATCCTTGCATGGCCAGCTCGTCTGTTCGTTGATTCCCATCAATGTCACTATGCACCGGAACTCAGATAAGAGTCAGACACTCAGGCTAATATTCAGGCTTGCAAGTTCATTCCGGTATTCTGGACCAATTTGGAGGATGATTTACCTACTAGGTTTTAACAAGTCTTTGATAACAGTCGTACTCTTGTTCTGGTTTTGATCTTGTTAAGTTACTTGAATGCTTCTCTAATAGCCAGTTTTCAGTTTTAAAAATACTAGCGGAGTGCGATTGCCGAAAGGATCTAAATGTACATATGTATGTATTAAGAGGCTTAGAAAAGAGTCCGCAGTCAACATTACACTCGTATCTTTGAGCCATCAGTAAATATAGTTGTGTCAAAGTCTTTCAACACGATGTCCTTTCTGGATGGAAACATAACCTTAAATAATTTACTGATACTCCATTTTAAGGGTGCAGTGGCAGTCGAAAAAAATATCTATTGAAATTTGTAGGTGTACTGCTTCCGAAGGAAATTGAAAAATCCTCAAAAAGTATATCTTGTAATTGTAAAGTGCTTCTCATCTTAGTAGTTCGGATTCTGCAGAAAATTATACGTCACCCTATTTCTATCAACAATGCGCACACAGAAATGGATGAGCGTTATATACGTCACTAGGCCCTGGTTCTTCACCAGCTATTAGGTCTCAAATTGACTTATTTATTTTTGTTTATAAAAACTTTTCTTAAAACCAATAGCGCCATCTTTCGGGAATAGATTTCATTAAAGAATTCAATTCGCATCCACAAAGTTACCATTTCATTCATTTAGTGGAAATTGAAAACACAAAATAACAAGAACTTTTTGAATCAAGAAAATAACAAAATCAAAGAACAACCCTCTGCAAAAAACTGATTTTTAAACTTTTCATACGTAAGGAACTTTAAATTAAAATACACATCTTACAACATAAAAATTCATCAACTTACCCTTATTTTTCTAAACGATATTACAATTATAAGCAAAATTAAATTGCCCCACGGTAATGAAAAACGTAAGTCCCCTATGGAGCCGGTGGATGATGGCTCCTGAAAACAACCGTCCTTAATCCATTTTACATTCCTAATTCCTCGTGGACTTGCTATCTTACCCATTCTAACCTTCTAATTACATGCCTTCAAGCTATAAGCTTTTACTTCATAAAGTAATGCAATTTTGTATGTTTTTCTTTTTGTTGTTATTATTTTTGGATTCATATTACTGTATACATCCTTGTAGTTGTACGGCAGTTAACGAGAGTTTTGTAGAGTTTTTTTTCAGCTTGAGTGTTGTATATGGTACGAGTAGACAAATCATTAATATTCTTAGATGTGTAGAAAAGATATCAGCAAAAGATGTTACTGTAGTAGTTTTAGTAAAAGTGTGTGTTGCATATTGATTGCATTTTTAATATCATTAAATGACCACTAATGGTTTTTCTGGAGCATCACACTTTGATGCCTTTTCATCGTGGAAGGCATTATCGGCTGTCTCTTCGCAAGGACTTATTGGTATTAATGATTTTGTACTTCCGATCATTTCATGAGTATCGGCGGGTTGGTCCTCCTATTTCAGAGAAAATCATATTAAAATGTTAGCTGGAATGTGAAGTATGTATACATAAATATTTATAGGTATAGGAATTTTAAGTTGATGTACACAATCATTAGATTTTAAATAGATTTTCAAAAATTGGGCATTTTATCGAAGATGAGAAGAATTGAGTTAAAGTGGAGGTCTGAATGCTGTCAATAAATAGAAAAGATCAATTTTTGAACGATAATCGGAAAGTGAATAAAAGCTTTTTTTTAATTTTATATTGAAAGTTATTTGCTATAAGTTTTTTATAATAAGTTGTGTTGGATGTCAAATTCTTGATTAGGGCCTTTATTCTAACCCTTAATTTTAGTGCTAGATTATATATTCTAGTACATACTAAATTCTAGCCTTCATTTCTAACTGAACGTATGTGTTTATCATGAATATTTATAGTGTCCTAACTATGTATACTTACTGGCAAATCTGCTAGTCTTATTGGATAATCTTCATCTTGATATCGTCCATTGTTTCTGAGCCCCATACCAAATGCTCCATCGCCATCTGAATCATCTGTTGAACAAACACATCGCATCTTAGCATCATCGCCAACCTGGAAAGACAATTGTTCAAATCAACACTGATTGACGAGACATTTTATTTTTAATCCGTTTTATCCATTTGGAAAAACATACAAAAATCTTATCCCTTAATAACGATGTGCTTCCCATCATATTACAAACCGCTTTTTGAAGAAAATTTTATTATATATTGTCGATGTAATGACTCAACTATTTAACATAAGTATCAATTTTGGTATCTTTCCTCCAACTGATGAAGTCATTCGATTGTTCCCAAAAGGTTATCGAAATTTATTCTTCCAATAATTAGTAATTTTTTTGAAAAAAACGTGCGAAAAATCGCATAGTATCGTTTTTGAACCATAATACATTTTTTAGTAAAAACAAAATTTTGTTTACGAGTGGGAGATTCACTGTAGATGCCATTTTTAAAGTATGTATGTAGTGATAAACCCTTTTTTTTTTAATTTTACCATGTTGCAGTTTTTCCCAAGTATCATAAAATCTATGGGTTTACGCGCAAACTCGTCATTAAGTTTAATTTTTGTTATTGTTACGTTTATTCAAAATAAAATGCACGACGGGGTCGCACGAACTTGCTCCTATTTAATAGACTAGGAATTTTAAAAACGAATGTTATTAGAGAAAACTGTTCATAAGGATAAAATTAATTTTTTTAAATTTAATTTTTTTATATCGAAAATTTTTAAAACATATTTAAGAAAAAAATTTGGTACGCCAACCTTAAGTTTTTATTATGGTTCGAATAAAATTTAAATTTCCAAAAAAAATATTGAGCGGTTTTTGAAATATCGAATTTTCCAAAAAAAAAAATGATTTTTTTTTTCAAAAATTCATAAAATCTTTTTTTTTTTTAAGTTTTGAAATGCAATGTTTTTTAAACTTTTTAGAAGCATCTCTACAAAAAATTTGATTAAAATCCGTTATGTCTATAATGAGTAATTCAAAATTTGAAAAAATGGTTCTATGGTAGGTACAAGCTGTAATATCATAATTTCAATTTTTTTTTATTAAATTAAGCATTGTAAAAATTAATTGAAAGAAAAATTTTTTATCAAAATTCTAGGCGCCGTTTTCGAGAAAAATACGATTTTTGAAAGTCATTTTTTAACATTTATATGGTGGGTACCTTAATTTTTAAGTAAAATATTTTTTCAACATCTTGTAGATTATATTGAGGAACTATTTTTTATCAAGCTTAAAAAAAATCTAGCAGACAGACAGAATTGCGAGACCCTCTTTTTCAGTCTTCGCTATCATCGTAATGTCAACTTTGATCAAAATCTCCAGTTCGATTGTTTTTATGAATGCATACTCGTAACTTGCCTTATAGTACCTACCTATAAGTCGCAAGTAAAAAATAGTAAAACATTATGTTTATTACGCATTTTCTGGGGAAAAATGTGCTTCAAGTCTAAAAATTAGCGTGGGCAGGAAAAATGAAACAAACTAGAAAATGGATATCTAAAGACCGAGATACGATAACAAATTTGTCTAAAGACAATCACAAAGGTTTCTAAAAATAAAGGCTCAAAATGAGGTTATTGTACTTGATATTCGAAAAGCATTTTTATGGAGTTTGGCATCAAGCTCTCTTATCGAAAATTCTTGCATTTAGAAACTACCATTAGCTCATGGATTGCTTGGATGATATTGC
This sequence comes from Chrysotoxum bicinctum, assembly GCA_911387755.1. NCBI lineage: Eukaryota > Metazoa > Arthropoda > Insecta > Diptera > Syrphidae > Chrysotoxum > Chrysotoxum bicinctum. The sequence goes on from OU426989.1 coordinate 170,761,028, forward strand.
CCTTAAGGGCTTGAATCGTTTCCGAATTGTTGGCATAACATCGATCCTTCAGGGTTCCCTACAAAAAAAATTCACTGGGGTCAAATCGCAGCTTCGAGGCGGAAAGCTCGTTCAAATGAGAAAAAAAAGTCAATTAACATGCCTCATTTTTGAAGAAAAAAAATGGTCCAATGATGCAACCACTCCATAATCCGCACCAAACTGTCACTCTCTGTGGATGCATTGGCTTCTGGACAATAACGTGCGTGTTTTCCACACCCCGGATGCCGCAATTTTGTTTGTTAACGTAGCTACCGAGATGAAAATGCACATAGTCAGAAAAGATGATTTTTCGCCCAAAATTGTTGTCCAATTCTTTGACCCAAACTTTGAAGCGATAACGAAACGCATGGTCGTACTCCTTCAATTCAAATATGTTCGTGAATTGAGTCTCACACTCTCGGCTATATCAGCCAGATTCTCGTCTGTGCGCAAAGTACGACGACGGGGACCATGAGTGTTGTTCACTAGCATACCAGTCTCACAAACTTTTTGCTCAAACTTGAGTACAGCTGGCGCGGTGGGTGCTTCATTTTTCAAAAAAAGCACTGTTTGGGCTACACAGCACTCACTTTGTAAATAAGTTGTTCAAGCTGAATTTCTGTCAAGATTTCGAGCGGGAAACAGCTGTCAGTGTCGAAATAACCATTAATTTAAAAATAAACCACCCTTTACACCCATGGTTTTCTTCGTACCTTCCCGCGAGAAGTCAGCGTGTGAGACTTGATAAGACCTAAAGTGTTGAATTAAATACTAATATTGGTGAACGTCAAGGATGTCTTGTAGGACTCCTTTTATTTTTAAATTAAAAAAAAAAACAATGTTTCTAGAGAAAACTGTTCATAAACATAAGATAAATGTCTTAAAATCTTTTAGCAGTGAGAGATAAAAACAGAATGCCATGTGATTTCTTGCAAATATCAATTTCTGCAAGAACAAAAATTCTAAGTCCTTGTAGTGGGTTCTTAAAAAAAAATATTCTTTTAATATTCAAAATACTTAAAACATTTTTAAAAAGGAGAAAGGAGGTGTCGATGAAAATTGGTTTTTAAATTACAGTCTACAAGATGTGTGAAAAAAATATTATTTTATATAGAAATAACGGTTCCCACGATACAAATGTTAAAAAATGGTTTTCGAAAATCGTGTTTTGCTCAAAAACGGCACTTAGAATTTTGATAAAATTTTTTCTCTTTTTATTAATTTTTACTATCTATAATTCAATTCAATTAATAATTTAAGATTAAGATGTTACTGACTGTACCTACAATAGAACCAGTTTTTCGAATTTTTCTCATTCTCGGCATAACAAATACAAAAAAAAAATATTTTGTTTTTAAAAATTCGATAGTGGGTCACCATTTTTTTGGAAAATTGAAATTTTAATTTGTTCTTAAAAAAAATTATATAAAAGCATCCTGTTTTTAGCCCCAACTATACTAAAAAAGTTGTTTTGGTCATTTGTTTCATTTTTAAAAAATTTAGTTTCCTACATAATAGCAATTTCGTGCGATCTAATCGTGCATTTTATTTATATGTATGTATATCATTCCTGCTTATAAGAGGTAGGTACGTGAGTTTGAGGTCTTTCTTCAAGTGATATGTAGGAAAAACTATTTCAGAACCACTGATTTAGATGTACCTTTGGTGGAGCAATTATAACGAAATCCTCGAGAATAATCCTAAAATATGACAAGACAATTTAATAAAAAAGGTAAAAATCATATTTGGGTCATGTGAATTTTTCGCCAAAAAATACGAAAACTTCCTTTATAACAGATACGAAATTTATTCAAAATCATTTAAGCTGTTTTCAAGAAAAATTTGACTAAACCAAAATTGTTGTATGTTATCTGCCCATTATAGATAAGCTAAGGCAAAAATTCGAAGACTCTAAACTCGATGTTTAGTAGATATACAGACGAACAGGCACATACCAAGGGTCGGTATGACGTAGAACCCCTTTCGTAATGTTAAATCCCACGAAATAATCAATACTTGCGTTACATTCTTCTGCGAAATTCGTTTCTCATAATCATCGAAAGAGTATTTTGGTTCCTAATGGCATGATATAGGCAGACTTCTAAATTATTTGATTCGGGAGTACAGAGGCAAAATTTAAAACGACTTATAAGTCGAAACGTATTTCGAAAATGTTGAACACTGTTTAAACCAATAATTCGTACTTGTGTAGATTTCGTTTTATTTGTAAATTCAACGCTTATCGGATGGACATGATGCGATATATCAATAAAACTTTGAAATTCATGTAACGATGTCAAAACTCACCTTGACTGTATTCGTTATAATGCACAGTGAGATTGATGAAAGAACAAACAGGACAATCGGAAGGATAAGTGCTATCAGAAGTTCCTTGTAGGTTTTATCCAAATCAAATCGTGCAACCACAAAAGGAACTGATTCGGCCTGTGAAAATTATACGAACCAAAAAATTATTGAAGCCAAATGAAGTTTCTTAAACTTCACCTCCAGACCATGAATATTACCTTATTATAAAAACATTGATATCTTGATTGGGCTGTATCGTTATCACCGTCACTACCATACCGGGCCACAAAGTCCTTGCATTCCCCGCGGAGCGTATTCACGCATCCTTCCAGATTAATGAACAATTTCTTGGAACCATAGATTGTGAGGTTGTCTTGCTGCGGCAAAAATCTCTGATCTGGATCTAAAATATTGTTGCTTTTGTCGTAAATTTCCCAGAATTGGGTGAAATTCATAAAGGGATGTGGAAAAATGTCGTGGTCTAGGAGAGTCCCATTAAGGCAGTCAGTAGCTCTATGAAAAATAAAAAAACAGAGAATAACATCAGTTTCATTTTATCATGGCATTGCAGGCAGACAAGAAAATATCCTAAACTTACACAATTTTGTCTCCTTCCCTTGCTACAGTCATACAATTTGCCAACAAATCGCCATCATCCTCTTTCCAGAAATCGGTGGGTGGAATGCGTACTCCCTTGTTGGGCCCTCGGGCTTCATTAAATGCCACTCCGTGCTCACATTCCGCCGTCACTAAATTGTTGTCCTAGAAATAGAATTTTTAATATTTATATCTTCTTTTTTTCAGCTGTCCCTCTGAAAAGGTCAAAGTGCCAAAAACATACGCACTTGCATCAGCAGGACATTAATTTTTGTTGTAGTTATTTTGGAGCAATATCGGTCGCATAGGAAGGGCTTCTTTATTTTCGTACACTGAATACCTCTGCATTCGAAGAAGCCGTTTAGCTTTGTGTTGTCTTTTTCGGAATTGAGTGTAGGCCCATCGGCTTTATGATGGCAAAGGAAAAACTCCGACATGTTCTTACAGTGTCCTGATGGGAAACGGGAGTGTATGGGGTTAGTGGGTGATAGAACGACAGGATGTTAAGCCATTTACACAGATAAACTAATTAATTGGTGTGTTTGATTGACATGAGTGTAGGACATGTGGGAATGCCATTTACGTACGAGAATAAATATAGACTCACCATTTGAACAGTTGAATACACCGCGTAGGTTGTTGCATGCTGTTCCGTTGTTGCAGTTGAATTTCTTTAGATTTTGTAGGTCGATCTGGAAAATGTGTGAGGTATGAGGTTAGTTTTTTGAAAAAGATTTACTTTCAAATATTATTTATTTTCAAGGCCATTGCGGCTCGTAGAGTGCCTACATTTATGTGACTTACATCTCTCATTCTAGTATGTGTGTTAGAAGGAATGGAGTGGGCCTACAATTTTCTGCCAAATCTAAAGGGTAGAAGATATAATCTTGGAGGATTTGTCAATTCCTCACAAGAGGCAGTACACCCCTGAAACTTATTTTTGCTGCGGCTGAGAATCGAACCTCAGAACGCACTAACCTTTATGTCAAAATTTTCAAATCAGTGGCTAAAATTAAACCTTAAAAAATGACGGAAGGGTTCAACTTATGAAAAAAACAAAGTTAGACGAATTGGCAGGAAGAAGCTATCCCATTTGTAGTAGAACAACTACGAGTATTGGATTCTTTTAAAATAAAATGGTTGTTTCGTCGTAACGTCCTTCATTCTGGGTGATTGCCTCTTCATTTTTATATTTAAGCGGAACCTAAATGAATGGAAGTGTGTCGAAGTATTTCTTGGTTAGATGAGTGACCGAAAAATGGTCTGGCAATGCTTTTTCTGACAAATTTGTCAGGTTGTGAATTGTCAGTTCCCTTCAATGGTGGAACCTTCTTTTTTGTTTTCGGTTCCTCAAAAATTAAAACACTTATTTTGATGAATTTTTGTATGCAAAAACTTTTAAAAAAATTGAATAGTATTGTCTACTCGAATTGACATACTTTCATCCGACCAAATTTTGGAGATAAGTTGGTCAAGTCATCTCTCCCTTGCTTTGAATAATTCGGTCGGGTGGACGAAAATTTTGACCATCATCGCCAAGTTGAATGCAATATTCCGTCTAATAGCGGAATTTTGGTTATCTCCGCCGGCCGTTTAACAGTCTAGGAAAGTGATGTTTCCAGATCTTCAGTACCGATTGTGTCTCTACTAACATATTACCACTCTCGACTCGGCAAGCTTTCATTGTGGCGTTGTGGCCTTGGGTAGATTGCTTCGCCCTTTTGTAAAACTTTCGAACATCCCCCTGCTGCTGCAGCCTCCCTCAATAGACTCATCAGCATTGCTATGCCTCGCTCTTGGCTACATGCGCGAGCCGGCATCCTTCATTGAACCAGGGGTTTCTAGCAAAACCCAGAACATCAGTGGCGGCACTTCTAATGGCTTGTTGGCAGTGATTCCACTGATCCTTTGCAGTTAGTGCAGATGCCGAGCCTGCTGGCAGGTTAAGAGAGACTTGGTTAGCAAAAATCCTGGCAATCTCTTGCGATTTTATTTTCTTGACATCAAATGTTTTTGCAGCATCAGCTTGCCGTTGTGGCATCATAGATTTCCGAACACGTACTTTAGCTACAACTCGGACCAGTACCGAGCCAATGTTGGCTCCTCGAAATGTTGTGACATTCAGGATACTGGAAGAATGTCTGACATCTATCGCTACATGATCAACCAGTTCCTTGATCCGGAGACCGCCAGAGCCCTTTATGTTATGTTGAGGTGCGGGAATCGAGTACTTACTATGATGACATTTCGCCCCCGCTGCAAAGTCAATCAGCTTAAGTCTGTTACCGGAATTGTTATCGAACAGGTCGTGACCTCCGACTATCGAACCAAAGAACCGTTGAAATTGCCAAGAATAATCTTGACATCATTGTACATCAAAGTGTACAGGATAATCCGTACAGTCTATTTTTAGCCGTAACCAAAAACTCGGCCTTCCGCAGACTTCAACTTGGCGAAGTTTGCGCCGGGTCTTGGGCTTAAACGAGTACAGGATCTGTTTGACGCAGGAGCTCAAAGTTCATGACCATTTCTTCGCTGAATGGGCTTCGAAGCGTTTGAAAGAGGGTTCCAATTTCGGCCGAAGAATTATCTTTAACGAAGATGCGCGTTTTTGGATGAATGGCTTTGTTAACAAGCAAAATGGACGTTTAGGAGACGACACCAATCCACATGCAGTTCACCAGGTGACAATGTATCCTCATTTTTTTTCGGTCAAAAAACAGCTTCAAGTACAGCAATTCATCTTAAAGTTTCTCTTCATCTTGGCCACTCAACCATTCTGTATTCATTCGGATCAATATGAAGCAACAAAGACTACACCATTCCACAATTACAGTTCAATAAGAACTATCACGTTACCATCCCTTCCAGATCCATCTTGGCGGAATTGACATCGATCCATTTTTATACTGATAGATCAAAAACTAATGATGGTGTTGGTTCTGCTGAGTACTGAGACAGACTTAAGTCTCTTACTTTCGTCTTCCTAATCACTGCACAAGTAGCACAGAATTACTTAACGAAGTCTTTAAGAATTCTAAATCGGTATCTGACATCTTCTATAAGACGGATTTAAGTTCCTATTAAGTAGAGAAAAGGCGCAAGTGGGCGGTCCGATAGAAGGAAATAAGAAGATAAATTGAGTCTTAAAATGGTCTTAAATCGGGATATAATTCTTCTTAAATACTTCATTACTCCTTCTTAAATAGTTCCTTACATCTTCTTAAATACTTCTTAACTCCTTCTTAAAGAGCTACGGCAATTCTTAAAAAAATTATTAGAAACAATAAAAATAATTTTTTTTTATTATCTGTTTGGTTTTTTATTATTGTTGATTATATTCTAGTCTTTATGTGAATTTTTGCTGGAATGAAAGAATTTTAAAAGTTAGTTTTTTTAATTTACCTCTGTGCTTCCACTGAGATTCGAACCCGAGTCCTCTCGCTTGCCGTGCTTGTGCCCTACCTATTGTGCCACTGTGACACTTAAAATATCTTGTCTCAAAGTGCTACTCAAATAACTCTCTCGTGTTTTTAATATTATACTCTTTAAGAAGACTTAAATACGTATTAAAGAATCTGAAAAATACCGATTTAATACCAAAATAAAAAAGGAATGCTTTTAGAAGGATTAAAGAAGGAATTAAGTAACAAAAAAAAAACGAATTAAGAAATGCCCATTTAAGAAGTATTTAAGAATGCTTTAAGTAGAAGGAAACACACCATGTTAAGTTCTGTAAAGCAATACCTAAAAAAGACGAAATTAAGACGGAATTAAGTAGCCATAAATTGGTACACCTACCCAGTAAAGAAGGAATAAAGTATGAATTAAGTATGAACATTTTGTCAGTTACATAAATGGATGTCATAAAAAATGTCACATTTTACATAAATGCTATTTTAATTGTTGTTTGTCTGCAAAAATGAAACAATTTCTTTTTTTTTAAAGATTTAATAAATTCGGTTCACACATTTTGCTTTCCATCTAAAACTAAAAGTACGAAACCGGCGTTATAAATCATACTATTTCAGAAGACTTAAATACGTTTTAAAGAATTTGAAAAATACCGATTTAGCACCAAAACAAAAAAGTTATGTTTTTAGAAGGATTAAAGAAGGAATTAAGTAACAAAAACAACCGATTTAAGAAATGCCCATTTAAGAAGTATTTAAGAATGCTTTAAGTAGAAGGAAACACACCATGTTAAGTTCTGTAAAGCAATACCTAAAAAAGACGAAATTAAGACGGAATTAAGTAGCCATAAATTGGTACACCTACCCAGTAAAGAAGGAATAAAGTATGAATTAAGTATGAACATTTTGTCAGTTACATAAATGGATGTCATAAAAAATGTCACATTTTACATAAATGCTATTTTAATTGTTGTTTGTCTGCAAAAATGAAACAATTTCTTTTTTTTTAAAGATTTAATAAATTCGGTTCACACATTTTGCTTTCCATCTAAAACTAAAAGTACGAAACCGGCGTTATAAATCATACTATTTCAGAAGACTTAAATACGTTTTAAAGAATTTGAAAAATACCGATTTAGCACCAAAACAAAAAAGTTATGTTTTTAGAAGGATTAAAGAAGGAATTAAGTAACAAAAACAACCGATTTAAGAAATGCCCATTTAAGAAGTATTTAAGAATGCTTTAAGTAGAAGGAAACACACCATGTTAAGTTCTGTAAAGCAATACCTAAAAAAGACGAAATTAAGACGGAATTAAGTAGCCATAAATTGGTACACCTACCCAGTAAAGAAGGAATAAAGTATGAATTAAGTATGAACATTTTGTCAGTTACATAAATGGATGTCATAAAAAATGTCACATTTTACATAAATGCTATTTTAATTGTTGTTTGTCTGCAAAAATGAAACAATTTCTTTTTTTTTAAAGATTTAATAAATTCGGTTCACACATTTTGCTTTCCATCTAAAACTAAAAGTACGAAACCGGCGTTATAAATCATACTATTTCAGAAGACTTAAATACGTTTTAAAGAATTTGAAAAATACCGATTTAGCACCAAAACAAAAAAGTTATGTTTTTAGAAGGATTAAAGAAGGAATTAAGTAACAAAAACAACCGATTTAAGAAATGCCCATTTAAGAAGTATTTAAGAATGCTTTAAGTAGAAGTAAACACACCGAGTTAAGTTCTTTCAGACAATACCTCATAAAGATCATATTAAGATGGAATTAAGTAGGCATAAATTGGCATACCTAATAAAGAAGGAATAAAGTATGAATTAAGAAATGTGATACCGAAATTATACCATTTTGTGCTACTTGTGTGTAGCGTGTTCCAGGTGGAATTTTCGACGATACAAGAAGTACTTTAGATCAAAGAAACCGTGGTATCAAACAGTTATATCCGCATCTTCTCAAATTGCCAAGCCACTTTAAATTTTCTTTCTCTACAAACTCCAGAAAGGAGACCCTCTGTACTGCGCCAACAAAAGAGGAATAAGTCTCCTGAACATCGCATACAAGATTCCTTCTGCCGTATTATGGGAACGTCTGTAGGCTTTCGTCAACAACCTGATAGGTTCATATAAGTCCAGCTTTGGACCAGGAAAGTCCACCTTCCATCAAATATTCACGTTACAGTAGATCTTGAAAAAAAACCAAAGAACTTCAAATCGACACCTTCCACCGATCTGATTCTGATTCCATCGATTTAAAAGGCGCGTATGATAAAATCTATAGGAACGAACTATATAGATCAATGTCTAGTTTGGAAGGCGTGACAAATTTGTCCGTTTGGTGCAGGATGACGATGGAGAACGTACTCAGCTCCATAAAGGTCGGAAGGCAATGCTCTGTCGTGCGACTTCTTCAAAATCGTTCTTGAAAGAATAGTGCAAAGCTCACGCGTCAAGACAAGAGACTCAATCTTTCAAAAGTCTATCTAATTACTCGGAGGACATTGTCAAAATTGAAAGAACGATACGTGATATCAGTGGCTTATTTGAAACCAAGTACATATGTATATGCTATCATCAACAAAGGACAAAACGTCACCATAGACAGCTATAATTTTTAGGTAGTTAAGGACTTTGTATACCTAGGCACGCCGCTATTAACTCACCCAATAACACCAGCGCTGAAATCAAACGGAGAATAACTCTTGCCAATCGCTGCTTCTTTGGGCTATAGAAGATATACCATGATATAACCATGAACTGTAAGGGCTGTACAGCGAAATTGACCTATAGTCAAACAAAAATAATTTCCAATGACTGGGATGGCTAGGTCATGTAGAGCGAATGGACCCAAATGCTCCGACCCCGAAAGTCTTTGATCCAACCCCGAAGGACGGCGCAGTAGGGGAAGACCGCAACTCAGGTGACGCACACAATTAGGAGATGACCTCAACCAACTTGACGTGTGAAACTGCAGACAGCTATGTAGCTAGTGAAAGATGCAGATGCTTGTTAGTTGAGACCCCGGTCCACTCCGGACTGTGGCGTCACCTTAAGTAAGAAAGTATGTCCCTACAAACTCTAAAACAACCCCTAACTGCCGATCACATTTGAAGATACTCGTATAGCACAGTTCAACATTCACCTATGTTGGATACTGGGCCACGGAGACATTCGAGGAAATTATAAAGGTGATGTGCCAAAAGTATGAATCTACAATACCAGTATCTGAAGAGCACTAAGTTTTTGTTATCTCTATGCCGATTGCATATCAGCTCCGTGATTGGTGTCGTATATAACTGGAGACACTGTCTCATAGGTAAGCATGCAACCAGACTCGGAGTATCTCCAAACGATTTTTGCATGTAAAGAGGAAGAATCGATTCCTCACCTTCTCTGAACATGTCTTGCTCTGTCTCAAAGACGTAGGCTATATTTAGGAGAGTTATATTTAAATGATCCTAATGACCTGGAAAATATGGACATAAGTAGTCTCGCACGTTTCGTCACGAGCTCTAATTTGATATCAAATGGAAGAACTTATGGTCTAAGTGTGTCCAAAATTCACACCTTCAGCAATGCTTACCTAACCTTACCTTAATTTTGAAATCAAGCTTGTCCTTAAAAAAATAAACTTAAATTTTAAAATCGTGTTTGGGGAATTACTTAAAAATTTGTTAGGTAAAAGACTTAAGCAAATCGACATGTTACGAATGCAAAACTTGCAGTAAAGTACTTATGTAAGTTATATGTACATATATTAAATATATAAACACGAGTACTTAAATATAACAGCTAAATATTATTTTTGCAAATCAACGCAACTCGCAACTTCTAATTGATACGAGTTCCTTTAAAGACTTGTTCTTGCAAGTTGTTGTTAATATTTTTAGATTCATATTACATTTCTTAAAATGATAAACATAATTATCTTTGTATTATTGAGTAACGTCTACTCAGTGTTTTGAAAACTAATTGACTTAGTACCAGTTTATTGATCTATATACTCGTGTGTTGTGTAACTTGTTCATTGTTATCACAACAAAGGCCAGTAAATCTACTGGCATTTAAAGGGATTCTTTTGCTTGTAAATTTATAAAGTATCTAATGAAAATGAAATCCACTAAATGAATTATTCAAACTGAGTACACGCAGTACTTAGTGCGATTAAATAAATACATAGAACTACATACAACCAGCTAAATTAAGAAAGGCAAAGGTGTCGAGTGCAAATGCTTTCACCTAGCGCCTGATTTCGTTGGACCTACATTAAGCAAAAATGATTTAATACAGTATGGTTCACATGGTTAGATGCACCATTTTTTGCGAAATAAAATGAAGTTGTTCCGTTTAAAAAACATTCGGCTGTACGTACGGATGTCATAGAAATGAAAATTATACCCACCAAAATCATCTAGAGTCATGGCCAAACTAACAGCAACGCTCTCTAATTTTTAGTAATATTTTATGTACATAGTACTTATATTACACAAATATTCAAAAATGTTTATATGTTGCATGTAAGATTTTTTGAAAACTTAAGGGGACTTAGAATGTTTCCAAGACCGTTTGCAGTAAGCTTCCCCACAAGCTCAACATAAAAATAGCAACACCTGATTTAATTAACAAAAAAGAAGATATTCTTTGTCATTTCTTTTTATTTATTAGCACATACAATTTAATATTTCGTTTGAAAAAGCGGTGTGCCTTCGATTTGGCGTAGAGTCTACCAACTTTTGACGCTTTTCTTGTAGAATCGAATACCAAACTTCTTGGATAATTCTCCAGAGATCCACTCTTTTGGAAGGTTTCTTTTTACTTACAACAATCTTTAGCTCATTCTAAAGATTCTCAATAGGATTAAGGTCCATTGATTGTGAAGGCCACTCCATAAGGTTAATTTTACTTATTTGGAACCAGAGCTTTTTTCTTTTTTGACTTTGCAGCAGGGGTCGTTTTCTTGTTGGAAACTCCATTTATGAGGCATATTTTGATACGAATTTTTTGTCATTATACTGTGAAGGGATCGCACCAGCGATCACTTAATTACTTGCCGCAAAACCATTAAAGATACATTCAACCTGCTTCGATACTTGATACTCGGTTTCCCATCCATATACATCGCATGCACTTACTTTGCCGGTTATAGCAGAGCCGATTCGTAATATTCATATTTCCGTTGGCACACTCTGTGTCTGTGTACAAGATATATCTATAGATACTTATATAGTTCAACCGGTACCTTCAGAACAAGATACACAAAAATACTTACATATATGACACTTCCAGTGCTCGAGGAGTATCAAGGGTCATTGGCTTATGAATTATATTACGCATCATAAGGAAGCTAGCCCAAAAACAATTAAAGTACATGGTATGGTCAAATGCTGATTTTGCATATTGTGGGAAAATCGATAGAAAGTTATCGATTATCGAAGTTTGGTTTGACACCAACAAAGGCAAGTCATTTTGTATAAAAAAGAGAAAATAAAATAATAATACTTGACTTCAAATTCTGAAGCAGAACTCTATCGTTTTCTTTAAATAGCAACTTGCTGGAGGTTCTCTAAGTTTTTAGTTAAGTAATTCAGACACCCTACAGAGCAACATTGCTTTTGGGTTAAGGTTCATTTGGCTACTCGAAGGACCAAGTCTGTTCTACTAGAATCCAACTACATCTTTTAATATATAGAAAACATAGACATTCGATTGGTGTTCGAAACTCAATTCGCAATAGAACAAAGTCTTGATATTAATTACCAAACTATGCATGTTATAACGTTCCACATCTAACCAAAAAATCTGGAGGAAATACTATAAAACGGTGCTTAAAATAAAGAAGAACTAAAGTTTGTTAATTAAAACATGAAAGTAACAACAATTAGTATTGGTATAAAAAAGAAAGAGTTTAAGATATCAATTATATACTGCTCACCGAGGTGTTATCCAACTGAAGAAGAAGAATTGACAACTTCTAAAATTTGCTACGACATAGCCTCCTTCAATGCTTTACACACCCACTGGGGATTTAGGCTCCTAACACTACAAAAGGGAAACGATTGTTCCAAGGTACTCCGCAAATACAACTTTTTACTTGCGACTTATAGGTACTATTTATTTTATTTATAAGGCAATTTATGCATTCGTAAAAAAATCGAACTCGAGATTTTGATCAAAGTTGACATTACGATAATAGCGAAGACCAAAAAAGTGGGTCTCGAAATTCTGTCTGTCTGTTCGACTACAGCCTAAACGGCTCGGCCAATTTTCTTTAAACTTGGTAGATATCATTTTTAATTTTTTCTTCCACACGTTTTTTTTTTCTTTTTTTTTTTTTAAGACCAACAAAAATGGTAAATATTTTTTTTCTCAAAAACTGTCACACAGAATTTAAAAAAAAAAGTTCATCAAATTTCATTTAGTTAAAGCTAGGTAATGGCTACAAAAAAAAATTACAAAAATGGTTATTTTTGGTAGCTCCCTGGAACCATTTTTTTGTTTTTGATTTTCTCGAAAACGGTAAAACCGATTTAAATCATTTTCTGTATGCTTAAGCTCCTCCAAAGTTTGAATATTATTACAAATTGAAATTTTCAATTTTTTATTTTTTGGATTTTTAAAAAAATTTCAAAATTTTTTTTTGGAAACTCAATATTTCGAAAACCCCATGCTCGATTTTTTTAAAACTGGATAAATAAAAGTTTCTTAATATAATATACAAGATTTGAGAACAAAAATTGTTTTTCCTACAAATAACCGTACCCACTATACAAATGTTAAAAAATGGTTTTCGAAAATCGTATTTTTCTCAAAAACGGTTCCGAGAATTTTGCAAATTTTCTTTTCTTTTGATTAATTTTTACGATCTATAATTTAATAATAAAAATTTTGAAATTAATATATTATTGACTGTACCTACCATAGAACCATTTTTTCGAATTTTGAATTTATTTTAATCGGCATAACGGATTTTAACGACATTTCTTATAGAGAACCTTCTAAAAACTTTAAAAAACATTACATTTCAAAACTTTAAAAAAACATAGTTTTTGAATTTTTGAAAAAAAAAATATATTTATTTTTGGATAATTCAATATCTCAAAAACGGCTTAATATTTTTTTTGGAAATTTATTTTTTATTCATTTAATAATAAAAATTTTCTGTTTGCGTAGCAAAATTTTTTTTTTAAATGTTTTAAAAATTTTGTTTATTAAAAAGCTTATTTTTGTTTATAGAAACCGCTACAAAGACTTATAATTTTTGTTTTTGCATAAACCAATATTTGCTTGAATCATATGGCATCCTATTTTTACCTCCGACTACTGAAGAAGTTGTTTTAGTCATTTAAAAAATGAATTTTATGTTTTTCTCTAATAACATTCATTTTGGAAATTCTTAATTTTTTACATAAGAGCAAGTTCGTGCGATCCAGTCGTGCATTTTATTTCTGCTGGTTTGCCAACATACTGGCCATTTGACCCTAACAAATACCAGAGCTTATTGACTTTTTCGTAGCTTAAGGTATTAAACGAAATCATGAACAACTTGATCATGAAGTAAAACAATTTATTGCTTTTGTGCAACAGACTGTAAAACAAAGTAATCCAACTCACCAACTATTTTAATATGCAAAGAAACAAAAATAAAAAAAAATAAAATATTCTGTCGAAATAAAGGAGCTTATATTGAAAAAAATGAAAGCTCGAAGAAAATACAAAACTACGAGGTTTCCAGTAAATAAAGCAGTACTCAACCGTCTCAAAAATGAAATAAAAAAATTATTCAGTAAATTCAAAAATTATTATTCTAATAGTTTCCTAAAAAACTTGACGATGGATGCTGCACCTTAAAAGACCGCAACAACAAAACCCGCCAGTAAAATCTCAAGATGGAAATTGAATTGGAAACCCAAACAGAGGGCTGAGATCCTCGCTGAACAGCTTCAAATTTTTTTAAGTCATTCTAAATAAATGCAGTCAAATTCAAAGAAGTAAGAAGCATGTGAAAATGCTAAGCAAAATAATAGAAAAGAAGACCAATCCCGAAACATTGTTTTCGATTTAGAAATAAACATTCGTCGGTAGACCACGTGCATCGAATTACGAATGTTGTAGAAAAATCACTTAAAGAAAAACAGGTATGTCCAGCCCTATTCCTAGATGTTGCTCGAGCCTTAGATAAGGTTTGGTACTTGAAACTTGAGTGTAAACTGCATAGGGAGCTTCCCAGGCAGAACTAAGAAATACTGAAAACCTACGTTAAGAACCGACTCTTAAGAGTACAGTGCTACCGAAATTACTCGTAACTAAAGAACACTGAAGTCGGTGTACCCCAAAGAAGTGTTCTAGGGCCACTATATGTTTGTTATATCCTAGAAACATAAACGTTATAATGGCCATCTTTTCTGACGATATTGCAATATTGGTGCGTGATTAATCCGTTAGGAAAGCTACTCGGCCCTAGCGAGGTATCCGTTCGGAGCGGAAATTTCTCCGATTTTGTACGATTCTGAGGATTTTTGCTTCGAGGTATTATTCCGAACAGCTGTTCGGAATTTTTCTCCGACATTATTTTAACACACCCGGCGAACTGCGTTGAAATGCGATCAAGTGCTTTATTTGTGAAATTTCTGACCGATTTCGTCCGACACAAATTCTTCGCAGAACAAATTGCGCCAACGCATTTCTGTATTATTATTCTTTCCGATAGGATACCTCGAAAGCAATTTGAGCCTCCGACAAAGTATGCGTTGCGGACAATTTTCCGCTCCAAACGGATACCTGGCTAGGGCCGACTGAAAAATCGCAAAATGCAGTTGATAAAGTAAGAAATTGGACGAAACAAAATCGACGCCTATAAATAAACCTTAAAAACACAAAGTTAAACAATGTTCCAATTTTTATCATATGTACGTAAAGTTGTACCTTACGCCAAATATTTCGGAATGGTTTTGTATGCAAAGCTGAAATTGAAAGAGCACATCACAAAAAAAGAGAAGAACTAAGAAGAAAAATGTACTGGATACTAAAAATGAACCCTGGTCTATGTATCTAGAACAAAATAAGTTTATACAAGCAAGAACCGAAAACCCGTTTGGACGTATGGTATCCAGCTAATGGGGGGCTGTACAAAGAAAAGAAATACTGAACCCATCCAAAATTAAAAAATTAAAACTAATTAAATAAATTTGGTGATGCAACAGCTCGAAGACCTAGTGACTCTCAACCATTTCTGAGTGCGTGTTACCGGGAATGGAGGGAACCTACAATTTTCTGCCGATTCCGAAAAGCTAATGAGCAGAACTTTTCATGACAAGAGATACCCTTAGAGAATTTGTCAATCCTCGCAAGAGGCAGTCACAGAAGTCATCCGAAATTGTCTTAAATGTACAAGACATTGCTCGGAGATTTAGAAGAACCAAGCCTCATGAGCTGATGTTTTAAAAGCGATGGAAAAGTATTAAAAGCTTAATCTTCTGTTAATTTGATTTTAAATTAATAAAAATAAAATCATTTGCTGCTCTTTCATAGATTGGACCTGAATCCCGATGGGTTTAGTGCGGTAAGAGTCCCACACTAACTTGGTACCGAATATTACAGAGTATCTGTTGTAAGATTTTCTTCGAAAAAAAGTCTTCCCACTAAACGTAGAACAAACACTGGGACCAAAGAAAAAAACCTCTATTCGATAATGCATAACATCTGTCAACATTTTACTCGTAAAACTATTTCAACCAACCCTACCTTGATATTGGCAAAGATTTATTGGGAGATAATATTGACACAAGTACTTTCGCTCTTTTGCCCAAAGCCCCACTATCATCTAACAAACCGAAAAATAACTCAAATTAAGAAAACCCCCTGCACTGCTAAGCACAGAGTAATCATCATTATTCTTAGGAAAATTTAATTATCTCTATCCTGCCGAGAGAGATCTGAAGAATGATGATGACTTCTTCTTGAATTTTAAGTATTAAAAATAACATTTCCCTTTCCGATTATAATTTTGCACTTCGCACTATCTCTCGGTAAAGTAGAACTCCCACGAGACGACCCATTAACAAAGACCTTATTTCCATTCTAACCCCTAGAAGTCACCCCTGCTAGGTATATAAGAGCTTCATTGACTTTTGGTGAATAAACCAAAAAAAAAAAAAAAAAGAACTGACTCCCTCTTGTGCACGCTTAGGGAATCTCGTCTCCTTCCCCAATCCGCCCCACTTATATTTTTTGATGAGTCATAAAACAAGGCCAAACAAAAAAGTTCTTACCATCGGGCATGAAGTCGTTGTTATCCGTGTGCAGTTGTTGAGCTGGATATCGGTTCCATTACGTCGCACCACCGAATGAATTTGTGGACAAAAGCCGCTCGTCTTGGTCAGGCACCATTCCCCACAGGAGGCCCATGGACAGTTATTTGGCATTTGTATATCGACCGTTTGGCACATTACCGGATCAGGTTCGAATCCCGATTTGAAGGCTCTGCAAACACAATATGGAAAAAAAATTGGAAAACTCTGTTATCATCATCATCCCCGTGTGTTACAAAATCTGGGTCATTCATTCACAATGAATCGAAAGGGGTGCTATGTAGGGAGTTGGTGGTTGAATGAATGGCACACTTACTGAAAGGAAGGTGAGTAAACTGCAACACTGAGGTAAACAATGGAAACACATGACAGCACCATGGTCAACTGGCAGAAGCATATTGATCCACAGATTCGCTTATCCTGTTCAGGTATAAGTCTTGGTTTGTTTTTGCGTCGACCCATTGTCGTTGTTGTTGAGGGTGTCCTTTTGTGGTTGACCTCAACACCGCTGGCGCCTGTTTATGTTTCTGTTTCTGTTTCTGTTTGGGGCGAGATGGTTTATTGTCTACGCCTGCACACCGCAATTATTTAATTGAAGGGTGCAAGGACCCACATTCACACACGGCAAGGGTTTTATTGTTTTGGAAAATTTGTGTTGTCAATTAGGGTTAAGCTTTTATAATCGAATTTAACTGCGACTTGAGGACTTTCAAATTAACTTCTTCTTCTTTTATTTTTTTTATAAGGCCGCAAAAACACACACTCAAATTGGTATCAATAAAACGACATTAAAAGAGATTTCTTATGACCAGGTGGAGTGGGGTTGGGAGGGGCTTCGAATTCGTTTATATTCGACAGACATTTGCAAATAATTATTCTATAATTTCACTGCAAGGCTGTGGCTGAACTTAGATGACTATAATAAGTTTGGAAAAATATCTTAACACCATGAGAATGTAAAAAGGCAAAAAAAAATATGATGAGGTGAAACTCGCGACGCGACGTGGAGGCCTCAGGAGCTCCAACGACTTGCAACAATGGAATGTCAATCTAAACTGAGAGGCTATTCCATTTTTTCGAATCATGTTTATGAAGGGATGATAAAGGATATCTAAAAAGACTATACACATACATGCATTCCAGTTCCGTGAAAGTACAGTGGGGTGGTTGACTGTGATAAGAGAATATTTTATTCATAAACTTCATTAAAAGCTTCCAAGCAGCTTTCGTTGAGTTTTATTGATTTTTCAAAAGATTTTCATTTATTTAAAAGAACAGTTAATTGCATTATGTTTTTGGTTTAAAAATCATACAAATCAATCAAATCAATTTGCTCAAATATTGAACTTTAAACATTGCAATACTATTGGAATGAATCAAAATATTTAAACAGGATTTACGGTCTGAAGAGTTACCCAGAGGGGAACCAGAACTAGGACAAGTTATAGGCATACACGTTAGGCTCAATTCTCAGTAATTCTATATTGTCAGTTTAGAAGAAGCAGAAGTTTTAAGTTAAATAATTTTTAAACTTTTTGCTTTTTCGTAATTTGTACATTTATGTTAAAATAAAAATGGTTTGGTCATATTTGTGTGTAGCGAGTGTGCCGATAATTGACCCAAAAATTTTGTTGATCTTGGTTTGAGAAAAGAACATACAAAGTTTCATGTCTTAATTTTAATAGCTGGAGAAAAGGAAAGATCTTGAAAAGTTTCGGAAAATCGTTTTTGTAATTCTTATGCCATCCCTGTGCATTGTTATTTATCATGTTTCTTAGCTATAAATAAAATAGAAAGCAATAAAATTCAAATCACTGTCACAGGCATAGGTTTTTAAAAAAAATATTTTGTCTCTAAGAATTTTTTTTGTTTATGAAAGAAAATTTATTTGACATCCCTGCATTCTGAAGATTCAAAGTGCGCATGTTTCTGGAAAGAATACTTATCAAAAGCTTAACAGCTGTTAAATGATTAAAACTTTTAGGTTAACGAAAGGTTAAAAAATAATTTGTTATTCATGAGAGCGAGTCTTTATCAACTAGTTTTTTTTTTTGTTATTTTGTCATGATTTCCATTCCGTCAGAGTCTGAGGTATTTGTTTTGATTTTTTGGAAACCATAACAAGTAGGTAAATGTAAGCTTGATTCTGTGAACAAGTGGTTGGTTGAACAGTTGGCTAATGAATGTGTTTTTTTTTTTTGAATAGAATGAGGCAAAATATGGTTCGGATTAACCTTTCTTTAAAAATAGATTATTAAGAAGAGTCAGAATAAGAGCATGGTTTTTGAGGAATGGGAAGTTCTCATGTTCAGTTGATTATAATCATTCCTCACTTTCCGTTTCTCATTTCAAATATTCGATGAAAATTGGTACACTATTGCTTGTTTTTTTTTATAACCCAGGTTATACTGTAGGTATAGCCATGTGTATTTAACTGCGGCTAAATCGGTTCTCACGATTTAAACAATTCGCTCTTAATTCTTCAGAAGGAGATATGTTTTTTTTTGTTTCGAATGTAAAAATCAATGATGGAAAAATTTATCATTAAATGTCCCTTGTCCATAGAAACCTCTGTTTGTCAATTTTTTGATTCAAATCCTCAACCCTTAGCGCTGGAACATTTTGCCTATGGCCTGGAATTGTGTTTAAATATGAAGGTTTTTCAAATTACACACTCTCTATATACTATTGAAATAAATCAATTCAAAATAGGTTTTATTGGCCTTTAGACTACAAAAAGTCTCTTAGTTTTAATATTTAATAATTCGAATCTTCTAAGACATATGTATATAGATTCCATTAGATTTTTCTCAAAAAATCGAAGTAAGATGAAATTAATTTAGTGAAAATTGCATATTGTCAAGGACTTCACTAGTCACTGATGAGTGAGATCGCTGAGTCGAAACGTCAATTTTCCTGAACTAAGGGTCCAAAAAGCTATTTTGAATCAATTATTGACATTATAATAATTGAGAAAACAAATTTAGATAGTTTTATAAAAATTGCAATGTTGCACAAAAAGAAATAGCACACTAGTTAGATTACTTTTGGGACTGTGTGTACATACATATATACTTACATACGTTACTGAACTCTATTTTTCACTTGGGACATACATAGGTAGGTACTATAAGGCAAGTTATATGCATTCGGAAAAAAAAATCGAACTCGAAATTTGTTTGATCAAAGTTGACATTACGATGATAGCGAAGACTAAAAAAGTGGGTCTCGCAATTCTGTCTGTTCGACTACAGCCTAAACGGCTCGGCCGATTTTCTTCAAACTTGGTAGATATGGGTTTTAATTTTTCCCCCACACGTTTTTGTCTTTGACCAAAAATAACGGTACCTGCCATACGATTTTTTTTTCGAAATTTAAAAAAAAAATTTTTTTCTCAAAAACTTTAAAAAACAAATTAAAACAATTCAATTAGTTGAAAAAAATTTTCGTATGAGCAAAAAAAAATATTTTACCTAAAAATAACGGTACCTTCCATACAAATGTTAAAAAATGGTTTTCGAAAATCGTATTTTTCTCGAAAACTGTTCCGAGAATTTTGGAAAATTTTTTTTTTTCTTTCGATTAATCCTTACGATCTATATTTTAATAAAAAAAATGAAAACAAGATATTACTGACTGTATCTACCGTAGAACGATTTTTTCGAATTTTGAATTTCTCATTATGGACATAACGGATTTTAATGAATTTTTTTGTACATAAGCTTCTTAAAAGTTTAAAAAACATTGCGTTTCAAAAGTTTAAGAAAAATATTTTTTTGAATTTTGAAAAAAAAAAATTATTTTTTTTGGAAAATTCGATATTCCAGAAACGGCTCAATAAATAAAGTTTGTAAATTTAATTTTTATTCGAACAGTAATAACAAATTTAAATTGGCGTACCAAAATTTTTTCTCAAAAATTATGATTGTTGTTCTTGCATAAATTCATATTTGCATAGCATTCTGTTTTTATCTCTTACTGCTAAAAGAATTTAAATAAAATGCACGACTGGATCGCACGAACTTGCTCTTATCTAAAAGTACTTTGGAATTCTCAATACATTTTATTAATATAAAACATGGATTTAATGAGATAAAAATGTTCAAATGCATGGAATTGCCGTCTGATCTGAAAAGTATGAATTTACGAAAATAAAGTTTAAAAATCGTTTTATTAAAGTAATTTTTTATGTATGTATCACATTTTTCTGGATCAAAATTTCGGATGCCTATTTTAAGTGCTTAGTAGGTTATATAGATTTTAGGAAATAATTTCAAAAAATAATCGTTCGATTTTTTTTTTTCAAAAAACAAAAAAAAATATTTCTTCGTATATTTTTATATACAATATTATATTAAACTTAAGGGAACTCCTGCTGAAAATTTTTAGTTAAAATCTTTAGAGTAGTTGATAAGAAATTCGAAAATAAAAAAAAAACGGTTCCATAACATTTTGCACCAATTTTTTTTTTTACAAAAATGTAGTCCATGTCCATAATATCACACTTAATTTTGTTTATCAAAATCGTTAGAGCCGTTTTCGAGATAAATAAGATTTTGCAATACGGGTGTTTGGGGGGTATGGTTAATTTTGGAGCTAAAAAAATAATTTCAGTTTCTCCTCTACGGAATCACCGAAGACCCTTAACTACCGGAATTGAAGAACATAGGTCTAGTGATTTAGGCTGTAGGGAGAGGTACAGAAATACAGACACACTGAAACATGTTTTTTGTGTACTAAATTTTCCTTAAAATTTTTATAAGAAAAATGTATATGCAAATTATTAGTATTCAATAAAATACATTTTATAACGTAATTTAAAAATTTATTCGTGTATCCGTTTTCAAGATATTAAATTTTCAAAAAAAATTTTTATTATTTTTTTAAAAATCCAAAATCTATTTTTTCCAAAAAATTTTAAGATTATATTCTGGGTCGCACGAACTTGCTCCTATGTAAAAGACTAAGAATTTCAAAAATGAATGTTATTAGAGAAATTGTTCATAAGCATAAAATTCATTTTTTAATTGACTAACAAAAACTTCTTTAGTAGTTAAAGGTAATAATAGGATGCCATGTAATTCAAGCAAATATAGATTTATGCAAGAACAAAAATTATAAGTCTTTGTAGTGGTTTCTTAAAAAATAAGGTTTTATATAAGAAAATTTTAAAACATTTTTAAGAAAAACTGTTGGTTAGCGTACCAAGTTTTTTTTATTGTTTGAATAAAAATTAAATTTACAAAAAAAAAGTATTGAGCCGTTTTCGAGATATTGAATTTTCAAAAAACAAAAAATTGATTTTTTTTTTCAAAATTCAAACAAATATTTTTCCTAAAGTTTTGAAATGCAATGTTTTCTAAACTTTTTAGAAGCTTCTCTCTACGAAATTTCATTAAAATCCGTTGTGCTGATAATTAGAAATTCAAAATTTTAAAAAATCGTTCTATGGTAAGTACAGTCAGTAATATCTTTTTTTTCAATTTTTTTTTATTAAATTACAGATATTAAAAAATAATAGAAAGAAAAAAATTTAAGCAAAATTCTCGGAACCGTTTTCGAGAAAAATACGATTTTCGAAAATCATTTTTTAACATTTGTATGGAGGGTACCGTTATTTTTAGGTAAAATGAATTTATTTTTCTCATATCTTGTAGACTATTTTTCCAAACTTTTATTTATCAAGTTTTGAAAAAATCGATTATGGGGTTTTCGAAATATTGTGTTTTCAAAAAAAAATTTTAAAGTTTTTTTAAAAATCCAAAAAAATCTTTTTGGAAAATTTGAATACACAATAATATTCAAACTACTGGGAAGCTTTAGCATAAAAAAAATGATCAAAATCGGTGGTATTGTTTTTGAGAAAATCAAAAACAAAAAAAAAATGGTCCCAAAGGGGGTACAAAAACTACTCATTTTTTGGAATTTTTTTTTTCAACCATTACCTAGGTTTAACTAAATTAAATTTTTTGAATTTTTTTTTTAAATCGTTGGGACAGTTTTTGGAAAAAAAAATATTTATAAAATTTCGAAAAAAAAAATCGTATGGCAGGCACCGTTATTTTTGGTCTTAAAAAATCAAATCAAAAAACATCCGGGGGTAAAAAATTAAAACCCATATCTACCAAGTATGAAGAAAATCGGCCGAGCCGTTTAGCTGTAATCCAACAGACAGATAGACAGAATTGCCAGACCCACTTTTTTCGTCTTCGCTATCATCGTAATGTGAAATTAGTAGTGTTACACGTTTCATAAGGAGCTTAAATTAGTTAAGCGAGTAGGAAAAAGGTTCCCTACACTTTTGGAGGCCATGACAGTGAGTAACAACTCCCAACCATTTCTGTGTGTATGTTTGGAGAAATAGAGGAGACCTACAATTTTCTGTCGATTCCGCAAGGCTAATGAGTAGCAATTTTCAATACAAGAGATAGATACTCTTGGAGGATTTGTCAATTCCTTGAAAAAAAAAACTTTTTTTGTAGGGCTGAGAATCGAACCCAACTGCGACTGCATGAAAGTCCAACGCACAGACCATAGGGATATTCCAGCATTCCACATTCGTGCAGTGTGACTAAAGAAAGAATCTCTGAATTTAACAGTACGTCTGAAGTTGAGCTGAAGGGTAAACTGATGGGCACTGAAGCGCGAGTATTACGGTTAAATTGCTTAAGAGGAGGAATTCAACTGAAACACTGTATATAAAAATAAAAATAAAATAATAAAAGAAAAGAAACATTGCGGTGATGCTTAATGTGATACAAGCGATGCAATCCTCGATGTCTAAAGGAGAAATTTGGTGATTGGATCATCTCACGACGAGCGTTCATCAATTGGCCAACGCAATCATGTGACTTGACCCCACTCGATAATTTTCTCCGGGGTTAAGTCAAGTCCTTAGTTAGCACCTACCCCTTTGGACGAGCTCGGATCCAACATTCGAGATTTAATTGGTTCTTATATGGTTACCCAGATATAAAGTTCCTATATTGAACTTTTATCTATCTGAGAAAGATATTGGTACATCTTTGTGAGATTGAGAGTCTATGCACAACATTTTTTATTTTCTGAACAAATTAGTTTTTGTGGGGCTCAATAACCGAATAATTGTACTTTTTTGCCAAGCTCTAAAACTTAGGTAAGTAGGTAGAAATGACGATTACTGGTAGTCTATCCCTATGCGCTATTTTGATACCATAACTCGTATGAACTTGTGGATTGAATTGATATGGGAAATTAAAGACATTGTCGCGGAGTCATCTATGGTTTGAATTAAGTTCAAAAATAATAAAGGATCTAGTAAGTTTTGATGTCTCTTATTGTGTTTGCTTTTGCACAATCATCCGGGAATTGCACCGCTCACTATGTCCGGACCACCGTTCTCATCCCAAATCATCTATACCCTGTGCCAAGCTAGGCAGCTTGTTAACTGCTGCTGAAACAGTAGCCAATTCGAATGAGTGATCATACCAACCCACCTCCCCCACACCCGTAGCCTAAACTTCCATCAAAGCTCTCAGTCAGCTAGCTCGGAAGAAGTAACCGAAGTTCGTCCTAGAGCTATTTCGTTGCCTTATGAAAAGACATCAAGACATCAAGTCTTTGATCTTCATTTCCGAAAGTTCCCCAATGTTGTCAAAAAATGACTTTCCTTATGATTGTGTTCAAAATTTGGCCAGACCAGTGCATTTGCAGAGGAAGTGGGGGAATATTTTCTTCTTCCCGCTGTGATGAAAGACTAAGCTCTCCTATTAGCCAGTGTCGGCTACAGGTAACTACGATCCTGCCTATGTCTTGCCTGCGCGCTGCGTCTGCATATCACATCAAGTGCTCGTGATAGGTGGGCCAAATCTTTCTGGATAACTGCTCCACCTACGGTTTTATTCGCTTAGAAAAATTGAGAGAATATTGCTCTTCATAACTCCGAGTGGAATGTTGACTCTTTACGCAAGTGAATTATGAAGGGCTGATCGTTGCTAGGCCAGATAAGAATTATATTGTGGTTGAAATTGAAGTTATAAAGTTCTTGCCGGTATTGCTGGACCAATTTGTGGAGTATGATGTACTAGAATTAATGGCCTTAACAGCCACCTGACTTTCTATGATAATAGCCGTATTCCGATTCTGGTTTGGATTCTGTTTGCTTCCCTGATAGTCAGCTTGAAAAATACTGGCAAAGTCGGGTAGACTAAATGACCTGGAAAGCTTATTTCCAGTACTTTTTAAGACTTCATTCAACATGTAATGATACTCGCCTAATATGCCAAAAGTAATGTTATTTTCATAAGAAATCGCAGGATAGACCTCCGAATCCAGGGATGCCATTTATTCTTTAACCAACCAATTCAAAAAAAATAGCGCTTTGGCAACACTTTGTGAAGTAATGGTACTGATTTTCTTTTAGAAATGCAACCAAGTGTTTATGATTCAACTTTTAACCAGTAAATGCGACAATTGACCAATTTCTCTCAGAACTACGGGAGCTTATAGAGATGTGCTAATATTGTAAAGACCACCTTATATCTTCAAAGAATCCAACTGTCGTAAATACCAAGTAACGTAGTATATTTATTCCTCGCCGTGAAATGTAAATGGATTTTTTTTTTGTAATTTGCATCAACCCAAGGTGGTATGGTTTATGATTTTCTAAAGTAACCATTGTTGGGGGTAATTTTGTATTTCTTTTTTATATAGAAACTCCTAATTGAAAATAAAACTCAAAACTTTATTTGCGGTTTATTTCGATTTATTCATTTATTATTTAATTTGTTTTATTTTGTTTTAAAGATAAGATTAACAATTTTTTTTTACTTCTTGTTTGATTCAAATACAATTATTGTTGATTGTTAATAAATATATTTTTTTTTTTCATTTTATCATTAAGATAAAAAAAAAATAAACAACTTAAATTTAAATTGTGTTTTATGATTATAAGATTGAGTTTTCTAAAATTGTTAATTTTTTATTTTCATGGTACATTTTTTTGTTTCTTTTAAGCAGTGCAAAAATATAATATATTAAGCTATTTTTATTTTAGAAAATTTCCTGGAATAATTTTATTTATTTTAATTTAGAAAATCAACTAATTATTTTTTTGTGTATAAAGAAACTTTTATTTATATGTATTTGCTTGTTATTTTTTTTTTAAATATTTTCTTTTTGCACACAAAAGCTAAAATTAAGATTCCATTTTGTTTGGTTCTTATTCAAAAGTACAAAAATTTTACGCTTTTATTTTTATTTATGCATAATTTGTTTTTTTTTTCTTCTTTGTTTAATTTAAATTAAAAAATAAAATCCGCATAGATTCATTTAATATTTACAAAACATGTTGTGTAGATAACACATTTGATTTTTAAAAATTTAAATTCTAGGCCATCATTTAATTAAGTTTTAACTAAATTGTAAATATAACTTTATCTAAATGTTTTTTTTCGTTTTTTCTTAATTTTTTTTTAGACAGATTTTCATTAATAGATCTTTATTTGCTTTTTTTTCTCGAAATTTATTTCTATTATCACATCTTTTTTTATTATGTTTTTTTTTCAAAAAATAATTAATTTTCTAGCATATTTTTTTTTAGTTATAAGTAAAATTAAATAACAGTTTGATAAAGGCTTACGAAAATATTTGATTTGGTTTCAAATAGATAGATATAGGTTGGAGGAACATAAAAGTAAGACATATTTCTGTACATGTTTAGTTTCGGGAAGGTATTTTTGAAGAAGAAGTCAATTAAATTAAAAACAAAAATTGAGGCAAAGCAGATACAAAGTATAAATACAGTGTGGTGGAAAATTCAACTACCAATCTGTAAGAAAAAAATTTAATGATTTTCAAAATTTTATTTAAGCTAAATTGTTAAATTGTTAAACTGACGCTAAAAATTATTTTATGATAAGACGTTTTGATGTCTTTAAATTTTATTATTATGATGCCAAAGTTGATTCCAAGTCGAACATGGCTTGTTTTTGCTTCAAAGATTCCTTTAGAAGATTGTCAAGGCAAAAGTGCTGATCCATCAGATACTGAGCTAAGCAAAGGTAACTAGAAGAACAACTGTTGGTATCTACACTTTACGAATATTTAGTATGTTGTCTAACGAAACTATGCCAAATTTATTACTAAAAAAGTATTAGAGTGCCATCTCAATAGTATTGAAGAATTTCGATTGCCAAAAAGACAAGAGTATGCAATTAAAAAAATGCTAACCAGGCAGGTTTTCTTTCAAATTTTCTTTCAATATGTTTTGCCATTCGTATAAAATTTTTCCAATCTTATTATTTCGTACTAAATTTGCAATATTTTTTATAGCTGCTCGTACATATGTATGTATGAACATACTTTTACCAATTACTTATAGAACTTTTAAAACTACTTTTTTTAATAAAACATCTACTTTCCCACCACACTGTAAATTATGTTAATTAAAAAAAAGCAAATTCATAATTTATTGCAATTTAAGACGATCGATGCCAATTTTATAATTTTTTTTGTTTCAAATTTGTTTCACTAAAGTTATATGCTAATTAATGATTTGGTATAAAATATTCCATTATTATAAATCCTTATACGTATTACAATTCAGCCTAATTTTTTTGTTTTAATTTTAATTATTGATTTCATTTGAGAATTAGAAAAGGTAGGAAGATAATAATACTGTAACAATGTGCATTAAAAAAATTTATTTAAATGAAGTATGTTATGATAAACCAAAAAAAAATCCAACAACAAACAAAAAAATATGAGAATTAAGTGAGTATTTAAATCGTTCTTCAGCTTTGGCAAACGCATTTTGTTTGTATAATCTATCTACAATCGGTACACATGGAGAATATTTTTTTGTAAATATTTTTTGTTTTTATTTTTATTTTTTAAAATAAGATTTTAGTACTCCAGATCATCTTCGTCATCGCTGCGACACAGAAGTTTTCTAAAATGATTGTGAAATTTATGGTATTTTTTTTTTGTTTTTTGTTTTTTTGTTGCATCTAAAAAAATCGGTGTTTTTAAATTGATAGACTAATATGCAACCAAACTTGTTTTGTTTTCTTTCTACTCATGCATTTCACATCTACGAATAAATAAAATCTTTAAAAAATAAAACAAAGGAACTTGGATATTTTTTTTTTCAGGTGGAGCTTGATTTTTAGACCATATTGTTTTTGTGTACTGTGGAGATGGTGGTGTTGCGTTTGTGAAACCAGTTTGGTGTTTTTTTTTTATTATTTTTTTGTTTGTGAACCAATTTGTTGTAACTAATTGTCTTAGCTAAATTTTATTGATTTGGGTATGCTGAAAGTAATGAAATGATTTTAAAAATTGATAAACTATATGTATTACGATAATTTCAGTTGCAAGGTAAAAAGTTTTTTTTTTGTTCATTTTATAATCACTTTTATGGTAAATTGGAAGCATTTTCTTGTAGGTGTTTAACACCTCATAAGGATACAAATCCCTCCCTAATTAGTTCTAAATCTAACCGGTCAAAATATCAATATTATTTTAGTAAAATTGACCAGTAAATCTAACTTCTATTAAAGAACAATTGCGTTCAAGAGTTCACTAAGTTTTATATTTTTCTAATAAGCCTATGTTCGTCGAAAGCTCGAGCACCATTCCTTTATTTAGGCAGGCGCTTCAAACATCCAATTGAGTCCAAAAAAGAGCCTTAGAAATGATGGTGATAGAAGTATAACAACCATTTTCTTACCGATATTTTTATAAACAATATTCTAGTAAAATAGTCAGTTGCATTCCTCCCCTTCAACAAATCAACCATAATACTAACACTTCAGGGAATACCCATCAGTTAACCCTTGGGCACAACTTCGGAGGTACTATTAAAATACTTTATCGGGTTCAATATTTCCCTTCCATTACGTATTCAGACATTCAGAAGCAATGTGCATTGTTTTCTACTTTCAAATCCTCTCCAACTTTTTCACTTGCTCTGACTTCAAATATTTTAAGGGTCATGAACGATGGAGGTCTGCCAGCAAATACGCTTGATCTGTTCCTGATAAATACACTATTAGCGTATTACCACTTCTAGATACGTCGAACCACTTCATCATATCAGCAAATTTCTTATGCTCCACCAACACAGTTAAGGAAAAAAGTCCAAAGAGAACCGTTTGGCATTATGAGAAAGCTAGTTATCACGGTCTGAACAACTTCTGTCTAAACTTAAACTTCCTCGATGCTAATAAAATAACAGGCATTTTTCTTAATGAAATGAAAACTTTTATACCTTACAGGACTTAAGGCGTTAGTTCCAAAGAGAATTCTTGGTTCTTATGGCTGCAAAGAGGTTATCAGGTTGATAGAGTTAATCTTCCGATGCTACAAAACAAGTCACACTGAAGAAAACCGGAAAAAATACAGGCAAGCGATGAATACCTGCAACGCTCATATTCTACGAACAAAGTTCTTACATGACCAAATCTACGTCCGAAATAGTACAATATCCCAAAGTTTGTAAAAACTTTTCGTCTTTTATACAAAATATTAAAAACTCTTCTCATGGGTTCCAACACTCGCACTCCTTTTGTCAGCTCGAAAAAGCTGTGTTGCTTGCAACGCATTTTGCTATTGATTCCACTTTGCCACACAGTGTTATGACCCCTCCTGTTCTTGAGAGCGTGAATGGTTCTATGGGCTAAATCCTCTTTATAGTCGCTAGAGAAATCCGCTGGATTCCCCTTTAATTCTGAAGAGGTGATTTGATGGCGGAAGTGGGACTAACCCTTTATCATTTTGGAGATAAAAAGGTAATTGCGATTGATATTTCTAAAGCATTTGGTAAAGTTTGGCACCAAGCTCTTTTGTCGAAAATGCGTACCTTTTAATGGAAGAGTCTCTTCTTCTTAAGATTAGAAATTTCCTTTCGAGTTGTTTTTGGACCGTTTTAAGAATGATAATCAAAAATTAAATGCTGGTGTGCCTCAAGGCTCCGTTTTGTCATCGACACTATTTCCCATTTTTATTAATTTTCTTTTATCTCAAACTTCTAATCTATTTCATTGTTTCGCTGGTGACAGCATCCTTATCTCTTCCTGAAAACGTAAGCATATGCTAAACTCATTAGATTCTGATCTCGACAGCGTTCTACTATTGGGAATCAAATGCTTCAAGAACACAAAGTTGCCTTCTGTTGGCCTAGAGAAATACACAACCCCTGTTTTTTTTTCGAAATGGTCATGGCTGGAACTTCAATATAACGTCCAAATGGTAGAGATGGTTGGGGGACTGGAAGTGTTGCTGGCAAAGATCGCAGCAACATGTCTTGAACAGTTTGCATGCAAAGATGGCGGTACGGATTGAGTCTGGAATCATATATAAAATTCTACAGTATTCACACATTCTCTACAATTTTTAAAACAAGAGGGGAGCTTCTCCGTCTAAATGACCTACCATATGGTTCAGGGGGAAATACAGAGTGTTCTCTGTGCAATCTCAGATTATCCGAAAATATGGATCATTTCTTAGCAATATGCCTCTTTCTGAAAGAAATAAGACATATGCTCATAAGCGTCGAGGGCTTATGGCTATTGTATTCTAAGAGACTACAACAGCTTTTTAGTATGGTATGAACCAAATGTGTTGCAGAACATCTTCATCAAGGGAATGACGAATATTTTTTTTACAAGGTTGTATACTGTCAGCTTTGTGAAGCCTAAAGAATACGGAGCGTTCCATACACCTTATCAACCGCTATGTTAATAGCCGTGTTTTTTGAAAGAGTGAATAGCCAAGTTAGCAAAATTTTACATGCAAAACAATAAAAACATCAAGAGTGAATATAATTCGGTCAGCAATCAGAGTGAATATAGAATGAATAAAAATTGTTGATATATTGAGATGTAGATGGCTCTTAAATCGAGTGTAGAAAAACATTTGCTTCGGAAGGGTTGATACTGGGATGTGTTCTGGAATGCATCTTTTTTTCTCAGAGATTTTTTTATTTTGTCAAGACAAAAAAAAACATCCATGTCTATTTTGTGAAAGACGTGCAAAAAATCTCAAATGTCAATTGATTGAAAAACTTCTAAAAATCGAAATTTTTTGGGTTTTTTTTTGTTCAGGAAAATTGCGATTTTAGGGCTTTTGGAAAGCATCTAAAAAGAAATACTCTAAGTAGGTCAAAATATAGTATATTACCCATTTATAAAGGCTATGATCTCGATTGATTAAAAAACATCTACAAAATCTGAATTTTTTTTAACGAAAAATCGATTTTTTTGCTCATTAAAATTGTAATTTAGGGGCTGGAGGGAATATGGAAAGAAATATTCTAAATACGTCAAAATAAATTTGAAATTACTCTTAAATTCGTGTCAAACTTTGAGATTAAAAGAGAGTGAATATAAAAGTGACTATAATCTTTTTTTTTCAACTTTCTTTACTGAGTGGCTATCAATTTTCCATAAAACATGGCTTATGATCATCCCAGGTCAGCAAACGGTTGAAAGTTATACCGAGATTTCTCACGGTATTACCGTATTCAATTTCTGAATTACCAAGTTTTACACGAGGTATTGTGGTTAGGTCAATGAGTTTGCGGTATAATAGCAATGGCCTGAAATTATTTTTCGGGATTTAGGCACAGAATTATATGAATTATAAGTGGCAAAAACTAATTTTTTTAATACATTGAAGTCGTAGTCATCATCCAGTTCATGGCTTGACAGATGGAGAACGATTTATATTTTGATATAGTGAATACTAAAAGTATATTTTGATACTCGTATAATAAAAAATATCTAATTCGATAATTAAAATAATTATATGGTAAATTTTGACGTATCGAGAATATATCGTTGCAGATGTCAACTGATTGCCCTGAAGAACATTTTTTGGATTTTTAAAGTTCAACTCTGAAAATGCATTTTTTGCGAGCATAAAATAAAATGTTATCGTCCGTCAATAACGTGAAGTAGATTTTTTAAGACATTAAATGTACCCGCTATGAAATTTTACACCAGTTGATTTGTCTTTCGTCTTTTTCACATATTTAGGCCTATTCGGCGAGATCTCTTATTCTTCTATTCTGTTATTCTGCTATGAATTTCCATACAAAGGTTTGAGCTGTCAACAAATCTTTTATGAATTTTAATTTTGGTATTCAGCACGCTAAAATCTGTTATAAATCTGCTAAGAAAACTTTTATGAACTGTCAAACGTTCGAACATAGAAAACATCTTTTACGAATAGCATTTTTGGTATTCAGCATGCCAAAATCTGTTATGAAATCTGTTAAAAATCATAAAAGAATAAAAGACAAACTTCTGTGACTTTTATCATAAAAGATTTCAATAAGTACACAGGTGCATCAAGTAATAATGAATATTTATCTTGTATTTCGTCAATGAAATGTTCTTTAAAGGAGACAAATGAAAGAAAATATATCAAAACACATATCATATAAACATATAAGTAGGGTATGGCCATGGTATTCCCAGAAACATATGAGGTAAAATCGTGTTCCATTGTATGGATACCCGTAGTGTGTAAGGCTAGGCGCGCACATTCAATTTTTACTTGCGATATAGGTACTATAGGGCAAGTTCTGCATTTGGAAAAAAAATCGAACTCGAGATTTTGATCAAAGTTGACATTACGATGATAGCGAAGACGAATAAAGTGGGTCCGGCAATTCTGTCTGTCTGTCTGTCTGTCTGTCTGTCTGTCTGTCTGTCTGTCTGTATGTCTGTACCTCGATCTAGAGCCTAAGCCACTGGACCTATTTTCTTCAAACTCGGTAGTTATGGGTCTTCGGTGATTCCCTAGAGGGGAAATTGAAATTTTTTTTTTAGCTCTAAAACTAACGGTACCCCCCATACACCCGTAATGAAAAATCTTATTTATCTCGAAAACGGCTCTAACGATTTTGATAAAAAAAATTAGGTGTGATATTATGGACATGGACTAAGTTTTGGTAAAAAAAAAATTTGGGGCAAAATGTTATTAACGGTACCTGTCATAGAACCGTTTTTTTGATTTTCGACTTTCTCATTAACGGCTTTAACGATTTTAACCAAAAATTTTCAGCAGGAGTCCCCCTAAGTTTAAAGTAATATTGTATATAAAAATATTCGAAAAATTATTTGTTGGGTTTTTTTGAAAAAGTTTTTTTTTTTGAAAAATCAATATCTTTAAAACCTATGTACGATTATTTTTTGAAATTATTTCCAAAAATCAATATTATTAAATACTTAAAATTCGCATCCCACATTTTTTTCTTGAAAAATTTTAAAGAAATTTCTTATATAAAAAATTTATTTATTTAATAATAAAACGATTTTTTAAAGTTTGTTTGCATAAATTCATACTTTTCTAGAAATCAGACGGCAATTTAATTTTAAATTCATGTTTTATAATTATAAAATGTATCTTAAATTCCAAAGTACTTTTACATAAGAGCAAGTTCGTGCGATCCAGTCGTGCATTTTATTAGTTTCGCAACTGCTTGGTTCGAGCAACTAAAAGTTTGTGTTTTGATTAAACTAAGCGATTGCCTAAAATGAGTTCGCTATTCTGTTATAATTACACTGCCGCTCATCTGAATAGGTTCACTGTTTTTCATAACTTACTGTAAGACTATCTGCATATATATGGCAATGACTCGTCTGTGTTATTTATGTAATGAAAGAGCATTATTATGCGCTTAGTTTGGGAAAAAAAGTTTTCTCTTAAAGCTTACCGTTATTCTCACACGCTAGCTAAACTTAATTCATTAAAAAAAACTAAGTGTTTTTTTGGCTCATCTGAATAGGTTCAAAAGCAAAAAATGGAGGAAAACAAGAAAAATAACTGTAATTAAATGATTTATTTTGCACATTGAATAGGTAGAGACATAATAATTCATATTAATAATGTGTATCGCCACCTTTTTTTTGAAACTGTTTCGAAAATTGGAATTGGAATGAAGTCATACAGTTTTTCTAGATATTGCAGCGAAATCTCTGCCCACGCTTTCTTAATTCCCTCGATTTAGGACAACTTGTCCTCATATTGTCTCCCCGACTCATACACCTTACGGAAAAGAAGTCCCCAAACATTTTCAATTATTTTAAGGTCAGGTGAGTATGGAAGCCATTCCAACACCTCTACATTTTGGTTCTCGATCCATTGTTTTACCGACCTCGCTGTATGGATATGGGCATTATCATGCTAGAATGACAATGGTATTGGTCTGAAAAGGTCAAAGATTTGTGGGAAGACCTTTTCAAACACAACTTTGTACACATTGATATTCATTCGCGATGTAAGAAATTGCAGCTCAAAGGTTCCATAATATGAAATTGCTCTTCACACCATGGCACTGCCTTCACAGCTATGCAGACGGCTTATATAATGTTCTTCTTTACAAAGGTCATGAAAGTAATAGTTGTAGCCATCTGGGCCCTCTAAGTTGTATTTTTTTCATCTGAAAATATAACTCGCCTCCACTCCGATTTCAACGACATGTATTTTTTTTTGCAAAATTGGAGACGATTTTCTTTTCGTTTTTCGTTCAAAGGTCTTTTTTCGGTATTTTTTTCTTTTTGAATGCTTAGTACTCTTAATAACGCGTTTCACCATCACCAAACTACACTTAACACCAGTTTTGAGTCTAATTTTTGACGCGGAATCATGCGAATTAGAAGCAGCTGTTATAATTGCGCGTCTATCGGCCATTGATGTGGCCTTATAAGTGTAACCTTTCATATTTTTCCCGTAGTTTTCGATGTTCCGCAAATATTTACCCACTAAATTTTGGCTTCTTTCTATTTTTTCTTGCGATTTTTCTTTGGCTTATCCCTAATTCAATAAATGCTTTTATTTTGCCTTTTTCTTCCTATTTTAAGGATTTTCCGCGACCCATTTTTCTTGTTAAACGGTTTAAAACAATTCGATTTACCAAAAAACTTAACTTTCAGTACACATCCGCCGCGCACATCAATTAAAAATGATTTTTTTGCTTTTGAACCTATTCAGATGAGCCAAAAAAACACTTAGTTTTTTTTAATGAATTAAGTTTAGCTAGCGTGTGAGAATAACGGTAAGCTTTAAGAGAAAACTTTTTTTCCCAAACTAAGCGCATAATAATGCTCTTTCATTACATACATAACACAGACGAGTCATTGCCATATATATGCAGATAGTCTTACAGTAAGTTATGAAAAACAGTGAACCTATTCAGATGAGCGGCAGTGTATATGCACCTGCGCGGACATTCAACTAAATAGTTCATCTGTTTTCTATAAGCAACCAAACAGTTGTGCAACTGAAAATTGAATGTGCGCGCAATCATTTAGTTTGTGTCAAAACACAAACTTTTTAGTTGCTCGAGCCAAGCAGTTTCGAAACTAAAAATTGAATGTGCGCGCCTAGCCTAAGAGTTTACTTTTTTGTTCGTCATCCATTTAAATTATGTCAGATGAAATATTTGACATAATCACAGCTGATTATGATAACAGATTTAGTTCAGTTTTATAACAGATCTCGTTTTCGAAGTAGCATAATGCCAGGCGCGCACATTCAATTTTTAGTTTCGCAACTGTTATGTTGCTAAAATGAAACATATGGGCTTATATGGGACACCGCGCACTTAAAGCAACTCGATTCGAGCAACTAAAAAGTTTGTGTTTTGACACAAACTAAACGATTGCCTAAAATTAATTCGTAATAGTTGAGCTATTTTGCATAAGCGCAAGAGAGAAAAAGAGTGTGAGCGTGAGTAAAAAGTTGCCAGTGCGCGGTTCTCTTTCAACTGGTGATTAAACTATTTGATTTCGATCATAGTTGCCAGCGCGCGACTAACCTAACAGACTTTTATAAAAGTTCGAACCTCTGAATACCAATCATTAAAAGATCTTTTAAGGTGGAAATCTTTTATGATTCATAACAGAAAATCTATAGCAGAATAACAAATGTGGCAGAATAGGCCGTAACGGGTTACACGGGACGTATAAGTTTTACACACGTTTTCAATTCACTTTACCGCCGGGAAAGATGTTTACACATCAACAAGTTCCAAAGATAATTACTAGTTTCAGTTTTCAATAAATTTATAAACTTTTTCAAGAGTTTCGCCATTACAATTTGATTATAATAAACTACATACTATTTGTATCATTTCCAGTCTATGGAGGATATTTTTTAAATAACAATTTTTACCTTGCAACTGTTGGAGTAAATATTTTTTTAAGTGTTCTAAGCAATGTTTGCCAATTAAATAGCTCACAAAAGTTATCTTATCTATTAGAAAAAAAAATCGAAAAAAGAATAAGAATCTAAACCATGCTATAAGAATTAACAGACAATGTTTAATATTCGCTTTGCTAAAGCATAGTTGCAACCAAAACTACAAATTCCAATAAATTACTTTTCAAAAAGAAAATTAATCCAAAATTAAAGAAAAATAACTCATTTTATATACAATTAAAACCAATTGACATGCATTTAGTTTTTTTTTTATTTTATTTTATTTGGACGGATTTATTTTTATTTAAAATTAATCTTGCGATCCTCGCGCTTTGGATTTAACAAGAGTGACGACATAGTTATATCAGGCATAACATGGATTTTACGAGCTTGCATTTTAAAGAAATATATATATATATAACATGTTTTAAAATAGATTTAAAGAAGTTTTCTTTTTTTTTTTTAATTTAAAAAACATTTAACTCTATATAAGAATAATAATAATGATTAAGTGAAAATTCAATAACAAATTAAAACTCACTCTTCTTTTGTTGGAAACTTTTCGGCATACACTCGAGATGATTTATTACACGCCTTGTCACAACACGGACAATACCAATAGCTCAGGACTCCAATTGATATTGCAAAAAGAACATTTGGTATAATTAATGAGAGTACCAAATGCTTAAGATTATCTTCCCACGAATATCGACCTATTACAACCTCTGGATAGGCTCTGCTGTAGTAGCAAGCAAACGGTCTTCCCACGGGACTATTATAATATTTTGGAAATAACTTTCTTAAAAAATGCTTTTGAATATTTAAAATTACAAAATTACCCATATTGCTTGGCGAAAATACTACAATTCGTCATTGGAGGGTAGCCACAGCCTTCAGAATTTATTAAAAATTTAGTGTAGCTTACATCCCAAATTACTGTATCCAAGTCTCTCGGATTCTTTTGCCATTCATCGAATGGAATTCGGGTGTAGTTCACGTACAGTTGATGGCATCTGAAATATGATGAAAATATCATTTGAGTTTCTTATACAATTTTGTTTTTTTTTTTTTAAAGAACAGCAAAATTTGTTTAACATTAAGAATATAAATAAATCAAAAACAAACTGCCTCAGTTTCTTACGGTGGCACGGATACGAGTGGTCCAATATTTAGCCTCGTCGCTAAAGATGATTTTCCAGCCAAAATTGGGGTCTTTTTCCAAACGCTTCGAAGGCCAGTCAGCGAACAAACGTCGCACAGTGGGGCCAAGGCGGAAAAAACTCGATTTTCCGAAAATGCTTATTTCGATTAGCTGATTCATGTTTCTCGAATTAAATTAGCTAGAGAATCTAGGTGAACTAAGGATTTGGGCAAACAATTACGTCTTAACACCTAAATAGACTCCCAAAGTCAAAATATTTGAAATTGTGTGAGAATTTGATTTAACTTTCCTAGGGTGTAACGTCAATTCGGGGTGAACTAAAATTGTAATTATGTTTTTTCGCTTATTTAGGATCCTCAA
The DNA here is from genome assembly GCA_911387755.1 of Chrysotoxum bicinctum. Taxonomy (NCBI): domain Eukaryota; kingdom Metazoa; phylum Arthropoda; class Insecta; order Diptera; family Syrphidae; genus Chrysotoxum; species Chrysotoxum bicinctum. The sequence continues at coordinate 170,798,403 of OU426989.1, forward strand.
TTCTATGGTAGATACAGTCAGTAATATCTACATTTCAATTTGTTTTTTATTTAATTATAGATTTTAGAAATTAATCAAAAGAAAAAATGTTTAGCAAAATTCTCGGAACCGTTTTCGAGAAAAATACTATTTTCGAAAACCACTTAACTTTTGTATGGAGGGTTATTTTTAGGTAAAATAATTATTTTCTTCTTATTTCTTGTAAATTATATTAAAACACTTTTTTTTATTAAGTTTTAAAAAAATCTAGCATGGGGTTTTCGAAATACTGAGTTTTCAAAAAAAAAAAATTTTGAAATATTTTTTAAAAATCCAAAAAATTATTTTTTGAAAACTTGAATCCATCACAATAATATTCAAACTATTTGGGACCTTAAGCAGAAAAAAAATGATCAAAATCCGTTGTACCGTTTTCGAGAAAATCAAAAACCAAAAAAATGGTTCCAAGGGGAATACCAAAAATAACAATTTTTTGGAAATTTTCTTTTAAGCCATTAGCTAGCTTTAACTCAATGAAATTTTTTTGAGTTTTTTTTTTTAATCTGTGGAACAGTTTTTGAGAAAAAAAATATTTATAAAATTTCGAAAAAAAATCGTATGGCAGGTATCGTTATTTTTGGTCTTAAAATAACAAATAAAAAAACATCCGGGGGGAAAAAAATAAAACCCATATCTAACAAGTTTAAACGGCCGAGCCGTTTAGCTGTAGTAGAACAGACAGACAGAATTGCGAGACCCAATTTTTTGGTCTTCGCTATCATCGTAATGTCAATTATGATCAAAATCTCGAGTTCGATTTTTTTTCCGAATTCATAACTTGCCTATAAGTCGCAAGTAAAAAATGAGTGAATTACGATAGCACAATATAAGACTAAGTCCGCAGTAATTGAAAGTTTGTAGTCATTTAAAAAAAGCTCCACTTTCCTACGATCTCAGATAGGTATTTTCTCGATGAGACACGTCAAACTTTACATTCAAATATAATTTAGCTGCAAATACCTACAAATCCGCACAGTGAGCCGCACAAAAATAATTTTTTTTTCACTTCTGTTTCCTAAAAAGGAATTTGTATTGTATTTGTTGTGGATGTGCAAAATTTGAATGGCTAACTTTCTTGAAAAAAAACACCATCTTTAACCTTTACTTGGAACAAAACCTAGATTTTTATCAATTTTGACGATTTTTTTGTTAGTAGACGTGGCACTGGGTGAACGTTTAATCCCATTTTGCAGACTCTAGGTCATTTGAAGTTATCCATATCCCTTCAGAGGTAGCCTAAGATCACATTAGACTACAAAGTCATGATATCATTCGACTATAGTGCGATGTTCGACCCCGTTACTTCTTCTGAAAGGATATGGATACCTTCAAATGACCTAGAGTCTGCAAAATGGGACTAAACGCACCTTATATTCGGATTCAGTGACTCCAAAAACATAAGAATCAACTGGTTCGAGATCCCAAATCCCGATTTACTGTCGATACATTAGCCGAGAGATCCAAAAGAAGTATTTGACCTTGGAATATCTTCCAGAGGTCATTTCTAACAACAAGTCTAGATGAATTTAGATGTAAAATATTCCGCTCGGGGGTCAAAATTCAAAAATATCATATCGTTTAATTTTAGGGATTTAACTTTCGTTTGACCTTGATTTTGACGTGATGGGGTCAAATGGACACCAGCATCGTGATCAGCGACTCGAAAACATAAAGATCAACTGTTTAAAGGACCAAAATTCCAATTCACAGCCAATAAATAGGTCAAAATCTAAAAAAAACGAGTCTTATTTTGGATGGCCGCTGCGTGGCCTACAGAGGTCGGTAAAAAAAAGTCAATACATGTTTGGACGTACATTTTTCCGCCCTTTCAGAATCTGGGGTCAAAAATATCATATAGTTAGATTTTAGGGATTTGACCTTCGTTTGACCTTGACCTTTACATGTTGGGGTCAAAAGAAACCCGGTTTCGAATTCAGCGATGTCAAAAACATATATATATAGGTTTTTAGATTTTTCAACGAATATTTCGCGATTTGACCTTCAAATGCCCTTAAACCTGACCTGATTGGGTCAAACGAACTCCGATTTAAAATCAGCGAGCCAAAAAATCTATAAGACACATGGTCTCATCCAAGAGTCACAGCACTTTTTTTGTTTTGTGGGGCTGTGTTATTTAATAGTATTTGAGCTTTAATGTGTTTTTTGCGAATATCCCACAAATGAGGTTCCTTTAAAATAAAAAAAGCTTAAGAAAAGAATACAAAATATCTATAGCGCTGACCAATTACTTAAACAATCAGATTTTTTATATTGATGTAAGGGCTTCCAGGTGGTATAAATTTTGTACGAATATCCTACAAATGAGGTGTCTGAAATCTTTGGCTTTTTAAAAGAAAAACTTTAAAAGTGAATTTAGTGTCATATCAGCTGGAATAATTTTTTTGCGAAAATCCCAAAAATAAGGTGTCTGTAATCTTTCGTACCTTTAAAAGAATTTTAATAAAGCATTCAAAATATTTATAGCAATATTGAAATTAGTTGACTTTTTATACTGATTAAAGAGCCTTTCAGGTGGTATAATTATTATACGAATATCCCAAAAATGAGTTGCGAGATTATGGCCTTGATTTTTTTTTTAATTTCTTAAAAAAAAAATGTATGACTGACCAAAAATAGATGACCTTTTTCATGATCTTTTGGATAGTATATTCTATCCAACTTTTGCGAATATCCCACAAATGAGGTGTCGAAAATCGATCAAACACCTTGAAAATCTTAAGCCTTGATTATAAGTTTTGTAGGCCTAATAATTACTGATCCATTAGATGTTATAGAATATCCCATATTTGGGGTGCCAAGATCGTAGAGTCCTAAGAAATCTCTTCTAAAATCAATGGGCGATCTTGTATGGCATTTCTATGCAACTTCGATAGTTGAGACAGTTTTAATTTATGCGACAATATCTGCCAATTATGTGAACTGTCAATTTTTAAGCTGGCAATGTTTCCAGAAAAATCATTGTCAGGCCAACCATGTGCACTGACAATTTAGCATTGTGAGGTAATTGGATATTATTAGATTTGACATTCGTCTGCACTTAGCTAAATTCGTTCTATGAAAAAGTAAAAATTGTCGTTTATTACTGTTTCAAAAGAATTTTGTTTTTTTTTTTTTCCTGTCAGCGAAACAAATGCATTAAATTCTAAAAATGTTTATATGTTTTTAAAAAGAACTTACTTAATCAGTGACGATGTGCATCCCTCCCTACATGAACTCCAGGTACAATTTTTGATGCCTTCTGCATAAATATGATCGATGACAATGCATGTAACCGGTACCGGGTCATAGTCGGCAATTATTGTTGATATTGCTGGATCCACAACAAATGGGATTAAGAACAAAAAGGCAAAAACCGATAATATTGCTGTCGTTCCTGCAACAAAATAAATATGATTTTCAACCAAAATCCGATAATGCATGTTGGCCAGAACAAACCTAGGCACACGGATGTGTAAAATTTTGCCTTCTCTAAGAAGGTCTCGATTTCCTGTTCGTCTTCGGCATGCATTGATTTTGTTCGACTGCTATTGAGACTGACTTTGCTGCCAGCCAAACTGTTCGTTGACGCTGTTGGGCTGTGTATTGATATTGATCCACTTGAGCTCCTCATACTTCTCATTTTCAATTTCCAATTTTCGATTGACGGGTATTTTTTTTTGTATTTTCTATTTTATATTTATTCCTCGAAAAATACTTATTTTCTATTACTTTGTTTTTAGTACATGCGATTTCAATTTTGCGATATAATATTTTCGATATGAATTTTGTTTCCGAAAAATCAAAAAAAAAAAACGAAATTGATTGAATTAAATTGAACTGAATTGAAAATGATCAGAAAAATAATTGTTTTCTAGTTTCTTCTGTTTTTTTTTTTTTGGTTTGTTATAGTCTTATCATATTTAATGCGAAATATGCTTGATAAATATAATATTTTTTTTTTTATTTTTTTAAATTTTTTAATTTTGTTTTATTTTTTTCCGAAATATTAGATAAATATTTGAAAGATTTTTCTTTTTGTTTTATGTTTTTTTTTTAATCTTTACTTTTTACAATGTATTTTGTTTGAACTGCATATATATATGTATTTAATGATTTCGTATATCGTACAATTTTCTAAATTTTGTTTATATTTTTTTAAAATTCTTTTTTTTTTTTTTAATTTAATTTTAATTTTTTTTTAATTAATTGTATCACGCATCCCTCCAAAACGATTGGCCTTTTACATTGTTCTTTAAAACTAAACTAATGAATGAAAAAATTCAAAAAATGAACACTTTTTTTTTGTTATTTTGACAAACCCAAAAATTGAAAAAAAAAAAATTAACAAACTGGAAGAAGTCAATTTTGTTGAATAATTATTAAAAAATGTTTGCTTAAAGTGTATTTGTGTTAGATAATTATTTTTGTTTAAGTGTTTGATGGCTTAATTGAAATTTATTTTTTACCTAAGTAATTACTTTTTTTTTGTTTTTACTAGAAAAAATATTATTACTAATATTGTCTTTGAAATATATATTATGCAATTATTTACACTTTTGTATTGAAATTAAGGACAAAAGTATTTTAAAAAAATAGGGTGTACAGTTTACAAACAGAATAGTGTGAGAAGAAAAATAAAATTAAACTAAATTAATATGTTAAGTTTCATAAAGAGATTTAAAGCACAAACAAACTTAGTAATTTGTTTATTGTAATGCAAAAACTCCAGGCTGGTGAACAGGGCTATCTTCTTGAAGTAGAGGAATGCCTGTAAGTACAAGGATATAAAATAAATGTGTTAGTAAATTTTTCAAGTCAAATTCTAGCTAAAAGCTACTTTTAATTCTTGTTATTCGTCTAGAAGAAAACAATGAGTTTGAATTATTTTCGATAGTACAAATGTTAAAAATGTTTTGTGTGAATCGAAAGAGCTATGGAGTAGAAATACAAATTTGGAATTATGAGAACTAATCAAAGATAATGCTTTTGGAGATTATATATTTGACAAACTTTCATGAATTCTAATGAAATTTTATATTATTTGTAGTTATGAAGAATAAGACGTATTAAGCACCTAAGCAGTGAGTTTTGTTGTTGATTCAATATCAATTAATAGCTAAGATAGGAAAGTGATTGCAAACGGGTTAAAGCAGAAAATTTATACATTGGTACTAGTACACTACTTTTCTAACAGATATTTCTAGTCAGTCTTCAGAATTGTAAAACTAGAGTTGCTGCCCACTAGAGGATCTTTATTAACATTGCTAAAATCATTATTTCAATAACATAGATTTTATGATTTCATGAGTGAGCTACAAAAGGTGCATTGTAAAGTATACTTTGGGCAAGGGGCTTAAAAATATCTATAAAGACCGGAATTTCAGTCATTTTGGACCAAATACAAGTTTCTTTTTAAAAATGCAATAAAATGAACAAAATTAAATTTTTTTCATGTATTATGGCTTTATTAGTAAGAGCAAACATTCCCATTAATTATGAAACACAATGTGCTTCAAATGGCTGCCTCGGCTGGTTTCGCAGTAGTGCATTCTGTCACTCCAATTTTCCAAGACCTTATTGATGGTTTCGGGCTGTAGCTCACGGATTGCTTGGAGGATATTGGCCTTAAGTGCTTGAATCGTTTTCGGATTGTTGGCATAACATCGGTCTTTCACAGTTCCAAGACGACTGATAACAGGATTTTGGAAGTTGGTGCGCATAAGATCGATTGTGGCATGGGCTACGTTGTCCAATTCAAGATGCTCTTAGGCCCAAACTGCGAAGCGTATGGTCGCGAATAATCCGAGATCTTTGCGTGCAGAGTTCTTCTCAGGCTAGTGCGTGAAATGTTGAGCTGTTGAGATCGATGGAGAATTGATGTTCGTGAATAAAGTCTCACAATCTTGGCTACATTCTCGTCTGTTCGCACAGTACCACGATGAGAGCAGTGAGTGTTTTCCATTAACATACTAGTCTGGCGAACTTTTTGAATAAACTTGCGTACAGTGGCTGCTTTATTTCGGCCAAAAATTCTATTCCAAAAACGCACTGTTTGGGCTACACAGCACTCACTTTGGAAATAAGTTTCAATATTTTCCAACGTTTTTCAAGCATAAATCGACTCATTTCGTTCCGTGGAGTTGTGATACTGACTGCCTGTCAAGATTTCGAGCGAGAAACAGCTGTCAGTGTCAAAATAACCCATGATTTAAAAAGAAACCACTAGATGGCCCAACCTGTACTATTACCAACTAACACTAAAAATTGTAAAAAAAAAGTTATAGTTGTGCAATTTTTCTTTAGAAATTGGGAGAACTAAATAGGATTAAAAACTAAAATTAGTTCTTTAAATTGCAGAGATGATTTTATTTGATTTTGTTTTGAAATAATGTAATTTAATAGGCTTAAATTTCTCAAATGAACCTTAAATACAGGGTGCGTTTCATATGTCAGGTGTTTTTTTTTTTCAATAACTCTTAGATGATTTGCATAACATTTCTCCAGACTTGTGTTGTGATTTCAGCAATTTGGTTTTATTGTCCTTAAGCATTGAGGTTGTGTAACGAAGCTACACAATTTTCTTCACTACTTTCGCAGCTGACATCTCTGCTTTTTTAATTAAGTAGCAATACTTATTCAAAAATAACCGTCACTTTTTCTACTACCATCATACCAGAGAACATTGTGTCATCATCGATAATATTATTACAACCTGTGGCCTATTTCACCAACTTACAAATTGTATATTACAAGCACTTTTTTAACAAATTTGTTCAAAAATCGTTTTTTTATGTTTCACAAAATGGTTGTATTACAAAAATGTGTTTGTTGTTTACAAAGGGTAATTTGTAGAAATTTCATTATTTCAGTTTCACCAAAACTAAATATTTTTGTTGCTTACAAGTACAAATTTGTTAAAATTTATATTTTTTTGTAAGTTTCTGTTTCACGGAATCACGAAATTTTACAAATTTGTTCAGTTACTGAAAATTTTTTGCAGAAGAAAGATCGTCTGCCGATTTGATAACAATTTGTAAGTTTCGGAAAAAATCGCATTTGAAACCCAAAAAACCTTACCTCGAAGGCATAGTAGCACCGATAATGATATAAGTGTAGATTTTGTGTTTAATAGACGAAGAAAAATATATTGACCGCGAATTAACTATGAAATTTCAAATGCTTTTGTTTTCAACGAAAAGTTTCAGTTAAAACGTTCTAAAGCAGAGGAAATAATAAGTCAAATAGGACCTCGTATTGCAAATGAGTCTGAAAAAAACTTTTCACTGACACGACACAACAATTTCTGACAGCCTTACATTGGCTTGGAAATGGTGGACAGTACCACGGGATTGCAGACATGCACGGTATATCTAAATCTACGGTATGCAGAACTGTCCATCGTGTTTGTTCTGCCATTGTTGAGACTTTCTTTGAAAATACTGTACGTTGGCCAGAGGAACACGAAAGCATTCGTGAACGGTTCTTTGATATTGCCGGTAAATATAATCTACCTAACAAATAATTTTTACTTACCACAGTATTTCGTCTTAAATTTTGCCACACGACATCTCTTAGGTATTTCCAATCTTTATCTATTAAAATACTATTAGATTTTATATTGTTGAAAATTTTTTGCCACTCGCTAACTTTAAGATTATGTGTTATGATATCGGAAAATTTTTCTAATAAAATATCTTTCTTATCACGAATTAAATCGGCGATAAAAATTTTATCTTGTTTATTCATTTTTGTTATGATGTGTCGAATGCTAACAAACTTGTACAGAAACAGTTTTGTTATTTACATTTTTGCAAATTAAACGGTGAAACGGCTTTTTCTTCTATTTGTAAATAACAAATACAATTTCCCTTAATCTTTTCTCTTTCCAACAAATTTGTTGGAATTATGTTTGTAGTTTGTGAAACAGAAAATCAGTTTACAAATTTGCAATTGTAGGTAACAATTACAAATTTGTGATTGTAATTGTAATTTGGTGAAATAGACCACTGGAGCCTATTGCACCAACTACAAATTACAAGTACAAATTTGTGATTAAAATAAATTACATATGAAAAAACTCGATTTTTTACAAATTTGTTAAAAAAATGCTTGTAATAACAATTTTGTAAGATGGTGCAATAGGCCCCTGTGGTCTATTTCACCAAATTACAATTACAATCACACATTTGTAATTGTAAACTACAACTACAAACTGATTTTCTGTTTCACAAACTACAAACATAATTCCAACAAATTTGTAAGAAAAGAGACAAACAAAAAGGGGGGAAATTGTAATTTACAATTACAACGTTTAATTTCCAGACTTGTAGACTACAATTTTTTTCACAAATTTGTAAGTCGGCCGCTATGAATAAGCAAAATAAAATTGCTGCATCGGTGTCAATTAAAAGTTTTTTTCAGTCTCATTTTCAATCCGTGGTCCAATTTATCCTATTATTTCCTCTGCCTTAACACGTTTCAAGCGAAACTTTTCGTTGAATGTAAAAGTATCAGAAATTTCGTAATTTATACGCGGTCGATAAATTTGTCTTCATCTATTTAGCACGAAATGGTCACTTATATCACTATCGCGGCGTAACGACATTCTTAAACTGGAAACAAGATTCTCATTGAAAATTACAAATTGTAATAAAATCTACACATCATCATTCTATTGTCAGAAATTTTCATAAACTGAACAAAATGGCAACAAAATAAAATCGACCTGGAACATAAAACGCACCCTGTATTTAAGTTAAACAGAAAATGAAAAGTAGATCTTTTCAATTCATTTGCGCTAATACAAATTTTTAGAAAATCGAAAAAGCAGACAATATGCTCATTTCCTAGTTATTTTTCCCAATTTTACTGATCGTGTTCTGTTTGGCCCTAGGTTAGGCTAGGTTGAAGTGACTGTCAACGTACTTTGAGTTGGTCCATTGTGGCACAACATGAATCTAGGCATTTTCTAACTACCATTTCATCGAACCATTATGAAGCGAAATAAACTGCAAATGCCTATATTGAATAGATCACTAAATTCTTAGAAGAAAACCTCTCAAAGATGGAGCCTACGTCTATGGGGTAGAGAAAGGCATTTATACATATAGAGAAGATGAGGACTTGATTCCACCTCTTCCTCGTCCATGCAGCTTCTACAAAAATCATTTTAATAAACACCTAGCCTCGTTTCATGCTTGCCATAAGACATTGTCCAGTTTTGACACCAATTACGGAGCTGAGTTGCAATCTACTTAAGGATGAAGCAGGTCGTTAAATTGTTTCCTCTTAGGTTTGTCCTCTCTATAGCATCTTGTTTCAGCATAAGTTTACATGTAGCGATGGGTATACCTACATATGTGTATTACCCTTATCAGATAATATTGTACCACTTTTGGCGAGTTCGTCAGCCTTAAAGTTCCCTGGCACCCAACAGCGTAGAATTCCATCTCCCTAAGAGATGAACGAGTTAATGACTGTTATAGAGTTAGTAGAGATCGAGTCCAGAGATTTAATAAGCCGATTGACTGTCCGAGGAGATGAGGATATCAGTAGTTGATAACACGTTTTCTTTAAGCTAAGACAGGACTTCTTTAATCGCCATTAATTTCCATTAATTAGGAAGATGAAAGAGACATACATTTTGACTATCATCATCAGCTTTCGATCCATCGTTATAAAAATGGACACAATCATTTTTCAAGAGAAGAATGCCTATTAACTTGGAAATTTTTGCCTTGTTAGAAGTTCTTCTGGGATACTTTTCTAAGGCAATGGCAACATAGTTCCCATGAATTCAATTCTCTGTAGCTTCCGCCTTTCAGGAACGTCAGCAGCTCATTTACGATGTGTGGCGTGATAGAATAAAACCTTTTGAATTTTGTTGCCTGATGAGGAGTGTATTCGTGCTTAAAATGTCGCACATCATATACATACGAGTAACACCGTCTTTTTAGTGATCCTTTTAAAAAAAAAATAAACTTCTATTTGTAACTGGAGAGTTCACGAACCAATATTTCGAGATTCACTGTGTTAAGCTCTCTCTGTAAAGTTCTCGAAACTTTTCTGCTTTCTTTTTTCTTTTCAACAATATTTGAAAATTTTCTTCCCAGGTCGTCCAATCTATTTCCATTGTATAGCAGCTCCAAACGTGACCATTCTACGAAGAATTGTGACTTCTCCTGAAGAAGTTGTCTCGCAATTACATTGGGTAGTCGATGATTTGGGAGGGCCATCACTTTAGGAGTGTACTTAATTTTAATGCATCTTCTGCGTAAAAGTATAAAGTTGAGAGACTCTAGTCTCCAAGTGAAGCATAATTATAGGTATAGGAGTGTTTTTAGGAAGCTAAAATATTTCTTTAATGAAATATCTCAATAGCTTTTCTACCTCTTGATGGGTTCACTGGTCAAGTATTTAAAACCTTTCGAATTAAGTATAGAAAAAAACTTGCCAAGTAAGCCTATCAAATTTTTGTCAGTAATCATTAAATAATAAAATTTCTCTATTACATTGTAGCTGTTTCAATATTATTCTACTTTAAATATTCGGTATTAAACCTTTATGAAGTAAGAGCTTGGCGTACTTTTAGATCTCAGTACTTTTCACGGTTGCCCTTACAGCAGTCGGAAGTGCTACAAATTAAACATTTTCTCATAAAGTGGGCGGATACCACGCCCCCTGAATGGAAAATTTCAATTTGAGCCTTACCGTTCTACTAAATTTCATTGTTCTACTGCAATCGGAAGTTTGCCATATAATTTACATCAGTTCGGAGCAAGTGGGCGGATACCACGCCTCTGAATGGAAAACCCCAAATTTTTTATTTTTTTCTTTGTATGCAATTTAAGCCTTACCGCTTCACCAAATTTCGTCGTTTTACAGCAGTTGGAAGTGAAAGTGGGCGGATACCACGCCCCCTGAATGGAAAACCTCAAATTTTCGATTTTTTAATTTGCTTGCATGACCTACCGTTGTGCAAAATTACAAGATCCTACGATGTCGGGAAGTGCTCCATAAGTTTGATGATCTGTCAGTCAGTCAATCAGTCATTCAGTTAGATTTTTGTGATTTTTGAGGCCTTATATCTCAGGAACCGCTTATGCTAGAAAATTAAAATTTGGTGAGGCGTCTGTGCCTGACTAGCTTAGCAAATATTCGGAATTTTAAGTTTCTGTCTTCATTGGTACGGAAGATAGGGAAGGGTCAAAAATCGCCTGAGTTTGTTCCTGTAAAAAGGGTGTAGTGCCAGAACTTAGCTGGGCACTACCGTGACCTTTGATCCCGTTTAGTGAGCGGCCGTGCTTCCAAAACGACCTGCTGTCTCTTAACTCTGATATCTTGCATATCTGTTTGTTGACTTCGTTCCCTTCCTCATACAATCCTTTTGCCAAGTTTGTGTTTTGGATTCTCAGGAGTCTCAGAAATCCGAAGGAATTTCTTCTGTATTTACTACAGTTAACTGGGTAAGGATTTTTTTTTTCAGGTAAAAAGAAGCAACACATTTTTAAACTTATTCAAAGACTTCAATCAATAACTGTTGGAAAAAAGGATATATTTTTTGAAAAGATTTTAAACCATAGCCTATGTTTTATTACAACAAAGATTTTGTTTCATTTTCTCTTTCTAAAAAAGGTATATTCTAAAATTTCGAAAACAAATTTGCAAGTGCAAAAAAATAAACGTAAATAGGAAAATTTTAAAAATGCCATTTAAGCTGTAATGATGTTGAAAAACAGAATTGCGAGACCCGCTTTTTTTCGTCTTCCCTATCATCATAATGTTAAAAAAAAATAAATAAATTTGGTGGTGCAATATGTCGAATAGTAACAGGACCTAAAAAAAGTACAAAAATCGCACCCATTCCTGTGAGCGTGTTACCAGGAATGGAGGGGACCTTCAATTTTCTGCTGATTCCGAATGGCTAATGAGCATCATTTTTCATGAAAAGAGATACTCTTAGAGGATTTCCCAATTCCTCGCAAGAGGTAGTACACCTCTGCAGCGGCTGAAAATCCAAGCCAAGACCTTCTGCATGGCAGTCCAACGCCCTAACCATTATGCCGAGGGGCACTACATCATAATGTCAAGCCTCACCGAAATCTCGAGTTCGATTTTTCTTACAAATCTACATTTTTCCAAACAGTAGTTACGTACATAAATGAATAAATCGGAAGTAAAAATACTATTAAAATTTATGGTTGGTATTTAAAGTTTAATTTAATCTACAAATCACTTTTGCCATTTTGAAAGTTTTTTATCGTGCAACTTTTGCCGATGTGCCTTTTTCATGTATAACAAAAAATCCATCAACTCTGCCATTTTCGCCAAACCCAACAAATAAAACAAAGCAAAATAAACATTAAAGTAATCCATAAATCCAGCATTACCACCACACCACCACCCAGTGATATCTCCATGTTTTTATTTATTTATTTTTTGCCCGCATGAATTCACCGCAGTCACGCTACAGTAATAATCTACCAATACACGACAAACAGCAAAAAAAAAAAAAAACAAAAAATGTGTCAATACTTTCTGCACTACCGACGTAATATTTAAATGAATTTATGACTAAGAGTGGAACTGGCAATCTTATGATGTGAGCCGACGAGATCCTTTTTGAATCCCAGAGGGAAACAAATAAATGACTAAGTGTATGTAGAATGTAATTAACAAAATTAACATAAGTTTTTTTGTATCTAACACACCAACTGTCCTACTGACATTTTCTACTTCAAAAATAGAATTCATAGATACGAGTACATGTTTGTTTTTATTTATTTTTTTTTTTTTTGATTTCAAGAAAGATTTTGATTTTTAGTTACAAAGCACATGATTTATTTTTGGGTTATCCCGATGACACACAACTCAACACAATTTTCAATGAAATTCCGCTCCAACTGAAAGCAGATAGAATATAGATAGACGTTTTTGAGAATATTATTTTATGGAACAACAGCGCCTCTATTTAGCAATAGAAATGTTTCTGGTTCTGTTTTTTTTTTTTTAGCCTACTATATGAAATAAAATTAAAAAGTAAAAAAAAAAGATGTAGAGTAAAATTAGCTCTTACGTGACGGATCTCATAGTGCCATAACCTCATCGCCTCCTCCTCCGCCAGTATCACCCAAGTTGCTCTGCGAACCCATGTTGTTCTTAGCCAAAATGGTATCAGTATCTACACATCCCTTGAACCGCATCTTGGCGTCGTCCCCAACATAGACGGTCTTTTGACAAAGAATCAAAATGATGCACGAAACCACAAAGAGAACGGTGGGAACTGTCGATGCAATGACAAACTGTTGATACGTCACTTCCAAATCGAAACGGGCCACAACGATTTCCTTCTTGGTTGGGGCATAGAAGCATGGGAAACGGGCACGGGCATTGTGGTCGCTGCCATCACGGCCGAAATCTTTCAAGAAATCACGGCACTCATCCTGCAGGGTGTTCACACAGCCCTCCAGGTTTATCATCAGACGAGACTCGTTCGAAATAGTCAAATCCACGTCGGGTGGGGCGATCTCGGCAATCGGCGAAGACACAGCCACATGCAGATAGCTCAGATATGTGAAGTTCGTCAAATCCGTCAGCATGTTGTTTTCCAGCACCGACCCGTTTATACAATCCACCGCTTCAACCTTGTCGGAGGTGTTTTTGATGAAGTAGCACGACGCCATTACCACGTTATCCGCCGATTCGTTCCACACTTCCTCCTCCGTTTCGGAATTTATTGCATTCTGACATTGGGACAGATACACCTTGTCCCCACTTAGGATGACCACATTCTTGTTCCTGGTGGGAATGTCGACGCACCGTCGATCACAATTGTACGGTGTCCGTATCTTTCGACACGTTCCACGATTGCATGAGAACAGCCCGCTTATGTCCATGCAATTGATTTTTCCCCTCCGTCCTGAACACTTGAGCGGTTGGTCACTATTCCTGAACACACACTCGAAGGCATCGGTTATGTTGAGGCACTGTCCAGCCGTGCAATTGAACGTTCCCGTCAAGTTCTTACACTCATCATTAATGCAACGCGCCTTGTCAGCGCGTTCCTGATCGATGCCATAGCAAGTCTTATTTGCTGAATTCGTGCAATTCTGAAAGGTTAAATTGGTGCCATTGTTCCTCAAATTGACATAAATCTGAATGCAGGCGCCAGATGTTTTACTCAAACACCATTCTCCGCAGGAGCCCCATTCACAGTTGTCCTTGTTGACAGCACGTGTTGTTGTGCACATGACCGGGGTGGTGTCAATTCCGCTCTTGAAAGCTCTCGTCGATGGCATATAAATGGCCACAGTCAAATACACCAATGCGACAGAACTTAGAACTAAAGTCATTTGACAAATGCATATTGTGCCACATATGCGGTTGTCCTGCGGTGGGACAATTAGATCCTCGCTGGGCACCTTTTTCTTACCCATATCCTACGCACACGTCCTTCGGATTTGTTCGAACAATCAATTCTTCCGTTGTAAGTGTGAGTTTAAAAGCTGCTGAACAACTGCTTACAATGTGCTGAATTGATTGAAATTTGAAGAAAAAAAAAACAATCTTAATTTTAAATTTCAAAAATTAAAAAAAAAATATCACTTAGGACGGCCGTTGTTTTTTAGGAATCTTTCCGGTGGAGAAACATTTTTTTTTTTAATTTTTGACAATGTTCTACGCTTTATGATTCATGTAAATTTTTTTCTAGGTTATGCAACGAATAGGGTTGTATATTCATGTATGTAGTTGTATGTGTGTATGTAGGTATATGTATCACATTTGCTGAATCAATCACTTTAATTTACAAAAATTATTATTTGCCATTCTTTTTGAGCTTTTGTTTATTAAATCAAAGACACAACGTTCATCAGAAAAAGGATATTTCTTATTTGTCAAGGACTACATTGAAATTTTCTCAGCACAATCGATATGGAAATCACAATCTTTGTTCGCGAAACGTTTGAATATAGGTACAAAAAAAAAATATGCGGATGGAGGAAAATCCTTTCAGTACAATGTGACTGTATCCTTTTTTTTTTAAATTATATTTACAACACCACACAATACGGAGTCAAGTAGTTTTTACATTATTTTCAAAACTAAATTGGATTTTTGTTTGCTTTTTCTAGTTTTTTTTTTTTTGCAAGGAAGTTCTCGTATCAAAGCAAACACATATTTAAGGACACTCTATAGCTCTGATGCGGTATGCTAAAAGATTTCTAACTTTTCAAATAGTATCCCCGAGAATAAAAATATACTCGTATCCCTGCAGAAATCAAAGCAGTGCGCGCGCATTGAATCAATAAAAGTTTTGCTCTCTTTTGCACTGTTTTTTTTTTGTTCGTGGGGAGGAAGGAAGGGACTTTGGTTTGTGCCATATAATTTCCTTTATTTTCTTTTCGCTTGTAACATTTTTGTTAGTTTCAGTACCGCCTCCCATTTCAATTTCTGCTGATGTTTTTTTTTGCAAAGTAAAATAGTTTAAAAGGGAAACTGTAAGGACAAGTGAACTGAAAAGGTTTCTCTTTTATTGGGTATGGTTTATGGAAGCCTAGGAACAATATTTAGATGGTAATTTCTGTCAAGTTGGGAAGCAAAAAAGAACACAAATAGGTAAATAGATAAAAATCAGAAAGAGCTATTTGTATGGAGATTGGGACTCAATTTTTTTTATTTATTAAGTGACATGCTGTTTTGACAGTTTTTGTTGACCTTAGCACTCACTCAAATGAAGGAAATTGATTGATGAGGTAGCTCAAGCTGAACACGAATATTAAAAAAATTGTGGTGGGGTTTGTTGTCAATTTATTCAGTTTTTTTTTGTTTGGAAAACAAATAAAATCAAGGTTTTATGTTCTCGACACATGCATTTCATGTTCCTTATGATACGTATACAAAAATCAGTTGTAATTTTAATATTTTTGAATTCAAATCACATTCACGCAAAAGGATGTTGTGTATGAAGTAACTGAATGTATCGCTTGCAAAACTAAAAGTTAGGCAAATAATGTGCCTACTTATGCGTTATATGAGATATTTTAGTAAGGACGTAAAAACACTTTTAGAATTTTAATTTGGTGAAATGTATATTGTTAGAATTTCCTACTTTCATATTTAAGCCATTGTAATAAAATACTCATCTAGATCTGTAGCACGTATTTACTTTTATGACTTAAGTCTATGTAAATGATATGTTGTAAGTTTATACAAGTTACAACTTCGTAGAAAATAACATGCACGGCGAGGTCATAGGAACTTGCTCATAGTTTAAGAGGCTTTAATATTGAGTTTAAAGTGAAGAAAATGAATAGATAAAAAAAATATTTTATTGAAGAAGAACCTAACTGGCCTGACTGAAGTCTTCACTTTAAAGGATGGCGAAAACCAGTTTATTAAAAAGTATCCAGCGTGTCCAATAAATAATGGATTACTTTGCAATTGGTTATAGGAGGCCGCAAGACTTTTTAGAAATTAAAAATATTCCCATTGGGTCTATAAGTTACGATTTTATTTTCAAAAAATGTTAAAAAGTATACGATTTTTCTCAGATACTTGAACATTACAACCATAAATGTATGATCCTTTTAAATTTTTATTTTTTATAAAATTTTAGAAAAACTGTTCAAATAGAAAGATTTTTTTTAGAAATTTTACACCACTAGTTGCAGTTTTTTATCCTATTTTTTTTAACTCATTTTTAAATACAAAAAAAATTAAATATTTATTTTCACCAAATTCTAAAAAAAAATAAAATGGACCACTGCACTGTTTCCAACGATCTTACATTTTTATTTCAGAGACTTGGAATTATAAAAATAAATATTATTAGAGAAAAATGTTTATGAGCATACATAAAATTTATTTTTTAAAGTCTTTTAGTACACTTTCTTAGGCAAATATGAATTTATGCTAAAACAAAAATTATAAATCGTTGTACCGTTTTTTTTTATACAAAATCTCAAAAACATTTTTAAGAAAAAATTTTGGAACGCCAAATTTTCAAAAATAAAATTTTCTAAAATTAAAATGTTTTGGGCTTTTTAAAAATATTTAAAAATAACGGTACCCACCATACAAATGTTAAAAAATGGTTTTCCAAAATCATATTCTTCTTGAGAACGTTTTTTGTTTAGATTAATTTGTATCATCTTTAATTCAATAATAAAAATTGAAGTTAAGATATTACCTGACTGTACCTATAACCATAGACCCATTTTTTCGAATTTTTAACCCCTCATTATCGGCTTAATGGATTTTAATGGAAGTTTTATTCCATTTCAACTTAAAGTGTGTTGAAAAACTATATTTTGAATTGAAAATAAAATGCACGACTGGGTCGCACGAACTTGCTCCTTTGTAATAGACTAGGAATTTTAAGAACGAATGTTATTAAAGAAAACTGTTCATTAGGATAAAATGAATTTTTTAAATTCTTTTAATAGTAAGAGATAAAAACAGAATGCTATGCAAATATGAATTTATGCAAGAACAAAAATTATAAATAAATTATAAATCGTTGTAGTGCTTTTATGTACAAAATTTTTAAGACAAAATTTTGGTACGCCAACTTTAAGTTGAGAGTTAAATTTCCAAAAAAAAATTAAGCCGTTCATGAGATATCGACTTTTGCAAAAAACGGACTCTTCCAAAATTTGTTGAAGTTTTGAAACGCAATGTTTTTTAAAGTTTTTATGAGCTTCTCTATAAAAAATTTCATTAACATCAATTATGCCGATAATGAGAAATTCAAAATTCGAAAAAATCGTTCTATGGTAGGTACTGTCAGTAATATCTAGATTTCAATTTTTTCTTATTAAATTATAGATCGTAAGAATTAATCGAAAGAAAAAAAATTAAGCAAAATTCTCGGAACCGTTTTCGAGGAAAATACGATTTTCGAAAACCATTTTTTAACATTTGTATGGAAGGTACCGTTAGTTTTAGATAAAACAATTTTTTTTTTCTCAAATCTTGTAGATTATGTTAAAAAACTTTTATTTGTCAAGTTTGAAAAAAAATCGAGCACGGTATTTTCGAAATATTGAGTTTCCAAAAAAAAAAATTTTTGATTTTTTTTTAAATCCAAAAAATAAAAAATTGAGAATTTGAATATCTAATAATATTCAAACTTTGGAGGAGCTTTAGCATTAAAAAAAATGATTTAAATCGGCCGTACCGTTTTCGAGAAAATCAAAAACGAAAAAAATGGTTCCAGAGGGGCTACCAAAAATAACAATTTTTTGGAATTTTTTTTCAACCATTACCTAGTTTTGACTAAATGAAATTTTTCAAATTTTTTTTTAAAAATTCTGTGGGACAGTTTTTGAGAAAAAAAAAATATTTATAAAATTTCGAAAAAAAAATCGTATGGCACGTACCGTTATTTTTGGTCTTTAAAAAAAAAGAAAAAACGTGTGGGGGAAAAAATTAAAACCGATATCTACCAAGTTTGAAGAAAACCGTTTAGGCTGTAGTGGAACAGATAGACAGACAGAATTGCGAGACCCACTTTTTTGGTCTTCGCTATCATCGTTATGTCAACTTTGATCGAAATCTCGAGTTCGATATTTTTTTTACGAATGCATAACTTACCTTATAGTACCTGTTCAAGAAAAATACGATTTTTTAACATTTGTATGTGAGTACCTTTATATTTATATAAAATACAATTTTTTTCTCACATCCTGTAGATTGTATTTATTTAACTGTCAAGTTTTATGAAAATCGAAAAAGGCGTTTTTTCAATATTGAGTTTGAAAAAAAAAATTAAAATTTTATTAAAAACTCTTAAAAAAATAATTTTTTCAATTTGTAAATCTAAGCTTTTGTGGAACTATAGAATACACAAATTATGAAACGGCTATACCGTTTTTGAGAAAATAAAAAAAAAATGGTTCCAAGTTGAGTAGATATCCTTAATAATTTTCGGTTTTTTTTTTCAAGCATTACCTATCTATTACTGAATGAATTTTTTTTATTTTGACACTTTTTGAGAAAAAAAATATTTATAAAATTTAGAAAAAAATCGTATGGCAGATACCTGTCTTTCGGTCTAAACGGCTCGGTCGATTTTCTTTAACCTTTGCCCAACACGTTTTTTTTCTTTTTTTTTTACGACGAAAAATAGCTTAATCTTATAAAATATTTTTCTTTTTCAAAAAGTGTTCCACGGATTTGTTTTTTGAAAAATTAAAAAAAAAATATTTAATTAAAGATAGGTAATGCTTGAAAAAAAAATGAGAAAAATGGTTATTTATTATAAACCCAATAGTACATTTTTTTTGTTTTTGATTTTCACAAATACGGTACAACCGATTTTGATTTTTGTATATGCTAAAGATGCTTAAAAGTTTTAGTAGTATTGTATATTAATATTTTTCAAAATAAAATGCTTTGGGGTTAAAAAAAAAAATCATTTTTTTTTCAAAACTACATTTTTCGAAAACCCCATGTTCAATTTTCTTAAAACTTTAAAAAATTTTCAATGCAATCTACAATATTTGAGAAACAAATTTTATATTATCTAAAAATAACGGTACTCACCATACAAATGTTAAAAAATTGTTTTCGAAAATCGTATTCTTCTCGAAAACGGCACGTAGAATTTTGATAAGTTCTTTTCTTTAGATTTATTTATACCATCTTTAATTCAATACAAAAAAAATTGAAATTAAGATATTCCTGACTGTACCTACCATAGAACCATTTTTTTCAAATCTTGAATTTCTCATTATCGGCTATATGGATTTTAATGAAATTTTGTAGAGAGGAGTTTGAAAAACATTGCATTTCAACACTTGAAAAAATAACTATTTCTTAAAATAGTGAAATAATATCTATACTATTACATAAAAGTGTTCTTTTGTTTGGTAGTCAGTTTGGCTGTGTATGACAGCAAAACTAATAAACAAACAAAAAAACACTCAAAATAATATGTACATACTACTCGAACATTCAAAATTTTATTTATATGTTATGTTATAGGTTCGATCTGAAAGTGAAACATTTGCTAAATAAACTATACTCATAAAATTAAAAACACACTAAAAAATTGTATGGAAACAATTTGAGGAATTCCATTTTTGAGTGTTTTGGCGTTTCTCTAATATTTTTCTTATTTACGGTCATCTTAACGATAACAGCGCCAATGTTCATATTTGTCATCTACTTAAGGTGTACTTACACGCGGGCTTATAAGACCCTGTTTAGATTGTGACTTTTCATAACGCCATCCATGACGATGTTTTTGTTGATGAGATCCGTGAGGCGACAAAGTCTAACGGACATATATTATTCATTAGATTCATCCAGATTAAAACTTTAATCCAGATGTAAATTATACTATCTAATTTAATTTAAATAAATCTGGGCTTAAGTTTTAATCTGGATGTATCGAGTGAATAATGTGGGGGTGTCTGTTTTCATATTCATTTTACTAAAAAGCTCATACACTGCGACAGTTAAGTTTTATAGCCGTATAGAGATACCACCCACCCAAAATCTACCGCTGGGCTAGTTTCCATAAATAATTTCCAATTCATCAAGAAAAATTTTGTATTTTTTAGAGAGAGATGGATTGTTTTTAAGGGTGTGATATGGAAATCAGGGGCCAAATTACCGCTTCAGTGACCAAGTGAGTGAGTCCCATCAGTGATCGAATGAAAATGTCAAGTTAGTGTAATAGATTGCTCGATGACGCAAGCACCTATTACTCGAAAACTGATGCGGTAATTTGGCCCCAGTCTTTTCATAGTAACGCATGTACATCTCTGTTTCGATAATCAAAACACATTTCCATAGTGTCGCACTTTGATTTTGATAGACTTTTGCCAATTGACAATTTAAGTTAATTCTAAGTAGAAAACCTATTTCTGAGATAACTTGTAACTTGGGTTCAATTTATTTAAAGGTTTAGCTCGAAATTACAATTCAATACAAATATTCTAAAACCGGCTAATACGAGTATTTTAGACTTAACTCTGGGATAACCCAGAGTCAGTAGATATTCTAAATAAATTGAATTCAAGTAAACTCAAAGGCAGCTTTTCAGTTTCCAAACATTTGAATTTAATTAAGCCTGAGAGTTACATAAGCTATTAACACGTATGTAAATCAAAATAATTTATTTTGTGCAGTTGCAAGGCAACCCAAAACAGAAACATCTACAAAATTGCAACCTAAAAATTGCCTATACAGTGTTGAGGCCAACTTGAATTAAACTTCGTTTTGATGGATAGACACAGTAATCACGTTTTAATATATTTTGTTTGTTTTTTTTTTTATTTTTTGCAATAAATAGATTCTTTGTTCATTTAATTTCAATTCAAGTCTAAGTCGATCTTTCAACTCATGGATCGAAAATTTAATCAAAATCAATCCTTAAATGATGAGAAATAATGGCGCTGTACACGAATAAAAGAAACTTCAAAACGATTCTCCTCTTTAATTATGTATATGTAGATCAAAATTTTCTGGGGAATAGGTGTATTCATTTTTTTGCTTTGCATTTGACTTCAAGGGTACGTGTGAAGTTCCAGTAGATGTGTATTAAACTAGGAATTTATGTCGTAATAAATTTTGTAATTTATAGCGAAGTAAATAATCAAAAAATGTTTTTTTTTCTTTGTTTTTGCGAAGCATTTAGCGCAAACAAAACTGATCACATACAGTAAGAGTATAACACATTGGCTTTTTATTCCCTTCAGCTCAATCTACCATTATTAATAAGATTCTCTCTTAAATGCTTACACAAAAAAGTTAATGACGATATTTTTTTGTTTGAAAGTTCGATATTAAGAAAACGATGAGGAAACACAAAATGAGGAGAAAGAAGATAAGTCTTAAGTTCACCTTTTAAAAAATTAATGAAAAACATAACTTAAAAATAAAATATAAATACTTTGTGTACTTATAAAAAAATAAAATGAAAAGTAGTTTTAATGAAAAATATGTCATGAGTTCATTACTTAAGTTTGGAAATTTTTCGAATTATGATTTTAAATTATTTTTTGCTTGTTTGAGAATTGTAGATTGCAGTCAAAAAAGTCGGCTAGTTTCTAATATAAAAATTTGTTTAGTAATTAAATCATTTTTTATGCTTTCGGCATTTCATATAAACACTTTTCTCTAATTAAATCTATTTTTTTATATTGATAAACAATTTTTAAATTCCAAAGTTCTTTTACATAAGAGTAAATACATACGCGCGGTACATTCGTGCATTTTATTTAAATTTCTAACTTAACTCCGTTAATAATTTCAGTTACAAACAAAGATTATAATCTGTTTTCTAGGATTACTAAGAATCTTAATCTTAGGGCTATTTTTATTATAAATAAATAACATGAAATTTATTTTATTCAAAAACAAAAATATTTCAAAATTGTCAAAAAAAAATTACATAAGGGCGGCTCAATAAGTCCGTGACTTTTGGAATAAAACACAGATTTTTTGATAAAAAAAAAATAATTTTAGTTTTCAACGTAGTCTCCCTTGAGCTCTATACACTTTGTCCAACGCTTCTCCAATTTTTTTATCCCTTCCAAAAAAAATGATTTGTCGAGGTCCTCAAAAAAGGCCTTTGTTTGCGAGATGACTTCATCATTGGAGTCAAATCTTTTTCCACCAAGCCATTTCTTCAGGTTTGGGAACAAGAAGTAGTCGCTCGGAGCCAAATCTGGAGAATAGGGTGGATGCGGGAGCAATTCATAGTCCAATTCATGGATTTTTGCCATGGCAACTGCACATGTGTGCACCCTTGCATTGTCTTGGTGGAAAAGAACTTTTTTCTTGGCCAAATGAGGTCGGTTTTTTTTTTCAAATCGTCATTGAATCGGTCGAATAAGTTGGCATAATATTCCCCATTGATTGTCCTTCCCTTTTGAAGGTAGTCAATGTGGATTATCCCGCGTGCATCCCAAAAAACAGTCGCCATAACTTTATTGGCTGACAAACCCACCTTGGCCTTCTTTGGCACCGATTCACCCTTAGAAACCCACTGTTTTGACTGTTGTTTGGTCTCTGGTGTGTTGGGATGGATCCATGTTTCGTCCACGGTTACAAAACGGCGCAAAAACTCCTCCATATTGCGATTAAACAACGCCAAACCTTCCTGTGAAGTTGTTACACGATTGCGTTTGTGGTCGACTGTGAGCAAACGCGGCACCCATCTTGCGGAAAGCTTTCTCATGCTCAAGTGATCATTCAAAATTGAAACCACTGAGCCATGCGAGATCCCTACGGCTTCCACAATCTCTCGCACTTTCAATCTTCGGTCGGCTAACACCATATCGTGAATTTTTTCGATTGTTTCGCAAGAAATAATGCTTAATAAGCACACGAAATTCACTTTTTTCCATTTTCTCCTCAAATTAGTGAGTAGTCTGATAAAAATAGCTGTCAAACACAAACTATGTAACTGACGCAGCAAGTTTAAATTTTGACAGGAGTCAACTGACAGATGCCTGTTGGCAGGAGCAGTGTTGCTGTTTCAGTAAAGAGGTCAGAAATTCAAAAAGTCACGGACTTATTGACCCGCCCTACAATATTTTAAAACATTTTTAATAGAAGATTTTTCTGTGCCAGTTTTAGGAAATACATATACATATATTTATCAATAACAAATTTCCAAATGTCTAATTTAAACCGACCAAAATAAATAAAAAAAAAAAACAATTTTAAAATAAAAAAAATTATAACTGCACACCAAAGAAGTTATGACTACTTTTAAAAAGTTTGAGGCCAGTGCCAGCGTTTAGTAATGTTGGAAAAGATTTAAGAGGTTGGCAGATTGTTCAAAATTTTATATACTGAAGACATTTTAAAAACGGTTTTTGCTTACATTTTTGTTGAAGATAATGATATTTTTGGATTTTTACAAAAAAACCTTAACTACTGAAGAAAACAATAAGATGAGCATACGTTATTGAAATAAATAGAAACAATGTGACGTCAACTCGTTTTTTTTTAAATTTTCGAGTGGCAATAATCCATTCGTGGCTTAAGAAAGAATTTTCTTACTGCATACATCCATTCTATTAACTACAGACCGCCATTGAGGGAAACCCAAGTAGGTTGAGACCTAAGAATTTAATCTATAGGAATAGGGCTATAACAAATTTCAACTTTGTTTCCCACACCATTATCTCACCTTGTACTCGTAGATTCGTAATGATTTGGCTAACTAGCTTCAGCTTCAGTTTCAGTATGACCAATGTTCTAATACGAATTACTTTATGTGGCTAAAAATTGTCGTCTCATCAAACACGTTTATTTAATATATAAGCCCGAGTTTAGTTATCAATCTGGCTCACAACGAATTCGATGCGCTATCCGACTCTATATTAAGAATTGTTACCCATTTTCCTCGCATTGAAATCGTTATTAAAATTCAATGTCCCTTATTCTTCTTGGGTTCGAATACCTTACATTTAAGATCATTCCGCAATTACCCTTGATCTATTCCTTA
Source organism: Chrysotoxum bicinctum (assembly GCA_911387755.1). Taxonomy (NCBI): domain Eukaryota; kingdom Metazoa; phylum Arthropoda; class Insecta; order Diptera; family Syrphidae; genus Chrysotoxum; species Chrysotoxum bicinctum. The sequence goes on from OU426989.1 coordinate 170,822,911, forward strand.
CATCTGATCCTTATAAATACACTATTAGTGTATTAGCACTTAGCCCTTAGCACTTAGCTCCACCAACACAGTGAATAAAAAAAAACTCCAAAGAGAACCGTTTAAAAATATGAGAAAGCCAATTGGAAGGGGCTAAATACCTTTTTTTTTGAAACTATAACTAGTCACTATGCTTCCTCGATAGTGAAATAAATTCCATCAGTACAGATATGATAACAGATATTGTTCTCAATGGAATGAAAATTTGTATCCCTAACAGAACTAAAGGAGTTAATTCTAAAGATAATTCTTGGTTCTTATGGCTGGTTGAGAGAGTTAACCTTCTACAACCTGCTACAAAACAAACCCCACTGAGGAAAACCGGAAACGGTATAGGCAAGCGAGCAATACCTGGAATGTTCATATCCGAAGAATAAAGTACTTACATGAAAATACTACAGGGTCCCAAAAATAGTCAGCCCTATCACGAATATCATCGTAATCGGAAGCTTTTACGAATCCCGAAAAAAGCTATCACCAAATCCGTTCGTAATTTCGCAATGACAATTTGTATGAGATTTTCCACTACGATCGATTTTGTTATAGACTTTTTCGGTATTCGTAACAAGTTTCCGATTACAATAGAATTCTTGATAGTGCTTAGTAAATAATACTTTTAGACTTTTATACAAAATAATAAAAACTCTTCTGCGTTCCAACTCTAGCTCACAACAACACTCCTTTTGTCAGCTCGGAAGAAAAAGTTAATTTTGTCTGCAACGCACTTTGCTGCTAATTCGACTTTGCCACACAGTGTTATTTTTTTTTTGTATATAATTCTTGAACATTGCAATGACAGGGAAAGACAGAGCGTGGTAAGACATTCCATATTCGCGTAGTACGGTTAATGAACGAATCTCTGTACTTAACAGTACGACCGAAGTTGGGCTCAAGGGTAAACTGATGAGCATTTCTAGAAGTGCGAGTATTACGGTTGAATTGTTTAAGCATAGTCTGTTAAAATAACGTTAAAAAAAGGTGAGGCAAGAATTTCGAATGATGTTAATGAGTCAACGATATTATTGTTACCAATCATTTTGAAAGCTCTTTTTTGAATACTGTCCAAGAGTAGTTACTGGAACACCAGTCAATAGATGGGAATTATACCTACTCCTATTCTTGAGGGCGTTAATGGTTCTTTTGGACAAATCTTCTTTCGCTCTCCTACAGTCGGAAGAGTCCTCAATGATCTTTTTATTTCTGTCATAATGTTTGGGCATTTAGGTATCTTTACGATTAGACGGAAAACGGTCTTCAAAAATTGCGAATCTTCATCCCCCATTAATTACCGACAAACAGCACTAAGTCCATCCTAAGGTCATAGAAACGCTTATTATTAATCAACTAAAGAAATACGAGGGCGGGTCAATAAGTCCGTGACTTTTGAATTTCTGACCTCTTTACTGAAACAGCAACACTGCTCCTGTCAACAGGCATCTGTCAGTTGACTCCTGTCTAAATTTAAACTTGCTGCGTCAGTTAGTTTGTGTTTGACAGCTATTTTTATCAGACTACTCACTAATTTGAGGAGAAAATGGAAAAATGTGAATTTCGTGTGCTTATTAAGCATTATTTCTTGCGAAAAAAAACCATTACCGAGACCAAGGCTAAGCTTGATAAATACTATGGGGACTCTGCACCATCGATTTCAATGGTAAAAAAGTGGTTTATTGAATTTCGTTGTGGCCGTACAAGCACTGAAGATGCCGAACGTCCTGGACGCCCAGTTGAGGTCTCTACACCCGAAACAATCGAAAAAATTCACGATATGGTGTTGGCCGACCGAAGATTGAAAGTGCGAGAGATTGTGGAAGCCGTAGGGATCTCGCATGGCTCAGTGGTTTCAATTTTGAATGATCACTTGAGCATGAGAAAGCTTTCCGCAAGATGGGTGCCGCGTTTGCTCACAGTCGACCACAAACGCAATCGTGTAACAACTTCACAGGAAGGTTTGGCGTAGCAATAGGTCCACTGGTTATCTGATGAAATATCTCACTGAAAAGTGGAATCAATCCTCAAAGAGCAATCTTTGAATTTCATGACTACTACATCAACTACTACGTTGACATTTGGATAATTTAAACTTCAACAATACACATTAGAATCCCAAATTATTGCCCATGTGAACCAATTAAAATAAAGCCTCCGGCAATCTTATGGCCTTGCACAATTCTTATATTGTGTAAGTCCGCAAGCATGTTAGGAAAAATTCAATTCAACACCAACATTGGGAAAGGACACAATCTGCATGCAATAAAATGTATTTTTTCTTTCTATATCCTTTCCGTATTATTTTTTTTTTGTTTTGCTTTTTCACCATACACCTCAAGAGACTCTCCTAACCTATAGACCTATAACACAAGGCACCGCTGCCAATTTTTGCAAATACACATTGTATCACACAGTCCTGGCACTTTCACTGTTTTTTTTTTTCTCTTAAATGTGTACATGTATACACAAACACATATGTGCATGTACAAATAACGGTAATGGTTACTTTCCCTATATTATTAATACAAAATTTAGATGGCGTTATGTGCATGTGGAAAAAAAAGGAAGACATAATTGTTTTGTGTGCCATACGTAATGACCGCACTGGGTGAGAATGATTAAACCACCACAACTCACCTGCAATAATTATATCACTCAACAATGACAATATTGTGTGATACGCGAGAGTGTGTGTGTATGTATATCCTTTGGGTTATAAATTTTCCTGCAAATGGAGTCCGTTTTGGAATTTATTTTTAACGCTGCTCCGCTGTCCGATTGTCTTCGGTAGACAATTTCATTGATTTCCCACACACAGAGTAGAAATTCTTAAAATATTTAATAGAATTATTATTCAAAGGAGTTTTCCACACAACATTATTTCTCAACTGTTAGTTTTTTTTTTTATTTTATTTTAAAGTCCTTTCTAAGGTGGAGTAGTTCTTATGCCATACACTTATATCACAAACTGTTTGTGTAGCACCAGCGAACCAGTGCACTTGAGCTGGTATTACGTTCCGAAGCAGGACTCTACGAAGATCCTTTGAGCAATTTATTTTTATTGGTTTTTCACATAAAAATCAAGAATTTTCTTCTAATTTTAGTTTTTATATACATACATCCATGTGTTTATCCGCACTTTGAATAATTGTAGTTCCCAAGAAGTACTGGAGAAGAAGGATATTTTCGATTGGGGTTCGTGGTTTTATTCTCACGTCATTTGTAAACAACGTCCACCAAAACTGAAAACTGGAAAATTCTTTTTTTTGACACTTTTGTGAGGAGGACGATTTTTTATTTTTGTTGGATTTTTGGTTAAGTTTGGTGAGTTCCAGAGAGCCTTTGTGCGCATGTCCTGTGTGGGCTTGACTTTTATCTCTGGGAGAGCTTCAGCTTACGGATGGTGAAAGATAGATAACATGAAACATTGATGGTAAGGGAATGGTTTATAGGTTAATTGAAATGTGGTGTGTTTACCTTCAGAGGTTTGGGTTGTGGTGTTGCAATGGTTAAGGGGAGAAGGTTGTTGGTAATACTTCCACCTGGTATAGTATTGCTATTTTTGTTGTTAGTTTTGGACGTGGTTTGTTATTACTTTGCTTAAAAAAAACTGTTTGTATTTTTGGGGTGGCAGCACGTGCAGAAAATTGCATTCGATATGAAAGTATGTATTAGCCTTTTAGTTTTATTGATATTTTTTTTTTTTGCTTAGAGATGGTGAGTCATCGGACATGGGTTCCTACATAAATAAAGATTGAGATACAAAAACATTAGCCGAAAAAAAAAAAACGAAAAATGACTAAGAAAGAGGATTGTGATGGAAATGGGAATCAAGTGGTGTTGACATATCTGGAAAGGCTTTCAATGTTGGCAGTTGATTTTTGAGATAAAATCCTCTTTTAAGGAAAGCACTTCAGCCTAATGTTATTGGACATTTAAGTCTCTTGGGCATTTAAAGGTTTCAAGAGGGCAGAATGATAGCAATGTTGTACCACAACGACTTTAAGAATAACGTATTAAAATGGACTTATGGATATTGTATGAGGGAATTTGATATTAAGAAAGTTAGTCAACTTGGTCGATTTTTCTTCGATAAATTCATGCTGTCCTATACTTAAAAACCCAAGCAATATACAAATGTTAAGGATTCAATTAATACACAAACACATATACAGAATTGTAAGTTTAAGTTGATTGGTTCCCTTATTAATTTGTGCTTGAAATTATTTAAAGTAGATAGATAGATATATAACGGGTCTTCTTTTATTGAAACAGAGTCTTACTAACCAATCTTTATATATTTTGTATTCTTAATGAAACAACAATAATTTTTTTTTAATTCCATCTTCAATGCTCAACTTTCAATCTACAATTTTAAATCTTCAATTTTTAATCTTCAATTTTCAATCTTCAATTTTCGATCTTCAATTTTCAATCTTCAATCTTCAATCTTGGCTTATCGCCATTGCTTGCTTCGCACCATGCAAGCAGTTTAATTTTATTAATGAGTTGTGACAAATTCTTATGCATACGTATATCTTACATGTAGTTTTCGGTTTGTTTTTTTTTCAATTCCATCTTCAATATTCAATCTTCAATTTTAAAACTTGGCTTATCCCACTTCTGAGTTATAACGGGTCTTCTTTTATTGAAACAGAGTCTTAGGCTCGTATTCACCGAGCGCTCCTAAACGGCTCTTAACTTTACGAGGCTCTTAACTTGAAATTTCTGTGGGGTATTCACCAACCACTCGCAAGTGTTTTTCGAAGTTCGAAAATGAGAGCCACTCTCTCTTGTTCAGGCATACCCAAACTGTGAAATGTTGTGGAATGTTGGTCTTGACAGCAAATGGATACTCTTCTACTTGGCATTTCTCACATGGATTCGAGTCAAATGCGTGCTTGGCACACGCACAAGCAAACAAACTTTCGAAGAGAGCGCTCGTAAGTTAGGAGTGGTCGGGACCACTCCTAACTTTTAAGAGCGCTCGTAGATCTTCACTAATATTGCTTGGTGAATAGGTTTATGAGCTTCTTAAGTTATGAGCGCTCGGTGAATACCGGCCTTAATAACCAATCTATATATATTTTGTATTCTTAATCAAACAACAATAATTTTTAGAATAATTAAAATAACAAGCTTTAAAAAGTACACTGAGAGCTAGGTATAAAGTATATTAATATTTTAAGGTATGAAAAATATAATACTTGTCCTTACAGATAGATAGTTAGTTTGTATTGTTTCAAAAAAAAAATATTACAAAGCATATATGTAATAATTTGTAAGTCATTGCACAGCATAGAGATATGATGACAATTTGTATGTTACTTCTGAAAATCAATGTTAGGTTATTGAGAGGCTTAAAGTTAAGTATTGATTCCATTGAATTTATTACATTGCAATGGCTGGTTATTTTAGAGTTGACTATGTAATATTCGTGGGCTGAGAGCTTATTTTCTGGCTGTGTATATCCACACTATTTCTAACAGACCAGCTGTTTTGGCACTGAGTGAAACCTAAGTAATTGAGGATTCTGATTTTGCTGAATTTTTTATTAATGGGTATAGCTTGGTGCCATTATTCTTTTGCAACCAAGTTCTTGCCATATATTAAGAATGATGTTCCATATCAAAGGGCACGGTAGTGCCCAGCCAAGTTCTGGCACTACACCCTTTTTACAGGAACAAACTCAGCCGATTTTTGACCCCTCCCTATCTTCAGTTCCAATGAAGTCAGAAACTTAAAATTCCGAATATTTTCTTATCAGGTCAGACGCCTCACCAAATTTCAATTTTCTACCATAAGCGGTTCATGAGATATAAGGCCTCAAAAATCACAAAAACCGTAACTGACTCAATGACTGACTGACAAATCATCAAAATTATAGAGCACTTTCCGACATCGTAGAATCTTGTAATTTTGCACAACGGTAGGTCTTGTCATGCAAGCAGAGGAAAAAATCGAAAATTTGAATGTAGCACTTCCGACTGCTGTAAAACGATGAAATTTGTCAAAACGGTAGGGCTTAAATTGCATGCACAGAAAAAAATATAGAATTTGAGGCTTTCCATTATGGGGCGTGATATCCGCCCACTTCTTCAAAACTGCTGTAAATTATATGTGGCACACCTCCGATTGCAGTAGAACAATGAAATTTCGTAGAACGGTAGGGCTCAAATTGCATATAAAGGACCAAAAATAAAAATTGAGGTTTTCCATTCAGGAGGCGTGGTATCTTAAGGTAATGTTTTAGTCAGTAATTATTAAATAAATAAATTTCTCTATTACATTGTAGCTGTTTCAATATTATTCTACTTTAAATATTCGGTATTAAACCTTCATGAAGTAAGAACTTGGCGTACTTTTAGATCTCAGTACTTTTCACGGCTGACTTGTTACACAAAGATTTTTGTATAGAAGAACTTGGCTCTCTTTCTAACATTATTTGTGTTTTTGATCTAATCAGCTCTTACCGCAATATGGTCACTGCACCAACTCCTTCTTCAATCTTATGAGGTTAAAATTTTCCGTAAATAAGCACATTTACTGGATAGAGTTCATTTCAAAAATCATTTTTTAAATCCTCTATCCTCATTTAATGTAATTTTTATTTTCCATAAATAAAGTAATTTCGGTACGACTATTTTAAAAATCCAAACAATTGTATTATCATCATAGTTGCATTATTTGTAGAACTAACTTTTTGATGCACTGTGGCGTATACTTGCTTTTTTCCTTAAAATTTTTTTCTAATGTTTATTAATGAAATATCGTGCTGTACCAAAAGCAATAAATAATAAAATAATAAAGAAAATTCCAATTAGAAACGTGAAGTTGTAAACGCCATTTTAACGTTTTTAGCGAAACTCCACAATGTTTATGTTCTTGGAGCGTATAACTTGTCATTATCGATGTCATTAAAGTGATTGCATGTTATACTCACATACCACTTGCATTTCAGTGTTATATAAATGAGGCAAGTTTTGAATTTATATAAGAAATCAAATCCGAGATTTTGATGAAACTTGAAATAACAATTCTATAGACATCAGACGAAAAAATTAGTTCAGCAATTCCGTTTCTCTGACTTAGAAATTTTTCAAATTGTGTCCAGTAAATAATATCAGACCAAAAAACATAAATGTTAAAAAAAGAGCCAAGTTCTTCTATACAAAAACCTTTGTGTAACAAGTCAGCCGTGAAAAGTACTGAGATCTAAAAGTACGCCAAGTTCTTATTACTTCATGAAGGTTTAACACCTAATATTTAAAGTAGAATAATATTGAAACAGCTACAATGTTATAGAGAAATTTTATTATTTAATGACTACTGACTAAAATTTGATGGACTTACTGGTCAAGTTTTCAAAACCTCTTGAATTGGCCATAAGAAAAAACTTGCCAAGTAAGCCCATCAAATTTTAGTCCGTAGTCATTAAATAATAAAATTTCTCTATAACATTGTAGCTGTTTCAATATTATTCTACTTTAAATATTAGGTGTTAAACCTTCATGAAGTAATAAGAACTTGGCGTACTTTTAGATCTCAGTACTTTTCACGGCTGACTTGTTACACAAAGGTTTTTGTATAGAAGAACTTGGCTCTTTTTTTAACATTTATGTTTTTTGGTCTGATCTCACTCCTTTTTGCAAAGATTTTAATATTTTGCCATGTCAAAATCTCGAAAGATACGGAAGGATAGAAGGGTGGACCCTACCTACTAAAATCAACTTAGTTTATAGCTTTCTATTTCTTTTGGTATATTTTCTTTTTGTTAATGGTTGTTTTGATTTGCGCTTCAATTATTTCTTCTTATCCTGGCAAGATACCTAACATTAACAAACCTACCTTAATCACAGCAATCGGAAGTGTTTCATATAAATTAAACATTTTCTCAGTAAGTGGGCGGATACCACGCCCTTGCATGGATAACCTCGATTTTTATTTTTGGTCCTTTATATGCGATTTGAGCCCTACCGTTCTACCAAATTTCATTGGTCTACTCCAATCGGAAGTGTGCCATATATAATTTACATCAGCTCTGAGGAACTGGGCGGATACCACGCCCCTGAATGGAAAACCGCTGATTTTATATTTTTTTCTTTGTATGCAACTTAAGCCCTACCACTTTACCAAATTTCATCGTTTTACAGCAGTCGAAAGTGCTCCGTTCAACCAACACCAATTCGGAGAAAGTGGGCGGATACCACTCCCCCTGAAAGGAAAACCTTGGTGTTTATTTTTGGTTCTTTATATGCAATATAAGCCCTACCGGTTCACCAAATTTGATCGTTTTACAGCAGTCGGAAGTGCCCCATTCAACTAACACCAATTTGGAGAAAGTAGGCGGATACCACGCCCCTGAACGGAAAACCTCGATTTTTATTTTTGGTCCTTTATATGCGATTTGAGACCTACCTTTCCACCAAATTTCATTGTACTACTGCAATCGGAAGTGTGCCATATATAATTTACATCAGTTCTGAGGAAGTGGGCGGATACCACGCCCCTGAATGGAAAACCTCAAATTTTATATTTTTTTCTTTATATGCAATTTAAGCCCTACCACTTTACCAAATTTCATCGTTTTACAGTAGTCCGATGTGCTCCATTCAACCAACACCAATTTGGAGAACGTGGGCGGATACCACGCCCCCTGAAAGGAAAACCTTGGTGTTTATTTTTGGTTCTTTATATGCAATATAAGCCCTACCGGTTCACCAAATTTTATCGTTTTTCAGCAGTCGGAAGTGCTCCATTCAACCAACACCAATTCGGAGAAAGTGGGCGGATCCCACGCCCCCTGAATGGAAAATTTCAAATTTTCGATTTTTTCCTCTGGTTGCATGACAAGACCTACCGTTGTGCAAAATTACAAGGTTCTACGATGTCGGGAAGTGCTCCATAATTTTGATGATCTGTCAGTCAGTCAGTCAGTCAGTCAGTCAGTCAGTTACGGTTTTTGTGATTTTTGAGGCCTTATATCTCAGGGACTGCTTATGCTAGAAAATTGAGATTTGGTGGGGCGCC